>CM068304.1:11663553-12263553 GCA_034768395.1 Linum lewisii
AAGATTGGAGAGAAATGGGAGAAGGAGAAAACCTCGATGATACCTTGGGAGAGAGAGATGTCGAATTTTATAACATACCTTACGAAATCTGAAATCGTAACAAATTCTCTTGGATCTTCTTCTTCTTCAAAGCTCCTGGATCCGCCTCCCTTCTTCTTCTTCTTCTTGCTTTAACAAATTCGCCTCCCTGTCTTTTCTCTTCTCCAGGATCAAGTCCTTTGCTGCTTGCTTCTCAGCTTCAATTACGGTTTCAAGAGGCGGGGACGGCGTCGAGGTAGAGTCAGCGTCGGCGTCAGCGTCGGCGTCGAGGTAGAGTCGGCGTAGAGAATAGGATGAGAATGAAAACTGATGAGTCGTGAATAGGATGAGAAAGAAATAAGAATGAAACTGTAAAATGGGGTTAGATGGGGGTGATACAGATGAATCTGTCAATTAACCTAGTTATAAACCCAATTGAAATTCAAAAATAGTTGTGGATTGAACAAAACTAATACAATATATTGAGTGATGAAATAATAAGTTACAATAAAATTGTAGACTATGTTGGATATACACAATTAAATTATAAAATTAATTTTTATTTTTTACGGTTCAGATCTGTTCATCAAAACGGACGTTCCAGATTGATTCACAAAAAGTGACATACTCAGTACGTCACTTTTAGTGGCGTACCGAAGCGTTCAACTGTATTATACTAATCTCATAAGTAAGAAGATAGGAGGAAGAACCTGTGGAGGCATCGAGGGAGATGTCAATAGTATTGTTTTTTCTAAAAACAGTAGTGTGGTCTTGTCCATACAAAATTTGATGATTTTGTTGGGAATGACTTTGTTGGTATTAGCGCCAGCGGTCACTGCAGTCGTCCCGCTGGTTTGAACGACTGCAGAAGGATAGCAATGATAACCCAAATGAAATGAAGATTAATTTTGAAGATAGGTAATAGCTACTAGTGCTGTATGATAGATCAATACAATGACTTTAATTTTTTCATTGTTGTCTTGTTTTTTGGGTGGACTATTTATTACTCTTCATCTATAAAGAACTATCAATGAGATAATACAATTCCTACACTCCTAGTACCCAAATTAAAATCTTTCCTCAAATGTTTGTTGTAAAAAAAAGAAAAGTTTGGTCATACCTACCCAAATTAAAATCTTCCTTAGGTAATATCTAACAAATCTACCATAAAAAGGTAAAAAAACCAGAAACTATAAAATTAGGGATAAGATAAGAATTTCTTAGTGAAGTGTATCATTGGTATTGGATGAACATGAAATCATGTAAGGCGAGAAATTTATGAATTTTCTTACACTACAACAAGAAGAACATATAGGGGTTAAAACTGAAAATAGAGGGGTGCAATGCCCTCCTAATTAATTTGGTCAGGGGCCATGCTCCTATTTTCAGTCTAGCCACCCACTAAATCATCCCTAACAAACATTTAGCTTAAACATTTGCCTCAGTTTTAAATTAATTCGACTCAGTTTATTGTTATTCAAACTTAAAAATTAAATATATGCCCGGCTCACCCCATTTTCGGTTCCGAGTGTTTAAATCTGAGTGCGATTATGTGATTTTTTCGAAATCTGGTTCAGTACAAATTTTAAATCTGGCTCAGTGTTAAATTAATTCGACTCAGTTTATCGTTATCCAAACTTAAAAACTAAATATATTTTAAAACATTTAGCTTAAACATCTGACTCAATTTTAAATTAATTTGACTTAGTTTATTGTTATTCAAACTTAAGAACTAAATATATTTTAAAACATTTGTCTTTTTAAGCTAGTGTAGTTAAAATACTCAACCAAATTAAATATACATTTCTTTAATACTAATATTTGTTCAACATGTGTAAAGGGTTGAGTAAGCCTAATATTTGTTCGACTTATGAATTAGTAAGAATACAATATTTGATGATAAATCATTCAAATTAATAAAAAATTCTCGGTGACACATTCCAATTTTCATTTGGTCAAGAGTAATAATACTAATAATCTTAAGAATGAATATATCAGGCACAATGATCTAATGGTGAATAGAATTACCTTCTGAAAGTAAATAATATATGTACCGCATTATATATTTTCGTAGTAATTATATTATACTATTATTAAATATATGAACATTTTGTTTCAATTTCGGCTCATGGCATCTTCTAGTCTTGGTTCCGCCCTGCCCCTGATTAGATAAAAATAGTGGAGGGGGCATTTAGTCGGGGTCGTGGCCATTGGCTAAAAGGCCCCTCACAAAAATAGTGGGCATTTAGTCAGGGGTGACGCCCTTGACTAGACAAAAATAGGGGGATCATTTAGTCAGGGGCCACACCCTAACTAATCTAGTCAAGGGCGTAACCCTGACTAAATGACCCCCCCTATTTTTGTTAGGGACCATTTAGTCAGTGGCCACGCCCCCGACAAGATTAGTTAGGGGCGTGGTCCTCGACTAAATGACCCCCTATTAAATTATTTTAATTTAACAATTATGAAATATGGAATAATTATTTTAAATTATTTTATTTTACTTATATATAATTGAAAATATATACATTTATAATTATTTTTGCTTTTACGAATAAATAATATATTTATAATAAATATTACATATATATTTAATGGTTGTCGGTGGTAGGCGGCGGTGGTGGACGGCGATGACGAAGTTGGTGGATGTGGTGGCGGAGGGAGTGGACGCCGGTGGTGGCGGCGACAATGGACGGTGGTGATGGTGGCGGCGACGGTGGTGGATGGCGGTGGGCGTCGGCGTCGGCTTTGGTGAGTTGGGAAGCTGAAAGAGTTGAGGGAGAGGGGAAATGAAGAGAATGGGGAGAATGAGTTGGGAGATTGAGAAAATTTAAGGAGGAATTTAAATTTTAGTCGGGGGCTAAAATAGTCGGAGGCATTATTGTCGGGGGCTAAATGAGTTGTTTAGTCAGGGGCGTGACCCCCGACAAAAATAATCGGTGATGACACTCGATTTGACGTGATTATCAGCCTCATTTAAGCGACATTTCCTTGCTTAAGACATGGTTTTTAGGGTAGAATAACGAATATTCAATCAATTTCTCTATCTCGTGCCATTTGTGTTACTTTGGCCCGTTTCGGGTCTATTTGATGGTTTTCTAGTGTTTCTTTGTTAGCACAGGTTTTTGCCATCAAATAAGTAGCCAAGGACGTGTCTAAGGCGTTGGAACCTCAAGGAATTGCACCGAAATCGATCCAAGAAGTCAATCAGGTCAAACCAATCCCTGCCCCGTTTTACACTGAAGTTTTCGCCGAAAACCCTTGGAGTTTTCGGCGAAAACACAAGCACAAATCGGCTGATGTCAACCAAGGAGACTTTTCGGCGAAAACTCCAAGTTTTCGCCGAGAACCCCGGCGTCCGAAAATAACAGGAGAATTCAGCCGGCGATCAGTCAATTTACAAAGAGATTTTCACCGAAAATCCCTTCATATTTTCGGCGAAAATGTCAGGCAAAATTGGCAGTATTAGGGTTAAGTATAAATACTTAACCGGCGGCCCTAAATCAGCGGGACATCATAATTCCAACTAATACCAAATACTTCAGAATTCTCCCGAGTTTTGGAGCAGAGAGTTAGAGTTCGAAGAGCCAGGAAGAGATCGTGACGCTATCCCTTTCATCTCGAAGACTCGGAGCTAGGATTGCAGTTTACCGGAAGATCGAAGTTCTGCCGGAGTCGTCTTAATTAGGTTTTTCAGATCCCTTTTCTGTTCTTCCTCTGTTCAAGATGAACTCTATCTTTGTCTTTGATTCTTTCGTGAAAAACATGAGTAGCTAAACTCTTAGAGCTTAGACTAGAGGAACCCTAAGTGACTCAGGGATTTAAAGCGGTCACGGATCAGCGGTGATTAGATTCAAAGTTCAATCAGTTTCTCTTTCATGTTTGATTTGTTCTTCGTTGTTTATGTTTCTTGTCTAGATTGATCACCTAGATTAGATTCTTGTTAAGCTAAGGATAGAAGCGAACGCTCGCCTTACTTTAAAAACATCAAATCAAACAATTAACCTAATCATTGGAGTGTGCCTTTCGTAGGAACCAATTAGGGTTAATCCACTGCAAGAGTAACTCATAAATCATTAGTAATTGCACCAGTTAAGTTAAGTCATTGCGAGAGGCGACTGTACCCGGGCGGCTAATTAATCTTGGTAGCTAGATCGGATAGAGCGAACGTTCGCCAGTCTTAAACCTAAGGGTAAGGAGTTATGGTGGTGTCTTAGAGTTGATTGAACGAGAATCGAAATCCGCTGATCTGTTGATTGCCAATGCTCTGGTGAACGAAGGGGGATTCAAAGTCTAAGTTTGTCTGTCATCTTTGTCTTAATCAACCAATCTTCCAATCTGTTTTCAGTTTTCATTTTTAATTTCCGTGCATTTCTTAGAATTAGAAGACGTGGAACTCACACCACGCACGAAGTGTTTAAACTTGAATAACTTGCCTTTATATTTGAGTAAACGATCATTAGAAGACTCGTGGAATACGATCTGTCCTGCTTTGTGCTTGACAGTTATTTGATTGCACCGCTATTCTGCAGTACATCAAATTGGCGCCGTTGCCGGGGACTTCTTTTGATTGTTCGGAAGAAGCACTGGCATTTTATTCTTCTAACCTTCCATTTTTCATTTTTCCATCCACTTCGATTTTACACTGGTTTTGTTTGTTTTTGTTATTTGTAGGTTGTTCACAGGTGTATGCATCGCCGCCCTTGGACTCGCTCTCAATCCGACAAGGCTAAGAGTGTAGAGAGACCAGGCAGTTCTGCTCCACCTCGACAATCACCGATTCCAAGGAGAAGCAGAACCAATCCACCTCCATCCGTCACTCCGATCAAGATCGAGGAACTGAAGGAGAGTTCCTCATCTTCATCTTCACCGTCATCTTCATCCGCTTCATACACCGAGTCACTTTCACCTCCCCCATCTCCTACCATGGATAATCAGTTACCACCACCACCACCACCAGGCGGAAATCAACCACCACCACCGCTAGTTGCACAGAAGAGTCTAGCTGACTACAACAAGCCGAGCGCGACTAGCGTTCGATCTTCCATTGCCGTGCCACGCGTTGAAGGAGATCCTGACTATGAGATCAAGATTCCATTCTTGACTATGATCTCTAGGGATCTACAGTTTGAAGGCAGGCCACTAGACAATCCGTGCACACATCTGGCGAATTTCCTTGATCTCTGCAGCACTTTCAAGGACGGAAATCTTGACAAGAACACTCTTTGCTTGAGAGCTTTCCCGTTCTATCTGAAAGGCGCAGCTAAGAGGTGGCTTACTGGCAAACCACCTGGCTACTATACCGACTGGGATACTCTTGCTCAGGACTTCGTCGAAGAATACTTCTCTCCTGCCAGAACAACATCCATCAAGGACAGCATCGCCAGATTCTCTCAGAAGGAAGGCGTAAGCTTATATGATACTTGGAATCAATTCCAAGAACTTCTCTACAACTGTCCTCATCACGGTTTCGAGCAGAGGCAGTTAGCTGAAATCTTTGCTCGAGGTCTTCGAGAAGAATCTGCTAAGTGGGTCAATTCCCTAGCTGAAGGGGATTGCACTACGCTCACACCTGAAGCTGCTCTTCTTCATTTCGCGAACTGTGCTTCCAAGTCAAGGGACTGGGAACGACAATCTGAAGGATCAAGAAGCAAGCTCGATCTCGAAGCTACTATCAAGGCAGAAGTAGAGAAGCATCTGGAGAAGTCTACCACACCAATCAAGCCGCCAGCAGCTTCTGTCTATGTTGCTGATTGCGAATGGTGTGGAGCTTGTGCGCATAATGGAGGCCGATGCCAGAATTTTGGTAAGACAGAAGTCTGGTCCACCGAAGAAGTCAATTTTGTTCAACAAGGCTTCAACAACAATCAGAATGGTTATACTGGCTACCGCAACTTCAGGCAGCAAGGGAATTATCAAGACATACCCCCCTACAATACTGGCACCAACCATAACCAGAACCAGAATAACCGACCAGCTGGTCCAGCTCAGGATCAGAAGCCTAACCATCCGTCGGGAGGTGTCTATCAGCCGCCGCACCGCAATACGGGTAACTATGGAACTGCTCCTGGCAATCGCCAGAATCAATATTTGAATAATACCTACACAGGCAGCAGCACCAGAAGGAGAACAACGTCAGTGACCTTGACAAGAAGCTCAGTCAGATCATTACGAGACTTGACATCACGACAGTCAGTTCAAGGCTCAAGCTCTCCTCAATCAAGAACAGATCGCATCCGGTCAAAGAATTGAGCAGGCAGTAAACCACATCTCGAGCATGCTAGCATCTGGTCGACCATTTGGCCAACTTCCGAGCCAAACAGAGCCGAATCCGAGAAAGGAGCAAGCCAAGATGTTAACTGTTCAAGATTTTTCAAGCTCATCTACTAATGCTTCTTCTGATTTATGCAGGATCCCTGAAACTCCAGAGAAGAAGGAAGCACAGAAAGTGGCGCCTAAGGAGTATGATCCTCCTCTTGCTCCGTACTATGTGAAGCCTCCTTTTCCAAGAGCATTGCTACCAAATGCAAGGATCGAGACTGGCATGAAGGGAAACAAAGAAGGATATCCTTCTTTCTGTAGCAAGAAACCTTCCTCTCCATATCCAGCTAAGTGCTCTGATCCTGGTTCTTTCACTTTACCTCTTGTCATTAATGATATTGAGATAGAACGTTGTTTGGTTGATCTGGGCGCATTTGTTAATGTTATGCTTATGAGTCTATATGAGAAACTGAATCTAGGAGACTTAAACCGACTAGCATACAACTTGTCTTTGCTGATAGATCATTGAAAACCCCTAGAGGAGAGATAAAAGACGTTGTTACTAAATGTGGTCCTTTCACGTTCTTAGCTGACTATGTGATCATTGATACTAGTGAAGAGGATTCTACCATTCTTATAGGTCGACCTTTCATGACAACATCCGGAATGCAAATCAACGTTCCGAATGGTTCTTTGACTTTGAGGGTTGGTAAGGAAACGATAACATTCCGTCTTAAGGACGAAATGAAATATGCTCCTAGGAATGAAGAATCTCACTGTCTAGCTGTTGAAACTGTGGAGTTGACTCCGGTCAACTCCGTTACTGACATCTCTTCTAGTGTTCCTAGATCGATTGTCGTTGTAGGTATTGAACAGATTACAAAGCAGAAGCCAAAATCTGCTGCTCAGAAGCCGCCAAAGAAGAAGGAACTGAAAGCCTCTTCTTCACCGCCAAGCAAGAATCCTAGCAGGCCCCGGGGAAAGAACAAGAAGACGAAGACTCAAATGGTCTGGAGACCAGTTGTGCCGCCACCTTCATCCGAGCCAGCTGCACCACCAATTCGTTCCGAGCCACTAGCGCCGGAACAAGTATTGAAGGAGAAGTCGAAAGCATCTCCTAAGGAAATACCGACGATCACCGATCCTGGTGATACAAAGCCGGAGGATAAAGAGAAGACGAAGCCGATCATTCTCATTCCCTACACCGTCTTACTTGTAGAGGATGACCCCTCAACAGAACTCTTTGGTCCGTTCAAGATCACTGATCACCTTCTCGACGAACATACCAAGCTCTTACATGCGAACGGGATGAAATTTATGCTTAACGAAGATGCCCCGAAGCTCTACTTCATGAACTCCGATGCTAGCATTAAGGAGAACCTGAGTTGGGATGTCTCCTAATACCGTCCAGGTATTGTCCAGCTCTAGGACGTTAATAAAAGAGCGCTTCGTGGGAGGCAACCCACGGCTGGAGTCAGTTTTTCATTTGTGTCAACCTTAGTGTTTTAGAGTCGGTTCGGGGGTGCCAAAAGTGTCAGTTTGTTTGATTTCTTATTTTTCGCGTGTAGTCTGTGCGTCGTAGTGTCTTTCGCAAGTTGTTTGAGGTTGTTCTGATTTTTGTGGATTTAATTGTGATTTTCTAAAGTTTGTCGGGATTGCGAAAATATTTTCAATCGTACAGGTCAAAATTTTTGGCGAAAATGCCCCATATTTTTCGGCAAAAACTTCCTTTGAAATCCCTCTGTGTTTTCTGGTCGATTTTAACTAGAGATTTCGGCGAAAACTCATTGAAGTTTTCGGCGAAAATGCTTTTGAAAACCGGTAGACCATTTTGCCTTGAGTTTTTGGCGAAAAATTGCACATATTTTCGCCGAAAACTTGAGTGAAAATCAACAAATTTTCCCTTTTAATTCTCGGTTCCACTCTCTCTCTCCCCTCACTTTCATTTTCGAAAATTTTCTCAAAAACTCTCCCCTGTTTCGAAAACTCACCGCCGTCGTTCTTCTTTCATCACCGCCGACCAAACCCGCCGCCGCCGCCGCCGCCACCGCACTCTTCCCCTCTCTCTTCCGGTCATTTTGAGATGTAGATCGTCCGAATCGGAGCTCTAGAGCTCTAGTTCACCCAAACCCTAGCTTTTCGAGTTTTTCTCCGATCTCTCTCTCTCCGTTCATTTTCAGCACCCATGACTTCAAGGAATGTAACTCATGAGCGCAGGACCAAGCAGAGACTTGACACCGCCTCCAGCTCCCGAGTTCTTGCTCCCGTCATTCCAGCTGTCCACGGTCCTCCACCAGCCTTCCCTGACCGTGTTGGGTACCACCCCACTGTTGCTCGCCTACCCCAGTACTACTTCGAGCGCTACCAGCGGCTCGAGCATATTCCTGGAGCTGATGTTCGTCCATTATCCATGGACTCGCTCTTCGAGCACGATGAGGACTGGCACCGGAATGTGCTCGATACATTGGTACCTGCAGGACTGCTGGAGCTGACCACGTTAGCCGCCGACTTCCCAGACGTCGCTCTCTAGGAGTTTTGGTGACGTTCGATCTGGACGAGCACAAGAGAAGGTAGCACAAGAAGGTTGTCACCTTCTATCTGGGCGGGGTGCACAGGACACTCACCTATGATGACTTTGCAGCTCATCTCAGGATTCCCCGCGAGCGCTACGAGGGTCATCACCTCGGCTGGGAGAACAACGATGGCGGCGTAGAGGAGTACGATGCGCTCTGGAGCCACATGACTGGAGTGCCCGGCAATCAAACCACAAAGCATAATTCAGTTTAAGTCTCTCTCTCACCCTCTCTATAAATTCATTCACATGGTTTGGCGTCGTTCTCTTTTGTATGCTCCAGAGAAGGACCGCCACCATATCAGTCGAGAGGAGCTTCTTCTTCATCGCGCCATCTGGGAGAGTCATCCTCTTCATCCCGGAAGACCTCAGAGGTCGATGCCACCTCGCTCACTCCTGGGAGGCAACTTTGTCGGCCGACTCATCATCTCCTTCGGTCTCAGCCAAGAATATGGCCTGAACGTCCCATGGCGCAGAGTACAAACCGTCGGAGGTGATTTGGCAGTCGAGTACGACCTCGAGCTAGACCTCAGTCCCCAGATAGCAGCAGATCCTCCCCTCCAGCATATGGACGAGTCGGAGGAAGAAGATGATGCTGAGGAGCAGCAGCCCAGCCAGAGGCGAGATACCATGATCATATACCCTCGCCACAGCATCAGGCAGGGTATGCACGCCAGTCGCCGCCGCCCATTCCAGAGCCATATCAGGGGCCTCACCAGCACACCAACCGCATCCGCGGATGTTGAAGAGCTGTATGAGCGTCTCCAGGAGTGGCGCATCACTGACAACGCCGCTCAAGAGGCGAGATGGATTATTATGCAGCAACACATGCACCGCTCTGAAGAGCGGTATGAGGCACAAATGGCATGGCAACGTCAGGGTCGGCGACGCCCTACACCTTCCACCCCCTGACGCCCCTGACCAGCCATGATCGGGTGGTGTCCTTTTCCTTGTCCTTTCTTTTTATTTCTTCTTTTCGGATTTCGATCCAACTTTTTTCTGTGTGGATCCGGGACACTTGTCCCGGTTTCCTTTTTCTCTTTCATTTGTTTTTGTTTTGCAGGCAATCGATAGATTCCCTTTGCTTCGCTTGGGTAGATTCCCTCTGCTCCGAGGATCCGTGCTCATCCCCTACGCCAACCATCTCGGTCCAGGTTCTTCTACTTCACTCTGAACTCTAGATTTAGTCCTGTGAGGACACAGTCCGATTTAAGTGTGGGGTAGGATGCTAGAGAACCTTGCATGAACTTGATTGCCCTTGATTGTGTTTTTGTGTGCCTCGTGATTCCTGTCCAGTCTCTCTAGCATTAAAATGGCTCAGTTCTTGATTTTTGATGTTAAGTTATTGTTCAATCCTTCATAATGAGGCTTAGACTGCTTAACCTAGAACTTGAGAACCAACGTGTATACTTTGATGCTAAAATGCCTGGTCAGAACAGAATTTTTAAAATCACACTTGTAGTTTGTAGCCTTGATTGCATGAAAATGACCGAATCCGACTAGCAAACCAATTGTGAGCTTTTGATCCATTGCACGTAACTTGCAATTTCAATTCTTTTTGAGTGATTTTTGTTTGCTTGAATGAGTTAGAATTTGCATGAGACCTACTCGAGACCACATGATGACACGAGTTCTAGAATGATAGGGGCACCTAGATTCAGCTACTAAGCCAAATAGCCTACCAAACGATAAATCAATTAGGTTTAAACCCTTGAGCTTAGCCTGTTCTTTCGGTTCGATAATACATTACAACCATTTCCCATTCTTTCATTCCCGTTGATCCCCTGTGGTTGTAGTTCTAGATTGACCTACCGGAAGTCGGGTTGTGGTAACCTGCCTATAGCCATTAAACAGGTGGTCTTAGCTATTATGTCCGAACGTGTAAACCCCTCTAGCAACTAAAAGAAAGAATCTGCACACACAAAAAAAAGCAGAAAAGTTTCAAGTTTAGTTCAATAAAACGTTCTTCTCCCTACAAATGGAAGAACGAAGTCAAAGGAAAAGTCAAAAAGAAAAAAATGTAAAGAAATAAAGTGCTAGGTTGCTTGAGGGTATCATAGGACGAGCGTTCACTATTCCACCCGTGCTTGGTTAGACGGTAGGAAGCCATAGGCTAGATTCGAGGGAAGTTAGTCGAAAAATACACCGCACCAAAGCCATCATCATACATTCCCACCATCCATCGCATCATAAACCCTTGTAGTGTAGAATTCGTTACAGTCCTTGCAGAGAAGTCCTTCTTGACTAGTTACTCGTGTTGTCACAGTGGTGGAGATGTGGTCGAATTGCAAACTTATGACAGAATTCAGTAATAGATAATGATTGAGAGCAAAAACACGTCCTTAAACACAGAGAGTGAGAGTGCCCCATTTACTAAATATTTCCTGTGTGAGGAGTCTGGTCGGTCAGGTCAAATTCGTGCATAATTGGTTGCTACTACTTGTCGTGTGCAGTTATTAGTGAGACCAGGTTGTTTGGCTGATCAGTATGCATGTTAGGTTTCTTGTTCTAGGAATTATCTGTCTAATAATTCATTGTGTTTGATTGAGCTTCAATTTAATAAATCTTATCATTTGTGAACATGAGCGTTTCTATTCAGTTTGCTTGAGGACAAGCAAAAGCTTAAGTGTGGGGTATTTTGATAACACTCGATTTGACGTGATTATCAGCCTCATTTAAGGACATTTTCTTGCTTAAGACATGGTTTTTAGGGTAGAATAACGAATATTCAATCAATTGCTCTATCTCGTGCCATTTGTGTTACTTTGGCCCGTTCGGGTCTATTTGATGGTTTTCTAGTGTTTCTATGTTAGCACAGGTTTTTGTCGTCAAATAAGTAGCCAAGGACGTGTCTAAGGCGTTGGAACCTCGAGGAATCGCACCAAAATCGATCCAAGAAGTCAATCAGATCGAACCAATCCCTGCCCCGTTTTACACTGAAGTTTTCGCTGAAAACCCTTGGAGTTTTCGGCGAAAACACAAGCACAAATCGGCTGATGTCAACCAAGGAGACTTTTCGTCGAAAACTCCAAGTTTTCGCCGAGAACCCCGGCGTCCGAAAATCACAGGAGAATTCAGCCGGCGATCAGTCAATTTATAAAGAGATTTTCGCCGAAAATCCCTTCATATTTTCGGCGAAAATGTCAGGCAAAATCGGCAGTATTAGGGTTAAGTATAAATACTTAACCGGCGCCCTAAATCAGCGGGACATCATAATTCCAACTGTGGTAACCGAATTTGTCCGGGTCCCCGCTTCTTACCACATATAAGTTTCATCGGAACCTCACTTGTTGACTATCGTCGTCTCATCTCGAAATTCACATCCATGAAAGAAGAAGGTCGAGACCCAATCATTATCAACAAATGTTCCACTGGCAGCTATCACCAGCAACGAAGTTGGTCGCTCAAAGTTAGAGTTTCTATCTCTTATGTACGTGTGGAGATGATCGAAATTCAAACTTATAAAATCCTAAATAAGATCAAGCCCGATCCATTGATAAAAGACCATGTGTTCAATAACTAAAGTAAAATGGGCTCAGGCCCATGTATTGAGCAAAATCAAATCGATTCAGGCCACACCAACTCAATCCGAACAAGTCGAATCAGTTTATCTTGGATCAATTAAATATTCAGTTCGCCCAATTCGATTTGGTATAAGGAAGGTCAATTCAGCCCAATTCGGTTTGGTCAAAAGAGTCAACTCGACCCAACTTGGTAATTCGGCCAAATCAGTGGATAAAACAACTCAAATCAGTCGGTTAAATCAGTCAGACCAGCTAATCGAACCAGATGACTACAGAGTGACCCAAGCTCCTATCAAGAACAGTAAACCTACTATTCTAGCCCAACTATTCACCCATTGAAATGTGTGATTGTAGGCTAGTCATCATTCCTTCTTACCTCATATTTATGGACCGATCCCAAATCTTAGGGCTATAAAAGGGGAAGGATTTTAGTTACACAGGGGGGAGAAGACGAAAAAAAGAAAAAGGGGACAAAAAAAGAAGAAAAAGACTACTGAATCTTGAATCTTGAAGTCCTGAAAAGCCTATTTTTGGCACAAACACCTCACTTTCCCTCCAAGATTACTGCAACTGCACAAACACAATCAAAGCCAAAATTAGTTCAAAACCAAGTAAAAGGGTAGATAACAAATCCAAAGAAAGTAACTAAGAACCAAGTTCGAGGCAAGAGAACGGAAGCCAAAAGCGGGAAGAGCATAGCCAAACAGTAATATACGAACAAGGTAAGCATTCTCAACCATGTTAACTTTATAGTCGATACGTTCATCCCTCATTTCACGTCTCCATATTTCACTTGATCATATATTTATCATCCCTAATCATGTTTCTAGAATTTAATAAAAGTCTTATCAACAACAAATAGAAAAAGGGTTTCCTTGATGTATTGGTTTGGTGGTTTGGGGTGGATTAGTCAAATTCTCTACTTATGTAAAACATGATATAAACACTTAGTTTGTTGGGTACAGCTAGAATAACAAGTCACAACCTTTTGGACGTTATTTTAGAAGACTTCACTTATTGTAGATTGATAAGTTTACATGTTGCCAAGTTAAGAACAAACAAATTCTAATAAAAATCCACAACTCAACCACTTAACCCAAACCCAGCCATATTTTAAGCACCCAAACAACCCTTTAAACCACCCCAAACAACCATATTAATCATCAAAACAACCCAGAAATTCAGCCATATTATCATCCCTAGGCAACCTAGAAACTCAGCACTTCAAGCACCCAAACAAACCCAAACCCAGCCATATTTTAAGCACCCAAACAGCCCTTTAAACACCCCAAACAGCCATATTAATCATCAAAACAACCCAGAAATTCAGCCATATAATCATCCCTAGGCAACCTAGAAATTCAGCACTTCAAGCACCCAAACAGCCCTCCTTACTCCTGGTAAAAATCTAAGCTAAGTTTAGAAGATCGAATTTCTTCAAGTTATTGAATCATCGTTTCTCCTAATAAGAATTAAAAATTTATAAAATAATCATCAAGCTTAGAAGAAAAAAAATGAGAAGAGGTTCAATTGAAATCATCATCACGTTAGCCATCAGTTTATTGCAAAATAGATTTAGATTAACAAAAATCATAAACAAATCATAGTCATCAAACGTCCTTTTTATGAGCTGAATGAAAAGAGAAAAGAGAACAGGGAAATCAATATTATAAAACAATCTCATCATCATCAGTTAAACCTTATGAGCTAAATGAAAAGGGATAGGGAAACCAATATTATAAGATAATCTCGTCATCGTCAGTTTAATCTTGTGAGAAAAACAGAAAGAGATTTAAGTAAGGAAGATAGTAAACTTACTCCTGGGTATCGGCCAAGGCTCCGACGAGATTTAGGAGGAAGTCTTCATCGAAGTTTGTGACGGGAGAGGGAGATTCGGATTCGCAAGCTCGTCCGACGTCAGTCGCTAGAGGAGTGTCGGTGGTGACCACGGCGAGGGTCAGTCACCATGAGATGCTGGGGTCGGTGGAAGTTGAAAAGGGGTGAAGCTTGTGTTCAAGTAGAAGAAGATGAGATTTCTAGAGGAGATGACGGTTGGAAATAAGAGATAAGGATTTGATTTCCTTTAGGTTTCATCTTAGTTAGGATATCTGAATAGATTCGGGCTCAAATGAGCGTGGATGGGCGAACCGTCAGGGCTTTTAGGTTCGAACTCGGTAAATAGTATTCGGGCTAAACTAAACAAATAAATCATTTAGTCTAATGGTTAAGGTCTTAGTCTAATAACCTGAAGGTTTTGGGGTTCAAACACAGTAGAAGCCAACATTTTTTTAAGCTATCTAAATTAAGTAATTTAACAAAAATCAAATTTAATTAATACACTTTAAAAAGTTTATCCCAAAATTAATAGTCGGTGCTGTCTACTCTTCACACAAGATCGTTATGTTAAAAGTTGTAGTAATCAAACGTACATCATTGCGGATGAAACTTTTAATTTCGAAAGTTTATTAAAAAGGTTAATAGACGTTAATACGCCAGCAATTGCAGCGACTTGTCAAATGCTCCTTATATATATACTTTATATCCACCTTATAAAAGGTTAATAGACGTTAATACGCCAGCAATTGCAGCGACGCGTCAAATGCCTCATTATATAATATATACCTTATATCCACCCTATAAAAGATTACTAGACGTTAATACGCCAGCAATTGCGGTGACGCGTCAAATGACTCTTTACACAATACGTACCTCATACTCATTCTCATACTCACTTTAAAGATCAATCGACGTCAGTGCGCCGGCAATTGTGGCGACACATCGTATATCTCCTCTCTAAAACCAAATTCCTTCAACCCGAGCACCAGGGTATAAATGGATTGCAAACCAAACCAAATCGAACTACGTGGACTTTGATCCCTAATTCTAGGTACGTAGGCAGTCAATTCTTGACTCGAGTCCAACCTTCCACTAAACATTTATCCTTCCCAAAATAATCAATTTTTCCTTTAAACACGCACCCACAAATGAAAGAAAACTTATCGTAATTTAGCAGTACCGACTTCGAGTCGGGCGGAACGGGGGTGCAACCCTTCCCCGTACGTAACCGACCCCGATCCTAGAATTTCAGTTTCGCAAACCTCTTTGATATCCGGATCGAACCACGGCGGTTTGAACCGGATCCTCCGGGTGTTCGATCCACCCTAAAATAGATCGATGGCGACTCCAAGAAATCATTTTCTCAACCCATAACTCTCTTTTGCGCCTTCCGCGCGAGCCGACCCGACGTCTCGTGGCCAATGCCTAGCGACAGCCACGTGCACGACAGAAAGGGGCGAGGAAGGACTGCGTTCCCGGACGGAAACCTCCGCGACAGATGGCGACTCCGCTGGGGACTTACGGATAATCCCTAGGGGCAAGCTGCGCATATAAATCACGATAAGTTTGGGTGTTTCTTTCATTGACGTGTTAAATATTTCGCACTAGTAATCATGCATTGCATAGGCTCTATACCCGAGTCTTTTGCCATAGAAAAGAAATTAGTAAGTGTTAGCCAATCGCAATTGCATTGGCGCGCCGAACGTTTCAACCGAACCATATCAATCCTGACTTCGGTCCTAAGATTGATGTGTCTAGCTAGCCTGGATAAGGCCAAGGTTAGACACAGTTCGGGGGCCAACTCCCTAGGATTTCTACCCATTGCATATAGGGACGTTAGTAAACTACCCAACGACCAGCACTAAGCACAGAGCCTTGCAACCATAATCCTGTCACCGACAAGACCTAGGTGAACGTAAAAAATCTTACGGGCTACGTGTTTCTTTGATTATTTTTGAGACCATGTGGTGCGTGTTCGAAAAATCATGCATTTGCATAATATCATGCAAAATCTCATTTTTTTCATGATGCATCATAACACTGTTTTAAAATTTGCATGTAGCATACACAAGGGACCCACACACACTACAAAATGAACACCTTGGTCTATCAAAGGGTTCGGCGCACCACACCACAATGCACTCGTGTGAACCTGGGACAAGCTCGCCTCGAGAGGAACACAGTGGAAGAAAATGCAACAAGTGAGCTCATGCAGCAAATACCACGAGAGTTGGTGACTAATTGCCATTTCAGCCTGGGACCTAGGCCTGAGTATCTGATGGAAAGGTGGAGAACGGTAGTCCTTAGAAAGGGAGGTCGCATGGCATGCCCAATCAAACATTTGGACTGGGTGCCCGGATATCAAGGGATCAACGTGTTCTACATCCCTATAGGTTTCTACGGTTGCTTACCCCGAGAGGTTTATTATGTCCTTCATTATCTGGCAAAGACGTGCGTTGTTGGGATGGTACTATGCAGAGCATCATTATTGGCAGGCATCGACCAATGGGAGGCAGAGCCTACCTCAATCTCTAGCTTCGGAAAATGGCTCAGGCAATTCCTTTCATTATCTGAATGGGGCCAACACCTGAGGCAAAGGCACCACAAGGAGTACATATTTTGCACGTTCAAATCAACGGAGAAACTCGTCGTTCTAGATGATGGGTACATTTTAGAACAGAATCACGAAATGCTAATCCATAAAAGCACTCGTGAAAACCCCACCATCGAACCGTACCGATATCCAGAGGTGTGGAGGAACTTCAAGCTCACATTAGCCTACCTCAACCGTATGGAACCTTGCACGTGCTTACAACCCTAACTGATGCATCAAATTACCACTTCGATGGGAGAATTAGGGAGAGAACCGATCTTTTCACGTCCCAACAAATGGAGGATTATTGTCATGAGATCGTCGCCTACTATGATAGGATGGCATACTACTAAGTGACTACTACATAAGGATGACAAGAATGCAACATAACCCTCAAGAAAACACTTATGAAATAGCGGTCCACCATGGGAACAAGAATATTCTAGTAGTATATGGAGGTTTTAAATAGGCATCTACACCTTTGAGGTTTTGTACTCTTTGCTTTCCATATATAGTAGAGGTGCATAAAAGGGAGGATATATCAAAGTTTGATTTTGAATAAAATGGTAGCATTCATGATTCGCTTCTTTTACGATCAAAGCATGAATTAAGACTTCATGATATTGGTACTAAGAATTAAGTTTAAGAAAGCATATCATGATTTGTGACACTGCCTGAATGGAATTAGGTAAAATAAGGCTGGAAATGTCATCCCAGACACGTCAGAGGAAGAACAGAAAGAACATCGAAAAATCTCAGTGCAGTCTTTTCGGTGTGTTATGCGAGGAGTTCATGCAAACATATCCAACCAAAAATTCATCCTGTTGTAAGTTGTAACCACGTCAGAAAATTCATATAACAGGGTTCAAATACGCAACAACAACAACAAAGGAATTGTAATAGGGGGAATGCATATGCGTTGAAGCAGTTAGGGATCTCCCTAGAACAAAATTCATCAGAGTTGTGTACAGTAAATGATGTACCTCTCAGTACGAGCAAAGTTTATTGCAGGGATAGTAATCGCCGAAATTCCTTTTTACCATGACTTCACCTTCAAAGTTCCGGCCATCTCACCATCCTTTCCCCAGAATTCCAACTACTGAAAGTGATCGTGAGTACCATTTTAACAGGACGAGGAGCAAAGAAATGATCATGAGACAATCATATATGTAAAATGTCTACGCATTGTGTCCAAGAAATAGTTTGGGGTAGACAGTTCCAGATAATTAAATGGTTGGTGAATTTACCACCATTGCAAAAAGGGGAGAAAACTTGTAGCAACATGATATTAAAGGAATATGTTGTTTCTACATCACTACAATCATTCTTCCATTTCCCCTCATTTCCTTTTTCTCCACATATTATTTGTGTCGGTCTACGACTTCATAATTCGACTATGAATCCTTCTTTTATGAATGAAAATTGGTGATTTTGACAAATCTGCATGTTTAGCTAAAAAATCGATTCATGCGATCTTGATGATCAACTAGCAAGCCCATGTGAGTTTTGAATGATTCATAAAGAAAAAAAAGATTTTTTTTTCTTTCGAGAGGTTTTCCTTGTTGCGACACTCCTAGAACTTGCGTGATACCGGCTTAAAACCACATGATTTTTCAATGACAAAGAATGTAGAGGCATTAGGATTACCTCCACTAAATAAGCCTTAACCCTCCTTACCAACATCATGACCCCTAGATAAACCTTGTTGAGCATAAGCCTTTTCTTTGAAATCACACATTATAAGCCAACTTACTCTTCTTCATTACCTCTTTGAACCTACGAGTTGGTAACAACTAACATGCAAAGTGCGGGTCAAAAGTTAATTCACTTGAGATAACGATACAACAAGAAATTAAAAAAAGTACTTAGAGGTCCTTATTAAGGGGGCAAATGAGTGTTTAGAGATGTTAATGGCTAAACGATGGTCGAAAACATCTAGTAAGCCTGGGATTTAACTAGGAAGTACTAAAGAATGGGGGTGAGTTTGAAAAGGGGAGAGTCAAAGCAAGTTAGGCCATACAGATAAGAAAAAGGTTGAGCCGTTAAAATGGTTGACTAGAAACCATCTGGAACCTGGCCAATGAATCAAGATCGAAGGGGTCAAACAAGCCTAGATCCCTCACCAATCTTGTTGTCACTCTTCATATAGAGTTCAATATCCTATTTACTAAATTGATATTATCGATCAAAGAGTGTCATCAGAAAATCCAGGGGATCATGGTCAAACAAAGGAGAGAAATGAGTCAAGAAGCTTCGACACTGTCAAATAGTCGAGTGAGACCTCTAATCATACAGGGTGTTATCCAAGTGGTAACTAAGACAAGCATGGAATGATAGTTGATTATATAACTCACTAAAACTCCTCACATACCTAAAAAGTATATATTTCATACCTTTTACCTAAGCCTCCTGGTATAACCCGAATAAAAGTCCTCTTGATATGTTGTTGCAATATTCAAAGTGGTGACGAGCTGGTTGCATGTCAAGCATATGGTGACTGCTCTTGACAAGGAAAACGAGTGAGTGAAACACTGTCCCCAAATCTTGCACTTCGTACAGATCACATTCCTCCATCAAAAGTCTAGCAAGTCGGATGGGTTGTATGAAAAAGTTTCTCGTTCAAACATGCAGATTCTTCAGAGTCCTCGCCAGTTTTCATTATAAAAAAAGAGTTCAATTGAGTTTGAAGTTAGCAAGTACCTTTGGTTTTCTCACTAAAATCGCAACATTCTCGACCTCAATGAGAAAAAATATGAGTTTTTTTGACATGTCACGATAAGTGACACATCTGTTCATTGCGTCATCTTGCTACAAGTTTTCAAAAGAGAAAGGCCCAAAAACGTGACGAAGGCCAAACGATGAGACAAAAATAAAAGGAGTCATCCACTAGCCATTTATTAACGATTACCCCTCTTCAATTACTTGGACTTTGATGCGCCATTTGTTTTAGAGGTGGACTAAGGATTGATTTGAACGACAACTGGATCATAACAAAGGTTAAGGAGTGGTCCAGATTACTACTATCCCATCAGTGCAATAATAGACGAAACTCGAAAGTGGGTTCGACTATCAGTGATTATCTTAACAAAAGAATTGGGGCGAGCTTGTCTTGGTTTCGTGTCACGGATAACACGAAGGTCATGCCAACAGGGGCAATCACGCATCTTAATGCCAAAAAGGGGTGCAAAAATAACATACTCATACTACACCTCATGCAAGATACCACATTATTACACTCGAACATTTTTCATATAGGATGGAACACATTCTATCATTTCACAATTTAAAAAATATATGTGGCACGTGATTTATTCATGACATTTTCATATATACATGATGCATGTCCGAACACAGCACGACATGGTCCTAGGTGAATTCCTATGTACGCTGATTTGTGTTGAGTTTTTTTCTCTCTAGCAAGAAAGCTAAATGTGTGAAGGAAGGGTGATGACGAACACACGTAGGAAATGGTAGGGGTCACTCTTCGAAGAACTGTTGTTCAGCACGTGTCAACATGTGGCAAAAATTGAAGAAATAGAGAGATGCATCGCTAGTGTTAAACAATTAAACTCTGTGGCGCAAATAATGGACACTCGGTCGAGCGCTAAGAACACATGGCTTTAGATGATATAGTCAACTCATGAAACAAAGCAAGGTGTTCTATGGCGCACCCGTCTTTTGTCGTAATGCCGAAATGGGGGCATGTCGTTTAACCTCCATTGTTTACGCTCACCCAAAAACCCCTGCATATTCAAAGACAACACAACGTAGTTTTCCATCAATTTTTATGTACGGTAATTTGCATCGGGTTTGTTTTCCCAGTCAAATAAAACAAAGCGTATGAAAGAAGAATGATGGCGGACATCCATAAAGGGTAGGGATCACTCTGTGAAGAGCCACGGTTCAACACGTGTCAAAACATGGTGAAAGTGGAAGAGATAAAAAGGTGATGTGACTACTCATGGAAAGGAAACTGTGACTAGTTAGGGGTCAGTCTGGTCGGTTGTCATTGTATCTTAGCCCGGATGAGCAGTTTTGCGACCCAAAGCGTCATTAATATTGTATAGTTAAACTCAGTAGCACGAGTAACGAAGACTTGGTCGAATGTTAAGAATGTCACATGATTTAAACAGGACCGTCGACTATGAAGTAGAACGGGGGTTCCGAGACTCACACATCTTCTGTCAAGTGGCCGACAATGGGCAAAGCCTTTAACCTCCATTGTTTAGTCCACTCATACCCTCTCAAAAAACTTTCATTGGTGGTGCAATTACAGGAGGATCACCCACCAATTCATAATGCTCATCACCATTGGTCCATTACCGAATGTTTCAAAGACCCTGCTATGGTATTGCACTCAAGTCGCATTTCAGAAGTAGCCAAAATAAAAGCAGAACATCTCTTTATTAATCACGAAGCAACATTGATATCATATAAGATGGTAGTATAACATGGGGATAAAAAATGAAAAGACGTGTGATAAACGGTGAAAACTTGAAGACAGGCACAGACGGTGACGACTCGTCACGCTCAAACTCAGGATGAAATCAGGAATGGTTCACCCTCGGTGGTGTTTCAGTTGTTCCTGGAAATTGTAGGCCAACCCCACAATCAAGAAATAAAGAAACGCAAGCGCGAAAAGGAGCATGATTACGATAAGCAGTAGCACGAACTCCAACGGGGATAACTCCCTGGTTATGGCCATGTCCTGTGAGATGAGTGAACCTTGAAAAAGATCGAGAAAGCTCGAAAGGGGGAGGTTACACTCAAGCTATATCAGCCGAAAGAGAAGAAGAGGAGGATTGTGAGAATTTCTTAGAGAAAATTTCAAAGAGGAGAATGAGATGAATGATTAAGGGTGATAAGGCTTTTATAGGGGAAAGTTGGGGCATACACGGGTAGAGCGAATGGTCATTTGTCTTTTCAGACATATCAACGCGAACAAACCCTGACCACTAATCACTCAATCATCTTCACAAGGAAAGCAAGATGTCACAACTGACACATTATTCAAGGCCATGATCTCGTAAAATGAGTAGACTCCCCGATAAGCGTGCGAATAAGGAGGAAACATTAAGTTCTTTTATTATTCGATGACGAAATAGCCACGACAACGTACATGAAAGGAAACATGAGGATACAAGAGTCATAAGGAGTAAACATGAAAGGAGAAAAGGGGCACGTGCCTAAAACCGAAAGAAGGAGCGAACATCCAAAGCAAAACTCTTAAACCGTACTGTCTTCGCACCTCTTCATGACGATGCTCGATCCTCCGAGTGTCAAGGTGGCCGCAATAGATCGCAGCGATAGACAAGAGTACCAACGTGAAAAACCAAACACAAAGCATTTCGAGGGACAATGAGTCGGAATATAAACTAAAATCCATCGGGCCTCTTCACGAAGTGCAAGATCGCGGCTGCCAAAGAGGGGGAAACAAGTAGTAGGTAAAGGTGGAAGAGAAGGTGATAAGGAGTGCTTCTTATATAGCCGAAAACTACCTACAAAAGATAGGAGGGAAAACAACTTAAAAAAAAAAATATAGGGTTTAGGAGGGGAAAAGTTGTGGTAAAAAGGGGTGGCATCCTCCCTTTTGTCTAACCGGATGGCGTGGCCTCCTCCCGTCCATTCATTGCCTGCCGACAGAACAGGAGACGTGAGATAACTACCATAAATGCATAAAGAAGGAAAGAAACTTCAGCTTCAGATTAGCATAATTCGGAGTTTCACCGCTACCCCTTCCGATAATGATATAATTTCCTTCGTGAAAAAAGGGGGGCATTATGACGAGCCCTTCCAATCCTCAAAAGGGGTCATGCTAAGGATGGCTTTTATAAAGACCTCTTCCGGGCCAACTACAAGAGTTCTGCATTTTTGTGGGGAACATTTTTACCCGATTACATCCCCCGCGAAATACAAGGAAATTAAACCATGTAAGGAAAATAATTGCTACACATAGAACAACTGAAAAGGATCACAAGCGATAAGAGGGTTTAGTTCGCAACAATGCAGGGACCTCATCACAATTCGGGAAGAGGTACTCATTTACCGGTCTTCATGGCATCGAGCCCCATTGGTCCAGAATCCCGCTCGGCTGGCTAGATACTCGACTCCCCTGTGAACGAAACGTACGACTAGATGCTGATCTTGCAGCATCGTAGATTTCTTCGAGCTTCCTATTGAGGTCAATGACGGCAGCTTGAAGCCTCGCATTTTGGGCTAAAACATCCATCATCTGCCTCTCGTAAGAGGACCCAGACTTTAGAAGATCACCATCCACTTTCTTACCATCGACGAGTTCGACCCATTCACAATAATCACAACCAGTCCCATACTGAAATATTAGAAATAACAAACATACGCCGGTCAAAATAGCTCCCTAATCGGAAAAAGCAAGTATGTTACCAAATAAAGACATTACCTCCCATCTTTGGCATTCCAGGAAGACCCTCATAACCCTAGGGCCCAAGTGTAGCACACGTTGACGGAGGAGAACTTCATAATCACAAGTGGTCCGTTCCTTATCAGTGTTTTGGTTCGTCATATTCCGGCAGTGACAAAACACTTAGGGCGAAGTCCCCGGAAGAATGGTTCACTACTCACTCAAATGCCAAGCGAATTTAGAAGAAAATTGATGAAGGTCTCCAGATCTATCTTCGAGTGTGCCGGTTCCAGGGCCTCCCACTCTCCCTATTTAAACCGATAAGGATTACCTTACAACCATCACATATTGCGGTATGGCTCTGACACGCGTATCTTGTGGTAGCATGACTGTTCTCTAAATCCCGTAAACATAGGAGTTTTGTCCTGCATATAGTCGAGAGCACACCACATGAATATCCTACTCAGACGATGGGATGCCTTCTCAAATTTGTGAAAAAAAAATTCTTGGAGAAGCTAGTGAATTTCTCACACAAAGATTTCAGAGGAAGCTTTCAAATTTTTATTGGGACTTCGTCTTACCCCGTCATATCTTCAATGGACCTCCTTCATTAGGGGAATGAAGTAACGGTAAAGAGGGAAGGATCCCCTTCATAAAGTTGGATGACGTGACCGTTTCCCATCCACCCATTGTCCGCTAACAGAATGGGAGACAGGAGAAAATTACAGTAAAAATGTAAAAGGAAAAAGAGACTCCAGAGTCAGATTATCTGGTACATGACTTCATCGTTACCATCTTTCGAGAACGATATGAATAACTTGGCAAAAAATGTCACGACAAAGATAATTTTATTAATACGCCCTCCAGGCCAACCCACAAGAGTCGTACACACAAACAGGAGAACGTCGTCATCCGATCGCCTCCCTCACGCAAAAGTACAAGGAAATTTAGTGGTGCAACAAGAAAGGAGATACAAATTACAACTGGAACAACTAAAAGGGATCACGAGCAAGAAAGGACTTTAGTTTGTAGTCAACCTAGAGATCTCATCACATCTAAAAAAGGATGCTCATTTATCGGTCCTCATGGCATCAGGCCCCGTTGGATTGGAATTCTCGCCCGATTGAACGAAAACTCGGCTACCTTGAGAAGAAAACATGCGATTGGACGCTGATCTTGCAGCATTGTATATATCCTCGAGTTTTTTGTTGAGTTCAGCAACGGCTGCTTGAAGCCTCGCGTTCTGAGCTAACGCGTCCATCATTTGCCTTTCGTAAGAAGACTTGGACTTGAGAAGACCACCATCTATCTTTTTACCATCGATGAGTTCACCCATTCGCAAAAAATGGCAGCCCATTCCATACTGGAACATTATACAAAGAATAAACAAATATTCATCAAAATAATCTCGTGGCACCATCAAGCATGTCACAAAAATGAAGAAATTACCTCCCATTCTTGACATTCCAGGAAGACCCTCATACCCCTGGAACCCATGTGTAGCACGCGTTGACGGACGGGGAGATCACAGTCGCATTTGCGCATCTTCCATTCCTTGTTGGCGTTTTGGTCTGTCATACTCCAATGATGACCAACCACTTAGGGAGAGAAATCTTCGGAGAGGTGGTTCGCTGCTCACTCAAATGAAGAACGAATTGACGAGTTTCGAACAAAGATCTCCAAACTTATTTTCGAATAGGTTGGATTCATGGCCACCCGCCATCCCTATTTAAACCAGTAAGGATTACCTTACAAGCATCACATGCTGCAATGTTGCTCTGACACGCATGTCCCGAAGCACTATGACTATTCTCCAAATCCCGTAATAATTGGAGCTATGTCCCTCGAAAATCAAGACCCCAACGTGCCATATGCATAGCCAGCTCAAGCTGACTTCTCAAGTAAGTTTCCATTTTTCCTCACAAAAATAAAAATTTATGACGGTAACAAAATTTTCAAAAAAATTGACTCTAAGAGAATCTGTTACTCCTCATTTTGAAACTTGTTATTTAAAGTGACTTTCTTTAATAAATCCTGATAAAGGTTTCTTCAAACCAAAATTTCAATAAATTTTCAAGTCAAAGTTTAGTATTTTGATTATCTAAATGGACTACAAAAATTGATTTGGTTTTCTCATAATTTTTAAAACTCGATAAAGTCCGTGAAGATTTCAGAAGAAACTTCCCAAAATTTTCACTGGAACTTCATTTTATCCTGTCATACCCTCAACAAAGTTACCCTAAAATAACTTTTGGATTCCTCGAAATACCGCTATTCCTTGAGAGAGTTGATTGCGGAGAATTTTCAAGATATTTTTAATGAATTTGTCCTACGTTTTGGAACAATTTCTAAATATTTGACTTATCAAAATTCAAACGAACATGTCACAAATGACGTTTTCTCGAAAAACTCTCAGCCTTGCTTCCGGGCTATAAACGGACTGTCTGTCTTGCATCCAGGCTATAAACGGATCATATTTACTCTCAGCCTGCTTCCGGGCTATAAACGGATTGTCTGCCTTGTATCCAGGCTATAAACGGATTACATTACTCTCAGCCTTGCTTCCGGGCTATAAACGGATTGTCTGCCTTGTATCCAGGCTATAAACGGATTACATTTACTCTCAGCCTTGCTTCCAGGCTATAAACGGATTGTCTGCCTTGTATCCAGGCTATAAACGGATTACATTTACTCTCAGCCTTGCTTCCGGGCTATAAACGGACTGCAGCCTTGCTTCCGGGCTATAAACGGATTGTATGCCTTGTATCCAGGCTATAAACGGATTACATTTACTCTCAGCCTTGCTTTCGGGCTATAAACGGATTGTCTGCCTTGTATCCAGGCTATAAACGGATTACATTTACTCTCAGCCTTGCTTCCGGGCTATAAACGGACTGTCTGCCTTGCATCTAGGCTATAAACGGATAATATTTACTCTCAGCCTTACTTCCGGGCTATAAACGGATTATCTGCTTGCATCCAGGCTATAAACGGATTACATTACTCGCAGCCTTGCTTCCGGGCTATAAACGGACTGTCTGCCATGCATCCAGGCTATAAACGGATCACATTTACTCTCAGCCTTGCTTCCGGGCTATAAACGGACTGTCAGCCTTGCTTCCGGGCTATAAACGGATTGTCTGCCTTGTATCCAGGCTATAAACGGATTACATTTACTCTCAGCCTTGCTTCCGGGCTATAAACGGATTGTCTGCCTGTATCCAGGCTATAAACGGATTACATTTACTCTCAGCCTTGCTTCCGGGCTACAAACGGATTGTCAGCCTTGCTTCCGGGCTATAAACGATTGTCTGCCTTGTATCCAGGCTATAAACGGATTACATTTACTCTCAGCCTTGCTCCAGACTATAAATGGATTGTCTGCCTTGTATCCAGGCTATAAACGGATTACATTTACTCTCAACCTTGCTTCCGGGCTATAAACGGATTGTCTGCCTTGTATCCAGGCTATAAACGGATTACATTTACTCTCAACCTTGCTTCCGGGCTATAAACGGACTGTCTGCCTTGCATCCAGGCTATAAACGGATAATATTTACTCTCAGCCTTACTTCCGGGCTATAAACGGATTATCTGCCTTGCATCCAGGCTATAAACGGATTACATTACTCACAGCCTTGCTTCCGGGCTATAAACGGACTGTCTGCCATGCATCCAGGCTATAAACGGATCACATTTACTCTCAGCCTTGCTTCCGGGCTATAAACGGACTGTCAGCCTTGCTTCGGGCTATAAACGGATTGTCTGCCTTGTATCCAGGCTATAAACGGATTACATTTACTCTCAGCCTTGCTTCCGGGCTATAAACGGATTGTCTGCCTTGTATCCAGGCTATAAACGGATTAATTACTCTCAGCCTTGCTTCCGGGCTATAAACGGATTGTCTGCCTTGCATCCAGGCTATAAACGGATTACATTACTCTCAGTCTTGCTTTCAGGACTATAAATGGAAAGCACCAACATCAAGATTCTAACCCTTACATCTTTGGCACCAACGGACTACCTTTATCGAGGACCCTACCAAAATTAGGTTACTCGACTTTCATATTTGTATCACTCTTGGCAAGAGCAATACAAATGGGGGCAGCTGTGGTAACCGAATTTGTCCGGGTCCCCGCTTCTTACCACATATAAGTTTCATCGGAACCTCACTTGTTGACTATCGTCGTCTCATCTCAAATTCACATCCATGAAAGAAGAAGGTCGAGACCCAATCATTATCAACAAATGTTCCACTGGCAGCTATCACCGGCAACGAAGTTGGTCGCTCAAAGTTAGAGTTTCTATCTCTTATGTACGTGTGGAGATGATCGAAATTCAAACTTATAAAATCCTAAATAAGATCAAGCCCGATCCATTGATAAAAGACCATGTGTTCAATAACCAAGGTAAAATGGGCTCAGGCCCATGTATTGAGCAAAATCAAATCGATTCAGGCCACACCAACTCAATATGAACCAGTCGAATCAGTTTATCTTGGATCAATTAAATATTCAGTTCGGCCCAATTCGATTTGGTATAAGGAAGGTCAATTCAGCCCAATTCGGTTTGGTCAAAAGAGTCAACTTGACCCAGCTTGGTAATTCGGCCAAATCAGTGGATAAAACAACTCAAATCAATCGGTTAAATCGGTCAGACCAGCTAATCAAACCAGATGACTACAGAGTGACCCAAGCTCCTATCAAGAACAGTAAACCTACTATTCTAGCCCAACTATTCACCCATTGAAATGTGTGATTGTAGGCTAGTCATCATTCCTTCTTACCTCATATTTATGGACTGATCCCAAATCTTAGGGCTATAAAAGGGGAAGGATTTTAGTTACATAGGGGGAGAAGACGAAAAAAAGAAAAAGGGGACAAAAAAAGAAGAAAAAGACTACTGAATCTTGAATCTTGAATCTTGAAGTCCTGAAAAGCCTATTTTTGGCACAAACACCTCACTTTCCCTCCAAGATTACTGCAACTGCACAAACACAATCAAAGCCAAACTTAGTTCAAACCAAGTAAAAGGGTAGATAACAAATCCAAAGAAAGTAACTAAGAACCAAGTTCGAGGCAAGAGAACGGAAGCCAAAGCGGGAAGAGCATAGCCAAGCAGTAATATACGAACAAGGTAAGCATTCTCAACCATGTTAACTTTATAGTCGATACGTTCATCCCTCATTTCACGTCTCCATATTTCACTTGATCATATATTTATCATCCCTAATCATGTTTCTAGAATTTAATAAAAGTCTTATCAACAACAAATAAAAAAGGGTTTCCTTGATGTATTGGTTTGGTGGTTTGGGGTGGAATAGTCAAATTCTCTACTTATGTAAAACATGATATAAACACTTAGGCCATGTTTGGTATGGGGTGATTTTAAAGCAGGGATTCTGAATAGCATGTATTTTACCAATCCCTTTGTTTTTTGTCCAGAAATTATCATCAAAATGCATGCTATTGACATGCTCAAATACATGAGGAGAAGGGTTTTGAAATCTTACCTACATAGGTAAGATTTCAACATGGACCAAAATACATGCTGGCCCACACCCATTAATGACTCACACTTTCCCCATTTTACCCTTATCTTCATCCATCAAACCCCTCTTTCTGCACTTTTCCTCTGAATCTGTTTGTGGATTAACTTCTATTATTAGCTTGAATTTTTGGGGATGGGTTAGTGAACTAACATGGACAATTGTTGAATAATGAGCATGGAAAGTCCTAATAGCAATTCCTTTGTGTTTCTCTATGGTAATATAGATTGAATCACTATGGCAAGACCTCCAAGAAGACATGAAAGACAGAAAATGATATTAGCTTGTGTTAGTATGTGGTTTGGCATGATAGAGCAATACCTTACATTGTTATTAGAATTGGCCATCTATGTCGGTAGAGTGGCTAGCGAATCGACAAGAGAACCACCCCACATATTGACACTACCATTACCTAGAGCAGTTTACAGAATTCGATTTCTGCATTATGCTACTAAGACAACAGATTTGTTTAAGCCAAAAAAAAAAGACAACAGATTTGAACTACATCAGCATGCTATAACTTTCTCACTGCTTCTTCAATTTAACAAATGTGAATGAACACTTTGAGTTGTTAGCTTATAGGTCAGTAAGGGTATTTTTGGTATTTAACACATACTACTTTTTTGTAATCCATCTAATGAAGAACATGAATCCTTTGCTACCAAACAAAGGTTTTGTCAAAATTTAAGTTCTCAATACCTTGCTATTTAAACAATACATGTATTTTGAGAACCCCTGCACCAAACATGGCCTTAGTTTGTTGGGTACGGCTAGAATAACAAGTCACAACCTTTTGGACGTTATTTTAGAAGACTTCACTTATTGTAGATTGATAAGTTCTACTGTTGCCAAGTTAAGAAAGAATAACAAGTCACAACCTTTGGACGTTATTTTAGAAGACTTCACTTATTGTAGATGAAAGTTCTACATGTTGCCAAGTTAAGAACAAACAAATTCTAATAAAAATCCACAACTCAACCACTTAACCCAAACCCATCCATAATTTAAGCACCCAAACAGCCCTTTAAACCACCCCAAACAGCCATATTAATCATCAAAACAACCCAGAAATTCAGCCATATAATCATCCCTAGGCAACCTAGAAACTCAGCACTTCAAGCACCCAAAAAACCCAAACCCAGCCATATTTTAAGCACCCAAACAGCCCTTTAAACCACCCCAAACAGCCATATTAATCATCAAAACAACCCAGAAATTCAGCCATATAATCATCCCTAGGCAACCTAGAAATTCAGTACTTCAAGCACCCAAACAGCCCTCCTTACTCCTGGTAAAAATCTGAGCTAAGTTTAGAAGATCGAATTTCTTCAAGTTATTGAATCATCGTTTCTCCTAATAAGAATTAAAAATTTATAAAATAATCATCAAGCTTAGAAGAAAAAAAATGAGAAGAGGTTCAATTGAAATCATCATCACGTTAGCCATCAGTTTATTGCAAAATAGATTTAGATTAACAAAAATCATAAACAAATCATAGTCATCAAACGTCCTTTTTATGAGCTGAATGAAAAGAGAAAAGAGAACAGGGAAATCAATATTATAAAACAATCTCATCATCATCAGTTAAACCTTATGAGCTAAATGAAAAGGGATAGGGAAACCAATATTATAAGATAATCTCGTCATCGTCAGTTTAATCTTGTGAGAAAAACAGAAAGAGATTTAAGTAAGGAAGATAGTAAACTTACTCCTGGGTATCGGCCAAGGCTCCGACGAGATTTAGGAGGAAGTCTTCATCGAAGTTTGTGACGGGAGAGGGAGATTCGGATTCGCAAGCTCGTCCGACGTCAGTCGCTAGAGGAGTGTCGGTGGTGACCACGGCGAGGGTCAGTCACCAATGAAGATGCTAGGGGTCGGTGGAAGTTGAAAAGGAGGTGAAGCTTGTGTTCAAGTTAGGAAGAAGATGAGATTTTTAGAGGAGATACGGTTGGAAATAAAGAGATAAGGTTAGATTTCCTTTAGGTTTCATCTTAGGTTAGGATATCTGAAATAGGACATTCGGGCCGTCCAAAATGGGCTGTGGTTGGGCCGAACCCGTCCAGGACTTTTAGGTCCAGAACTCGGTAAATAGTATTCAGGCTAAACTAAATCAAATAAAATCACTTAATCTAATGGTTAAGGTCTTAGTCTAATAACTTGAAGGTCTGGGTTTCAAAACACGTAGAAGCCAACATTTTTACAAGCTATCTAAATTAAGTAATTTAACAAAAATCAAATTTAATTAATACACTTTAAAAAGTTCATCCCTATAATTAATAGTCGGTCTAGTCTACTCTTCACACAAGATCGTTATGTTAAAAGTTGTAGTAATCAAACATACATCATTGCGGATGAAACTTTTAATTTCGAAAGTTTATTAAAAAAGTTAATAGACGTTAATACGCCAGCAATTGCAGCGACTTGTCAAATGCCTCCTATATATATACTTTATATCCACTTTATAAAAGGTTAATAGACGTTAATACGCCAGCAATTGCAGCGACGCGTCAAATGCCTCCTTATATATATACTTTATATCCACCTTATAAAAGGTTAATAGACGTTAATACGCCAGCAATTGCAGCGACGCGTCAAATGCCTCATTATATAATATATACCTTATATCCATCCTATAAAAGATTACTAGACGTTAATACGCCAGCAATTGCGGTGATGCGTCAAATGACTTTAATACGCCAGATCGTTATGTTAAAAGTTGTAGTAATCACTTTAAAAAGTTTATCCTATAATTAATAGTCGGTCTAGTCTACTCTTCACACAAGATCGTTATGTTAAAAGTTGTAGTAATCAAACATACATCATTGCGGATGAAACTTTTAATTTCGAAAGTTTATTAAAAAGGTTAATAGACGTTAATACGTCAGCAATTGCAGCGACTTGTCAAATGCCTCCTTATATATATACTTTATATCCACCTTATAAAAGGTTAATAGACGTTAATACGCCAGCAATTGCAGCGACGCGTCAAATGCCTCCTTTATATATACTTTATATCCACCTTATAAAAGGTTAATAGACGTTAATACGCCAGCAATTGTCAGCGACGCGTCAAATGCCTCATTATATAATATATACCTTATATCCACCCTATAAAAGATTACTAGACGTTAATACGCCAGCAATTGCGGTGACGCGTCAAATGACTTTAATACGCCAGATCGTTATGTTAAAAGTTGTAGTAATCACTTTAAAAAGTTTATCCCTATAATTAATAGTCGGTCTAGTCTACTCTTCACACAAGATCGTTATGTTAAAAGTTGTAGTAATCAAACATACATCATTGCGGATGAAACTTTTAATTTCGAAAGTTTATTAAAAAGGTTAATAGACGTTAATACGCCAGCAATTGCAGCGACTTGTCAAATGCCTCCTTATATATATACTTTATATCCACCTTATAAAAGGTTAATAGACGTTAATACGCCAGCAATTGCAGCGACGCGTCAAATGCCTCCTTATATATATACTTTATATCCACCTTATAAAAGGTTAATAGACGTTAATACGCCAGCAATTGCAGCGACGCGTCAAATGCCTCATTATATAATATATACCTTATATCCACCCTATAAAAGATTACTAGACGTTAATACGCCAGCAATTGCGGTGATGCGTCAAATGACTTTAATACGCCAGATCGTTATGTTAAAAGTTGTAGTAATCACTTTAAAAAGTTTATCCCTATAATTAATAGTCGGTCTAGTCTACTCTTCACACAAGATCGTTATGTTAAAAGTTGTAGTAATCAAACATACATCATTGCGGATGAAACTTTTAATTTCGAAAGTTTATTAAAAAGGTTAATAGACGTTAATACGTCAGCAATTGCAGCGACTTGTCAAATGCCTCCTTATATATATACTTTATATCCACCTTATAAAAGGTTAATAGACGTTAATACGCCAGCAATTGCAGCGACGCGTCAAATGCCTCCTTATATATATACTTTATATCTACCTTATAAAAGGTTAATAGACGTTAATACGCCAGCAATTGCAGCGACGCGTCAAATGCCTCATTATATAATATATACCTTATATCCACCCTATAAAAGATTACTAGACGTTAATACGCCAGCAATTGCGGTGACGCGTCAAATGACTTTAATACGCCAGATCGTTATGTTAAAAGTTGTAGTAATCACTTTAAAAAGTTTATCCCTATAATTAATAGTCGGTCTAGTCTACTCTTCACACAAGATCGTTATGTTAAAAGTTGTAGTAATCAAACATACATCATTGCAGATGAAACTTTTAATTTCGAAAGTTTATTAAAAAGGTTAATAGACGTTAATACGCCAGCAATTGCAGCGACTTGTCAAATGCCTCCTTATATATATACTTTATATCCACCTTATAAAAGGTTAATAGACGTTAATACGCCAGCAATTGCAGCGACGCGTCAAATGCCTCCTTATATATATACTTTATATCCACCTTATAAAAGGTTAATAGACGTTAATACGCCAGCAATTGCAGCGACGCGTCAAATGCCTCATTATATAATATATACCTTATATCCACCCTATAAAAGATTACTAGACGTTAATACGCCAGCAATTGCGGTGACGCGTCAAATGACTCTTTACACAATAAGTACCTCATACTCATTCTCATACTCACTTTAAAGATCAATCGACGTCAGTGCGCCGGCAATTGTGGCGACACATCGTATATCTCCTCTCTAAAACCAAATTCCTTCAACCCGAGCACCAGAGTATAAATGGATTGCAAACCAAACCAAATCGAACTACGTGGACTTTGATCCCTAATTCTGGTACGTAGGCAGTCAATTCTTGACTGGAGTCCAACCTTCCACTAAACATTTATCCTTCCCAAAATAATCAATTTTTCCTTTAAACACGCACCCACAAATGAAAGAAAACTTATCGTAATTTAGCAGTACCGACTTCGAGTCGGGCGGAACGGGGGTGCTAACCCTTCCCCGTACGTAACCGACCCCCGATCCTAGAATTTTCAGTTTCGCAGACCTCTTTGATATCCGGATCGAACCACGGCGGTTTGAACCGGATCCTCTGGGTGTTCGATCCACCCTAAAATAGATCAATGGCGACTCCAAGAAATCATTTTCTCAACCCATAACTCTCTTTTGCGCCTTCCGCGCGAGCCGACCCGACGTCTCGTGGCCAATGCCTAGCGACAGCCACGTGCACGACAGAAAGGGGCGAGGAAGGAGTGCGTTCCCGGACGGAAACCTCCGCGACACCAACTAATACCAAATACTTCAGAATTCTCCCGAGTTTTGGAGCAGAGAGTTAGAGTTCGAAGAGCCAGGAAGAGATCGTGACGCTATCCCTTTCATCTCGAAGACTCGGAGCTAGGATTGCAGTTTACCGGAAGATCGAAGTTCTGCCGGAGTCGTCTTAATTAGGTTTTTCAGATCCCTTTTCTGTTCTTCCTCTGTTCAAGATGAACTCTATCTTTGTCTTTGATTCTTTTGTGAAAAACATGAGTAGCTAAACTCTTAGAGCTTAGACTAGATGAACCCTAAGTGACCCAGGGCTTTAAAGCGGTCACGGATCGGCGTGATTAGATTCAAAGTTCAATCAGTTTCTCTTTCATGTTTGATTTGTTCTTCGTTGTATATGTTTCTTGTCTGGATTGATCACCTAGATTAGATTCTTGTTAAGCTAAGGATAGAAGCGAACGCTCGCCTTACTTTAAAAACATCAAATCGAACAATTAACCTAATCATTGGAGTGTGCCTTTCGTAGGAACCAATTAGGGTTAATCCACTGCAAGAGTAACTCATAAATCATTAGTAATTGCACCAGTTAAGTTAAGTCGTTGCGAGAGGCGACCGTACCCGGGCGGCTAATTAATCTTGGTAGCTAGATCGGATAGAGCGAACGTTCGCCAGTCTTAAACCTAAGGGTAAGGAGTTATGGTGGTGTCTTAGAGTTGATTGAACGAAATCGAAATCCGCTGATCTGTTGATTGCCAATGCTCTGGTGAACGAAGGGGGATTCAAAGTCTAAGTTTGTCTGTCATCTTTGTCTTAATCAACCAATCTTCCAATCTGTTTTCAGTTTTCATTTTTAATCTCCGTGCATTTCTTAGAATTAGAAGACGTGGAACTCACACCACGCACGAAGTGTTTAAACTTGAATAACTTGCCTTTATATTTGAGTAAACGATCATTAGAAGACCCGTGGAATAAGATTTGTCCTGCTTTGTGCTTGACACTTATTTGATCGCACCGCTATTCTGCAGTACATCAGTCGGGTTCATCATTGTTGGGGGGCACGCCCCCGACTAAACCACACATTAAGTCGAGGGCTTGGCCCCCAACAATAATGCCCCCGACTATTTTAGTCGGGGGCTTTATTGTCGGGGGCAACGCCCCCGAATAAACCACCCATTTAGTCGGGGTGTGGCCCCCAACAATAATGAACCCGGCTAAAATAGGGGTTTGGCCCCCTGAACCAAATTTAGTTGGGGGCATTTTTTTCGGGGCCTAGCCCCCGACAATGACATGGCTTTGTTGGGGGCCAGACCCCCGGAAAAATTTCTTAGCCCCCGACCATTGTTGGCCAGCCCCCGACTATAGACTATTTTTGTTGTAGTGTTATATAAGAAACCATCAATGCATCATAAGTCATCATCATCACATCCAACCACACTTCCAAGGTTCAATAATCACGATATTAAGCATAACACACACACACACATTCAATAAACTCATAAGTCGACTCAGTTCAATGTGTATATTAAGGCGCCAAAGAGTCTATCCTACACCACCACCCGTCGACCACCATATCCAGACGCATCTTTATTGGATCATTTCCCCAAAGGAGTTACCATCAAACGCATCCTAATAAGAATCCTTCTCCGAAGAAGTAACCATCACAACCAACCATGAACACATATAATGGTGAACCACTCCGGTAGTTCCAACTCAATTACATCAAAATATCACAAGTGGGGGTAGTGTAGACTTCTTCCAGTTATAACATATTTCAATCAACAGAACAAGGTACAGGCAACAAGATCATTTCATCCCAATTCGCAAGTCTCAATTCACAAGCAATCAAAACAAGGTGATAACTAGCTTGATCGGCCACCCCACCTACATCAACAAAGAGAAAAGGGTAGTTGTAACATCCTGTTACTGGTTTACTGGTCTAAATTACGATTTGGTTAAGCCGGATTGAGTGGGATTGGCTGGGAAAAATTACAGAACAATCCCTGGAACTTTCTGTTTAAAGACATGACGAGTGTTGCCTTGAGTCCAATGACAGTTGTCATCCTACTAACAACGAGCATTATGACCCAGGCCACAGTCGTTGTCATTGAGATGACAACGGGCGTGGGATGTACTCCAATGGGTGTTGTCTTAAGTTGAAAATGGGCGTTACATCTTCTCTACCTAAATCAGAATCAGGCAGCAGAGTTCATAATCCTCAAATCCTAAAGTCTTTTCCCTCTCAACCTTTAACGAGCAACGACTGAACCAAAAGGGATTTCACCATATCTAGAGCTAGGAACCTCGTATCATCGTGCGAGCTTGAGAAAAAATTAAGGGATCATTCTAGAACAAACGCCTAATCTCATATTCAGGTAATCTCTCACAGTTTCAAAGATTTCATAGTCTTGTCAGTTGGGGTTCTATCATCTCAATTCGTCGAGTTCTCTACTAATCAGTTTGGTTCTAGTGTTTGTGATCCATGGAATCACTTGTAGGAGAAGTGTATTGAAGTTGTGCAAGATCATAAGGCTATCTCAACAAGTTTAAGATCAAGAATCAGCAAAGGAACTGTGAGGGGTTTTTCACTGAAATTACTATGTTACTGTATGATCCATACCCAATGTTTTTATGCTCATTTACAATGTTAATGAATAATGTAACACCCTACCCTAGAAATAAATGAACTTAATAAAAAACTCAATATCCAATACCAATACATCAGTTAAACCAATAACCAATAAAAATAAACCAATACTAATCTATGACTAATAGACTATGGGGATACGATGGGCAGGTACCTATATCAGTTTTGCTTTCGAATCTCTTCCTATCCCCATATGCTCATTTAGAATGTTAATGAATAATGTAACACCCTACCCTAGAATACTCGTTAAACCACTAGTTCAACTCATGCATTACTAACTCAAGTGTTACTGACTCAAACCAAGCATACATCACATACATTCCATTCACATTATCATCACAAACCCATAACTGAAATCAATAACTGAATAAAAAAATCAATATCCAATACTAATGCATTCGATAAACCTATAAACAATAAAAAATAAACCAATAATTTTTTTTGGTTAAGAAAATAAACCAATACTAATATATTAATAAATCCGAAGAATCAAACACTCCAAGGTTCTAGTAAAAATCACAAACATCTCGATCAAAACTTAAATACTAAAAGTAGGTCTAAACGTCCTGCCTATACCTAGCATTGACCGACTCATCGACATGCTGATTAGCAACTCTCATCGTAGCTCTCCCAGGTGACATGGTGACCTTCTCACCATACCCCGTAACAAAACCAGCAAAGAAACATATAAAAGAGGGGTCAATGACATGCACTGACTGAACAATACTAAATAAACCGATAAAAATCCAATAAGCTTGAAAGCAAGTAAAGCTAGTAATCATTAAGATCAATATCAGTAGTTAGTAGGTTGGTCGTCCGAACAATCCTTATATGGTATGTGTGGACCACCAATAGCCAATACAGTCTAATGACCACCAGTATACCACAAGAGCCTAATAGACGGTCATTAATACCCCATTAACCAGTATACATCCTAGGGTATTGCACAATCTGATGATGGATCACCCACGCTTACACATGTTCCAACCTGTATCATTAGTCTATGACGCACGTAATCTCTATCGATATCATCCAGTAAGCATCTAGTAACATATACCAGTATTTGCATAGCGGAATGTAAACCAGTAAACAGATCAATAATGAGATCAATATCTTGAAGTCAAAACCATTAACACTAGAAGAGAGCATAAAGCATCGAGTATGGGTCATAACAGTAAAACAGTAGTTTCAATGAAAACCCCCTCACAATTCCTTTCCTGATTCCTAATCTGAAACTTGTCGATATATCCTGCTGAGCTTGCGCAAATGGACTACACTTCTCCAACAAGGGATTCTCAAGAATCACCAACATCATAACCAATCTGATTAACGAATAACGCGACAGGTTGTGATCGGAGAACCCTTGACAAGACAGAAATCTCTGAAATGGAGAGAGATTAGTTGAATCCGAGCTTAGACGGTCGTGTGAGGCCAATCCCTTAAGCTTTCCTCAAACTCCCACGACTATCTGAGACTCGTAGCTCTAAATATCGTGATTCTTCCTCTGAAACACTTGTTGTTCGTCAAAGCCATTGAAGAGAGAAATAGGATTTTTGTTTTTAAGAATTCTGCCCAAAAGATCACTTAAATACTAAGAAGTAACAACACCCGTTTAACACTCACAACGCCCATTGTCTTCTTAAGACAAGGGTCGTTGGAGACCGGACAACACCCATTGTTTCACCTAGGGTGACTACCCAACTCTGATTTGAGAAAGGAAGTATGGGGATAGTATTTTCCTTTAAGAATTGTGCCGCTAAGGAGTCAGAGGTATCAATGAGGTGCCAACATTGTTTATCAAGGAGCGCTTGATTAAAGTAGTTAAAGGATCGGAACCCTAGTCCTCCTACGGTGCTTGACATAGATTAGTCCATTTCAACTAGTGAATGAGGCAAGAACGATTATGGTCATTCCACTAGAAGTGGGCCAGTTGGGAGTTAAGTTTCTTGAAAACTGAAGACGGGAGGTGAAAACAGGACATCACATAAATAGAGAACGCACTTACAACAGGTTTGATAAGGGTTTGCTTTCCAACAGGGGAAATACATGATTGCTTCCAGCCTGCCAGTTTCTCAAGGAGCTTATCCTCCAAAAACTGAAACATATTTTATATCAAATTATAGGTCCAATTACATGCCATATATACTATTAGTGTGCATGCTCAATAGTCTTTATATTAAATTGCAACTAACAGTTTACAATTTACATGCATCAATTATAAATCATTAACGATATTTTGCACAATCATGATTATCATGTTAAGACTTGGCATAAATGTAATTTTGGTATAAGTATCGTACCTAGAAATCAAAGAAATTTTTTTGCAACGACCAGAGATTACTCGAGAACAACTAAAATAAAAAACTTGATACAAAGAAATTAAGAAAGGCGAATTAGAATACTAAAAATGATTCAAACTAGTTATGGAAAATCATGAACAAAAACAACAAAATACCGCAAGAATAATCTACCGCAAGAACAAAAACAATCTGTCAATCTCCACGAAAGAACAGAGAAACACTATCAGAAATAGAGCAAAAAATGGGAAAGAAGATAGAGAAGGAAGAATATATAAGTGTTTCATGATCTCATGTCTCGGCTCTTACCGCACTGTATGAGATTCAAGGACTGAATCGGTCAATTATATATTCAAATGCTTTGGCCTTGGCTTCAGTCAGTTTCTCTGACAAGAACAACATTTGAACCTAGGAAAAAAGAACTGAAAATTCCAAAGGTCTGAAACTGTGCAATTAAGCGAAGAAGCAAAGAATTAGGAAAAGGGTAATCACAAACGGTTTGGGCCTGTCGCAGACGGTCTCACCTACGACTAAAAACCCTTTCTGCTGTAGTGATAGTTGTTGCAACTTCCAGCAATCCAACAATCACCAATTCAACTCAAACCATCCATGATTCAGACGGTTAATGGGGTCTTAATGACCGTCTATTGAGCCCATGTGGCATACTGGTTGTCATTAGAGTGTACTGATATTGGGGTCCTACCAGACGGTGCTACCAACCTACTGACTACTGGTGTTGATCTCTTACTGGCTTACTAGCTTTACTTTCTTTCAAGCTTACTGGATTTATCGGTTTACTGTTTCACTTAGTGCATGTCATTGACCCCTCCTTTCTATGTTTCTTTGTAGGTTTCATTATGGGGTATGGTGAGCAGGTTACCATGCCACCTAGGAAAGCTATGAGGAGAGGTTTTTATCAGCATGTCAGTGAGTTGGTTAATGCTAGGTACATCTAGGACGTTCAGACCCATCTTTTGGCATTTCAATTTTGATTGGGATTTATGGGATTCTTTTAGCTTCTCGGTTTATTGGATGTTCATTATTATTTCTATTGGATATTGGTTTATCGGATGTAATGGTATTGGATTTTGAGTTATTATTAGTTATATTGATTCCAGTTATAGGTTTATGAATTGTATTGTGAATGGAATGTATGCAATGTATGTATGGTTTGAGTCTGTAACACCTAATTTTAGTAATGCATGGGTTGAACTAGTGGTTTAACCGAGTCTTCAAGGGTATGGTGTAACAACGGGTATTAAAGCCTTATTTGTTTTCTATTTCATAGGGGTGCTAATTACTTTCCCGAGGTGTCATGAACATTATAACCAAAGGCGAGTGAAGTGGGGATCGTCTAAGGGAAGATAAAGGCACGGGGTTAAACCCAATGGAAGTTATTAATGTGTGAGTAATAGGCTTTTCCTAGGTCATGAGCTTAAAAGCTGGTTTTGGATCATCCTTGGAGGAGTGGAATCGATCAATGCTTGGAAATTTAAATGCCAATCGTGATAAGGGTGTGTTGGATGGCGATCTAGGGCTCGGAAGTTTGTGATTAGATTTGGGGTATTGAATCTCAAAGGAGTACATGATAAGTTATACAATAATAGAGTTGGTGTACTAGTGGATTAATTGTGGTGAACCAGGCAATGAGGTGGTTGGTTAAACAGGAAGTGTTAGTGAATTTTGGTTATGCACTAAGGAGATTGCCTAAGTTCTTTGTCAGTCGGATAAATTTGTCGTGAGAAGAGTGATCAATTCTGGATATTTCTTGGGGGATAGAAGTGTGCATGAGAAAGGAAGAGTAATTAGCTTCATGCACCTTTAGCTTCCTAGACGCATAAGCAATTACATTGCCTGCATCAACACACACCCCAACCCTTGTTAGGAGGCATCACTATAAACCACACACTCACATCCACTAACCGGCAAGGTAAGTATTGGTGTTGTAGTGAGCCACTTCTTCAGCTCTTTGAAGCTCTCCTGGCATTCCTTTATCCAAACGAACTTGTTCTCCTTTCTAAGTAGCTTATGAAGGGGTCCTTCTATCTTGGAGAACCCTTCCACAAACCGTCTGCAGTACCAACCATATACCAATAAAGCTTCTAACTTCTAAAACACACTCTCCGTCAGTGCCCACTTAACCGCTACTTCAATCTTGTTGGGATCTACTTCTACCCCTCTACCGGTAATCAAGTGACCGAGGAAAAGAGCATCCTTTAGCCAGAACTCACACTTAGGAACTTGGCATACAACTGTTATCTCCTCATCCTTTCCTACACCATCCTTAGATGCTCATCATGCTCCTCTATCGTCTTCGAGTACACCAAACTATCATCGATGAACACAATGACGAACTTGTCAAGATATTCACTGAAAACCTTGTTCATCATGGCCGTAAATGCAACAAGAGCATCAGCCAAACCAAAAGGCATAACCAGGAATTCATAATACCCATGCCTCGTTCTGAAAGTTGTCTTGGGAATTGCTTCCTTAGCTACTTTCAGCTGATGATACCCGGACCTCAAATCAATCTTAGAAACTATCGAAGCTCCTTGCAATCCATCAAACATGTCATCAATACTTGGAAGAGGGTGTTTGTTCTTAACAGTAACCTTATTGAGACGTCTGTAGTCAACGCACATTCTCATGCTTCCATCCTTCTTCTTGACAAACAGAACTGTCGCTCCCCATGGAGACACACTTGGACGAATGAGCCCTCTATCCAAATTTCTTGCAGTTTCTCTTTTAGTTCCTTTAATTCAACCGACTCCATTTGGTACGACTCTATTGAGATAGGCGCAATACCAAGCACCAATTCAGTTTTATATTAATTTGACGACTTGAAAAACAAATCTATTTTTAAAAACCTTGTATTTTAAGAAAATCTAATATAGTCAATAGACCTTTTTATAAAGATAATTAGCAGACTTAATCATATTTAACCATACTCTTATCTTATACTAATATTTCATCAACATGTATAGATACACATAGAGCTACGAAAGAACGAGGGCAAGGAGAATTTTTTTCTTCCCTAGCATTAAGGTTTTTCTCTCCCTACTTAGTTTCCCTATCGTTAGGGTTTTTCAGTCTATCAGTGGCGGTTTTTCTCTCCCGTTTGACGGTAGTTGTCTCCAGTAATCTGTTGTAGTAATGGACGAGGAAGTAAGGGCTATGGAAGATCAGTTACAGCAGCTTGCCATCCTCAAAGACGAAGGGGAGATTACTATCCCGAAGGAAGTTGATGATCAGCCAACGAAGGATTTTACTCTCTGTTTTGTCGGCACGTTCATAACCGACAAGGTGTATAATTTCAATGCGATGCGCACCCAATTGGCTAACGTGTGGAAGCCAGGGAGAGGGATTATAATAGAAGATCGAGGAGAAAGTTTGGTGTTGTTCTGATTCTATCATTCGATTGATCTGAAGATGGTTCTTGATGGAGGATCATGGTCGTTTGACAACAATATCCTGACGTTGCACGAATTACGAATTACAACCTAGTGACGATATGAAACAAGTCACTACAACAAACACATCAAATACGGGGGGCAAAACTGAAAATAGAGGGGAGCAATGCCCCCCCCCCAATTAATTTAGTCGGGGGCGCTGCCCCCCCTAAATTCAGCCTTGCAACCCACTAAAGTATCCCTGACTAGGGATATTTTGTCGGGGGCGAAGGAATTCGACAAAAAATAGTCGGGGGCCACAACCCTGACTAATTTTATTATATTTAAATAATTTTATTATATTTTAATAATTATGAAATATGGAATAATAAATATAGAATAATTATTTTAAATTATTTTATTTATATATAATATAAATACATACATTTATAATAAATAATATATATATAATAAGTATTACATATATATTAAATAAATAATATTATATATATATATATATATATATATATATATATATATATATATATTATTTTATTATCTAATGGTCGTTGGACGGCGATGGCGATGGTGGTGGTGGACGGCGGACGGTGACAGCGACGGTGCTAGCGGCGATGGTGGTTGTAGTGTAGTAGCGGCGGCGGTGGATAGTGGTGGTGGTGGTGGCGATGGTGACGGTGGTGGTGGACGGCGACGGCGACGATGGTTATAGTGGTGGTGGAGGTGGCGGTGGATAGTGGTGGTGGTGGCGGTGGCGGACAAAGGACGGCGACGGACGGCGGCGGATGGCGGACGGCGGCTTTGGTTAGTTTAAAAATTGAGAGAGTTAAGGGAGAGGAGAAATGAAGACAATGGGGATAATGAGAAAATTTAAGGAGGAATACTCATTTAATGGGGGCGCGGTCTCTCTTCTTCTTATTATATTATTAATCTCTAAACAAAAAGCTCTCGTTTTAGGGTTTTCATCTTTGCTGTCTCCGCCGCCGATGTCTTCTTCAGGGGCACCGCCGTCGGTGCCCTCATTTGTGTCAGGGACTGTAACTTCCCCCATTTCTTTCAAAGAGGCGGTCGCCGGAAGCCCTGGGGCTGTTCCCCCCCGCCATCCGATTTCAAGGTGCACGACTCCCACTTGGAAAGGTTTTCTAAAGAGCTGGTCGATGGGAATAAGTTCAAGCCTATGAGTAGTATCGATCCTGAGCTCAAGAAGGAGCTATGTGATGCCTGGAAGAATGCTATTATCATCAAAGTTTATGGGAAGTCAGTGGGTTACTTCTATCTTCTTAATCGTCTACAAACTATGTGGAGGCTTGAAGGTGAGATGGAGTTTCTTGATGTTGGTTGTGGTTATTTCGTGGCTAAGTTCTCCTCCAGAGCAGACTGGTTGACCCTATTGTATTGCCGGTTGCTTTCTTGCTCTTCGTCAGTGGTCCCCTGACTTTGTACCATCAACAGAAAGAGTCTCTAGCATTGTTGCATGGATCCGCTTTGCAGAGCTTCCCCTGGAATACTATTCTGATGGTCCCCTGTTCCAACTCGCTGCTTGCATGGGCAAACCACTGAGGATTGATACCCAAACGTTGCTCGCTACCAGAGGTAAATTTGCGCGGGTCTGTGTGGAGCTGAACCTCGATGAACCCCTCATACCCGTGGTTGGTATTGAAGGACGGTGGTATAAGGTTGAGTATGAGGGCTTCTCCAATATATGTACTACCTGTGGCTGTGCAGGACACAATGCAGAGCACTGCCTGAGAGATATTGTTACCCCTTCGGGAGATTCTGAAATTCTGCCGAAAGTGCCCACAGAATTTGCAGGGAAATCAACAACTTCTGACGGCACCTTTGGAGACAGGATGGTGGTTCAGAGCAAGGCACAAAAACGTAGAGGGCCGCGTAAAACAGGTAATAACCGCAAAGATGCTACTGCTCCTGGCAGTGGAGCTAATAGGTTCGTAGCTCTTGAAGCCGAACCCAATGCACCGGAGTCACCCCCTACCTCCATGGTGGATCCGCACTAGATTGTGGTGGAAGAAGTAATGGAGGATGATACTGTAGCCACTAATTCGAAAATGTCGGACAATTCTTGTCCAAACCCTCTCTACCAAGCAGAGACAAGCGTTGCTCATCCCGTCTCCCCGACCCCGATTCCGGAGACAGAGGTCTCATCTGTTGCATTGGTGACAACATCATTCTTAGCCCTTTGGTCATTAAATGATCCAGGGTCTAGATTAATCAGGGGTAAATTGGTCTTTTCCTATTTTATTAATTAATTATTTTTGTTTTTCAACCACCCAGCTATTAATCAGTCACCAGACCATTTACTCTGATAATCGGACCACCTTCTCCGGTCACCGAAACACCATCTCCCATCACCGAAAAGTTTCTCGAAGAGTTTTCCGGTGACACAGATCTCCGTTGACGAAAATTTCTTCACCCACGCGATTATCGTTGTTCGATCTATTAATCTGGAAAAAAAAATATTTTCCGAAAAAAGTTACTTCTCTAACAAAATTCCCGACTTACGAGTTGTATGCGGTTTGTACAACGTGTATACATACTATATACACTATGTACGAGGTTGTATATTCTGTAAATGGTGTAAATCTATATTTGTCGTACACTTTGTATTTATGATGTACAATTTATATGAGGTTTGTACAAATGTATAACTCTGTATGAGGTTGTACACTCTGTAAACAGTGTACCGTTTGTAAATAAATACAGTTTGTATTTGTTATACACTTTATATTTTTATGATATACAGTTTGTATCCGGTCTGAACAAAGTGAATATAAGTTGTATAATGTTGTACACTTTGTCCAATGTGTTTAGTTTGTATACTTTGTTTTTTTATGATGTCTAGTTTGTATGCAGTCTTATAAAGTGTATACAAATTGTATACACTTTGTACAATGGGTACTGTTTGTATTTTGTGAAACACTTTGTATTTTTATGATATACAGTTTGTATGTGATATCTACGAATTGTATATACAAATTATATACACTCTGTACGGTGTTGTACACTCAATTTTCAACTATGATTAAGAAAAATTATATACACTCTATACAGGGTTGGACAGTCTGTATTTGTCGTACACTTTGTATTTTTATAATGTATAGTTTGTATGCGATCTGTATAAAGTGTATTCGATATGCATACACTATGTTCGATGTTGCACAACCTATATTTTTCGTATACTTTGTATTTATGTTTTAATACAAACACTTTATATGAGGTCTATACAAATTATATACACTATGTATGATATTGTACAATCTGTATTTTTCGTACATTTTATATGAGGTTTGTATAATACAATGCATACAAAATGTATATGATATGTATGAAGATTGTATACTTTGTATAAGGTTTATACAGCCTATACTCTATATGAACCACATACAAACTGTATAATTGTATATTTGTATAATTGTATACTTTTATATGATATCCGTATACTAATTTTACAAAATTTATTCACTTTGTACACCGACAATATACTAACTGTATGGAATTTACACATTTTATATGACATTTTATATACTAATTATACAAAGTTTATACACTATGTATAACGTTTTATACTATTTGTATAATATCTTCTCCGTTAAAACTCACCACCGCCTCCACATGCTCAAACGCATCATCATAATTTAAATTAATTAAGCATATCACTTTCTTAGAAAAACTCACCACCACTGAGTTGAATGAAGAAGAGATTAATATTAGCTAAAGGTGAATGAAATTAATAGCACACTTTCTCCCCGACTTCCCCTGTTGAACCCAACCAAGTTATACCAACCACCTCTATCCACTCATGATCCTCACCAACAGTACTTGGTGCTCATCCAACAAGCTCCTCCCCTACGACGATCGACCTTCTCCAAATCGGCGGCAATCTCAACGGCTTTCATGTACCTCGGTCAAGTCTTTAATCAATTGATATTGTGCTGATTGGATTCGTTATTCACAACGCGGACGAAGTCAGAGGGTAATTAGTGTTGGCTAGCTGCAACGCCCTGTTCAGGTAAGATGTGGATCGGTGGAGAAAAACCATGGAGGTGGCGTGTAGGGAATAGAGATGAAGGATGAAGAAGGGATAATGACTTATATGCCCTTGAAATTACAGTCGTTATATTAAGTTTAATTATTTTGAACGGCTGGGATAGGTTGTCTCGGAGACAGCGAAAATTTTGCTGTCTCCGGAATTGAGCTCCGTCTCCCCCCTACAGGTTGAAGTCGGCCATAGTTCACAGGAAGGCGGTAAAAACACTGTTGTGCAGCCTGAGCTTCCCTCAATCCAAAAATCTTTGCCTGGTATTCATTTTCCCTCCAAATCTGATTCGAAGACGAAGAGATAGAATTTTGAAGATCTCACCAATAGACAGAGAGCTCAGACTCAATCTACTGGGCAGAAGGCTAAAGGAGATAAGCTTCCTGTTACTGGGGAAGGTCGTGTTGGTAAACCTACTAAGGGCGGAGGTAGGGCTGTCTCCCGTAGCCGTACTCCTCCCCGCAGAAACTTCTAACGACGGGTTTCGAGATGTTCTCGGGGTCGTAAGTCGCTTTTGATCTCTTTCCATGACTCTTACGATTTTCTCATGGAACTGTAGAGGTGCTAAACATGACATGTTTCTGCCCTCGTTTAAGGATTATATGAGTGTTCATATACCAAATTTGGTTATGATTTTAGAACCTCGAGTGAGTGGCAAAAAAGCGGATACTATCTCTAGTAAGATGGGGTTTGACTCGCAATTCAGAGTGGAAGCATCTGGTTTTGCAGGTGGTATTTGGGCCCTTTGGCACTCGAGCGTCATGTCTGTCACTGTGATTTCGTCTAGTTCTCAATTTATTCACATGGAGGTCCTCTTTCCAGGCCAAGTCCCTTGCAACATCACAGCAGTTTATGGTAGACCTGCTGCCTCGGTCTGTTTCGATCTGTGGGAAGATCTTCGTAGAATTGCAGCCAATCAAACTCAACCTTGGGCTGTGATTGGAGATTTTAATGCTATGTTATCTTCTCAGGACAAGAGAGGCGGAGCTCCATTTTGCTGGCAATCTAACTTGTCGTTTGTCGATTGTTGTAGAGATTGTGATCTTGAGGACTTGGGGTTCGTTGGTCCTCCTTTTACATGGTTTTGGGGTCTGCTAAAGGAAAGGCTTGATCGTGGAGTGGTCAATCCTCCCTGGCTTCTTTCTTTCCAGGAGTCCTCAATTACTCATCTTCACAGGGTTAAGTCCGATTATCGCCCTCTTCTCTTACGGACCTAGTCGAGTTTAATCTCTAGACTCTCGCGGCCTTTTCGTTTTATGGAAGCCTTTTCTCTAACCTCCTCCTCAGCTTTTGGTCGCATTAAATTTCTCTGCCGTCCCAACTCTTGGTGTTTGCTTCTACTCTGCGGATTTGGAATAGAACTGTTTTTGGAGATATTTTCATTAGAAAATCTAAGTTACAGAAGGAGTTGACTAGAGTTGAGGGTATTAATCTGTCTTCAAGCTTCCCCAATCCTCTTTCTATCGAGTTGGAAGGTAACCTCCGTAATGACCTCGAAGAAGTGCTATACCAGGAACAGCTTCTCTGGCTACAAAAATCGAGGAAGAAGTGGGTTATTGACGGTGATAAGAACACTAAGTTCTTCCATGTTTCCACCCTTAAGCGTTGAGCTTTTAATCCGATAAGGAGTCTTAAAGATAGCAATGGTAGTTGGATTGAGGATGAAGCTTCTATTGTCGCTCTGATTCTCTCCCATTTTCGAACCCTCTTTACAGAAGATAGCACTGACCCGATTTCGCAGCTTTAAATGTCGGTCAGGATTTCAGAAGCTCAAGGAGTGTGCTTGCTGCCCCCGTTTGATCACGATGAAGTTAAGGCTACGGTTATGGACCCGAGCAAAGATGGATTCCAACCGATCTTTTTCCAAAAATGTTGGGATAACGTTGGATCTCCTCTTGTCAGTTTCATTTCTGATCTCTATGCTAATCCTTCTAAGGTGAAGGAGGTGAACGAAACTTTGTTAACGCTTATCCCCAAGACTGCTCGGCCGCTGATCCGTCACAGTTCAGACCGATCAGCCTCTGCAATGTCGTTTACAAAGTTCTCACAAAATGACTCGCTAATAGAATTAAACCTCTTATGCGCCTCCTCATCCACCCTTCCCAAACTAGCTTTGTCCCGGTCATCATATCTTGGACAATATTATCATCTTGCAAGAGGTGGTCCATTCGATGGAAGCCAGGAAAGGCAAGGTAGGTCACATGATTTTGAAGATTGACTTTGCCAAAACCTATGATAGACTCAGGTGGAGCTTTGTCAGAAGGGTTTTGGAAGCTTCGAACTTCCCCTGTAATGTTATTGAGCTTATCATGGCATGTATCTCCTCCACCTCTTTTCAGATTCTCTGGAATGGAGGCTGCTCGGAAGCTTTTTCCCCGGAAAGAGGGTTAAGACAGGGGTGCCCTCTTTCCCCTTATCTTTTCACTCTTTGCATTGAGTATCTCAGCCTCATGATTAGTAACAGAGTAGCAGATGGTTCTAGGCAGCCAATCCGGCGGCTAAAAATAGCAGCCCCTCTCACATATCTTTTTTGCAGAATATCTCATTCTTTTCATCACGGCCACAGTGACACAAGCTCGTTTGATTTCAGATTGCCTGAAGCTTTTGGTGATATTTCGGGTGAATCGGTGAGTAAGGATAAATCCCTAGTGTTCTTCTCCAAAAATGTGAATCAGAATCTCGCCAGTTCTATCTGCTCGGCCCTTGGAATGTCTGCCATTAGAAATCTTGGCAGGTATCTTGGGGTGCCTGTCCTCCATGGCCGATCTAAGGTGGACAAGTTCCAATTTATTATCGAAATAATGGATAAGAAATTATTGGGTTGGAAGAGCTCAACTCTCTCTCTTGCAGGAAGAGTCACTCTTGCTATCTCTATCCTGAATGCTTTACCTGCTTATGCTATGCAGACTTGTTTTATCCCTTTCACCATCTGCGACAAGATTGAAGCAAGGATCCAGATTTTTGTATGGGGTGCTCAATAGGGATCGCATAAAACGCACCTGGTTTCATGGGAACATATTTGTCGACCCAAAGCTCAGGGAGGTATCGGCCTTCGCAGTGCGAGAGAGATGAACCATGCTTTTATTCTAAAAATTGCTTAGGGCTTATTGAAACGTCCAGACGAGCTATGGGCGAGAGTCTTACTCTCGAAATACCTCTCTCACTCTCCCTAGGGCCTCATCCCCAGAGCTAGTAAACGCTACTCGAACTTGTGGAAAGGGATTCGATTGTATTGGAACTCTCTCAGTAATGGCCTGCAATGGACTATCCGAAGTGGCAGACAAACAAAATTTTGGAAAGAGCGTTGGATTGATAGTGGCATTATCCTTGAGAATTACATGTTAGCAGACCACTCACTTTGACAGCAATGGTGGCCGATTTCTGTACTTAGGACGGGGATTGGGATGTTGAAAGCTTAATGCTTGTATGCCGGAGCAGTTGTTAGACAAGTGGTGGGTATGCCGACACCACGTGAGGATTTGGGTGAGGATTCACCAATTTGGGGATTGGAGACGAACGGTAAATTCTCTATTAAGTCATGTTACTCAATGATCATTGAACATCAAAGTGTCGACGACCCCTCCAAGCTCTGGAAGCTCGTTTGGAAGTGGCCGGGACCTAATCATATTAAGCATTTTCTTTGGCTTGTCAGCCATAAGCGTATTCTTACTAATGCGGAGAGGACTCGTAGGCATATGAGCAATTGTAGCCTCTGTCCACGCTGCAATACTAAGAGTGAGTCCATTATTCATGCTCTTAGGGACTGCTGCAAAGCCAAGGAGTTGTGGAACATGATCATTCCTGGCCATGAACAAGCAGTTTTCTACTCGAGTGATTTTGAGACATGGTGGCAAAACTCCTTGGAAAACTCTAACTTTAGAGTTGCCTTTGGAGTTGCAGTGTGGTTGATTTGGAAACAACGCAACGAATTCATCTTTGCAGGTGTGAATCAGAATGCAGATGCAGCTTTCCGTCACCATTAGTTTTGGGTCAATCTGATCAGTGACAGCCTTTCGGATGCACAACACATCAGTAACTTGGGTGCTCGGCCGCTGATTGGGAGACGAATTGCTTGGGACCCACCTCCTGACCCATGGATCACGCTCAACGTGGATGGCTCGGTTCACCGTCGGAGTAACACAGCTGCAGCAGGTTGTAAGAAATGCAGAGGGAATGGTGCTTTTGGCTTTTGCTGCAAATCTTGGAGATTTGCTCAATTACAAGAGCGGAACTGAGAAGTGTTGTTGATGCTGCAGTTTTAGCGGTATCAAAAAACTAATCTACCAAGGTAGACTAGATCGTATTCTACTCGAGGTCTCTTCTTCTTGTCTACTCAAATATGTTGGCAAATTACTCAAGTTTGAACAAGTTGTGCGTGGTGTGAGTTCCATGACTTCTAATCTAATAAAGCAGGAAAATAAAAGACAGAAAGATTAAAAGGTTGACTAACGAGAAGATAGACGAGCTTAGATTTCGAATCCCCCTTAGATCACCAAGGCAATGACAATCACAAGACCAGCGGTTTTCAATTCTAATTCAATCGGTTTCTATACACCACCATAACTCCTGACCCTTAGGTTTAAGACTGGCGAACGTTCGCTCTATCCGTTCTAACTACCAAGATTAATTAGTCGCCCGGGTACGGTCGCCTCTCGCAACGACTTCATTAACTGGTGCAATTACTAATGATTTATGAGTTACTCTTGCAGTGGATTAACCCTAACTGGTTCCTACGAAAGGCACACTCCAATGATTAGGTTAATTGTTCGATTTGATGTTTTAAAGTAAGGCGAGCGTTCGCTTCTATCCTTGGCTTAACAAGAATCTAATCTAGGTGATCAATCCAGACAAGAAACAAGAACAATGAAGAACAAATCAAACATGAAAGAGAAACTGATTGAGCTTTGAATCTAATCACCGCCGATCCGTGACTACTTTAAAGCCCTGGGTCACTTAGGATTCATCTAATCTAAGCTCTACAAGTTTAGCTGCTCATAATGATAACAGAAGAATCAAAGGCAACAAAGAAGATCATCATACAGAGGAAGAACAGATAAGAACTGAAAAACCTAATTCTGACGACTCCGGCGAAGCTTCAATCTTCTGGATCTTCAACTTTAAGCTCCGAGCTCTCCGAGGTGGAAGGATGGCGTCACGATCTCTCCACGGATCTTCGAACTCTCTAAACTCTATCTATCGACCCTAGAGTCGGCTGACTCTCAAAAGTCTAATTTGTGAATAGTTGTTGGAAAAATAAATCCTCCTTGGCTGCCGGCTGCTTCTGTTTAAATAGGTACGATTAGGGTTTCCAAGACAGCGCCGGAAAAGGAAGGAGTTTTCGGTGAAAACTTAAGAAGTTTTCGCCGAAAACTTCCGTTAAAATCCCCTGTTTCCTTCGTTGATTTCTTCATAACTTTTCGGCGAAAACTTAAGAAGTTTTCGCCGAAAAAAATTCAGTGTAATTCAGCTCAGTCCGCCTGTGAGTTTCTTAAGATATTTTCGGCGAAAACTCTGTTGGGTTTTCGCCGAAAACCTTGTATTAGGCAGTTGGAATTTTCGGTTCTGATTCGGTTTGATTTCTGGTTCGATTCTGGTTCACTCCTTGAGGTCTTGAACACGTCCGTGGTTACGTATTTGATGGCAGAAACCTGCGCTCTTACAAAAACACTAGAAAACCATCAAATAGACCCAAAAAGGGCCAAAGTACCCAAATCGATAGGAATTAGGGCAGTTGAGTGAATATTCGCTATTCTACCCCTAAAACCACGTTTCAAGCAAGGAAATGTCGCTTAAATGAGGCTGATAATCACGTCAAATCGAGTGTCATCAGTTGTGGAAGGTTTAAAGCTAGTATGGAGTAGAGGATTTCATCACATCACCGTCCAAGTGGACTCTCTTTGTGTTGTTCAGCTATTGTCAAATTTGGTTGACTGTGATCATCAACATGCAAGCATCTTCGCTCAGTTCATTGAACCGAAGCAGAGAAACTGGTCCATTGACATCCAACACATCTACCGCGAAGCCAACTTCCTCGCGGACTATCTGGCGAACAGGGGGCACTCCCTTCCCTCTTGACGATCCTGGCGTTATCTCCTGGAGTGACTATGATAAAGAGCGGTCCTCTCGTGTCCGTTTTGTTAGAGCTACAATGTAATTTTCATTTCTTTTTCCACTACCAAAAAAAATTAATAGGGGCGCGGTCCCCGAGTAAAATAGTCAGGGGCATTATTGTCGGGGGCCGCGCCCCCCACTAAATACTCATTTAATGGGGGGCGGCCCCCGGCAATAATGCCCCTGACTATTTTAGTCGGGGGTCATGCCCCCGACTAATATAGTATTTAGCGGCCCCCGACAATAAAGCGCCTTATAGTATTTAGTCCGGGCTTTAATGGGGGGCGCGGCCCCCGACATAATGCCCCTGACTATTTTAGTCGGGGGCTTTATTGTCGGGGGTCACGCCCCCGACTAAATACTATATTAAATATAATTACACATTTAGTCGGGGGCCACACCCCCGACTAAACCACCCAATTAGTCAGGGGCCATGCCCCCGACTATATTTGTCGGGGGCTATACGCCCCCGACCATTGTTGGCCAGCCACCGACTATAATTGTCGGGGGCACTTGGCCTCCGGCAAGTGGCCCCCGACTATTTATGAATTTTGTTGTAGTGAGTCACGTTGATGTATGCTGCCTTTTGAGTTCATATCGGTGATTTACCGGAAGATCTCTACTCGGAGTCACTGTGACGAAATCGTGAGTATGGGATGGAACCTATGGGCCATTGTCAGGAGGCGAGTTGAACCAGTTTATCGTCGGAGACTTGTAATAGGACATTATATCGGGATCGGGAGTGGAGGAAGCCTTGGGGACACTAAGACCTAATCGACGGCTAATATTGGATTGATGTTATTCGACTGTTTGGAAAAGCAAGGAAGTGTCTTTAATTTTTACTCTCAGTCTGTGGGAGATGATGATCTGGCATGGGTAGTGGCCGATGACAGAAAATGCAGGCGGGACAATTCTTGGAAGGCGAGTATGGATATTGACAAAGAAAATAGTGCGGAACAAAACCTTAATGGAGGTCAAGCTTAAAAAAACTTAGTGAGGGTAGGATCGGGATCTGAGTCCTGTCGATCACAATGATCGTGTTAAGTTGGAACTGTAGAGGTATGGGTCAACCTCGTGTAGTTCGAGTGCTGGTAGGGCTTGTGAAAGCTCATTGACCTGACATAATTTTCTTGTGCTGGGGGCGTGTCATGTGGAACCATGACAAGCTAAGCTTAATTCATGCACATGCAACAAGTTAACTAATTAGCTCTCTTTTAATTAACCCTTTTGCGATTAGTCCAAAACGACTTAATCAAGTTTACGTGGCTTTGAAAAAGTTGGCATATTGTGTTACTAAGATTCAAATCATAAGATTTTGAAAACGATTAATCATTGCATTCTAATAATTATCGTTGGATATTGATTGAGAATGATAAGATAATCTCCTAAACTTGCCTGAAGGCAACACGATCACTTAAATTAATGAACTCGATCGACTTGGTAGGCTAAATTCAGCTGTCATGTCTTAGTATAACAGTACATTTAGCTCATTATGTTACGATTTTCGTTGAATATGGACATCAACATGTCTTGTCATTGAAAATATGATTAGTTATACTATAACTCCAACTAAAACGTGTCATCTCATAAGAAATAGGTGACCAGTGACCACTATTTTATAATGTCATCTCAATCTTGATGGTATTCTAGCGAGTTTTAAAAATACTTTTTAAAATATGTCGGTCACCCATGGAAATCAGAATGAAATTTCACCATTACACTACAAAAAAATATACATATGGCGTCGGTTAGACCGGGTTTTTAGCGTCGGTCAGAGCCGACGCTAAAAACATGTTGCGTCGGTCGATCCAAGCCGACGCGAATAACAGCGACGCTAAATTATAGCGTCGGTCGAAACAATAACCGATGCTAAATGTTCTGACCAACCGATGCAATATTCGCCCAGCCACCCACTGGTTGGTTAGTCGGTTGGGTGGGTTTAGTTTTTTGTTTTCGTTTTTTATATTCGTTTTTAATTTTTGTTTGTTATTTTCATTTTTATCTTCGTTTTTTATTTTTATTTTTTCTAGATCTGGGTTTTCCAAGATCTGGATTTTTCTAGATCTGTGTTTTAGGAGGGGCGGCGGCGGGGTGATGTGAGGGAGGGGCGGCGGTGGTGGTGTTTGGAGGGAGGGGCGGCGGTGGTGGTGATGTTTGGGGGAGGGGGCGGGCGGCGGTGTTGGGGGGGGGCGGTGGGGTTTGGAGGGAGGGGCGGCGGGGGGTGTTTGGAGGGAGGGTGGCGGCGGTGGTGGTGTTTGGAGGGAGGGCGGCGGTGGTGGTGTTTGGAGGGAGGGGGGCGGCGGTGGGTGTTTGGAGGGAGGGGCGGCGGTGTGTGGTGTTTGGAGGGAGGGGCGGCGGGGGGTGTTTGGAGGGAGGGGCGGCGGCGGGGTGGTGTTTGGAGGGAGGGGCGGCTGTGGTGGTGTTTGGAGTTGAGAGGATGAGGGTTTGGGAGGTTTTTGAGAGAGGTGGGAGAGTTTCAGGAGAGAGAGGAGAAGATTGAGAGAGGTGAGAAGGATTTTAGGGTTAGGGTGGCGACTGAGAGGCTTAAATAGGTATGTGTATTTCGCGTTGGTCGATGACCGACGCTAAACTGACTGACGATCGACGCTAAAGCTGGTTTTGGGTAAGGGCTTTGTTTCTGACCCTAAACCAGATTTAGCGTCGTGTATTTAGCGTCGGTCGACAGGCGACCGACGCTAAACGTCGGTCAAACGCGAGTCAATGTTTTAGCGTCGGTCGTTTGTCCAACCGATGCTAAATACTTTCGTGACGACCGACGCTAAATACTTCTTTTTTTGTAGTGTTACAACACTATTACTAGGAATCTAAATAGTTATAACACTATATATAATTATATAAAATGTGTTATATATAACATTTTATATTTTTATTTTTGATGAATAATAGAATTTTATATCATCAAAATTGGCATGAAGTACAAACAAGTCTCAAGGAAACAATGCAGCGAAACCAGGCCTTACAAATAAGCCAAGGCTTCGCGCTCAAAAATCCTACCAGCTATTAACATTTTATATTTTATTATATATAACATTATATATTTTATTTTATATACCATATAAAGCTTCAAGTGTCAATGCATATTTATTATGAGAATACAATAATAAAAACATATAAAATATATAAATATGAAGGTATTCAAATAGTTATGAACACATATTTGTTTAATGTCTTATTTTGTGTGATTATGTTTGCTAATCAGGTTGATAAATGTGTAACAATAGATATATGTTTTTGTGTGTAGGTACCAAAATGCACACAATTCGAAGTCCGAGATTCGCGAATCATCTGGGAGTCCAGATAATGATTCTGGTGTTGTCCTTGGCGGGTAATTTACAGTAAATGACAGCACATGGATACTAATGGCAAATAACCAAAAATATACATGTACGTACAGTAGCAGACGACGTTCATTTGGATGCAGACTTTGTTTCGCATTTAGTTTAAATTTGTTGGGCCTGGGGCTTAATAATTGAGATGTAGCGGATCAAAGCTCTTTCCAACAAATAGCATATATGGAGTAAGAGGCATGTACGGAAAAACTACAAAAAAACGAGCAAGAAAGCAGACTCCAGCCAAACACATCTGCAACTGCGACATTCAACTTGGAATTATCCACTTCAATGCCTTCAGTCTCTATGGGAAAATACAAACAAACATTCCAAGAGAAAGGTATCGGTGAACGAGTAGTATGGTATCTAACCATAACTACTAGAATGATGATGTTCAACATGACGCCTATTGCACTGCGTATCTATATTTATATTAAATTACCAAATGTTATATCATAATATATATATTTTTAATTTGTCAATGACTTAAGATTTATTAAATTAAAGAAATTACTTACTATGACATATATGTCCCTGGAAAGTACGTTCGAGATGAGGACGAGGAGGGATCCCAAGAATCCAAATATATATGCGTACCAGGACAGCCCTGGTACCGCATGATGCCTCCATATGACCCTCTAGACAACAAAATAACAATTATTATTAGTACTACCTATTAATCGTGATTAGTTAATAGAATAAACTATGATTTTTTTTTTCACCAGATCGCCCAGGGCGATGATAAGGATGAAGCCCGCCAATATGGATGTGTGCGGCCTATGTAGGTCCAACGATCCACATCTCGGTAGGTGAGGAAGGACAGTAGGATGACGAAGGCGCTCATCCACAAAAGAAAGTAAACATGGCTAGTATGACTCTCTTCTTCTTGGAGTCATCTAGATAGAGATGCACTCTATAAAAGAGTGCAATCTCCGCTAGTATACCTAACCCGAACGCCACAACAGCGCCCAGGTCAAAGCCAAACACTAGCGGAGTGTTGTACCTAGATTGTAAAGAAATTGAGATTGCATGAGATTATGAAGTTTTTAGGCAGAGGTTGAAATGAAATTATAATTATTTCAAGTACGTGGAGGGAAAGTAGAAAGTGGTGGTTAGAACATAAATTTATCACTTTGTGAGTAAGATTTCGAATTGTAATTCAGAATGATGCAACAACCGCAACTAACTAATAACATTACATAAAATGTAGTTTTACAATAATAATAATAATCTAGCAAGTATCACAAATTCAATAATAATAATAATAAAACTACATCACTGTATTTATGAATCTAAGAACTCATTCCTGTAAATGTTATTGCGAAAATGGGCTTCTTTTATCTTGACTTCGAAGCCCAAATTATTGGGCTGACCATGTTCAGCTATTTAGACGTGTTGGCTAGGTTCCGAGATTAGCTAGTTTACTATAGCTACCTAGCTGTGTTTTAATTACCCTTCTAATTACTGTCGCTTTTGATTTAGTAATGTTATAACATTATTATTAGATGTAATTAATTATTATAACATTATATATAAAATGTGTTATATATAACATTTTATATTTTATTATATAAGCTTCACATATCAAATTATTAAATTATTTCTTAAATAATCTTAAAGGGTTCAACCACATTTCAAACCATTTCACAATATACTACTATGAAAAAACAATAAAACTAAATTTACATACCATAACATCACTACATAAGTAATGAAGCTGGCCATGTGGGATACGCAACCCGCGTAGCATGGTGTAGTGTATTTCTTGGCCAAGTAGAGGGAGCAAAAACACTATTTTCCCTTGTATAATCAATATTATGATGTGGAAGTTGATGTGGCGTAAATAATCACAGACACATAGCAGACGATGTTGTTTGATTTAAAATCTCCGGCCAAAAGAAAACGATAACTCGTTCCAAACTAGCGGAACAACATCTCAAGTGTCCTGCGCTCACGATCTTCTCCCCCAAGCTATGGAGCTTTTTTCTGGCCTTATTTAGGATCTGGGAGTTCCAAACGTTGTGACAATTGAAAGGGGTGAACCTGGTTATTTGTGATAGTACTGTACAAGTTTACATTGTATATTTTTGCTTATTTTCCATTAGTAGTAGTATCCATTCATGTGCTCTGTCAGTTACAAATTTCATTTCAATTTGTTCCTACTCTTCACTCTGTATAATTCCAAAATCTAATCTACATGACTTGTGACCAAATTTATTCCTAACTAAAGCATTTATATACAGTGTTATAATCTATATGTGTTTTTCTCATTGTGTGCAAGTACGAAAATGCAGAAGATTACCAACCCCAGATTTGCAAATCATCCGGGAGTTCAGACGCTCATTCTGGTACTCGCTGTGGTGGGTTATGCCCTAACCCTCCTCTGCATCTACGACGACACAGTGTAAGTAGTAATGTACTAATTTGTTAATTAAGTTATTTTGTTACATTTCAAATTAACCTTAATGAATTTTTTTTTCTTTCTCTCACAGACGGTCGTTTCGGAAGATCGGGAAAGATCCCACTTTGGCTCTCAAGTTCACTTAAATTTTTTACGTCAAGTACATCATTCACATGGTTAGCTTGTTCCCCTACGCTATAAAATCTACGGTAAGTTTTTCCCTTTTTACTATACAATGTCCTTAATTATATCGTAAGTGCCACTAAACTATTCATTTTATTAATACACCTATCGAATACCACTAAACTCAATTTCTCTTACACCGGATATCATTTTGTTAAAATTTTCAACAGAAATATGATCAATGTGGACTTAACAGAGTGAGTCCAGTAATACATGAATGATGACATGGACTTCCAACATGTGACACTTTAAGGGAAAAAAACTCTAAACTACGAGTCGTTTTGATAAGCAGAGAAACAAAGAGCCTCTATCCTGTAATTCTGAAATTTCCGTTTAATTCTGATAATTAAGTCCGTTTACTGGGTTGATCGGAGTAGATTCTCTTATAAATTTACTTCTCCATTACTGCTTTCCTTTAGCTTATTATTAGTCTGCCTAGCTAATTATCGAGTGTGGATATCCGAGATTAGTTTACATTAGCTAGTTGTGTGTTAATTATTGCGATTTGGTTCCGTAATGTTATAACATTATTATTAGTATGTAATTAACTCCTATAACATTATATATAAAATGTTATATATAACATTATATAAATGTGTTATATACAGTTTATATTTATTATATAAGCTTCACATATCAATGAATATTTATATTAGTAATATTTGCTAATATAAGAGAGTCGTATTAGTGATATTTGTTATCACTAGCCCTTAAAAAAATTAAGTTTATATAAATATTCATTGATATGTTAAACTTATATAATAAAATAGAAAACGTTGTATATAACACGTTTTATATAATGTTATATATAACATTTAATATATAATGTTATAACTTAATTAAATTCTAATAATAATGTTATAACATTATATATATTGTGTTTAATTTAATATAACTATATATGTTCGTTGTAGTTCATAGATTAAGTCTCTCATTCACTAATTGCACAAATTAATTGTTGTTGACAAATTAATTTGGGGATTAAAATGATCACCACAAAACCAATTATCTTAAGTTTTAGAATCTCTGACTGCACCGGAATTTAAATTTTGGTATTAAATATTTTCTAAAATAGTCGGGGGCTTTATTGTCGGGGGCCACACCCCCGACTAAACCACCCAATTAGTCAGGGGCCACACCCCGACTAAACCACCCAATTAGTCAGGGGCCAGGGCCCCGACTATATTTGTCAGGGGCTATACGCCCCCGACCATTAATGACCAGCCACCGACTATAATTGTCGGGGGCATTTGGCCCCGACAAGTGGCCCCCGACTATTTAAGGATTTTGTTGTAGTGAGTGTCGTTGATGTATGCTGCCTTTTGGGTTCATATCGGTGATTTACCGGAAGATCTCTACTCGGAGGCGTTGGGGAAGTTTCTTGGGGATTGGATAGGCATTTTTCTGGAATATGATGAGTACAACCATTTCACGAGGGACGAGTCTTGTATGCGCATTATAGTCCGACTAGACGTGAGGAAGTCTGTGAAGAAGGAGAAGAAGGTGAAGAAACCAAACAAAGAGATTCTGGTCACGTTCAAATATGAACGACTTCTGACGTTCTGTTTTATATGTGGTCGTATAGGTCATATCGGCCAATATTGTGAAGTTTGATTCAGAGTATCTGCTGACCGCATCGTGAAGCTATGGGATGAAACCTTATAGTCCCCATTGTGCAGGAGGCGAGTTGAACCAGCTTCTATCGTCGGAGACTCGTAATATGGACATTATTCGGGGATCAGGAGGAGGAGTGGGAAGGTCCCCTTTGGGTAAGACTATCGACGACTATATGAGCATTATGTTTTACTTCGGAGCTTGTTTGGAAAGCAAGGAAGCAATTGCGAGTTTAGAGTGTCTTTGGCAAAATGAGGTAATTTTAACTCTGAGTCTGTGGGGATGATGATGATCTGGGACATTGGGTAGTGGTCGATGACAGAAACTGCAAGGGGATAATTCTTGGAAGGCTATTACGTTTCTTTGGCAGGTTACATATGCTCGGTGTAGTTGTGTAGTGTTGTATTGATGATTAATTTAATGGGCTGCTCCATGCATCTGAGAAAAAAGGAATCCATCCTCATCCTCAAAGTTTAATTGATAATTTCGTTTGGCAGTTGAAGACTGTGGTCTTGTGGATATTACCCTCGAGGGATATCCTTTCACTTGGTCGAAGTCGAGAGGTGCTCTAGCTGATGTGGAGGACCATTTCAAACGGGCAATAATGAACGAGAGCTGGAGTGATTTATATCCGTCAGCTACTTTAACCAATCAGGTGGCGTCGGTTTCTGATCATCACCATAATTACTTCTTTGCATGAAGGGTACAAATCTACATACCAATTATAAAGCTTTTCGCTTTGAAAACATTTGCACCCCATTTGGTATCGAGATTCATAAAACCATGTATTTCAATGTACCATGGATTTGTTTTTAGTGATTTCTAAAACCATGTATTTAAAAACCTCATATGAAATCCATTGTTTGGTAAGCAGTGATTTGTTAAAATGAATCCGTGTATTTTTTTAAAAATAGTGTGTTTAATGAATCCCTCACCCCATGATTCTAACAATCTTACCCCTACCCCTAAGATTGTGAAATCCTTCCCAGCTTGTATTTGAGAAATACACAGGGGGTTGAATCCATGCATTTCTCCCAACAAAATGTTTCACTAAAAACGGCTGATTTTAACAATCCCTAGATTTTTACAATCATGGGGAAGAATCACCCCATAGACAACTTGTTGTGAACACGTGGCAGAAGGAGGCATGTGAAAGTGTGGAATTCAAATTCAAACGCTGCATTGGTGAGCTCGAGATCTGGAGCAGGAAACGACAACGTGGTTTTGGTAAAGTGTTGGCAGAGGAACGACGCTGGTTTGAATCGCTACGACACCTTGATGATGAGCAGTCAGCGGCCTCTTCAGGGAGTGCCGAAATCATATTAACGCTCGTAGTAACAGTGGTTAGTAAAACGGATGAATGCATATTGTCATTAGTAAATACGGACTGCAATGACATAATTGTCCATTTATGTTAAAATACGGACTACGTACAGTAAAACATAGACTGTAAATAGCAGCACCCATAATTAATAGGGAAAATGGTATTTTGCTCCTACTTTGCCAAGTTAACAAACAGCTCCATATACTATGAAATGATCAATTTATCTCTTCCTACTATAACCAACCTAACAAACAGCCCTTTCCATCCAAATTTTCATCTAAAATTTCATTAACTGATGACTCACCAATATGACTCATCCATAGTTAATATAGTTAATGAGAGTAGACTCACCAACATCCCAATCCCCCTCACAATCATAAATCTCTCTCTAGAGCTCCTTTTCCTCTCCTTTATGGAGTCGTACTATCTCCTACATGGAGCTGCTTTAATGGCAATGCATTTAATTCCCAACAACACAAACATCACCTACCTATGTAAGAGATTGGAAGTACATTTAAAGATTATGGGAACAGATCTGGAAACGCCATTTATTGGACAAGTTTCCTGGGAATTTTGCTGGTTTTTCTGGTTTGTCCTCCCTCTCTGCTGGCAACATCAGAAACAGAGATTTACGTCTGCAAACAGGGCAATGGAGGACCTTATTACTCACACGGCTTTGTTAACATGCAATGAGCCGGTTGTAGAGCTTATTAGAGATGGAAGCAGATCAAAGAAGATGACACAGAGATCTTTGGTAGGTCACATTGTGAGTGATAGGGAATGCTCAATCACTACCATCAAGCACAATGTGATAAGGGTTTGGAAACTGAAAGGGGATCTAAGGGTCCAAAGCATCAGAAAAAATACTTTCCTCTTCATTTTCTTTGATAAGGCAGATAAGGAGGAAGTATTGGATGGTAGTCCATGGTCAATATTGCAAACACATCTCGTTGTCAGAAGCTGGGAAGCTTTCTGAACCCCTGAAGAGGTCATCATTGACTCCACAGAAGCATGGGTGTGGATGTGGGGCTTGACGCCTGACTTTAGAGGGAGCATGAACCTGGAGAAAATAACCACAATGTTTAAGGACCTGGTGGAATACTATGAATTAGACAGGGAAGCGAGAGAGTGGAAGAGCTTCCTCAGGGTTCGAATGGAAATTTTATTGAAGAAACCTCTCCCTACTGGGTTTTGAATTCCTAATGAAGAAGGGGGTGAAGACAGAATCGACTTCCAGTATGAAAATATACCCGATTTTTGTTATTGTTGTGGAATCATGGGGCACACAATTTCGTTTTGTGAGATCAGAATGGCAAATCCAGAATTTATTGAGAAGAACCCCACGAGATATGGAAGTCATATGAGGGTGGAGGGGCCGAGAAACAAGGAGGCGGCAGCAAGAAGAAAGAGAGGAGCAAGAACTGGGAATGGGATGACGCCGGCGTCGTCAGCCTCATCCTCCACGACGGCGCCGAACTCAGGTACCCAAATTGGAAACCCTAATCACAGGGAAGAAGACATCATTAGTTTGGGTACTGAATGAAATGGAGGCCCAAGTCAAAGCCCACTTACCAATCCTCTTTCTTCTACCCTACAAGCACGCGACCCAAATACTACTCTATTTTCCCAACCCAACATCATGAACTTCTACAGAAATGCACCTGGGCATTTTCCTCTTCTAAATCCCAACTTCATTAAAAATATTACTCCCACCCACATGTTCAATTATCCTTATACCATGACCCATCATCATGACAACACCCTCCACCCAACATCCAACCAATGGGAAATCCTACCATTAGGACACCCCAAAGTGTCCTCATATGAGGACACCTCTTAGAGCCGTATGATTTAATCTTAAAGATCGGAAGGCCTATATTAATTGAACATAAGGGTAATTTTAATATTTTATTTATTTTACAGATTTTTAATTATTATTTATTAATTTTCGGATTTGCAGTTACATTGCTGATTTTTTATTCCTTTTTCTGCTCCTTTTTTTGCTCCATTTAATTTATGATAAATTAATTATCTTTTTTAATTACTTCTTCATCTTCTTCTCTATACTCGCCGGTTTTTGTTGTGTATCTCCGGTGGTTTTTATTTTAAATTAGTTTCTAACACTTTTAAAATTTCCTATTTTGTGGAAATTGTTTCGAACTGTTTGATGACACTCGATTTGACGTGATTATCAGCCTCATTTAAACAACATTTCCTTGCTTAAGACATGGTTTTTAGGGTAGAATAACGAATATTCAATCAATTGCCCTATCTCGTGCCATTTGTGTTACCTTGGCCCGTTTCGGGTCTATTTGATGGTTTTCTAGTGTTTTTACGTTAGCACAGGTTTTTGCCGTCAAATAAAGTAGCCATGGACGTGTCTAAGGCATTGGAACCTCGAGGGATTGCACCGGCATCGATCAAAGGAGCCAACCAAGTCAAACAAATTCCTGCCCGGTTTACAAAGAAGTTTTCGCCGAAAATAACCCTTTATTTTCGGCGAAAATATCAGCACAAATCAACTAAGGCCAACTGAAGGATGTTTTCGGCGAAAACATATAGCTTTCGGACCGAGAACTTATTCGGCAAAAATCACAGGAGAATCAGCCGGAGGACCCGTCCATTTGTACCAACATTTTCGGCGAAAATAATCCCTTATTTTCGGCGAAAATAATAGAAGGAATCCGGCGACTTAGGGTTTAAGTATAAATACTTAAACCGGCTGGCCCAAAGGAACAGAGGAATCATTATTCATATTTTCACAAATCAGACTTTTGAGAGTCAGCCGACTCTAGGATCGATAGATCGAGTTTAGAGAGTTCGAAGATCCGTGGAGAGATCGTGACGCCATCCTTCACCTCGGAGAACTCGGAGCTTAAAGTTGAAGATCCAGGAGATTGAAGCTTCGCGGGAGTCGTCAGAATTAGGTTTTTCAGTTCTTATCTGTTCTTCCTCTGTATGATGATCTTCATTGTTGCCTTTGATTCTCTTGTTTCTGATATGAGTAACTGAACTTGTAGAGCTTAGATTAGATGAACCCTAAGTGACCCAGGGCTTTAAAGCGGTCACGGATCGGCGGTAATTAGATTCGAAGTTCAATCAGTTTCTCTTCGCATGGTTGTTTTGTTCTTGATTGTTTATGTTTCTTCTCTGGTTGATCGCCTAGATTAGGTTTTTGCAAGTTAGGGTTAGTCGCCAGACATCTTCCTGCTTTGGCGCATAAACTTGTCTTACTTGATCACCTAGTTTAGATTCTTGTTAAGTTGAGGATAGAAGCGAACGCTCGCCTCTCTTTAAAACATCAATTCAACCAGTTAACCTTATAATTGGAGTGTGCCTTTCGTAGGAACCGGTTAGGGTTAATCCACTGCAAGAGTAACTCATAAATCACTAGTAATCGCACCAGTTAATTAAGTCGTTGCGAGAGGCGACCGTACCGGGCGGCTAGTTAATCTTGGTAGTTAGAACGGATAGAGCGAACGTTCGCCGGTCTTAAACCTAAGGGTAATGAGTTATGGTGGTGTATAGAAACCGATTGAATTAGAATTGAAAACCGCTGATCTTGTGATTGCCGTTGCTCTGGTGATCTAAGGGGATTCGAAATCTAAGTTCGTCTATCTTCTCGTTAGTCAACCTTTTACTTTTCTGTTTTTTATTTTCCTGCTTTCTTAGATTAGAAGTCGTGGAACTCACACCACGCACTAAGTGTTTAAACCTGAGTAATTTGCCAGCTTCTTTGAGTAGTCAATTAGAAGAAACCCTGTGGAATACGATCTACCCTAGCTTCACAGCTTGGTAGTATTTGATACCGCTAAAACTGCAGCATCAAATTGGCGCCGTTGCCGGGGACTCTTCTAATTATTTGAAAGAAGAGTTGGCAAATTATTCTTCTACCTTTCCGCCTTACCATTTATTTTCCTCCATATTTCCACGATTTACCTGGGTAGTGTTTTTGAGTTTTAATTATGCAGGATTACAGGTGGGATGACCAGTACCAAGGGTGGTACATCAATGAAGCACCATATATTGAAGACTCCCAAGAGATGGATTTACACACTTATGAGCATCAACAATGGATGGCAAGCACCCAAGCCGCGATCGACAACCTCCAATCAATGGACGATGTTGTTGATGCATGGAACGCCGCGCTCAAGCGACTAGGGCAATTGAAGGAAGAAGATGCTCCAGAACATTTCGAAAAAGAGCCTGAAGCTACACACCACCAACAAAATCACCAAAGGTGTATATACCGGCTCATCAGCATCGACAACAGACGGCAAGAGTAGAATCCGCCTTGGATGATCTCCTTTCGAAGCTGCAAGCTCGTAACATGGTGGATGTCGAGCTCGAGCACAACCAAATCCACTAATGGAAGAAGATGCTCAAGAGCCGTACGAAGATGAACATGACAATCTCACCCATGACTATTGCGAGCTAGAAGCATCTGATGAAGAATCCTTGGTGGTGGTGGTTGATGAAGACAAAGAGCCAATCCATCTTGAAGTTGAAGCCGAGGAGGAGCACGAAGAAATCGAGGAGATATCCTCAATAGAGCTTCCGCCGAGCCAACCTATAGATCAAGCCAGAGACGAGCACGTGGGGATTGAAGACGTCAAGGGTTTGGAAGCATACATACTCGATCCGGATAGACCTCTAGATGATCATAAAGTGGAGAAGATGGAGCTCATTGACCATGCCGCACCATACTACCTATTTCCTCCTCCAGAAGGAGAATTCAAGAAGAACTGGTCATCCAACCAGAACCGCGATCTACTAGAGCACTACCGGCTACATCACCTGCTGGAGTGCTACATGGCACTCAAGCGCACACCTTGAAGAAGACGATTGACTTCAAGGAACTCCTAAGTTGGGGTCCCTAACAGGTACCGTCCGGCTCAAGGACGTTAAAAGAGAGCGCTTCGTGGGAGGCAACCCACGGCTGGAGTCAGTTGTTTTCATTTTGAGTCGTTCTGTTTTAAAACCCCGCCTTCTAAAAAAAAAAAAAATTGCCGCCATTTTCAAGATTATTTTCGGCGAAAATTCACCCATATTTTCGCCGAAAATATGTGTTTAAAACCTACCTGTTCTCCTGTTTCTACTTCTCGACCGAAAATCCCACCTTTTCGCCGAAAACATTTCTTCATTCCAACTGAGACTTTCGCCGAAAATTCTTCAGCTTTTTCGCCGAAAATTGTGCCTCTTTTCACCGGTATTTAAGGCCCCTTAGGTATTTGTTTTCGCGAAAAATCAAACCCCCCACCCTTAGAACAGTGATCAGGTTGTTTCTATCCTCTCCATTTCTTTTCTTTCTTCTTTTCGGATCTCGATCCACTTTTATTCTGTGTGGATCCGGGACACTTGTCCCAGTATCCTTTTGATCTTTTTGTTGTTTTTGTTTTTGTAGGAACTTGAGTAGCTACTCCGCTCTACTTCGGACTCTCCGTGTTCATCCCCTACACCGACCATCTCGTCACAGGTTCTTCGTATCTCTCTACTCTAGATTAGTTCTGTGAGGACACAGAAACGTTTAAGTGTGGGGTAGGATGTTAGAATTTGCCTGATCTTGCTTGCTATCTGTGATTCTATGGTTCAATTTTGAAATTTCTCTAGCATATAATTGCTCAATTCTTGACTTTTGATGTTAAATTGACTTCAATTTTGAACAATGACGTCTAGACTGTTCCACTTAGAACCTGTAACCAACGTGTCAGAACTGATATTAAATGAGTCTAGGTCAGAACAGATCATAAATCACTTCAGTAGTTGAAACTTGAATTAATTGAATTGATTGGTTTGTTAATAACAAAGCTCGATAACACCGTTCTAAGATGATAGATGCTAGCTTCTCCCATGTTTTTCACTTCATATTTGTTCACCTGTGATTGTGGCTTGAGATTAAATGGAAATCCAATTCGAAATCTCGTGTAAAAAGTTATAACTAGCTAGGATCAAGTGGTTAAATCGATAAATCAAGTGTTTGAGTGGTGAAATTCGAGTTGTGCAAATCAATGTAAAGTTCTTTAAAGTGCTGAAAAAAAAGCTAGGCAAGCCCGACACCTAAGTGAAGTGTTCGGGTTGAGCACTAGCATAGGCACAAATACTGTGAGCTAGGCAGGTCCAACACCTAAGTGAAGTGTTTGGTATCGAGCACTAGTATGCAGTAAATCAATGGAAGAAGTTGAAACATGAAATAAATTGTTGTTTAAATCGGTCCTAGCTAGAACATGTAACGTACAGATCTAGAAACGGATGAAGTCAAGTCGATAGCCACGTCACTTTTCCTACCTCCGCGTCCACATCATGGCTAGAGCTTAAAGTCTTTTCTCATTAGAATTGGTGTTATCGTAGTCGGTTAATTATGATTAATTGTTTTGCCAAGAAACGAGCTTTGTTAAAACTACTACTTGAAGTGTGCAGAAATTAGTGAGATCGAAAACTTGTTTCGTTGATGTTCTTGCATGTGTAGGTCACTCTTTCTACGTGGAACAGTCTAAACCAAATTGTTAGAATTGAATCTCAGTTTAATCTCGTGTTATTTGTGAACTTGAGTATGTTCTAGTTCAGTTTGCTTGAGGACAAGCAAAAGCTTAAGTGTGGGGTATTTGATGACACTCGATTTGACGTGATTATCAGCCTCATTTAAGCAACATTTCCTTGCTTAAGACATGGTTTTTAGGGTAGAATAACGAATATTCAATCAATTGCCCTATCTCGTGCCATTTGTGTTACTTGGCCCGTTTCGGGTCTATTTGATGGTTTTCTAGTGTTTTTACGTTAGCACAGGTTTTTGCCGTCAAATAAAGTAGCCATGGACGTGTCTAAGGCATTGGAACCTCGAGGGATTGCACCGGCATCGATCAAAGGAGCCAACCAAGTCAAACAAATTCCTGCCCGGTTTACAAAGAAGTTTTCGCCGAAAATAACCCTTTATTTTCGGCGAAAATATCAGCACAAATCAACTAAGGCCAACTGAAAAGGATGTTTTCGGCGAAAACATATGCTTTCGGACCGAGAACTTATTCGGCGAAAATCACAGGAGAATCAGCCGGAGGACCGTCCATTTGTACCAACATTTTCGGCGAAAATAATCCCTTATTTTCGGCGAAAATAATAGAAGGAATCCGGCGACTTAGGGTTTAAGTATAAATACTTAAACCGGCGGCCCAAAGGAACAGAGGAATCATTATTCATATTTTCACAAATCAGACTTTTGAGAGTCAGCCGACTCTAGGGTCGATAGATAGAGTTTAGAGAGTTCGAAGATCCGTGGAGAGATCGTGACGCCATCCTTCACCTCGGAGAACTCAGAGCTTAAAGTTGAAGATCCAGGAGATTGAAGCTTCGCGGGAGTCGTCAGAATCAGGTTTTTCAGTTCTTATCTGTTCTTCCTCTGTATGATGATCTTCATTGTTGCCTTTGATTCTCTTGTTTCTGATATGAGTAACTGAACTTGTAGAGCTTAGATTAGATGAACCCTAAGTGACCCAGGGCTTTAAAGCGGTCACGGATCGGCGGTAATTAGATTCGAAGTTCAATCAGTTTCTCTTCGCATGGTTGTTTTGTTCTTGATTGTTTATGTTTCTTCTCTGGTTGATCGCCTAGATTAGGTTTTTGCAAGCTAGGGTTAGTCGCCAGACATCTTCCTGCTTTGGCGCATAAACTTATCTTACTTGATCACCTAGTTTAGATTCTTGTTAAGTTGAGGATAGAAGCGAACGCTCGCCTCTCTTTAAAACATCAATTCAACCAGTTAACCTTATAATTGGAGTGTGCCTTTCGTAGGAACCGGTTAGGGTTAATCCACTGCAAGAGTAACTCATAAATCACTAGTAATCGCACCAGTTAATTAAGTCGTTGCGAGAGGCGACCGTACCCGGGCGGCTAGTTAATCTTGGTAGTTAGAACGGATAGAGCGAACGTTCGTCGGTCTTAAACCTAAGGGTAAGGAGTTATGGTGGTGTATAGAAACCGATTGAATTAGAATTGAAAACCGCTGATCTTGTGATTGCGTTGCTCTGGTGATCTAAGGGGGGATTCGAAATCTAAGTTCGTCTATCTTCTCGTTAGTCAACCTTTTACTTTTCTGTTTTTTATTTTCCTGCTTTCTTAGATTAGAAGTCGTGGAACTCACACCACGCACTAAGTGTTTAAACCTGAGTAATTTGCCAGCTTCTTTGAGTAGTCAATTAGAAGAAACCCTGTGGAATACGATCTACCCTAGCTTCACAGCTTGGTAGTATTTGATACCGCTAAAAATGCAGCATCATTGTTCCTCTTTTATCATTTTGGAACAGTTCCTATTTGATTGTTCCGGAACAGTGATCCATTTCAAAAGTGATGGAACGTGTTGAAAATCGATTTTGTTCCTTATTACCAAATCGGAACACAGAAAATCATAAAACCTTGAATCAAATTGAAAATGGAACAATAATATTGAATACCTGTTCCACAATGAACTAAATGGAACACTACAAACATGTTCCATAATTAACTATATGGAACACTACAAATAACCAATGACCAGAAACTAAGAAGCAAAGATGTAGATGGCTGGTTCTAGATGGTCGGATCTAGATGGCGGATCTCCGAACGGATTAAAGGATGCCCAGATCTATAAACCGAATAAAGTAGAGTTGGCGAGGGTTTGAGGCGGCAGAGATGTAGATGGCTGGCGGCAGATCTGGTGTGGTGTGGGGCTGGCGGCAGCGGCGACAATGACGTCGGCAGATCTAATGATGTCGAGGCTTGCGGCAGATCTGGTGTGGGGCTGGCGGCGGCGGCGAGGCTGGCGGTAGAGATGTAGATGGCTGGCGGCAGATCTGGTGTGGTGTGGGGCTGGCGGCGGCGCAAGGACGTCGGCAGATCTAATGATGTCGAGGTTGGCGGCAGATCTGGTGTGGGGATGGCGGCGGCGGAAGATCTAATGATGGCAAGACTGGCGGTAGATCTGGTTTGGGCTGGCGGCGACGTCGAGGATGGTGTCGACGACAAGTTGGCGGCAGATCTAATGATGGTGGCGAGGCTGGCGGCAGATCTGGTGTCGGGCTGGCGGCGGCGGAGTGGCTGGCGGCGGTGGAGATGTAGATGGATGGCGGCAGATATGGTGTGGTGTGGGGCTGGCGGCGGCGGCAAGGACGTCGGCAGATCTAATGATGTCGAGGTTGGCGGCAGATCTGGTGTGGGGCTGGCGGCGGTGGCGAGGCTGGCGGAAGATCTAATGATGGCAAGACTGGCGGTAGATCTGGTGTGGGCTGGCGACGACGTCGAGGATGGCGTCGGCGACAAGTTGGCGGCAGATCTAACGATGGTGGCGAGGCTGGCGGCAGATCTGGTGTGGGGCTGGCGGCGGTGGAGTGGTTGGCGGCGGCGGAGTGGCTAACGACGGTGGAGTGGCTGGCGGCGGCGGCGGGAGGAGAGCACGACGGCAGGAGCTTTGAAGGGAGAGATGTAAAATAGAATTAGGGTTTGTGAAACCCTAATATGATTTAGAATATATAGGAGTTTCAAATTACTATTTTGTCCAGATTAATTTAGGCCATTAGATCTACCTTCTAATCCTAGGGTTATAAGGGGTGTCCTAATATGAGGACACTAAGGGGTGTCCTAATGGTAGTAGATCCCCCAACCAATAACACCACATGCCACTTTAATCCCACCATATATACCCCCCCCCCCCCTATTTTCCCATCTCGCCTAGGGATGGCAATTTATAACCTACCCTAGGTATCCTACCCTCCCTACTCGGTCAACGAGGATAATACCCTGTGTTGACGGGGGTAAGGGTAGGGTAAGGGTATTACCTTAGATGAAAAATTAGGGTAAGGGTATGACCAAAACCCTACCCGCAAAATACCCTACCCTTAATCTCACTATAAATCTAAGTAATTTTTATATAAAATTACCAAACAAACTATTGTCCACGGTTGATTCATGAGATGACTCACAATTAACTAAAATAAAAGCACATTATAATCATTAATATTTAATTATTTACTTGATCATGATTCAAGTCTTGATTTAGAATGATATAATTATGGTTGATAGTAGAAATTAATAGTCATATATTTGTATAATATTACTTTATATATATTTTGTGCTTATATAATGTATTTTATTTTATTTATGTGGTTGAGAATGATGTGTTTTGGTATAAACATTATCCAAAAAATTGTGTAATAAGAGTCGATCAAAATATCTAGGGTACCCACGTACCCTTTGGGTATTTGTAGGGTAGGGTAAGGTTAGTACATTTGAAAACCTGTAGGGTAAATGGTCGAGTATTTTCCAATGTTATACCCTGGGTAAGGGTACGGTTGACCCCATACCCCGACCCTACCCTACCCATTGCCAAGCCTCTCGCCTTACCATCACCCATTCCAACATTCTAGGAACCCAATTAACCCAACTGCTGCTTCTGTTGAAGATCCAAACCAATTCGGATTGTGCCCAAGTGTAGCCCTCAATCCCATCATCATAGCTGCAGAAAAAGAAGACAGAATGTCAAGACAACAATTAGGATCTCTCCTTGTGAACAGCCACTTCGGCTATAATTCGGAACCCATCGAAGTGCTGTTGAACACGAAACCAAGAAGAGGAAGGATTGAATAAGTGGCATATAAACAATGGAAAAAGGGTAAATGAGCAACATGAACAAGGTGGGGCCACCAAGAGAGCTAGGAAAGATGGTAAAATGGATCAGCCTCTTACCGAGAACATTGAATTTTGCGATGGTGCATCCATGGTTTTCAGAACCGGACCGGAAGTCGAGCCGGCAAGATCAAGGGTTTAGGGTTTAATGGTTTAACCGGGGTTGGACCGTTTGCATATCGGGGTTAGACCGTTTTAATTATTAAATAAATAAATAAATATAATTAAGTCGGACCGGCCAAGTTTTTAATTAAGCCGGATCAAACCGGAGGTACAAAGAGTACAATTATGAGTTATTATAAGAAATTTAGGTACCAAAATATATTTCCAAAAAAAAGAGGTGCCGAAATATAATAATTGCTGAGTATAATAAATCTCAAAACCCTAAATCTAATTTCTCAAACGGCCGCCACCACCTACAGTCTACACCTTTTCTAAATCTAATTCTCATCCACTAACCTGCTTTCCAAATCTGTCATTCCTTATTTCTTTCTTTTTTCAATAATGAGCAAGAAGCGCTGGCCATCGCAGATTGCCGTCGTCGTCGATGTGGTCGGCAAGCCTGACCTTCAGATCTAGGGTGAGAACGGAGGAGAGGCTGGCTTGGGCGAGGTGGTCGGGAAGGCAGACGGAAAATGACACCAAAAAAAGGAAAATCAAGAAAGGAGGCTGAATCAAGTACCTCGCTGACGACGGCGCCGGTGGCAGGCCTTCTGCCACCGAATCAATCATGATTTTGAGCTGAACATAGCATGGGGCAGTCCCCTACAGTCGACTACTTACGTGACATGATCCGTAAAAACTGCCCTGCCATTGTGTTCTTGATGGAGACAAGACAAAGTCAGGACACACTGGAATTGGTGAGGAAGAAATTGAGGTTTGATAATTCATTTTATGTGGATCCGATTGGAAATTCGGGAGGTTTGGCATTATGGTGGATTGAAGATGTGCAGGTCAATATCCTTCGGGCAAGTCGAAATTACATTGATGCTGAATGTGTTGGCAGGGGTCTTTCATTACTACGTTTGTCTATGGCGCACCGACCTTAAGAGATAGAGAAGCTGTTTGGAATGAATTAAGAAGCCTTAATCACAATGATGATCAACCATGGTGCTGCATCGGGGATTTTAACTCGTTACGCTGTCATCAGGAAAAGGAAGGCAGACATCCTCCGAATGCAATTTCTACTCAAATGTTCAATGACTTCATATTCGATACGGGCCTTCTCGATGTCAGCAGTCAAGGCTGTCGGTTAACATGGAAAAACAATAACTCAAGAGGTAATCTAATTAGAGAAAAGTTAGATAGAGCTTTGGCAAACAGTGCTTGGATCAACCTCTTCCCTGAAGCTATGGTGAGCAATAAATCAACCCTTACTTTTGATCATGGTCCAATAATCTTGTTGATTGAGCCAGATGTGAACATAGAGCGAAGAAGGTTTTCCTTCAAAATAGGGTGGATGGAAGAAGAAAGCTACTCAAGTGTTATTGACCAATCTTGGAATGTTGACAGAAGTAGTAATGAGAACCTACAGGATTGTTCTAGGAAGTTGACAGATTGGAAAAAGAATACCCTGGATAAGCAGAGAGGAACCATTAACAATCTCTTGATCCGACTACAGCAAATTCAAGAAAGAAATTCAATTCAAGGGAATAGAGGGGAAGAGGAGCATATTCAAAAGGAAATTCAAAGGTTGTGGAGAATTGAGGAAATGTATTGGTCACAAAGAGCTTGTGTGAATTGGCTTTGACTTGGGGATAAGAACACAAAGTTCTTCCACATGTCGACGATTCAACGACGGAAGCATAATAATATCTCATGCCTTAAAGGAAATGATGGAACCTTTATCGACGAACCAGAAGATCTCAAGGATCACATTATTGGCTTCTTGTTTACGGCACCTAAGACTGTGAATGACTTCTCCATTCTTACGGATTTTCCTACAATGGTTACTGAAGATATGAATACCTCCCTCACTAGGCAGGTTACAAATGCTGAAATTAAGCTTGCAACATTCCAACTTGGACCCTCAAAGGCTTCAAGACCCGATGGTTTTCCGGGGAAGTTTTTTCAAAAGCATTGGAACATGATTAGCGACGGTCTGTGTGCTGAAATCAAAGCTTTCTTCAGGGATGGTAAAATACCATAAAAGTGGAACGACACTAACATTACGCTTATTCCTAAGGTACAAAATCTTGAATCTATTTCTTAGTATCGGCCCATTAGTGTTACAAATTTCAGATCAAAGATTGTTCAAGGATTATGTCTACAAGACTTAAACCTTTCCTTCCAAGGATCATATCAGAGCTACAAGAAGCCTTTATGGGGAATAGATGCATTCAAGATAATGTTATCGTGGTTCATGAAGCGGTTCATACGTTTAAGCTCCGAAAGAAAGGGAAGGAGTGTAGCTTCCTCCTTAAAGTGGATATGCTTAAGGCATATGATAGAGTTAACTGGGATTTCTTATCTGCCGCACTTAGAGCTTTGGGTTTCTGTGAGAAGTGGGTTCGATGGGTTGAAGAGATGGTACAAACAGTGAGGTTCTCAGTCTTGATCAATTGAACAACCTCTAAACAGTTTCAGCCATCAAGAGGCCTTCGCCAAGGGGATCCTTTATCCCCATTTCTCTTCATTATGGTTTCTAATTGCTTATCCTTTATGATGAACGAGGCTTTTGAGAAGAAGATGTTAAAGGGGGTTAAGCTGGACTGTAACTGCCCAACCATTCATCATGTCTTGTTCGCCGATGATACGGTGATGTTTGGAAGAGCTTCAGTGGAAGAAGCTACTAGTTTGAAGGATGTACTAACAAGGTACTGTATTCTATCGGGGCAAGCGATCAACGAACAAAAATCTGCAATTCTCTTCTCGGCCAATACGACGGATGACATTAAAGATGAAGTGGCAAGAGTGTTTAATGTTGATCGTACTATTCTTTTAGGAAAGTACCTGGGTCTTCCAATGGAGTGGGGAGGAACGAAAGTGGATACCTATAGATTCTTATTAGAGAGAATGCAAGATCGTGCTCAATCATGGAAGAGCTTGATCCTTTCACATGCGGGAATGGAGACCCTTGTGAAAGATGTGCTCCAAGCTATCCTCGCCTTTGTCTTTTCCTATTTCCTACTCCCTAATACTTTGCTTAACAAGATGGAATCAATTATAGGGAGGTTCTGGTGGGCTGGCCGAGTGGAGAAGAAAACAATTCATTGGATATCAAGAGAGAAAACCACAAGAGGAAAATCGGAGGGCGGTCTCGGGTTCAGGAATTTGAAAGAATTTAATCTCTCTTTCCTAGCTAAGCTTGGGTGGAGGATCATGCTTAATCCGGAGGCTTTATGGGTGAATTCTTAAAGAGCTTTACTTTCCCAAGACTGAATTTATGTCGGCTAGAAAACATTATCGACCTTCTTGGATTTGGGCAAGTATCACAGGAAGGGTTTCTCTTATCAAAGGTATAAGAAAGAACATTGGTAATGGCAATACTACCTGGCTTGATGAGGCTTGGATGTCAGATGCTCCCGATTTCAAACTTTCATTTGACATTAGACTTAACTGTAAAGTGGCAGATTGTATTATTCCTCAACATCGAATTTGGGACAGGGGAAAGCTTCGGGAAATTGTCTCGGAAGAGGTAGTACGACAGATCATGACAATTCCAATAGGTCTACCTTCCTACGAAGATAGATGGATTTGGCACTACGATATAAAAGGGAGATTCTCGGTGGGCTCGTGCTATAAGATGCTTAGCTCGGCAAGAAGGATGCACGGGGAAAATATCACGAGCCAATCTAAGAGTGAATGGAAATGGTTGTGGAGTCTTGACCTACCACCCAAGGTTAAGTTCTTCCTGTGGCGAGTATGCAATAACGCAGTGGCTACTAAAGTAAATCTCGCACGAAGAAACTGCTCTTCAACTACATCATGTCCCTGTTGTGAGGCGGCTGATGAAACAATGCACCACTTGTTCTTTGGGTGCCAACAATCAAATGGTATGTGGCTTGGAAACTTTCCTTCTGTTTCTTTACCTGCTGCTGATGTTTCAACAAAGAGCTGGTTCATGGCACTAAGGGATAAACCAAAGGATTTTGTGTGTGCTGTGGGTTTTTCCATGTGGTTTATTTATTTGGAAGTGTAGATGTGACCATGTTTTTAAAGATGTTCAGACTAATTACTCATTGATTCAAAGGAGGGTGACAGCTGAATATGGATTATGGTTACGAGCTTTGGATGACTCCCATCCGGTCTCGCCCAGCTTTGAGGAGACTCATGTGACTCATAACTTACTCAAACGAGTTGACGAGTAGAGCCAGCTCACGAGCCTACCGAGCTGAGCCAGGGTAGGTTCGGGCTCGGCTCATTTACTATCGAGCCGGCTCGCGAGCCAACTCATTTACAAATGAGCCGAGTTTCGAGCGAGCTTTTTAGCCATTTTTCCGAACCGAACTCCGAGCCGCTCACGAGCGGCTTGGCTCGTCAACAGCCCTAGTGGAGTGTGCGATATTTGGTCCGATTTCTTAACGATCTCAGAGGCTTTGAGAAGTCAGCCAAGTGTGTGGCCATGGGAATGTGCTGCAACACTCACCTTGATAGTCAGTTTAATGGAGGGGGACGAAATATACGTCTGTATCACAAAAGAAGAGACCTTGTTCAAGCTGCTGATAGTGTTGCGCGGAGAGTTAGAGATAATAGACTTTCTGTTGATTGGGTAGCTACTATGCCTAGCGCCTTATTATCTCATTAATTGTCGTATTTGACTTGCGAACAATCCTTTTGTTTCTCCTTTTGAGCTCTTTGATTTATAAAATCAGCCCTCTTAATAAAAAAAAGGACAAACAACTGAGATATCAGCATTTAACGAAAAAATGGATTGGAACTTGACTGAATGCCCAACTCATTACAAACCTCAATACCTTAAGGATATGTTTGGATAGGTGTATTTGCATTTTTGATTTGGTATTTGGTATTTCAAATACCAAACTTAGTGTTTGGATACAAATAAGAAAATGTATTTGTATTTGGGTCAATACACCCTTGAATTTTAGCTTGTTAAATCATGAATTTGAAATACCTTTCAAAACCCAGTGATTTGAATTCACACCAAGCATACTCAATTAATGTGTCATATCTCATGGAATAATTAAAAAATATCTCAAGGATAATTAAGAACATAGCATATTCAAGCATACAAACTTTGCCGACATTTTTTTTTCGCCAAGAGTTCTGTCACAAGATTCCGTCGCAAATTCTACCATTTAGGGTTTAAGGTTTTGCAGCCAAATTTTTTTCGCCAGATTCTACCGTTTAGGGTTTAGGTTTCCGCTGACAAAAAATTTCCGCCAAATTCCACCGCTTAGGATTTAGGGTTCCGCCGCCAAATATTTTTCGCCAGATTCTACCATTTAGGGTTTTATGTTTTCACAGCCAAATTCCACTCTTTAAAGTTTAGGGTTCAACCGCCAATTTTTTTTCATGAAATTCCACTCTTTAGGGTTTAGGTTTTGCCGCCAATTTTTTTTCATAAAATTCCACTCTTTAGGGATTAGGGTTCCGTGTCCGCCGCCAAATTTCACACTTTAGGGTTTAGGAATCCGCCGCAAGATTTTACCGTTTAGGGTTTAGGTTTTTCGCGCCAATTTTTTTCCGTCAAATGCCACTCTTTCTTTAGTGTTCCGCCGCCAAATTGTTTCGTCAAATTTCACTCTTTAGGGTTTAGGTTTTCGCCGCCAAATTTTTCCTCCAAATTCCACTCTTTAGGGTTTAGCATTCCGCCTCCAAATTTTTTCGCCAAAATCCACTCTTTAGGGTTTAGGGTTTCGCCGCCAAATCTTTTCCGTCAGATTCCACCGTTTAGGTTTTAGGGTTCTGCCACCATATCTTTTCCGCTAGATTCCACCATTTAGTGTTTAAGGTTTCGCCTCCAATTTTTTACTGGAAGATTCCATCATTTAGGGTTTTGGTTTCTACTACCAGATTCCACCATTTAGAGTTTAGGGTTCTTTGGCCAAATTTTTGTCGCCAAATTCCACCGCTTAGGGTTTAGGGTTTTGCTGCCAAATTCCAATGTTTAGGGTTTAGGTATTTGCCGCCAGATTTCGCTATTTAAGGTTTAGGGTTCTGCTTCTAAATTTTTGTTCCTAGATTCCATTGTTTAGGTTTTACGGTTCTACCGTTAAATTGCACTATTTGAGGTTTAGGGTTTTGCCGTGAGATTCACTATTTAGAGTTCAGGATTCTGCCGTCAAAATCGATCATCAAATATTCATGGTCGGAAATTCCTTCATTAGACTTTTAGTAAGATTACCAAAATTGTGTATTGTGTATTGATTTTAAAATACACACAAAATAACTTAACATCCAAACACATGAATTTTAATTGCATGAATTTTAAACACATGAATTTCAATTGCATGCATTTCAGTTACATGAATTTCAATTACCAAATACAAATACACTTATCCAAACGGAGCTAATATTTAGTGGTATCTCGTGTCCCGTTAATCGGGATAGGTCACATGGGGGATGGGGAGATAATAATACTAATAGTAATAGTAATAGATAGAGATCCTCGGTGGAAACGCTATCCCTTAAGATATTGTTATTAAGTCTAAATCCTTTACAATATTAGTTATTACTTGTCGTATCAACCATTAATTAATCCTTTTCATTTTTTTTCAGATTTAGAAACCAAATCTCCCTATCTACTCTCTACTTCCCAATTTCCACTGAACAGATGAACCATACCTCATTTTTGTCGATTTCTGCCTCTTCATTCCTTCACCCAATTTCTCAATTTCTAATCCCAATTTCTAATTGAAATTGAGGGTTGAGGGGTTCGAAAATGGAGATTGTCAGAACCAAATGGGCAGCGACGGTAGCCGGAATCTGGATCCAATGTGTTGTCGGAGCGTCATACACCTTCGGCATCTACTCCTCCGTCCTCAAGACCAGTCAAGGCTACGACCAATCCACCCTCGACACCGTCTCAGTCTTCAAGGACATCGGATCCAACGCCGGCATCCTTTCCGGACTCCTCTACTCCTTCGTCACTGTCGGTCGACGTTCGCCGTCAAGCGGCGGGCCGTGGGTGGTCTACGCTGTCGGCGCCATCCAGTGCTTCGTTGGGTACTTTATGATGTGGGCATCCGTCGTGGGTTTGATTCCGCCGCTTCCTGTGCCGGCGATGTGCCTGTTCATGTGGATGGCCGCCCACGCTCAGACTTTCTTCAACACCGCTAACGTTGTTACCGGCGTTCACAATTTCGGCGACTACGGTGGGACCATCATCGGGATTATGAAGGTCAGTTAATTACTATTTACATACTTTCCCTTTGTTTTCATATTGAATTTGCTTTCTTGTTCGTGGTCCTCATCTCATCTCTTTCATTTCATTCTTACTGTCTTGTTTTCTTCTAGATTTATTACCCACTAAGGTAATTCTTAGAAACCTTACAAGTGATACCTAATATATAGGTATTTCTTTTCATTTTCCAGTTTTATTGTATTTCTTTCAGCTATATATAGAAGTTACGACTCAATTTCAATTGTTTTTTATGATGAAATACCCTCGAATATCAACAACTATCGCAAAAATATATATATAACTATAAAGTGTTGGTAATTTAATGAACATCATTAATTATTTGATTAATTTTGAATTCTGTCACGCCAGTTAGCTGACTACGTGACATTGTTTGCTGATTGTGCTAAAAACACGCTTAATCCTGTGATTGTACGAATTCCTACTTTCTTGACATATGATCGATGCAGGGGTTTCTTGGTCTAAGTGGAGCAATCTTAATTCAGTTCTACAATGTGGTTTGCAAGGACAACCCAAGCAGATTCCTTCTCCTCCTAGCAATCACTCCTACCTTAACCTCCCTCATCCTCATGCTTCTAGTAAGAAACTACGATACCATCTCACCCTCTGACAAGCACAACCTCAACTCCTTATCAGCCTTTGCCCTCACCACCGCCGCCTACCTTGCCGTCATCATCCTCCTCGATAACGTCCTCACCATCTCCTACTGGGCTCGCACACTGTCATTTCTCCTGCTCCTTTTCCTCCTCATCACCTCTCCATTGGCAACCGCTCTCAAAGCCCATCGCCACGAGTCTGATGTCCTCGCTCGCGCTTTGCTGGAGGAGAGCGGTGCTAAGAAGGTATCAGTACCACTACTTCCTGAAGCTGAATCAAACAATGACCATGATGATCGTGAACAATGTGGTGATCACGAAGACGTGAACATGGCGCAAGCTTTGTGCAGGGTGGACTTTTGGCTATTGTTCTTGGCTGTGTTCTGTGGTCTAGGCTCGGGGGTCGCGACAATTAACAACATTAGCCAGGTGGGCGAGTCGTTGGGATACACGACTGTGGAGACGAACTCCTTGGTCTCCTTATGGAGCATATGGAACTTCCTCGGGCGGTTCGGGGCAGGGTACATGTCCGATTCATTACTATTCACGGGTGGGTGGGCTCGACCCATCCTAATGTCGGCCACTCTTGCCACGATGGCAATGGGTCACATTGTCATAGCCTCGGGGTTGCCAACATGTCTCTATGTGGGATCCGTCCTAGTGGGTATTTCGTATGGGTCACAATGGTCACTCATGCCAACCATATGCTCTGAGATTTTTGGGGTGGCGCACATGGGGACCATTTTCAACACCATTGCAGTGGCTAGCCCGCTTGGGTCCTATGTTTTCTCGGTGAGGGTGATTGGGTTTCTCTACGATCGTGAGGTGGCAAAGAAAGACGGTGAAGAAGGAGGAGGCGGGGAATGTGTGGGCACTCGATGTTTCATGTTGTCGTTTTTTATAATGGGGTGCATGGCTTTCTTCGGGTCCTTGGTAGCTATCGTGTTGTTCTTCCGGACTCAACGAGTCTATCGGGTGGTGGTGCTCAAGAGGCTGAAGAGGATGCAGTTGTGTTAGTTTAGAAATTGATTTCGAGGGTTGGATTTTTTTGGAGTTAAAGGTTGTTGTTGGATAGGCAGTTGTGTTGTGGCGTCTATTCTTTCTTTTCTTGTTGCCCCTGAGTTTTTGTCAAGGTGGTGAGCTTATTGTTTGTTCAAACTTACAGTTGTTGTCTTATATATGTGTATGTATGTAACATTATTCCAAAGTGTGTTTTTGATAATTCAAATTAATTAGTATGAAAACATGAGTTTGAATTGCAATGTCCCCTATTTCTTTATTACAATTTGGGGGTGAGTATTTGATTGGTCAAGTCCAAGTCCAAGTCGCACCTACTTCATGGGCACCGCCAGAAACAACAACACTCTCGTATCCAAAACAAGATTTACTAGCATGAGCATGAGAGAGCAAGTGAGTGCAAGAAGTGTGACCGCAAAGGTCACAACGTTAGTGCATGGAAGAAACACCACGAAGGAGCGGCTCAAGTGTCCTCTAGCTTTTAGTGAGAAACGGTCTGAAGATGAATAAATCATTGTAATATTTCATATGTACTTTATCATTTCTAATAAATAATGGTTCATTTGTAAAACTTGCACATCCTATGAGATTTTACTGATTAAAACTTTTTTGTCTGAACCCGAGACTTGTAGGTGGTAATTGTTACAGCCAATAGTCACTATTAAATCAGATGTCCATAGTAGGGGGCGAGTTCACCCAGAAGTTTGCCTCCTTTTGGGCCTATAAAAGGAGACATACTTCAGCTTCCAAAGTCACACCTTTCATCTTTCGTCATTACAAAACCAATTTTTCCAAACAAACCCCGACATTTCATCCTTCCCTAGATCATCACCATGAGCAATGTCATTTCGATGCTCTCCTGTCGCAGGCGGGAGAAGCTCCGCCTCGTGACCACGCCTCTTGGAACCACGCAGTTCTGGCAATAGTTTTGCTGCCTGCTAGATAGGAACCCTTGCACAAACCACATGTGGATGAAGCTTGTTGTTGGTAGGGAGGTCAATGGAGTCTGCACATATGATGAGTTGGCCCTCATTAATCTTGATCTGGTTGAAGAGGTACTCCAGCACCTAGATTTTCAGTCCACCAGCAGCCATCTGAATAGAATCAAAACTAGAACGTACATTGATTTCAGTATAAACATTTAGATCAGCTACGATTTTATACATGACATGAATCCATCTCGCACTTCCACTGAAGTGTCTTTCACTCTCTGGGATCATTAGATAGTTGTGGACTTGTGGCCATCCTTAAATTTAGTGTGATGTACTGACTTGTTTCCAAACAACAACCAGTCTTTTTGTTTTTAGCGGGTCTGGTAATAACTAGTTACAGGCATAAATAGTTAACTAGTTTACAAGCAATATGTGAATAACTAGTTAACAATCAGACAGTTAATAAACATATATAACAAGTTAACTAGAATATAATTTACATGTTCCTTTCTTAAATCTAAGGGTCATCATGGCTTTGCAACCAGTTCTTGTATTCCCCCCTCTGCGTGGGTTGATTGGGAGGAGCAACATAGTCTTTTTCCCCTCCTCGTTTTGTGCATATATGCACAATATAGTATATGTATATAGTTCACTTTTTGTTTCTTGTTGTCAATATATCTTTCGAGTTGATTCCTAACATAGAAACCTTTGTGTTGTGCAAACTCTGAGTAGAAAGTCAATGCAGAGGATGATTCAAATTTCAGCATATCTGCTAGTCGACACAGTTTGTTCTTTGTTAGCAGGGTTGATAACTGGTTAACATAATATTATAATAAGTTCGAAATTATTCTTATAGCAGAGATTTTTATTAATTTCTAACACACTATTAGATAACTAGTTAAGAGAAAGTTAACTAGTTAATTAGGGGGATTTTAGGTTTTTTTATAATTATCAAATTTTTATCTAGTTAAGAAAGAGTAAACTAGATTTACCTTTCTAGGCATCACACTACTGTTAACTTAGTTGACGAGGGGAGAACCGGGAAGGGGAGAACCGGGACGGGAGGGGGGTATCACAATTGTTAACTAGTTAACAAAATTAGTTTTAACAGGCATTAAAATGGTTTTAACTAGTTAACATCTATCAAATTAGTTATGGGGTTGTTTGGTTGCAGTGATATTGATATTGATAACTGCAGATATCATGATATTCAGGATATCATCGTTTTTTCTGTCCTGAATATCATGATATCTGGGGCCAAAAGTGATATCAATATCACTCAACAGATATTCATGTGGGGAGGTGAATATCTTCAGAGTGATATTGATATCACAGTTTTTGGACAATTCTATCCTCACTCAACCTTCACAATTATAATGTCATCAACCCCATTACCCCAATTTATTTTTTCTCATTTTATATTGTCTCGTGTTTATGTATTTTTTATATTTATTTATTAATTAAAATAAATAATTATGATTTAGTTTTTAATTACTTAATTAGAATTTTTAAGTTAGAATTACAATTCACCATGAAAATTATTTTAACTTTTTATTTTATTTTTGCTAGAAGAGGGAGATGTGTTAGCGGTAAATATAATACTAATTATTTTCTTAATGAATGAACATTTATTATTCTAAAAGTATAATTAACTTGAGTAATTAATTTATAAATACATTCACGAATTAAAAAAGAGAGATTACAAATTTTAATTTATAAACACACTTGCTTTTTAATTAAATGTTAGGACTACTTTTATACTTTGTTCAAGCAAATGAGGGTATTTTGGTACATTCATCCATGCACTCATAATTCACCACTCATTTAAATATCACTATCCCAAACAGTGATATCAAAGAATCACTTTTACCAATATCAATATACTAACATATCAATGGCAAGCGCTCCGGTACCCTGTGGGTACCGGTACCCTCTGCCACATGTTGCTGTATAATTGGTTGGCTAAAATAATTAACAAAATTTCATTTTGATACCCCAATTTAATCTCAATACATCATCAAAACATAAAATTCTGTCTATATACTTCAACTTTCCGATCAAGCCACGCAAACCGCCGGAAAGCTTCACCAGAAGCGATGGTGTTCGACAAGGATATTTGGAAGCAACTGATCAGCTCCGATTAGGCATCCTCGGAACAATCAAATATGACGAGCCACCAACCCCTTCCGACATTAGCCTGTTTGTTTGCTTGTTTTTATGATTTGGGTTAGGTTTCTTTTGATTAATGATTGATGAGCTTGTTCTGGATATTGGGTTTAGGTTTCATTCGATTAATGAGCTTTGTTCTTCTATTGGGTTAGGTTATTCATTTGATTAATGATTGGTGAGCTTGTTCTTGAATAGGGTTATTTAGGTTTCATTTGATTAAATGATTGAAGAGCTTGTTTTGTTATTTGGGTTAGGTATAAAGCGATTGTTTGGGTTAGGTTTCTGAATTGTGAAGCGAAATGCCTTCAATTTCAATGGTGTTTGTTCATCCTGTGATTCGTGTGTTTGAAAATGTTGAAAGTTTGAAGCGTTTGTTGAGCAGCTTATCAGGGTATTTAATTGATTAAATGTTTCCCAATGTCTAGTTGTGGTATGAATAGCAGATATGTTCATGGGATTTTAAGAAATCGATGTTGATGATGATATGAGGGAGTTCCCATGCCCTTTATGTTCGGAGTACTTCGATATCTCACATTCATGTGGAAGTGAAGAACGGGGTATGGAGTATAGACATTTCGGTTCCTGTCTGTTATCTACTTCAAGGCTCGTTAGATTGAATTTGCTCCTCGAGGATATAACAAAGCAAACGGTACTCGATGGAAAAGTTAAAAAAAATACATTCCAAAAGATTCAATGACCAGACAATAATGCCTTTTAAATTTGGGGTATCAAAGCGACAATTTTGTTACTTCATTTAATTCGTCCAATTAAACGATGCCATGTGTCGGAGCGTCTTCCACATATCAATATATCTCACATATCATGATATGTAGATATCATCCAACCAAACGACCCCTATAACTTTTCTGCATCACATCTGTTAACAGAGAGTAACTAATTAACAGAGATAACAGAATGAACAATCACCAAGATTTTACACCTATTATCTAGTTAACATAGATAACAAAACGAACAATCAACAAAAAAATTACCTACGCATACTGAATTTACTAAATTTGTTTCGTCCAGAGGTTCTTTAGGATTTCTTGCTAATTGCCAAGATTAGAGGCGGAGATTAGGAGCACATCGAAGAGCGGGAAGGGTGAGGAGCTGATCGGACTGAGAGAGGGGCTGATCGGAGGGAGGGAGGGAGGAGCTGCTCGGAGGAGTTCATTTTTTTGTTTTGATGGCCAGAGAGGAAATCAGAGGAGAAGAGGGGGTTGAGAAATCAAAATTATGGTTACTGGATTTCCAGGGTTTTGAAGAGAATGAGGGGCCTGTTTTTGCCCCTAATAGAATTTTGCGAGGGATGGGCCTGACCTGCAATGTTACTATGATTCTGGTTGGACTGGTTCAACCCTTTAAAGATTGAATCCTGATCTGAGCCCATTTTGGTCATATTATAATATTCATAAAAAGATAGCGGCGCTGTAGCTCATCATTAACTGAAAAGCATGTGGTCTGTGGATAGACTAGAACCCTATTCAAACAAACTCATCCGTCTTCTTCAACCAACAAACAAACTGAACTAATGACTAAACTATCTCATCATCAATCATCTAGTTATGTTTCTTGTCCTATTCTCCTTACTTCTGGGGCTCTTGATAATCATCTCAAAACCCCTCTCTAGTCTTATACACAGGCCACCCACACCCTTTATTATAATCAATCAATAATCAGAAGACAGAAACCAAAGCTAATATCTATCCAAACTGCTTACTGTCAAGTGGCACAAAGCCAGAAACAGGCGGGATTCTTTCCTCTCCCACCCACTCCCATTTGTTTATTCATGGAGACACAGAGAGAGAGAGAGAAAAGGATACCATAGTCAACTAAACTGGCCCTGCCAGCCAACCCACCTAATTAGTAATTACTTCCCTCCCTCTAAAGTTTATTTTCTCAAGAAGATGAAGAAAATATAAACACAGACCTTAGATAACGACTGTTAAAAATATATAATTATCATCATTCTTCAACGCAGACTGACTCATAATAATGGCGACAAGGTGGGAAGTGGGTTTTGAAAACAATAACTAAAGGGATATACTTCCCCCCTTCTGGAAGCTGACTTTCAAGAGATTGACCATCTCTAACCTCATAAAACAATACCATCGTGCTGGAGGGACCAAACATTTAAACTAGCATTCTTCATTCCTTTGGAGGAGGAGGAGGATGCTGCTGCTGATGATGATGACCCTGGAATAGATTTGGACTGCTTCTGCTCTGCTAACCCTGCTCTTCTGTTTGACAAGATGGCAGCAATAGTTCTTGCTATTCTCAATCTGTTCTTGATCGTTTTGACGCTTCCCGATCCCTCATTCTCTCATCCCTTGTGTACAGATTCCAGTGAGTTGATTGATTCTTTTTAGTTGCTTCTATTCTTTTCTATTCATCATCTTCTGGGTTTCTTTTGTCCTTTTTCTCTGACATGTATTGTGGTTTAGGAGCTCCTATTACCTTGAACACCACGCTGAGTTTTTGTCTCTACAATGGAAGCTCCTGCTGCAATTCAGCACAAGACTCCCAATTGTCCAAACAGTTTCAGGCCATGAATGTTTCTAATCCTGGGTGTGCTTCTCTGCTGAAATCAGTACTTTGCTCGGTAACTAACTCTTTTCTTCCTTCACTTTCATAGACAAAAACAAACTAGTTAAAGCCATGTAAATCCAGAAAGGATCACCTTCTCACCATGGTATTTCTTCCTCTGTCAATCTGCTATGGTTTGTGCAGAGATGCGACCCGTTTTCAGCAGAGTTGTTTCTCGCAAATCCTGTGCCACGTCCTGTTCCTGTTCTCTGCAACTCAACTGTTTCAGCTATTTCGTTCCAGTCTAGCCAAGGAGACGCTAACTTCTGCTCTAAAGTGTGGGATACATGTCAAAATGTTTCCATCTCCAACTCTCCTTTGCACCTTCACTAGCAGGACAAGCTGGATTACCAGCCAGCTCCAATTTCACCAAGCTAACAGACCTTTGGCAGTCCAAAGTGGATTTCTGCAGCGCATTTGGTGGCGAATCTGCAGAAGGGTCAGTGTGCTTTGATGGTGAACCTGTCAAGCTCAACAATACTGGATCACTGATTCCTCCACCACCAAATGGCCTTTGCCTGGAGAAAATTGGCAATGATTCCTATCTCAACATGGCAGCTCATCCCGATGGCTCCAACCGTGCTTTTTTCGCCAACCAGCCTGGTCAGATATGGTTGGCAACTATCCCTGACCAAGGGTCCAAGGGAATTTTAGGAATTGACGAGGCCAGCCCTTTTATTGATCTTACTGATGTGGTTAATTACGACACCGAATTTGGGATGATGGGCATTGCATTCCATCCAAACTTTGCACAGAATGGCAGGCTTTTCGCATCTTTTAACTGCGATAAGGTCAAGTGGCCAGGATGCAATGGACGGTGTTCTTGCAACTCTGATGTGAATTGTGATCCTTCAAAGCTAGCTCCTGATAATGGTGCTCAGCCATGCCAGTATCAAACTGTTGTTGCAGAGTACAGTGCTAATGGCTCCTCGACAAGCCCTTCATCGGTACATGTCTCCACGACTGCTAGCTATTCATTAGCTATAGAATGATGAAAATACTCTTCTATTTTTCACTAAAACACTTGTTTATGTTTCTGCAGGCTACATCTGCAAAACCCGTAGAGGTGAGGAGGATATTCACAATGGGACTTCCTTTTAGATCACACCATGGCGGACAGATTCTCTTTGGACCTCAAGATGGTTTTCTGTATTTCATGATGGGAGATGGAGGTGGGACAGGTGATCCTTACAACTTTGCACAGGACAAGAAATCGTTGCTTGGAAAAATCATGCGCCTTGATGTCGATAACTTCCCAAGTAAGTATTTGTACCAGAATAACCGATCAAATGTTTAATGTCTTCCTGTATTCTGTATTGTGTACTTATACTCGAGTCTTTCTTGATAACAGGTGCTGAGGAAATCACAAACAACAGTCGTTGGGGAAACTACTCTATCCCTAGTGATAACCCATACAAAGAAGACGATGATATGCAGCCCGAGATATGGGCTATGGGGCTCAGAAATCCTTGGCGGTGCAGTTTCGATACAGCTAGGCCATCCTACTTTCTGTGTGCAGATGTTGGGCAGGTTTGTGGTGTCACATAACCAAAAGTTTCTCCAATTACTTCATACATAACCTGTCTTCTTACATCACAGTGGCTTTCACCAATAATGATCTGCAGGATCACTACGAAGAGGTTGATTTGATCACCAAAGGAGGAAACTACGGCTGGCGAGTTTACGAGGGAAACAATGCTTACAAACCTCCTGCATCCCCTGGAGGAAACACACTTCCTAGATCAATCAACCCAATCTACCCAGTTATGGGGTACAACCACTCTACTGTAAACAAGAATGAAGGATCAGCTTCTATCACTGGGGGTTATTTCTACCGCTCCCAAACTGATCCATGCCTGTATGGAAAGTAAGTTATTTGGCTCTAAGCCCTCTTTCTCTGGTATAATATACTGACGTTTTCTTGCAAAAGATGTTCACACTTTGAGACTACTGCAATACAGGTACTTGTATGCAGATTTGTATGCCAGTTCCATGTGGACAGGAACTGAAACACCTGAATATAGTGGCAACTTCACAGCCAGTACAATACCTTTCAGTTGCGCAAAAGACTCTCCTATCCCATGCACCTCTGTTCCAGGAAGTGACTTCCCATCCTTGGGCTACATTTTCTCCTTCGGTCAAGATAACCGCAATGATGTTTACCTCCTAGCCAGCAGTGGTGTTTACAGAGTCGTTCCTCCAAGCCGATGCAATTACGTGTGCTCCAAGGAAAATTCAACTGCAGCTGCTGGTAGCCCTGGTTCTGCTTCTTCTCCACGCGCATCATCATCAACAACTCAGCTGCAAAGCCGATTCAACATCCAAGTTATAGTCCTGATGTCTTCCTTGTTGCTCCTTCTGTTTGGTTCTATTTAGTTTGTAATTACGGCTCATAAGCTCCTTTCTTTTTTGGTTTGGAAGTATGAGACAATTGCCCCCAAGTTTTCCCTTTCTGATTGTCAGTCTTTTCAATTTGGTATCATACAGACAGATGTATGAGATATTTCAGCAGATTTTGCACATAAGAGCAGACATGTTTCTTCTTTCAACGTATTTTCCTTTGCTGAAATGACAAACTGTTCATTGACATTATTATTCCTAAAACATTCTTCTGAAAAACAACAACCCTAAAAGGCACTTAGGTCATCTGACCACCTGTCAGCCAACATGCTTTTAGCAGAAAGATGCAAGTACTAGTTAACTCTCTCGACTCTCATCCCTGGACCAGTCTCCACTTTTCCCACCGGTTTTACGCTCAAGCTGCATATTCATAATCTGAACATCTTTAGAAGCGGCCTTGCACATATCATACACTGTTAGACCAGCTGTGGCAACAGCCGTCAGTGCTTCCATTTCAACTCCAGTTTTCCCCATTGATGCAGCTTCTCCTTCAATATCCACGCTATGATCCTCGGAGTTCAGCCTGAGATCAACACGGACATGACTCAAGACAATGTTATGGCAAAGTGGGATCAGGGTGCTCGTGTGCTTTGCTCCGTTGATCCCAGCAATCTTGGCCACTGTGAGGACATCTCCTTTAGCCATTTGGTTAGCTAGGACCATATCAAACACATTCTTCCCCAGCATCACCTTGCAACTAGCAACTGCTATTCTCTTGGTTGAGTCCTTGGGAGACACATCCACCATCTGAGCTTCTCCTTTACGGTCAATGTGGGTCAAACCTAGGTTGTCTCCACCGGCTATCTGAGCGAAATTCAGTGGAGCTTCTGCATTCGCTTTGTTGCTATTGCTAACAGAACATGGAATTTTTTGAGGTATGACCTGAGGATGTTGTTCAGCAGGATGATCGCTGCTAATAGAACCAGCAAGTCCACTAGGAGGAGCTTCACCAAAGACTACTTCCATTTCCTAAAACGGAACCTGGAAAACATTAATCTTCTTGATTTACGGACATGTTGAAGAATTCAAAAATAACTCCAGATTTCAGAGCTTTACAGTTACTTCAAGCTCCTAAAGACTCTCCCAAGAGAAAAATCAAACAAAAACACTAAAAACTTGCAATAACCCAAATGGGGGTCATGAATTAAACCTGCCTTGAAATGGATTATTGAAGCATTCCCTCATCGATAATCTCTTTTTAGTCAACAAACGAAATGGAATTGGAAGACGCATTTAGATAGACAGACAATCATCTATTTACCTTATTCATCTCCGCAATAAAATCATGGACTTTGCTGGCACAGAGGAACCTCCTAGAGTGTGAGAAGGATCCAGCGGCAACGGCAGCGGCGGCGACAGACCTACCAAGAAACATTGATTATCGGTGGGAAAACCTAAAATAGGGCGAGAAGACTTCCTTTTGCTCCGAGTGACGAAGACGACGACGGCGAGTGAATAGCCAGGGAAAAACTCCAAGCCTGACTCCGGTCGTCGAGCTTAATATTTATCACTCATCCAACTTTAAAACATAACCTATAGATCACAAACTTATCTCAATTGTAACCCGTTATTCCGTTAATTCACCATCCATAAAATTAATAGGTCGTTTGGATGAGGAAATGTTCTTGCTCTTTCGCCTACCCAATATAACCTAAATTGCCTTCTTGGACCTTGGGATATTTCGGTCACTTTGATCCAAGTTTGGTGTACCTCGTGATTTATAGTAAGTTCAGGGGCGCTAATAGAGACATGGACAATCAGAATAAGGGAGGATGATACGTACATACCAAGGGAATGTTCCCATTTTTTTTTTTTGGTGGGAAAGAATGTTCCCATTTCAATCATGTTAGTTTGTCTTCTATGATAGGATTGGTCTCTTTATGAGTGACCTTCTTTGATTGGCGTTTGCGTTGTTTAGTCCTCTAAGCAGAGTGCTCAGATTTTTCCACGTCATACGAGAGTCTTCACCGGTAGAAACCCTAGCTACTTGGGTCTCTGGTGGTCTTTTCCACGCCATTAGACTATTCCTTGAACCACACATGTGCTCCTTAGGCAGTCCAGCCAAGTTCCCTTGGTAAGTTCGCCTGACGAACCTTTACTCAAACCTGTCAGCTTTTCCCAGGGCCCATCAACTGTCGTCAAGGTTGTGACTTTAGGCTTCTAAGGTGATAAGTTCTATTTACTTGTTTTTTTTTTCTTGAATTTAGACTTAATTTTCTATCCCTAGGGCCTATTAATTGCCTTCGATCATGCCGTTGTGAGTCATTATGGTGGCAGGATATCAAACAGTGGAAGGTCTAGAAGCTTCTATCAATCATATGTGGAAGTATCTCTCTATTTTCTTCTTGGTCCTCTAAGGCTAGGGACATAGTTCTTCAACCCAAAGTGTCTTCCACTTCGAACCTATGCTCTGAAGCGTCGAAATATCCTAAAAATTGCCTATTCTCTAACCTCTTTCCTGTTGGTTCGTCCTAAACGATCTCTTCCTTCAATTAGGGTTAATGAGTCCTTATATAGGGTCAAAATTCGTTTTAGCATAGAAATACACTTTATGCTCGACTTAGAGCCAAAAGTGCACTGAAGGGGTGTTCAAAAGTGTGTCGCACTTCCTGTGCACTTTTAGGCACACTATTGACCAATTCTGCCCAAACATGTTGTTTTGATGTTTTGATCATTTCGGCTTAGTTTGAACTTTGATTTTGTCACTGTTTGAAGTGACATATTTTGTGAGACGGTCCTCTATAACATGGTGTCCTCAAATTTCATCAAAATTATTTACAAAAGGGTGAAGATAGCCAAATATGTCTAATGGTGTGGTTTTCGAATCTTAGACATGCATATATAGCAAAAACAAACCAATACAATACCCCATCATAAATGCATCAATAGGTTATAAACGTGGCTACATATGGGGAATAAATGCGCTATTTCTAGTGTTAGCAAACTACCCCACACTTAAGGATTCTCGCACTAAACTTGATCCCAGAGCTCTCAAGTGCGTCATTATAGACTAATACCCTCTTCAAAATGACTATAAGTTCTATTCACCCGTAACCAAGAAGGTTTACAACTCTAAGGGCGTCACCTTCTTCGAATTACCCAACCTTATTTCTCCCAGAATCATATTCAAGGGGAGAGTTTACATAATCTTAGCTTTGGGATCTAATTACCTTAGATACCCCTAGGCCCTAGGGACACCATCCCTCTTTCATCACAAACTCAGCTAGATAAGAGGGTTAAGGAACTACGAGTCTATCAGAGAAGGAATAAGGTTGACAATAGACCTGAAACATAAGCAGTAGACATCATCATACACACATAGGACTTGCATCCAGACATAGTTTCTATCCCCTCTGACGAAGGTATGATTTCTCAGTCACCCTATATGAATATTCCTACTAATGAAGATGATCTAGATAGACCTATTGCAGAGTGAAAGGGAGTTAAAGCTTGTACCAAACACCCAATTGAGAGATGGGTTTCATATGGAAAGTTGAGCAATGAGTTCAAGGGATTTTTTTACCACTAGTACTCTGGATGGTATACAGATTCCCAATAATACTGAAGATGCCAAAGTGGAAGCAAATTGTGTTTCATGAACTAAGTGCTCTAATTTTTTTTTTTTTTTTTGGGATTTGGACTATAATTTAACTCCCACATGGAAAATCTATAGTAGACTGATTGCATACGAATATTTACTATTAAGTACAAATCAGATGGGAGTGTGGAAGGCTTTAAAGCAAGGCTTGTGGCATGCAGAATCACTCAAACATAATAGATAATTACCAGAAAACATTTGCTCTTGTAGCAAAGCTAAATACATGAGGGTACTATTTAGTCTGGTGGTGAATCAAGATTGGCCACTTTATCTATTAGACATAAAAAAAAAAAAGCCTCCCTCAATAAAGGAGTATACGGGAAATCCTTCAGGAATGGTTATCCCTACCGAAGAAGGCAAACTCTATAAGCTCAGGAAATCCCTTTACAAACTCAAATAATCTTTGAGATCTTGGTTTGACAAGTTTACTTAAGTTTTGAAAGCATGTGACACTACATGTAACAACCTGTTCCTGGTTGCCGTGATGATTGTTGTTGAACAAGTGAATGTGGAATTGACGTGGAATTGGGAGATGAAATTGAGATGTGGCATTGGAAATGAGACTTATTATTGTACTATATGTGATTATTGATTGCTGTAAACGAAAGTAGAATATGGAAAGGAGCCAACGTTAACCATGTGATGTGAATGTGGATTTAGTTACTAGTCTACCAACATGTAGATACCGGGAATTGGAATTTTGTAGCACAATGTTAAAAAATATGTACCGTCAGTAGCCAAATGCGTAAAAAAGTCCAGAAATAGCACAATCTGACTGGCAGCCAGCTACGCGCCAGCCAGGCAGCGCTGCGCCACCCAGCCAGCGCATCGCTGGCTGAGAACAAGATTTATGTCCGTTGAAGCGATGCGCCACCTGGCAGCATAGCCGTTACGGACTAGCCGTTACCTAACGGCCATCTTGTTCCCAGCCAGCGCTGCGTTGGCTGGCTGGCGCAGCGCTGGCTGGAATCAAGTGACGGTTTTTTTTCCAGCAGGTATAAATACCCCCTACCCCATACCATTCTTCACACCCTCTCATCCTCTCTCAATTGTAGTTCTATCAAAGGTATTTTTTTTAGTTTGTAATTGTCATTAGTTTCGAGTTATGATTAATGTACCCTAATAACATCTTTTTTTGTAGGTTCGTAGCAATCGTCCGTCCAAGCAATCATTTGAAGAAGGCATAGACCCTCCCACAAAAGGTATCATGCTCTCAATTTTATCCGAATGAAATGTGTTTTACTATTATATAACTTTGATTTTGGATATTAAATTGTAGATGGATTACATGTTTGGAGAGGTGCCGGTTGGGGTACGAAGTGGTAGTCCCGAGGACTCTTCGATTTTATGGGGTGATGCTGACCGACATCGAGCGTCGGGGATTTTCGAAGCTCAGGTTAGTACATTTGAAATGTTAGTTATAATTTAATGTTATTTATATTTATTTGTTATTTAAATTTACATAGTATTTATGTTTGAATGTTAAATGCATTTAAATTTATATGGTATTTATGTTTGAATGTTAATTGTATTTATATTTACATGGTATTTATGTTTGAATGTTAATTGTATTTACATGTTATTTATATTGAATGTAATTTATAATTATGTTTGAACGGTACATGGTATAATTTAATGGTATTTTAATATGAATAGTAGTAGTAAATATAAGTATTTATGTTTGTTAATTTATATATTATATAAATATTTATAACAAACAATAATATATTATAATAAATTAGGTACTTACATAATTAGGTACATACATAAATATTTGAAATGTTAGGTACTTACATTAGGTACCTACATAACATTAACATCCCAAATTATATTTATGTAGGTACCTTACAAATAATGTAAGTACCTAATTCATATTAGTATATAGTAATTATTCAAATGTTACTTATATTTGAAATGTTAGTTATATATAACTGTTTGTTATATGTAAATGTTAGTTATATTTTAATGTTAATTATATTTGAACGTTAATTATATTTGAATGTTTAATTATATTTGAATGTTAATTACATTTAAGTGTTTAGGGTGCACTCAGAAATTGAGTACTAGTTATTAATTATGTTACATCTTCTTCCCCCAACTATTAGGACCCACATATGACGCTTAATTGTCGCTTCTCTAAGAAGATCGTGAAGTACGATCCTAGGTTCGAGATATACCTTGCCCCCATTGGTCTAGATAAGTTGCGTGACTGCCTGGATTTTACCCCTGATCCTGAGCTGATCACCGCATTGGTCGAGAGATGGCGTCCCGAGACCAGTACTTTTTACTTGTACCACGGTGAGGCAACCATAACACTCGAGGACGTGCACTTCCTCACTGGTCTGAGCATCGATGGTGTGCTTGTGGAGTCGCAGAGGCGCATTCCGACTGTGGATTCTGATCTGCAGAACTACGTTGAGCAGCTTCTTGGGAAGAAACCATCTACTGCTGACCTTTCTGCTGGCAGAGTGAAGATGACGTGGTTGCGTAACCACTTTGGCACCATCAGGGGAGACGCCGATCAGGAGACTATCGAGCAGCATTGTCGCGCATACATTCTGGACTTCTTTGGCAGCTGCATCTTTGCTGATCAGTCAGGATCCCACGCCTCACTCTTCTTCCTTCCACTGCTCGAAGACATGAGCCAGATAGACGAGTACGCTTGGGGGGCTGCCGCACTTTCATGGCTATATAGGGAGCTTGGCCGGTGTGCTTTCCGCATAGAGAGCAGCCCGTCCCGCGACCACGTAGGTGACATTGGAGGTTGGATGGCACTGGTTCAGGCGTGGGCCCTGGAGAGATTTACGTCCATTGCGCGTCGAGTCCACAAGAGTCGACAGATTGCACCGACGCACTCCCCCATTCCACGTATGACTAGGTTCGTGCTTCGACTTTTTCTTCCATTTTCATAGTTTATTCCATCTGATCACGTTGTATGAATGACGTGGTTCACGCAATTTTGTAGCTGGACAGAATGGTATCACGCGAAGACCAGATACATCCTTGTTGGGGGGTACCGCCAGCTGTTTGACGATGGGACTCCATTCGTGGTATTGTATTCTTACAAAGTCAATGTCATTTTCCCTTATAGTTTAGGTTTCATAGTTGTCTAATTGTCACATTTGTTTCATATAGTGGTGTCCGTACTCGGCGGACCGTGAGCATTACAGTCCAGGGACTTTCCCCAACCATCGCGTCGTCGCACCTCTCATTTGCTTCTTCAGCGCTATGTGGCATAGACCTGATAGAGTGCTGCGTCAGTTTGGGATGGACCAGCCTGTCCCTACGTACGATCAGCTAGTAGGTGAGGTCATCAGTAACCTGGAGCTGACACAGCGTGGATGGCATCATAGTGATGTGGTAGCTAGATTTGCTGGATATCGGGACCTTTGGTCCACTCGTCTTGACCACATCGCCTCAGGCCCGTGGCTGCGGAGCGAGGAGAGGGAGTCCTATCACTTCCACGACGAGATCAACCAGTGGTATCATGGCATCACTAGACGTACAGTTTCTCGCCGAGGAGCCGTGGACCAGTCTTTGGTACGTAGGCTTTGTCATAATTATTACGACTAATTCTAGTTACATGTTTAACCATTCTTATTATGTGTTGTAGCTTGATGGCATGGAGAGGCTATACGTGACTACTGGCCAGTCACATATCACGCCTCAGGAGCAGCAGGAGATGCATGCTACATTGAGGTCAATGATGCATGCTTCAGGCGGGATCCATAGGACGGCTGAGTCTAGGAGGGCACACCGGCAGGCCACCCATCCACGACATGCTGAGTACCCAGTACCTGACCCGCCAGCTGCCAGGATTCCTTCTACACGTAGAGTCCGACAGCATGTAGATGTCCCCCCTGTCCCGCGGTTGTGGGAGCTGGCATTGCCGCAGTGGGATCCACATCACCAGCAGACCCGATACTCGAAGCACTAACCATTCGACACTACAGGAGACGCGACTTTCGATTATATGGGGAGTCAGGACTACACCCAGCCGGAGGACTACACACAGCATTAGGATTACACACAGCATCCGGACCAGACCCAGCCACACACCACTCCTACAGTCCCCACTGGAGGCTATACATTTTATGCCCCTCCATCCGGGTCTCAATGGGGTCCTTCCACATCTTACGCAGGTCCGTCTGGGTCTCAGTATGTCACACCACCCGTAGTGACATATGAGGCATCTTTCGATGATGATGATACTCCACCCGCCGAAGGGCAGCATCGATATGGGCCTACGCAGAGGATGTGCGGTACTAGAGGCCATGAGCTGGGGGCACATTGGAGGGGACAGGGTCGGCGTAGGGGTCGGGAGGGTAGGGGTCGAGAGGGTGGGGGTCGGGAGGGGAGGGGTCGTGATGGGAGGGGTCGTGAGTAGTTGTGGTAGTGCTTGTTTATTTCATTGTATTTCGTATTTCAGAGTAATTTATAGTAGACGTTTGTTTCATGGTATTCAAAGTTATATTTCATTGTATCTTATGAGTTCACAACACCCTAGAAATGCAACATATAATTGATCACACACTTCAAAAAAGCTACATCTGTTCACATAGATAGGTATAATTTTTGCAAGATATAATTGACAACACACGTGATTAAAGCTGCAGCTCCTCATTAAGTCAACCAATTATTGACGACACAATGATGTAAGTTCTTTACAGTATAATTGAGATCACACGTGAAAAAAGTTAGTGTTCTGCAATTGTGGCAATCTGCAGCTCTTCAAAAAGACAACTAATAATTGACTACTATCTTCCTTACATTATATATAGGCGTGAGTCCACAACCACCATACTAACTCTTCCAAACTACTTGAAACCTACTACAATTCTCAATATCTTCTAACCAGAGAAAATGAATTTCGCGTTTTGGCTCCGATGGGATGGCGAAATAGTACACGGACAGCACGGTGGGGTGTGCTACAGCGGGGGGAAATTATGTCGCCTCAAAATGACGAGGCAACCTTCACTACAACAGGCATGTCCAGTTTTCTTACGAAAGATGGAGGTAGGATCTTCGGCGGTTCTGAGGACTATCATGTATCGATGTCCAGTCTTTGCGAATGACCAAATTGTGGCACACTACCCACTCATTCTTAATGACGTTACTGGGTTGGAGGTTATCTACAACATCATGGCAACACAGTTGGACTACCGAGTGGCAGAGCTATACTTTGAGTTCGACCACCTTGGGACGCCGGCCCAGAGAGAATCTATATTCATGGGTGACGGAGCGAGTGCCTGTTATAGTGGTCAGAGCAGTCAGAGCAATCAAACACACCCGATACAATTGCGTGGCGATAGTAGGCAAGAAAGTACGGTAGCACACTTGGGAAATGAGATGGAAGGAGACTCGTCCGAAAGTGACGTCAACTCGGAGCAGGACGCAGCAAATGTATCTGAGCCGGACATTGAAACGCAACCCTTTGTGAATGCGCAACCTCTGAGAGACTACACCCCCCGAGCCATTTCACACATTTACCGGAAGATATCGGTGCCCTGATGACTACAAGCAACAACGAGTTTGGCATTCATAACGTTCCACGGTGGCACATTGACGGGCCAGGGTTAGCGGTTGCTCAACAATTCGAAAGCAAACTTGTGGCTCAAACTAGTCTGAAGCTATATGCACTCAGGAATAACCGCATGTTATGCACGACACGGTCTAGCAAATGGTTGTTTGAGCAACGATGTCATGGATATCAAAGCAATGGATGCCCGTGGAGGATAAGGCTCACTACAGATGAGAGCGATGTGTGGACGGTAAAATAATTCAATCCGGCCCATACGTGTTTGGGGAGCCAGAACAACATCAGTCCGACCCAGTTGGACGTCAATGTCATAGCTGATGCAGTCACGCCCTTTGTCCAAGCACGCCCCCATATTCGGATCAAACTTCTTCAGACAGAGTACATACTATGTACGGACGACAAATTTCGTACAAAAAGGCATGGAACGGCAAACAGCGCGCCATGGAGCAGATATATGGTAATTGGGAGGAATCATACAACGAGTTACCTACCCTAATGAAGGCAATACAAGATCGGAACTATGGGACGGAAGTTGAATTCGTCACGAAAGAAATCACAACGGATGATGGAGATACAATCACCCAATTCGACCGTGTGTTTTGGAGTTTCGCCCCGTCCATTGAAGGTTTCAAACATTGTCCTCCTGTGCTCGTCGTCGACGGTACCTTCATGACAGGAAAATACAAGCACACACTACTCATGGCTAGTTCGTTAGATGGTAATAAGAACATCTTCACTGTGGCTTTCGCAATTGTGGACGTTGAAAGCAAGGAGACTTGGGAATGGTTCTTTGATTGCATACAACGGCGAGTCACACAGAGACGCGGAGTATGTGTCATATCCGACCGACATGTGGGCATCAGAGTGCAATGGAGAAAATCCAATTTGGATGGCATTGGCGGTGGTGCGCCAGACACTATGTAAGCAATTACAACAAAAACGCTAAGAACCCAAAAATGAAAAACTGCCTTATGAATTTAGGTAAGTATCAGACACTCCACCAAGTACTTAACAATTTCAGCGTATATCATTGTAATCCATTCTCCCTTACCTGAAGCTAAACGCCGGTCCTTGAGAAAGTTCAACAAGGGGGCAACAAGATTCGCAAGGGACGACCCCGTGAATAAAAAGTGGGCGCTTGAAGATCAGTTATATTGGTCAAGAGCCGTAGACGCTCAACACGACGGGGCACGATGGAACCAATTGACATCAAACATGGCGGAGAGCGTGAATGGGGCATTCAAGTCAATCCGGGCTCTCCCTGTTGCAGCTTTGGTGGAATCCACTTTCTACAGGCTGCAAACGTATTTCAAAGATCGACGGAAGAGGGTTCGAGAAGAACAGGAGGCCGGTGCAATCTGGACGAAGAAGTGTCTTAAGGCCTTGCAGAAAAGAGTGAATAAGGCCACTTCCCACACAGTGAGGACTTTCGATTATGATGCTGGGATATTCGAAATACAGATGGCGATAAATCGCAGCAACGGGAAGGGAAACAATAGGCAAGAAGTTTGCTTGGACTACGAGGAGGGGGACGGGCATTGCTCCTGCAACAAGTTCCAACAGTGGAAGATGCCTTGTTCACATGCCGTGGCCGCATGTAACGCCGCCAATCAAGATCCCTTATACTACGCCAACGCCCATTACAGGCTCGAAACAGTAAGACACATATACAGACAGAGTTTCCTCCCTATCGGCTCGAAAGACGACTGGGTGCCTCATGGAGGGTCTAAGTTGATGCCTGACTTAGGAAGGGTCAGGGAGATGGGGCGACCACGACATTCTCGCATACGCAACGAGATGGACTGGGTTGAAGATATTGAGCCTCACTGCAGTTACTGCCAGCAAGAAGGGCACAATAGGAGGACGTGCCGACGTGCGAGGCGAAGCAGCAGAAATCCAAACCCTACAAGGAACAGTTAATTGCACTATGAAATGTTTAGTATTATGTGTTTGGTAGTCTCTGTTTGGTAATCTGTATTTCAAATGTTTGGTTGTCAATTTCATGTTTCAGTTTCAATGTAATTTTTGTTTTGTAATTGTACTACGAAGTTACTTTTATTAGTCCATCCTTCAGAATTGACCGCACACTTCAGAAATGATGTACATTTATTGGCCGCACACTGAAAAAGACTGCAACTATGTCATAAAAACAAATTAAATTTGACAACACAATGAACAAAGGCTGCAACTACAGACCAGTCATTTTATTAACTTCGATAATGACGCCAACAACGACAACAACGACAACGACGACGACAACAACAACAACAACAACAACAACAACAACAGAAATAACAAACACACTAGGCCCAACATGGATGTCAATTGTAAGGACAACGTCCGGGTGGTGGAGAGGGAGGCCCTTCCCTGAGCAACCTATTGATTGAAACGCGCAACCATGAAATTTCTTCCCTCAGGTCTCGAATAATGTTGTCCTTCTCCTCAACGATGTCATCCTTCTCCCTATTCGCTCGAACAAGTTGTTCGTCCTTCACCCGAATGATTTGGTCCTTCTCCTTAATAGCAGCATCCACGGCCTCCCGCACCTCCAGTTTTTCATAATAACCACACCCCTTCTCCTACAGATCAGAAAACAAACGTAGAGAGTTTTGAGAACTAGGAAAATGAATAAAATTAAATTCAAACCCTTTTTTTACCTCTCTCTCAAGAGGGCAGCCAAAATAGCGTTCAGATCACTCGGTCGAACGGATCTAGTCGCCCTTAAGTCACACCAGCAGTTAACCACACTTGCCTCATAAACGAACAAGTCCTCCTCCACCGGCTTCTTCAACTTGTGCATTACCCTCTCAGTATCTGTCACTACAGAACAACAATAATTAGTACACAAGATTAATTCGTTAAACGAATAAATGAGATAAGTACAAAGCACCCTAACGAATTTCACTTACGCTTACTCTTCCGAGACCTAGAGCCAGAGTTGAAGAACGACATATTCTAAGCTTGGTGACGGCTGCCTACTTCAAATTCTAAGTGGGCTTCAAGGGAGGTGAGTGGTGCAAAACTGCATCATAGAGGGGGTATTTATACTAAAAATTGAGGGGCTTAGGGTTTCATCAGTCCCAGGCAGCGATGCGCCATCTAGCCAGCGCATAGCTGGCTGGGATTGATTAAACCCTAACGGAGCATTTGACGGGTATCAAATCTGATAAGGCAGCCAGCGCTGCGCTTGCTGGGTAGCGATGCGCTGGCTGGGTGGCGTAGCGCTACCTGGCTGGCGCGTAGCTGGCTGCCAGTCAGATTGTGCTATTTCTGGACTTTTTTACACATTTGGCTACTGACGGTACATATTTTTTAAAATTGTGCTACAAAATTCCAATTCCCGTGATTTGAAATATCAAAGATTTCAAATATAAATGTATTTCACAAAATAAAATAAAAGACACATAAAACAAAGTAATCAATTTTCAATTTCTAGGGAAATAGGTCTGGACTTTTTTTGTTTGTTTGAAAGTGGTATGGACTTTCTTATGTTCTTCTTCAACTATTCATTGTCTCTCATTTATTAAAAAAAAACTATTCATTGTCTCCCTTTTTTCCTTGTAACAATTGTTTCTACTACTTTTTTCCATGGCGAAACCTATATTAAAATCCTAGATCCACTACATGTAATCCCCATGCTAACTTGTCATGCACCTCGATATACCTTTCTAATTATGTCCACCACCCGAACTTCTTCCTCTCCTACTGCTCCGATCTCGCCTTCTCAAACCCCCTAAACCTCCCACCCAAGACGGGTATAAGGAGGCGCCACTACACCTACCTAACGAAATATTCGCCTTTCTCGCGCTTGTACACTTGCGTTGCTGCTAACCTCCACCACTGTCTGCATCAGCATACTACCGATGATCGGAAGCTGAAGCCTAGGAAGGACCACATAAAGCAGCACCGGTGGCGACAGGAGGAGGTGGATGAAGAAGACGACTACAACGATGAGCTTGTACTAGATCATCTAGGTTCAAACAATTGTGCAAAAATCACACAGAAACAGCAGGCACACAAATCGAGGTAGACCGAAAAAGTCAACCGAAGTCAAACTTGATGAAATTCCAAACTTTTCTTCGGCAAAAACTTTCATTCTTTTCGCCGAAAATTTCCAGAAAAAATCCAAAAATTCTTTCCCCCTTATCTTTTCATTTTTTCGGATTTTTCTCTTTCCCCTCTCATTTTCGAAACCGCCAACAGCCCCCCTTTTCATTTTCACCGCCAATTTAAACAGCCCCCGCTGCCGTTTTCCGACCGCCGCCATTTCTGAACCCTTCCTCTCGCTCTCCTGATCGTTTTGACACCTAGATCGTCCGAATCAGAACTCTCTAGCCCCGGTTCCCCCCGAAATGTCATTTTCGAGTTTTTCGCCGATTCTTTCTTGTACGTTCATTTTCAGCCAGCATGTCTTCAAGGTTAGTTGTTGGGTTTTTCATTGCGAATCTTTTTCCGTATAGAATGCTGAAAAAACTGTCTGCCAATTTTGAGAAAAGTTTTCGACGAAGAGTAAAAACTTTTCGCTGGAAAGTAATTGAAAAACTGGTCAGAAATTCACAGGGGGTTTCAAAAAGAAATTTTTGCCGAGAAGTAGTGCAATTTTCGGCGAAAACTAAGACCTGCAGTTTTAAAATATTTTCTGAAATTTCGGCAAACTTTGGAAATCAAAACAAAATCAACAGAGGTCCGAACAATCCCAAATAACTGAACCGAGGACACAAAGCACACACAGAGAAAATAAAAGATCACACAAAGGACACTTTTGGCTGCCCCGAACCGACTCTAAAAACAAGACGGACTCAAGAATTCAAAAAAACTGACTCCAGCCATGGGTTGCCTCCCACGAAGCGCTCTTACTTAGCGTCCTTGAGCTGGAGGATACCTGGATGGTGCTAGGAGACATCCCAACTCAGGATCTCCTTCACACTCGCGTCGGTATTGAAGAAATACAGCTTTGGTTTACCGTCAGTGAGTAAGAAGCGCTTCCCATTAATATGAGTCAGTTGGGTTCGTCCGTCGGGAAGGTGGTCGGTTACTTCGAAGGATCCGAACAGATCTTGCGGCTGCACGTCCTTCTCTGTCAGTTTGGTAGAAGTATGCGGAGCAATCGGCTCGGGAGGAGGCAATTTGATGATTGGCCTCCACACCTCTTTGGTCTTTCCTTTGTTCTTCTTCTTCACCTCGCCAGGATTCTTAGCTTGAGGTGATTTAGAAGAGGAGGCTTTCAGTTCCTCCTTCTTCTTTGGTTTCTCCTCTGGCGTCTTCTTCCTTTGTTTGATAACCTGTTCAACACCTGAGACAGCTATCTTTGAAGAAACACTAGGAACGATGTTAGTAACGGAGTTGACCGAGGCCAACTCCACAATCTCAACAGAAAGACAATGAGCTTCTCCTTTGGGAATGTACTTCATATCATCCGTAAGACGGAATGTTACAGTGTCTTTTCCGACCCTTAATGTCAGCGATCCGTTAGGTACATTGATTGTCATGCCCGATGTTGCCATGAAAGGTCTACCTATTAGGAGAGTAGCATCGTCCTCCCGAGCAATGTAGTCAAAATCCCGATTTTAATCTTAAAATCTTACGGTTTTACGATTTCACTGGTCTCTAGCAATCTTGATTCCACGCAAAATCTATGGGTCGTAAAATCTAGTAAAATCTCGATCAAAATCTTAGAATCTTATAAAATCAATGATTTTTCTTGTATTTTACGATTTCACTTTCTAGGGAAAATTATCAGTTTGTACAACTACATATAAGTTAGAACAAAGACAATTAAATTAAATTGTTTTTTTTATATATTTTGATTAATTAAGTTAGAAATTATTACTAAAAAATGTCTAAAATCTAATTATTAATTTATTACTTCCTCGAATGACCAATTACAAAAAATTATAGTTCCACCACCTGGAGATTTCACACTTTGCAGAGGATAATTGATTATCATGTTATGTGCAGAGGATAACGAATTGAAAAAGATAATGGTAAAATTCTTTCTCATTTATATGTGAGATTATATACATACGGTGATAATACATAAAGCCCAGATTTATTACTTCCTCGAATGACCGCTTAAGAGCCAACATTCTCTTTTTTTTCTTATCAAAGTTGGTTAATGGTCTTCTTATTCTTAATATGTTGATGACTTAAATGTTTCGATAGTAGTTCATAAAATCTTACGATTTTACGATTAAAAACTACGATTCTGATTTCACCCGTGTTTTCGATTTCACGTGGAATCACGATTTTGACTGCATTGCTCCCGAGTATCCATTACTACATAATCCGCTAAGAAGGTGAAGGGGCCACACTTAGTGATGACGTTCTTAATTACCCCCTAGGCGTCTTTAAAGATTTGTCAGCGAACACTAAATGCATGCTAGTAGGTTTTAATTCTCCTAGATTGAGTTTCTCATACAAACACACATGCATGACATTTATAGACGCACCTAGATCAACCAGACTACGCTCGACCTCAATATCATTAATGATTAAAGGTATAGTAAAGGAATCAGGATCAGAGCACTTAGCTGGGATTGGTATGGAGAGCTTCTAGTCATGAACGACGGAGCATTCTTCCGTGGAAAGTATGGAGGATGCTTCTTTCTTCTTCAACCAACTGAGCTGCTCCATCCTCCCACCTCGCAATGCGCTGGGAATGGGATTTTTGGTTGATACGGAGCAAGAGGGGGCTCAGGTGCGCGTTTAGGCTTTGGCGAAGGAGTCTTCTCTTCGTCTTCCTTGATCTTCGGTGTATCAACCGCTGCAACATCAGGAATCATGGCCGATTGGAAGAGGTAGTGGCGGCGGAACTCTTGTAGCTCCGAGTGGAGACAGTCTTCACGTCGTTCTTCGGATTTGTTTCTGTTTGGCTTGGTAGCTTACCGAAGGGGCGACCACTAGAGTGCATGCTAGCAATGTTGTTCACTTGGCTCTCCACTCTATGGCCTTGCACATTCTATTCTTGATTTAAGAGGGCTTAAGCCTTGAATTGGCTATCATGATCATCGAGCCTGATGATGATCCGATTCAGCTTCTTATCCAACTCACTATCCTTGTTGTCATGCGGTGGTGGTGTCTGAGGCTGACCCTGATAGCTGTTGTTCAGATACTGGTTCTGGGGATTTCCAGGAGTTGTACCGTAGTTGCCTTGGTTCCGGTGAGGTGGTTGGTAAATACCTCTGGTTTGACTGTTAGGCTTCTGATCTTGAAACGAACCAGGTGGTCGGTTATACTGATTCTGGTTTGTTCCGAAGTTGTAGGGAGGTCGCTCTTGAAAGCTTCCTTGTTGTCGGAATTGACGGTAGCCAGTATAACCTTGTTGGTTGATGGAGAAGCCTTGACCAATGAAGTCGACTTCCTCGGCATACTAGACTTCTGCCCTACCAAAATTCTGACAATAACTTTCGTTGTGAGCACAGGGGCCACACCATTGGCAGTCAGCAACAAAAACAGAGGCGGATGGAGGCTTGATAAGCGTGGTAGATGATGACACACGAATTGACGTGATTATCAGCCTCATTTAAGTGACATTTCCTTGCTTAAGACATGGTTTTTAGGGTAGAATAACGAATATTCAATCAATTGCTCTATCTCGTGCCATTTGTGTTACTTTGGCCCGTTTCAGGTCTATTTGATGGTTTTCTAGTGTTTCTATGTTAGCACAGGTTTTTGCCATCAAATAAGTAGCCAAGGACGTGTCTAAGACGTTGGAATCTCGAGGAATCGCACTGGAATCGATCCAAGGAGCCAATCGAGTCGAACCAAATTCTGCCCCGTTTTACACTGAAGTTTTCGCCGAAAATACCAAAGGTTTTCGGCGAAAATCCATGAACAAATCGACTGAGCTCAACCAAGGCAACTTTTCGGCGAAAACACTAAGTTTTCGCCGAGAACCCCGGCGTCCGAAAATCACAGGAGAATTCAGTCGGCGATCAGTCAATTTACAAAGAGATTTTCGCCGAAAATCCCTTCATATTTTTGGCAAAAATGTCAGGCAAAATCAGCAGTATTAGGGTTAAGTATAAATACTTAACCGGCGGCCTTAAATCAGATATACATCATAATTTCCAACTAATACCAAATACTTGAGAATTCTCTCGAGTTTTGGAGTAGAGAGTTAGAGTTCGAAGAGCCAGGAAGAGATCGTGACGCCATCCCTTTCATCTCGAAGACTCGGAGCTAGGATTGCAGTTTACCCGGAAGATCGAAGTTCTGCTGGAGTCGTCTTAATTAGGTTTTTCAGATCCTTTTCTGTTCTTCCTCTGTTCAAGATGAACTCTATCTTTGTCTTTGATTCTTTTGTGAAAAACATGTGTAGCTAAACTCTTAGAGTTTAGACTAGATGAACCCTAAGTGACCCAGAGCTTTAAAGCGGTCACGGATCGGCGGTGATTAGATTCAAAGTTCAATCAGTTTCTCTTTCATGTTTGATTTGTTCTTCATTGTTCATGTTTCTTGTCTGGATTGATCACCTAGATTAGATTCTTGTTAAGCTAAGGATAGAAGCGAACGCTCGCCTTACTTTAAAACATCAAATCGGACAATTAACCTAATCATTGGAGTGTGCCTTTCGTAGGAACCAATTAGGGTTAATCCACTGCAAGAGTAACTCATAAATCATTAGTAATTGCACCAGTTAAGTTAAGTCGTTGCGAGAGGCGACCGTACCCGGGCGGCTAATTAATCTTGGTAGCTAGATCGGATAGAGCGAACGTTCGCCAGTCTTAAACCTAAGGGTAAGGAGTTATAGTGGTGTCTTAGAATTGATTGAACGAAAATCGAAATCCGCTGATCTGTTGATTGCCAATGCTCTGGTGAACGAAGGGGGATTCAAAGTCTAAGCTTGTTTGTCATCTTTGTCTTAATCAACCAATCTTTCAATCTGTTTTCAGTTTTAATTTTTAATTTCCATGCATTTCTTAGAATTAGAAGTCATGAAACTCACACCACGCACAAAGTGTTTAAACTTGAAAAACTTGCCTTTATATTTGAGTAAACGATCATTAGAATACCCGTGGAATACGATCTACCCTAGCTTCCAGCTTAGTAGTATTTGATTGAACCCGCACAACGACGGTTCATCAGTAGACTTCTTCAAGTGCTTCTCGATTTCCGCCTTAACTTGCTCTTCAATGTTGAGCTTGTTTCGAGCTCCTTCTGTTTGTCTCTCTCCCAATTCCTTGACTTGGAAGCGCAATCAGCAAAGTCAAGCATAGCCGCTTCTGGTGTAAGAGCAGTGATATCTCCCTCAGCTAAGGAGTTAACCCATTTGGATGACTCCTCATTCATTCCTCGAGCAAAAGTCTCAGCTAGTTGCCTTTGCTCGAAACCATGATAGGGGCAGCTGTAGAGGAGCTCCTGGAATTCATTCCAAGCGTCGTATAAGTTCATTCCTTCCTTGTCTGAACCTAGAGATACTATCCTTGTAGGTAGTTGTTCTGGAAGGAGGAAACTATTCTTCAACGAAATCTTGAACCAGTTTATCCCAGTCGGTGTAGTAACCAGGAGGCTTGCTATTTAACCATCTCTTGGCGGGTCCTCGAAGAGAGAATTTAAAGGCCCACAAGCACAAGGTGTTCTTGTCGAGATTGTCATTCTTGAATGTCTCGCAAAGAGCAATGAAGCCCGCCAAGTGAGTGCAAGGATTATCGTGCAGTCATCCTTCAAACTGCACGTCCCTAGAGATCATTCCCAGGAAGGGGATCTTAATCTCATAGTCGGGATCATCGTCGTTGTGCAGCACAGAGATAGAGGATTGAACGCTAGTCGCGTTCGGTATGTTATAATCGACAAGACTTCTCTGAGCCGGTGGCGGCGGTGGAGGAGGCGGTAGATGGTCGTCCATTCTAGGAGAATGTGGTGGTGAAAGTGACGGGGTGGATTAAGCGGATGAAGATGAAGATGAGGAGCTCTCCTTCGGCTCCTCGATCTTGATTGGAGTAAAAGATGAAGGTGGGACGGTAATGGATTGCTTCGGAACTCGTGGTTGCCTAGGCGGAACAGAACTACCCAACTTGTCTAAAGTAGAAGACTTTATAGGCTTAGATTGAGAACGAGTATTCGGCCGGTTCATAAACCTGAAAACAATCTGCAAAGAACAAAACAACACAGCCGGTGTAAAATCGAAGTGTGATGAAAAAATGAAAGATGGAAAGGTAGAAGAATAAAATGCTAACTCTTCTTTCAAACAATTAGAAGAGTCCCCGGCAAAGGCGCCAATTTGAAGAACTGTAAAACAGTGATCAAATACTACAAAGCTAAAAGCTAAGCAAATCGTATTCCATAGGTTTCTTCTAATCGTCTACTCAAATGAACTAGCAAATTACTCAAGTTAAAACAAGTTGCGCGTGGTGTGAGCTCCACGACTTCTAAACTATGGAGCAGAGAAATTAAAAAGGAAATAAGACTAAAGACAAATTAAAAGGTTGTTTGACTTAACAAGATGACAGACAAGCTTAGATTTCGAATCCCTCTAAGATCACCAGAACATTGGCGATCACAAGACGAGCGGATTTCAATCCCGATTCTTTCAGTTCTCAGACACCACCATAACTCCTGACCCTTAGGGTTAAGACTGGCTAACGTTTGCTCTATCCGATGTAACTACCAAGATTAATTGACCGCCCGTGCGTTCACTTCTGCAACGGAAAACTAACTGGTGTGATTACTAGTGACTATTGAGTTACTCTAGCAGCGGATTAACCCTAACTGGTTCCTGCAAAGAGAAATTGTTCCAATGAATAGGTTAACTGTTGATTTGGTGTTTTGAAGTGAGGCGAACGTTCGCTACTATCCTCAGCTTAACTAGAATCTTAACTAGGTGATCAAGCTAGAAAAGAAACACAAAAGCAATTAAGAACAAACCAAACATGCAAGAGAAACTTATTGAAACTAGATTTAATTACCACCGATCCGTGACCGCTTTAAAGCCCCGGGTCACTTAGGATTCATCTAGTCTAACCTCTATGAGTTTAGCTATTCATATTCAATACAAAAGAATCGAAGGCAAACAAAGAATACATCTCAGGTAGGAAGAACATAGAAGAACTGTAAAACCTAATTTGACGACTCCGTGAAGCTTCAATCTCCTGAATCTTCAACTCCTAGCTCCGAGTTCTCTGAGATGGAAGGATGGTGTCACGATCTCTTCCCGGCTCATCGAACTCTCTAAACTCTGTCTCAAACTTTCAAGTCTGGAAATTAATTCAAAGAGTAGGTATATTCTGATTGTGGCCGCCGGTTTAGTATTTATAGGGTTTCAGAATCTCTGCCGGAAAAGGAAGTAATTTTTGGCGAAAACTCTCAAGTTTTCACCGAAGACTTCAGTGGGAACCTCGGCTGGATCTCCTGTCTTCGACTGTGTACTTCTTCATTTAGTTTTCGGCAAAGACTTTGGACTTCTCGCCAAAAACTTCAGTTAAGACCGGGGCAGTGCTTTCTTCTGGTTTGGTTGACTTCTGGATTGATCTTGGGTCATTCCTTGTGGTTTTCTTTGCTTCCCGAGCTCGTCTCTGGTTACGTATTCAACGGCAAAAACCTGTGTAATCTCAAAAACACTAGAAAACCCTCAAATAAACCCATAACGGGCCAAAGTAACCAAAACGGCAAGAATTAGAGCAATTAGGTGAAAACAACCTAAACTACCCTAAAACCTGAGATTGAAGCAAGGAAATGTAGCTTAAATGAGGCTGATAATCACGTAAAATAGAGTGTCATCAGCCATACAGATCGTGCCGCCACTTGGAAAGTTCTTCAAGGACCTAGCAAAGAACGTAAAGAATGGAGACATGTCCTCCATCACACTCACCGATGAATGCTTTGTCGTTCTCTGTAGCACGCCACCTCGACCACCCCCATCTAAGTGTCGTGATCCTGGCCCTTTTACTTTACCTTGCATAATAAATGGTAGGAAAACTGAGCGTAGTTTAGCTGATATTGGCGCTTCCATTAACATGATGCCTACACATCTTTATGAGGAATTAAACTTAGGGGAGTTAAAACCTATTAGTCTGCATCTTGTGCTAGCTGATAGGTCTGTTAAAATGCCTAGGGATTAATAGAAGATGTAGCTGTTCGATGTGGTCCTTTTACCATTTTTGTAGATTTTGTTGTTCTAGACACCCGAGAGGTGGATGTGACACTTATCTTAGGCCGAATCTTTTTGACAATAGTCGGTGAAATTATTAATTGCAAACAAGGCTCGTTGACTTTAAAGGTCGGAGATGATAGTGTAACATTCCGCCTTAAGGATGGTATGAGGTATTCTGCTGCCCAAGATGATACATGTTTTTTTGTTGATCCTTGGAGTTGGCTTCGGCCGACTTTGTTTCTAATGCCCTATCTAGCGACCCGCTAGAGTTGTGTTTGATTTCAGGTGTAGAGGATCCATTGGATGATCTGGAGCAGCTCCTATGGCAAGAGGAACTCGCCATCCAGAAACCAGGCTCATCGTTCACTTCTGCACCGACCACTCTCGAGCATAAACCGGGTCGGATCATCACCTCATATGAGCAGCCACCTGAGCTCACCTTGAAGGAGCTTCCCGACCACCTTGAGTATGCATTTTTGGGAAAGGACTCCCAGCTACCGGTTATCATTAGCTCCGCTCTGTCATCCGGACAAATGAAGCAGTTAGTCAAGCTCTTGACGAGACACATTCAAGCTATAGCCTGGCAGTTAGCCGACATTAGAGGAATCTCTGAAACCTTCTGCAAGCATCGGATAGTGGTAGATGAGGAGTTCAAACTGGTTAGACAGCCACAACGCCGGTTGAACCCATTGATGCAAGAAGTTGTGAAGAAGGAGCTTCTTAAACTCCTTGATGCCGGAATTATCTATCCTATCGCCGACAGTCCTTGGGTGAGCCCCACTAAAGTCGTTCCAAAAAGTGGAGAGATCATGGTCATTCCTAATCAAAAGGGAGAGCTCATCCCGATGGAGAGTCTACATTGATTATAGGCGTCTTAATGATGCCACCAAGAAGGATCACTTTCCATTGCCATTCATTGATCAGATGCTTGAGAGGCTGGCTGGCCATGAGTACTATTGTTCCTTGGATTGGATGTCCAGTTACTTCCAAATTCCAATTTAGCCTGACGACCAAGAGAAGACGACATTCACTTGCTCGGTTGGTACTTTTGCTTATCGACGTATTCCATTTGGATTGTGTAATGCTCCAACCACTTTTCATAGATGTATGCTTGCTATCTTCGGAGATTTGGTAGAGAACGTTGTGGAGGTATTCATGGATGACTTCTCTGTCTATGGTGATTCATTCTCCCAATGCCTAGCCAACTTGGACAAGGTGTTGGCTCGATGTGAAGAGACGAATCTAGCTCTAAGTTGGGGAAGTGTCACTTCATGGTTACCCACGTCATTGTTCTCGGCCACAAGGTATCTAAACTCGGTATCAAAGTTGACCGCGCCAAACTTGAAACAATTGCTAGCCTTCCACCACCTTCCTCGGTCAAGACGGTTCGTAGTTTCCTTGGCCATGCGGGATTCTACCGGAGATTCATCAAGGATTTCTCCAAGATCACTCTTCCGATGACCAAGCTCTTGGAGAAGGATGTTCCGTTCATGTTCGACAAGGCGTGCCTTGAAGCTTTTGACCTCTTGAAGACCAAGCTCACTACCGCACCTATCCTCACGGCACCGGATTTGAGGTTATGTGTGATGCTAGTGACTTCGCGGTTGGGGCTGTTTTGGGACAAAGGAAAGAGAAAAGGTTCCACTCCATCTACTTCGCTAGCAAAACACTCAATGATGCACAAGGAAACTACACAACAACGGAGTAAGAGTTTCTCGCCATTGTCTTCTCGTTCGACAAGTTCAGACAGTATCTGGTGCTCTCGCATACCATCGTTTACACCGACCATGCTGTTCTGCGCCACCTTCTCGCTAAGCAAGACTCGAAGCCAAGACTAATCCATTGGGTCCTTCTACTCCAAGAATTCGACATTAAGATCAGGGACAAGAAGGGAGCTGAAAATATGGTGGCTGACCACCTCTCCCGACTCGAGGAATCGCAACCAGGTATATCCCCTACCTCTCCTTTTGATGAATCTTTTCCTGATGAGTTGTTGCATTGTGAGCTAGAAGTACACGTGAATAGCATAGCCATTTATCCTTGGGCGATCAATCATGCTCAAACCTTAAGCACGACATCCACAACTGAAGAGCCATGGTACGCCGCTATCGCCAACTACCTCTCATCTAGTTACATCCCGGAGGACTTCGACTACAATAAACGGAAGAAGCTGACAAAGATGGCCAAATCCTATTTTTGGGATGACCCATTCTTATACCGAATCGCAGTCGATGGGATGATCCGAAGATGTGTCTCCTTCGTCGAGGCATTTGACATCATGCGCCAATGCCATCAAGGCCAATTCGGGGGACACTTCGGTGGCAATCGAACCGTGAGGAAGGTACTAGAAGCTGGATTCTTCTGGCCAACCATATTCTGTGATTGTGACGAATTCACCCGCCATTGTGATGCTTGCCAAAGGTCAGGTAACATCTCGAACCGTAACAAGATGCCTCAAACCATGTCTTTAACTGTTGAGATATTTGATGTTTGGGGAATTGATTTTATGGGACCTTTCACACCCTCCAACGGAAACAAGTACATTCTTATAGCCGTTGATTATGTTTCTAAGTGGGCGGAGGTGGAAGCCTTACCCACGAATGATTCAAGAGCGTGGGGAAGTTTCTTCAACGTCTTTTCACGCGTTTTGGTGCACCGTGCTTCATCATAAGCGATAGGGGCACTCACTTCCATGGACACTTTGAGCGGGTGTGCAAACGCTTTGGCGTCACCCATAGAATGTCCACCGCTTATCACCCTCAAGCTAACGGTCAAGCGGAAGTGACAAACTGTGAGCTCAAGCGGATTCTTGATAGAACAGTTGGTCGGTCTCTCAAGGACTAGTCAACTAAGCTCGATGAGGCCTTATGGGTGTACCAAACTGCCTACAAGACCCCTATCGGTACTACACCGTATCGACTTGTTTATGGCAAGGCATGCCATATACCGGTCGAGCTTGAGCACAAGGCATTTTGGACCGTTAAAGATTTGAACATGCATCCTGGGAGTGCATGGAAGAAAGATTAATGCAGATAAACGAACTCGAGGAGCACCGCCTCCATGCCTACGAAAGCACGAAGCTATATAAAGAGCGGACCAAGAGGATCCATGACTCCCATTTGAAGGTGCACTAGAAATTTTACCCCAGGACGAAGTCCTTCTATACAACTCCCGTTTGAAACTCTTTTCGGGTAAGCTGAAGTCCCGGTGGTTCGGCCCCTTCACGGTAATTAGGCACATGCCACTTGGAGCCGTCGAAATTAAAGGCCCCAATCAAGAACCATTCGTGGTAAATGGCCATAGGCTCAAGAAGTATTTCCATTCGTTGTTGCCCAGATTGACGTACATTTCTTCACCTAAACTCTTTGATCATCACTCAGGTATCATCCGGTATCATCCTCGCTGTTGCGTCGGTTCCGGGGGGAGCCCAAAGTGTCTTTCGTGGTTTCTTATTTTTCCCGTGTGTGTCGTGTGCTCTCAGTTCAATTCCAATTTATTTGGGATTTTTTTGGATTTTTCTGAATTTTGCTGTTTTTGTTTTGATTTTTCGTCTGTGTCTTTTCAAATTTTTTTGGGCTGTCAGTTGGCTTCTCGCCGAAAATTTAATACTTCTCGGCGAGAAATTATTTGTTCAACTGTGCACAACTTGGTTTTTAAACAAGTTTCCAACGAGATCTTTCAATGTTCTCGCCGAGAACTTTGGCTTTTCAGGTCTGTCTTTTTTGTCAAACTTTTCACTTGTTTTTAACTAAAGTTCTCGGCGAGAAATTTCATAGTTTCCCCAAGAACTTCCGTGTGTTTTAAAACCCCTTTCCTTTCCTAAAACCCAGACTCTCGCCTCTCAAACTATTTTCTCGGCGAGAACTTCCGTGTGTTTTAAAACCCCCATGTCGCCACCTGTTTTCACTTTTCGCCGCCGTCCTTTTTCGCCGCCTCCGTTCGTCGCCTCCACCGCCGCACGCCTCCCCTCTCTGAGTCAAGCATTTCCCCACCTAGATCACCCAAATCGGAGCTCTATAGCTCCGGTTTCACCCGAAACAAGTTTTTCACATTTTTTGCCAATTTCTTTGCTTTCCGTTCATTTTTTTCGATCATATCTTCAAGGTTAGTTGTTGGGTTTTCAATTTCGAATTTTTTGACATATTGAATGTTGAATTTGGACGAACTTGATTTCAGTTGACTTTTCAGTCTTCCTCGAATTGCGTGCCTGCTGTTGCGGTGTGAGTTTTGTTAAATTTTTGAACTTATATGATCTAGACTACTCTAGGTGTGTTGTGCTTTGATTTCGTACCAATTGAATTTCGTTTGTCGTGATGATTGTTGACTTTTGTTGGATGTGTCAACTTTGTGATTGAATGTTGGGTTGACTCTACATGTTGGTCGTTATTATGTTGTTCCATCTTGTCCCTTGATTCTCATTTTCTTCATGAATAGAGTTGGATGTTGATTTCGCTTACCCCCACTCGTTCCTCTCGTTTCTTTGCGGATTTGAGTATTTCACCAAGTGTGGGGTAAGGCTTCTAGCTTCTGATTATGGTTTGCTTTGAGCCTCATTTTTCAGGAACCTAGGTACTTTTAAGACCACGGGAGCTGATCGAGAGAGACGGAAGAAGGCTAGACTAGACAGAGTTCAGGCCTCCTCTTCATCGGCCCCACAAGCCGCGACCCCGGACTTCATTCCCCTTGCAACAGTCACTCCAGAGGTCCCCGTCCAGGATACCACCCCAGAGGCCCTCCATCCATACATCACCGCCCTTCCCCCGTCCTACCTCGAGTACTACCAGAAGATTAAGGACATTCCCCCAGCCCCAGTGGCAACCCTCTCCTTGGTCGGCTTCCAAAATCATAACACGGCATGGTTCACCAATATCTTCCGCGCCCTCCAACACTCCGAGCTTCTCGCTCTGACCACTCATGGCATCACCCACCCACTAGTTGCCCTCCAAGAATTCTGGAGCTCTTTCGAATGGGACGACCACAAGTCTCGGTAACACACGAAGTGCGTCCGCTTCCTCCTTGGCGACATTCCACACGAGAAGACCCTCAACGAGTTTGCCAAGCTGATCGACCACACCACCCTCCGCGCGAACACTGTCCATGGGTGGGAGGACATCAACTCCACCGCCCATCCCCCATATCCTGAGATATGGCACCACGTCACATGTCGTCCCGATGCTGACCATCGCCGCGCCACCGTAGGTGACATCTCGCACCCTCTTTTTTCGATTTCTTCATTACGTGTGGATAAGATCTTTGTGTTTTGTGAGTGAGACAGGGCACGGTCGCCACCACATCTCCTTGGAAGAATTCATCCTCTTACGTGCTATTTTTGAGCCCACCCAACTTCACCCCGGGTGGTGGTTAGCCCGATTCTTCCATAAGCGCACCAAGGCCAAGAAACTCCCCCTATACTCCCTGGCGGCTCCTTCATATCTAGTCTGATCGACGAAGTCCATCTCCATGGCAAGTGGGGCCTTGAAGTTTCTCAAATCACGATCGAGAACCTTGGATTGAAACTCACTCTCGCGCACGGTCTCGACCTTTCGGTCAGTCCCACCACTTATGTCCCGGCGCTTGTTCCACCCCGGGAGGAGCTTCAGCCAGAGCCGGAGCCTCAGGCTCAACCACAGCAGATGCCGCCCCATCCTCCACCTCAGATGCTGACCCGACTGGAGCAGTGGCAGACGGACTTCGCCTCTGGTTCCCATCAATGGCAGAATGACCGATTCACCTTTGAGACCAGTGTCACGACTTGGCAGGCGGAGCAGGATGCCAGATGGCTCATTACTCAGCACTAGTATGAGCAGCAGAGAGCATGGCACGAGGAGGAGCCAGCAGTGCGACGAGCGATGTTTGCTCGTTTCCAGATTCCACCACCCCACCCCCTCCTGAGGATTAGTGATCAGGTCGTACCCCTTTTTTTCTTTCTATTTCTTCTTTTTCGGATTTTGATCCAACCTTTTTATGTGTGGATCCGGGACACTTGTCCTGGTTTCCTTTTGATCTTTTGTTGTTTTTGTTTTGTAGGAACTTTTGTAGCTACTCCGCTCTACTCCGGGCTCTCCATGTTCATCCTCTACACCGACCATCACTTTCCAGGTTCTCCGTATCTCTCTACTCTAATTTAGTCCTGTGAGGACACATAACCATCTATGTGTGGGGTAGGATGTTAGAAAACTTTGCATGATCGTGTGTGATTTTCTGTGATTTCGTGGTGCTTTCCGGTTCCTCTAGCATAAAATTGCTTGATTATTGACTTTTGATGTTAAGTTGTTCTTCAATCTTTCATAATGATGCTTAGACTGCTTAACCTAGAACCTGTAACCAACTTGCCTGCATTGATGCTAAATTGCCTGGTCATAACATAAATTTATATCACGCTTGTAGTTTTTCACCTTGATTGCATGATAATGATTGAATCCGACTAGCAAACCAATTGTGAGCTTTTGATCCATTGCACGTAACTTGCAATTTCAATTCTTTTTAAGTGGCTTTCTCGCACCTTGAATGAGTTAGAATTTGCATGAGACCTATTCGAGATCACACGATGACACAAGTACTAGGATGATAGAGGCACCTAGAAATCGCTACTAAACCAGATGCCAACCCAACGATAAATCCTCTAGGTGTAAACCCTTGTGCTTGGCCCTTCTTTTGGTTCATTTATACATTACAACCATTTTCCATGTTTTTCACCACCTTATCGATCCCCTGTGGTAGTAGTTTGAGATTAGCCTACCAGAAGTTGGTCTGTGGTAACCTGCTTATAGCCATTAAACAGGTGGTCTTACCTTTTATGTCCAGACGTGTAAACCCCTCTAGCAACTTAAAAAATCAACACTAAAAGAAAATTAGAAAAACAGCAAATCAAAGAAAAAGTTCGAATAAAGTCAAAGATTCAAAGTCAAGTAGTAGTTCTTCTAGTCAAAACGTTCTTCTCCCTACATATGGAAGAACGAAGTCAAAGTAAATGTAAAAGAAAATTCAGAAAATTGAAAAAAAATGAATGAAGTGCTAGGTTGCTTGAGGGTATCATAGGACGAGCGTACACTATTCCACCCGTGTCTGGTTAGACGGTAAGAAGCCATAGACTTGATTCGAGGGAAGTTGGTCAATTGCTACGCCGCACCAAAGCCATTATCATCATTCGTCCCTTCATCCATTCATTATAAACCCTTGTAGTGTAGGATCGTTACAGTCCCTTGCAAAGCCCTTTTGACTAGTTACTCGTGTTGTCACAGTGGTGGAGATGTGGTCGAATTGCAAACATATGACATACTTCGGTCGAGAAAGTGATTGAGAGCTTAAACACATCCCTAAACACAGAGTGCGAGAGTCCCCCATGTACTAAATACTATCCGTGTGAGGAGCTAGTCGGTTAGGTCGAATTTGTGCATGATTTGTGATTGCTCCTTGTTTGTGTGCAAATAATTAGTGAGACCGGGTTGTTTGGTTGACATGTATGCATGTTAGGTCACTTGTTCTAGGTGTAGCTGTTTAATAATTCATTGGGAAGGATTGAATCTCACTTTGATCGATCTTGTCATTTGTGAATCTGAGTGCGTTCTAGTTCAATTTGCTTGAGGACAAGCAAAAGCTTAACTGTGGGGTATTTTGATGACACTAGATTTGACGTGATTATCAGCCTCAGTTAAGCGACATTTTCTTGCTTGAGACACGGTTTTTGGGGTAGTTTAGGGTGTTTTCACTCAATTGCCCTATTTCATACCATTTTGGTTACTTTGGCCCGTAATAGGTCGATTTGATGTGTTTTCTAGTGTCTCTATGAATGCATAGGTGTTTGCCATCAATCAAGCAGCCACAGACGTGCTCGGGAAGCAAGGGAACCTAAAGGAATTACCCAGAATCAAATCCAGAATCAACCCAAGTGAAGAAGGTCAATTACACTGAACAATTCGGCGAGAAGTCTCAAAGTTCTCGCCGAAGAAGTACTGAAGAAACCAAAGAAAATCCCCGTCAAAGATCCAGCAGGAATTATAAAGAAGTTTTTGGCGAGAACTTTCAATGTACTCGCCGAAAACTATTGAAGGAAGCACAGACTGGAGATTTTACCTGAAGATCTCGGCGAGAAGTCTCAAAGTTCTCGCCGAGAACATTTAAAGACCTGCGTGGAAATTTCCCATCGAAGAGGCAGAGTATTTTGAACTAAAGTTCTCGGCGAGAACTTTCAATGTTCTCGCCGAGAAGTCCCATCTTTCCGACACAGCCTTGGACAACTCCTATTTAAGAAAACCGACGGGAGAGATCTAGGGACACACTTATTCCAGGAAATAATTCCCCAGACTTGAGAGTTTGAGAGAGAGTTCAGAGTTTCCTGGAGAGATCTTGACACCATCCTCCCTGTCACGGAGGTTTCCGTCCGGGAACGCACTCCTTCCTCGCACCCTTGGAGTATTGCATGTGGCAGTCGCTTAGCAACGTCACCGTGAGTTGGGTCGGCTCGCGCGGAAGGCGCAAAAGAGAGGTATGAGTTAAAAAAAATGATTCTTTGGAGTCGCCATCGATCTATTTCGGGTGGACCGAACACCCAGAGGATCCGGTTCAAACCGCCGTGGTTCGATCCGGATATCAAAAAGGTCTGCGAAAGTGAAATTCTAGGATCGGGGGTCGGTTACGTGCGGGGAAGGGTTAACCCCCGCCTCCGCCCGACTCGAAGTCGGTACTGCTAGACTACGATAAGTTTTTTTTCATTGTGGGTGTGTGTTAAACGATATAATGATTATTTTAGGATGGAGAAGTATTAGAGGAAGGTTGGACTCGAGTCAAAATTTTGACTGCCTACGTACCCAAAATTTCGGGATCAAAGTCCACGTAGTTCGATTTAAAAGGTTTGTTTGACTTGTAATCCATTTATACCCTGATGCTCGGGTTTTGGGAGTTTGAATTGGACTTGGTTTTATGTGCGTCGTTACTATTGTCAACGATTAGCACAACGGGTTCGTTAAGGAAATGGAGGTTTAATATATTATTTTAATTAGAGAATAAATATAAGAGAAATATTGGCGCGTTCATGCAATCACATAAAAACTAACGCCTTATATTCGAAGATTTTCAAGCATCCTAGCTACTACTGATGTATTAGCGTCTACTATTTTTAAGTTTAAACGAGGTTATATTGTATTAGAGAAATGTTAAACGCGTCGCCGCAATTGCTAACGTACTAAGTTTATTAATTTTAAATATTAAGTCAGAACACGTACTTGACGCATCGCTTCAATTGTTAACCAACATCTATTATTATTCATTATAAAAGAGGCGTATATTTTGTTAGGGAATATCAAACGCGTCGCCGCAATTGCTAGCGTACTAACGCCTATTAATTTTAAATATCATATCCGAACGTGCTTTCAACGCGCCGCTACAATCGTTAGCGTACTAACGTATATCATGATAAGTCATAAAAAAGTACATATTATGTTAAAAAATATTATGCGCGTTACCTTAACTATTGGCATACTAATGTTTATTATATCCTAAAAACTTTATATCGAAATGGTGAAGGTCAGTGAAATTTTAATTAAATATAAAATTCGTTAAGCGGGTTAGAATTGCCCTTCTTTGGGAGGCGATAAATAAATAAAAAAGTGTTGAGTTTTGAACCTACAACCTCTAATTATTAAGTCAACACCTTAACCATTAGATTAACTTACTTCTTGATTTAATTGCATGTGAATTTGTTGGTCAAATATTATTTTAAACGCAGCCAGCTTTAATCCGTCCCTACCTGGAGGCCCAACGAAGAGTTAAACTCGGCCCAACGAAAAATTAAACTCGGCCAGATCGTTTTAAACGAAATCACCTAAACCTATTGTTTCTAACTAAACCCTAAACGATTTGCTCCTCTATCTTCTCCCATTTGGAGCCGTCAAGATTAGGGATCGAGAACCTTCCTCTCCATAACCCTAAGCTAATCCTCTTTTCGTCGGCCGACTGATCCTCTTGATGTCAATGGCCGACCCTTTTTCGAACTCGTTGGCTCTCTATCCGCTCCGATAGCCACATCGAGTCTCGTGGTTGTTGTGCTCCTTGATGGATAGCCTTTTAACTCGATGATGACGCGTCGTCACGATCTTTCTCGACCGCCACCGTCTCCTCTTCTTCTAATCGTCGTCGGCCACTTCAGTAACTGCGGGACGATTCGTCCTCCTCTCCCTAACTCAATTCTTTTATTTTTCCCTCTTTCGAGATTACAATGGTGTTTTGACCGGATTTATTTATTTACTTACGTGTTCGACTTGGGGGGTTGGTAGCGATCGGGGACTAAAGAGGTGCGACCATGTCTGAGGGCTTTGTCGAAACAGCTCAAGAAACGTGGAGATGGATCGGACAGAACGAGCATCCTTGGGAAGAACTTCGTAACTCAGGTATTTTAATTTTTAGTATACTGTACTAAAGTGTTTTGTCCTAAACTAATATTTCCGGGAGTCTAATATCAGTAATGATTTGGATATGATGATTAAGAATGGCCATTTGAGTAGTGTGCTTGACTTGGTGGGTTTATTCAATGATTCGTTTAATCATTTGTGTGTGGGTTGAAGAGTCTCTTCAATGGTTTGAGCAGTTGTGTTGATAGGTATGAGTTGGTTGCTTGTAGAGCTTGTTTGAGAATTCATTTTACGATTCGCGTGGCTGGCTTACAAAATCGGTTTGGTGGGTTTAGTATCACTACATAACACGGTTTGTTCAGTGAGTTTGTTTGGGTTACATATGAGGTTTGATTAGGGGTGAATAATGAGGCTGCTTATTGGGTTATTTTTTTGGGTCATTTTGATAGCTAGTAGGCTGATTTCTTGGCTTGTTTAGGGGTGGTTAAATGGCTGAGTTTCTAGGTTTAAATGACAGGTTAATTGGGCTGATTTGTTAGGTGTTTGGGTGGCCAATATGGCTGTTTTTGTGTGGTTTAAATGGCTGAGCTTGGGGGCTGATTTGCTGGGTGTTTGGGTGCTCAACATGGTTGTTTTCGTGGGGTTTGAATGGCTGAGTTTGGGTGGTTTAAAGGAGCTGTTTTGGGTGGTTTAAAGTGTTGAGTTTGGGTGGTTTAAAGTGCTGAGTTTGGGTGGTTTAAAGGAGCTGTTTTGGGTGGTTTAAAGTGCTGTATTCACTCATTTAGTCGTTGTTACCCTCTTGTCAATCATTAATTAGCTTTGCCAACACAACTCAATTTAAATGAAACAAGTACTTGCACGTGTGAAATGTTTCGGTCTATTGTTTGTTTTTAAGCGTTACACATATTTAGTGGTAAGCGAAAGTGGACCCAATCTTTTTACTCATATCTACTTGGTCATCATACTTGACTTGAGTGAGAGTTTGTATGTTTCGTCCAAATGGTTTAAACATGTTTATTTCTTGAAATGTGATCGAGAATAATAAACACTTTTAGTTAAGAGAACAAATATGAAATAGAGTATGATGCATGAATGATGAGATTAAGAAGGTGACGTAGTTGAGAGTGCTCACCTTGAGTGTAATTTTCGGACTATTTTGTACCACCTCTTTAACCTTTGATCCTTCGCCCCTTTTGCTCTGATCTTGGTTTTTAGATGGTTTCTTTATCTATTTCGAGTTTAGTCTTTGGCTTTTCACTTGGATCTTGAACCTAAACTTAGTTTTGGATGGTGTTTTCTTGTAGGTGTGGAACACTTTGGGTGAAAATGGAGCTAAACGTGGAGTGCTATCGGTAGAGTGATGAAGGGGAGGTGGATTAGTGATGTAAAGTGAAGAAGGGGTGAGGTTGTGATAGTGTAAAAGTGAGGAGGGATGAGGTTGTGGTAGTGTAAAAATGAAGGTTGGGGTAAGATAGAGTGTAGCGAAATTAGAGAGATGAAAGGGGGAGAATGTAGTGTATGTGAACTGTTTTCCTTTGTGTGTTTCTTTCCCTTTCCTTTCTTGCCTTCTCTTTTTTTCTCCTCCCCTTTCTTGTGGCTCTCAAGGGCCTATTTTATAGAATTCAGAACCACTCCTCCCCACTTGGCTATGACCATTAAAAAATTCAAACAAACAGTCAATGGAAGTGGAGCTTCAGATTTGCCCAAATGGGTCCTAATGCTTGGGTTTGAATGGGCTTGTTTGAGTATGCCAATAAACTGTTAAAAATAGGACAAACTTGGGCCAAGCTGATTGTTTGACAAAAATGGGATTGGGCCGAATTGACCAAGTTTACATAGTCGGGCCGAGTCCAAAAGGTTGACTAGATTGTAGAGTTGGGCCGAGCCCATCATATTTTCATTATGAGTTCAGCCCACCCCCCTAGAACACCGTAATGGGTTTTAAGCCCAAAGTTCGATCCTATTTTTCCCTTGGAGCCTACAAGCCCTAATTTCAATACCTGCATGCGCTTAGAGATAGGAATTGTAGTTCTTTGGATACCAATTCATCAAAGATTGTTTTTGTCCTTAAGCTTCCATTTTGAAAACACGAATTTTAAGATGGCGTGCCCGGCTAACTACCGGATTTTCAGAACGACTTTAGACTTACTAAGAAAGGAATGAGGACCCCGGACAAAATACGGTTACCACATTCCCCATCAGAGTTCTCGGAGCTAGGAGTGAAGATTGCCAGAGATCGGAACTTCGTAGCAGTCGTCAGAATTAGGTTTTCAGTTCTTATATGTTCTTCCTCTATATGATGAACTCCTTTGTTGTTTTTGATTCTTTTGTGATAGTCATGAGTAGCTAAACTCGTAGAGCTTAGATTAGATGAACCCTAAGTGACCCGGGGCTTTAAAGCGGTCACGAATCGGCGGTAATTAGATTAAAATTCAGACAGTTTCTCTTGCAGTATTGTTTTGTTCTTCATGTATGTTTCTTTTCTAGCTTGATCACCTAGATTAGATTTGTGTTAAGTTAAGAATAGTGGCGAACGTCCTCCTTACTTTAAAACATCAAATCAATCAATTAACCTATTAAGTGGAGTGTGCATTTCGTAGGAACCATTTAGGGTTAATCCACTTCAAGAATAACTCATTAATCATAAGTAATTGCACCAGTTAGTTCTCCGTTGCAGAAGTGAACGCATGGATGGTTAATTAATCTTGGTAGTTAGATCCGATAGAGCGAACGTTCGCGGAACTTAGACCTAAGGGTAAGGAGTTATGGTGGTGTCTGAGAACTGACTGAATTAGGATTGAAAACCGCTGGTCTTGTGATCATCAATGCTCTGGTGATCTTAGGGGGATTCGATGTCTAAGCTTGTATGTCATCTCGTTAGTCAAAACCCAGTCAATCAATATGTCTTTTAATTTCATTTCAATTTCCTTGCATCATAGTTTAGAAGTCGTGTAACTCACATCACGCACAACTTGTTTAGACCTGATTAAATTGCCAACTTCTTTAAGTAGTTGACTTGAAGAAACTCGAGAGATTTGATCTAGTCTACTTTTATAGGCTAGTTATTTGACCACGAGTGAAAACGTGTTTCATCAAAAATCACCACAAAATAGTTCGTCACAGTCATAATTTAGTGGCGGTCAAGAACCACCAACAATAATAAAAACTGTGACGGTTGCACGGTAACGGTTATAACCACCACAATCAATAAACAATATTGACGGTTCTACAACCACCAATTGTGAATATGACCCAAATGCTCATTTTTATTGTAGTGGACATTGACTATCACACGTGGGGAATTTCTCTATAATACAACTATTGATACGACATTCCAATCAGAAATAAGATTAGCAAAATGCTGGTAAATACCATGAGTAGTGTTGCTACGTGAATAAATTTATGAGATTTTAATATGAGATACAACCACTACAAAAAATACAGCTTTTGGCGACTGGAAAAATCGTTGCCAAAGGCTCGAAAACCGTCGCCGAAAGTATTGCCAACGAGTTTTCACTGTCGGCTCAAATCGTCGGTAATACAATCGTCGGTGAAAGTACCAAGCGACGATTTTGAATTGTGTGGACAACTGATTAATTAATCTGGTATAGCCACAAAATTTAACGGTTGGAACTGATTTAACTTGTTTATCTTTCTGACCACCAAATTGTGTTCTTTGATCTCCACATTCTATCTCGACTATATGATTCTTTGTATTCTACAATCACATATATGAAGAATCCCTATGATCTTTTACTTAACCATGTTGGTGATATACTGTGTTTTGTGTTAGAGAAGCAAAATAAAGAAAATATTTGTAACTTAGTTTATACGTCTTTTCTCGTAGTTCCATCCCGATGTTCCTAAGTTTAACAATATCTTATATAGTATATTTTTATCAGTTCCAAAGTATGCAGTGGTTGTTTTACAGCGGGAATTGGAATTTTGTAGCAAAATATATAAAAATATGTACCGTCAGTAGCCAAATGCGTAAAAATGTCCAGAAATAGCACAATCTGACTGGCAGCCAGCGCTGTGCCTGCTAGATAGCGCTGCGCCACCCAGCCAGCGCAGCGCTACCCAGCAGGCGCAGCGCTGGCTGCCTAATCAGATTAGATACCGTCAAATCTCCGTTAGGGTTTCCTCAAACCCAGCCAGCAATGCGCTGGCTAGGTGGCGCAAGCGCTGCCTGGGACTGAAGAAACCCTAAGGCCTCAATTTTCAGTATAAATACCCCCTCTATGATGCAGTTTTGGACCACTCACCTCCCTTGCCCTAAACTTAGAATTTGAAGTAGGCAGCCGTCACCAAGCTTAGAATATGTCGTTCTTCAACTCTGGCTCTAGGTCTCGGAAGAGTAAGCGTAAGTGAAATTCGTTTGGGTGCTTTGTACTTATCTCATTTTTGCGTTTAACGAATTAATCTTGTGTACTGTTGTTCTGTAGTGACAGATACTGAGAGGGTAATGCACAAGTTGAAGAAGCCGGTGGAGGAGGACTTGTTCGTTTATGAGGCCAGTGTGGTTAACTGCTGGTGTGACTTAAGGGCGACTAGATCCGTTCGACCGAGTGATCTAGAACGCTATTTTGGCTGCCCTCGTGAGAGAGAGGTAAAAAAAGGGGTCTTATTTAATTTTATTCATTTTACTAGTTATCAAAACCCTCTACGTTTGATTTCTGATCTGTAGGAGAAGGGGTGTGGTTATTATGAAAAACTGGAGGTGCGGAGGCCGTGGATGCTGCTATTAAGGAGAAGGACCAAATCATTCGGGCGAAGGACGAACTACTTGTTCGAGCGAATAGGGAGAAGGATGACATCGTTGAGGAGAAGGACAACATTATTCGAGAACTGAGGGAAGAAATTTCATGGTTGCACGTTTCAATCAATAGGTTGCTCAGGGAAGGGCCTCCCCCACCACCACCCGGACCTTGTCCTTACAATTGACATCCATGTTGGGCCTAGTGTGTTTGTTATTTCTGTTGTTGTTGTTGTGTGTTGTTGTTGTTGTTGTTGTTGTTGTCATTGTTCGCGTCATTATAAAAGTTAATAAAATGACTGGTTTGTAGTTCAGCCTTTCTTCATTGTGTTGTCAAATTTCATTTGTTGTTATGACATAGTTGCAGTCTTTCTCAGTTGAAGGATTGACTAATAAATGTAACTTCATAGTACAACTACAAAACATTAGGTTACATTGAAACTGAAACATGAAATTGACAACCACACATTTGAAATACAGATTACCAAACACAAACTACCAAACCCATAATACTAAACATTTCATAGTGCAATTAACCGTTCCTTGTAGGGTTTGGATTTCTGCTGCTTCGCCTCGCACGTCGGCACGTCCTCCTATTGTGCCCTTCTTGATGGCAGTAACTGCAGTGAGGCTCAATATCTTCAACACAATCCATCTCGTTGCGTATGCAAGAATGTCGTGGTCGCCTCATCTCCCTGACCCTTCCTGGGTCAGGCATCAACTTAGGCCCTCCATGAGGCACCCAGTCGTCTTTCGAGCCAATAGGGAGGAAACTCCGTCCGTATATTTGTTTTACTATTTCCAGCCTGTAATGGTCGTTGGCGTAGTATAAGGGATCTTGATTGGCGGCGTTACATGCGGCCACAGCATGTGAACAATGCATCTTCCACTGTTGGAACTTGCCGCAGGAGCAATGACCGTCCCCCTCCTCGTAGTCCAAGCGAACTTCTTGCCTATTGTTTCCCTTCCCGTTGCTGTGATTTATGCCGTCTGTATTTCGAATATCCCAACATCGTAATCGAATTGCCTCACTGTGTGGGAAGTGGCCTTATTCACTCTTTTCTGCAGGCGCTTAAGACACTTCTTCGTCCAGATTTCACCGGCCGCCTGTTCTTCTCGAACCCTCTTTCGTCGATCTTCAAAATACGTTTGCAGCCTGTAGAAAGTGGATTCCACCAAAGCTGCAACAGGGAGAGCCCGGATTGACTTGAATGCCCCATTCACGCTCTCCGCCATGTTTGATGTCAATTGGTTCCATCGTGCCCCGTCGTGTTGAGCGTCTACGGCTCTTGACCAATATAATTGATCTTCAAGCGCCCATTTTTTATTTACGGGGTCGTCCCTTGCGAATCTTGTTGCCCCCTTTGTGAACTTTCTGAAGGACCGGCGTTTAGCTGCAGGTAAAAAAGAATGGATTACAAATGATATACGCTGAAATTGTTAAGTACTTGGTGGAGTGTCATGATACTGACCTAAATTCATAAGGCGGTTTTTCATTTTTGGGTTCTTGGCGGCTTTGTTGTAATTGCTTACATAGTGTCTGGCGCACCATCGCCAATGCCATCCAAATTGGATTTTCTCCATTGCACTCACGATGCCCACATGTCGGTCGGATATGACACATACTCCGCGTCTCTGTGTCACTCGTCGTTGTATGCAATCAAAGAACCATTCCCAAGTCTCCTTGCTCTCAACATCCACGATTGCGAAAGCCACAGTGAAGATGTTCTTATTACCATCGAACGAACTAGCCATGAGTAGTGTGTGCTTGTATTTTCCGGTCATGAAGGTACCGTCGACGATGAGCACAGGAGGACAATGTTTGAAACCTTCAATGGACGGGGCAAAACTCCAAACACACGGTCGAATTGGATGATTGTATCTCCATCAACCGTTGTCCATTCTTTCGTGACGAATTCAACTTCCGTCCCATAGTTCCGATCTTGTATTGCCTTCATTAGGGTAGGTAACTCGTTGTATGATTCCTCCCAATTACCATATATCCGCTCCATGGCGCGCTGTTTGCCGTTCCATGCCTTCTTGTACGAAATTTGTCGTCCGTACATAGTATGTATCTTTGTCTGAAGAAGTTTGATACGAATATGGGGGCGTGCCTGGACAAAGGCGTGACTGCATCGGCTATGACATCAACGTCCAGCTGGGTCGGACTGATGTTGTTCTGACTGCCCAAACACGTATGGGCCGGATTGAATTGTTTTAACCGTCCACACATCGCTCTCATCTGTAGTTAGCCTTATCCTCCACGGGCATCCATTGCGTTGATATCCATGACATCGTTGCTCAAGCAACCATTTGCTAGACCGTGTCGTGCATAACATGCGGTTATTCCTGAGTGCATATTGCTTCAGACTAGTTTGAGCCACAAGCTTGCTTTCGAATTGTTGCCCAACCCCAAACCCTGGCCCATCAATGTGCCACCGTGGAACATTATGAACGCCGTACTCGTTGTTGTTTGTAGTCATTAGGTCACCGATATCGTCTGGTAAATGTGTGAAATGGCTTGGGGGGTGTATTCTCTCGGTGGTTGCGCATTCACAAAGGGTTGAGTTTCAATGTCTGGCTCAGACACATGTGTTGCGTCCTGCTCCGAGTTGACGTCGCTTTCTGATGAGTCTCCTTCTATCTCATTTCCTAAGTGCGCTACCGTACTTTCTTGCCTGTTATCGCCACGTAATTGTGTGTGATTGCTCTGACTGCTCTGACCACTATAACAGGCACTCGCTCCATCGCCCATGAATATAGAGTCTCCCTGGCCTGGCGTCCCACGGTGGTCGAACTCAAAGTATAGCTCTGCCACTCGGTAGCCCGAACCTAGTCATACGTGGAATGGGGGAGTGCGTCGGTGCAATCTGTCGACTCTTGTGGACTCGACGCGCAATGGACGTAAATCTCTCCAGGGCCCACGCCTGAACCAGTGCCATCCAACCTCCAATGTCACCTACGTGGTCGCGGGACGGGTTGCTCTCTATGCGGAAAGCACACCGGCCAAGCTCCCTATATAGCCATGAAAGTGCGGCAGCCCCCAAAGCGTACTCGCCTATCTGGCTCATGTCCTCGACCAGTGGAAGGAAGAAGAGTGAGGCGTGTGATCCTGACCGATCAGCAAAGATGCAGCTGCCGAAGAAGTCCAGAATGTATGCGCGACAGTGCTGCTCGATAGTCTCCTGGTCGACGTCATCCCTGATGGTGCCAAAGTGGTTACGCAACCACGACATCTTCACTCTGCCAGCAGACAGGTCAGCAGTAGATGGTTTCTTCCCCAGAAGCTGCTCAACGTAAATCTGCAGATCAGAATCCACAGTCGGAATGCGCCTCTGCGACTCCACAAGCACACCATCGATGCTCAGACCAGTGAGAAAGTACATGTCCTCGAGTGTTATGGTTGCCTCACCGTGGTACAAGTGAAAAGTGTTCGTCTCGGGACGCCATCTCTCGACCAATGCGGTGATCAGCTCAGAATCAGGGGTAAAATCCAAGCAGTCACGCAACTGACCTAGACCTATGGGGGCAAGGTATGCCTCGAACCTAGGATCGTACTTCACGATCTTCTTAGAGAAGCGACAATTAAGCGTCATATGTGGGTCCTAATAGTTGGGGGAAGAAGATGTAACAAAATTAATAACTAGTACTCAATTTCTGAGTGCACCCTAAACATTTAAATGTAATTAACATTCAAATATAATATTCAAATTTGCTCCTAATTTGTATTTGATCCTAATAGTACAATATAATATTATACTATTAATACTAATTAATGTTCGCTCAAAACCGTTACTACTATTAATATTCAAATTTGATCCTAATATTACAATATAAGTAATTAAATTATGAATATTATTAAAATAAATGCAACATTCAAACATAAATACCTTGTAAAAATAAATAACATTTCAAATGTACCAACCTGAGCTTCAAAAATTCCCGCCGCTCGATGTCGGTCAGCATCACCCCATAAAATCGACGGGTCCTCGGGACTACCACTTCGTACCCCAACCGGCACCTCTCCAAACATGTAATCCATCTACAATTTAATATTCACAAGCAATGTTAAGTACATATAAAATCACACAATTCATTTGGATATAATTTGTAGCATGATACCTTTTGAGGGAGGGTTCAGGCATTCTTCAAACGAAATTTCCGCGCCGGACAATTGCTATGAACCTACAAATAAAAGACGTCATTAGCGTACAATAACAATAACAAAAAACTTATGCCAAACACAAACTATCAAAAATACCTTAGAGAGAATTGTATTTCAGAAAGTATGAGAGGAGAGGAGGTGTGAAGATGGTATGGGGGGTAGGGGGTATTTATACAAAAAAAAAACGGTAATATTGATTCTAGATAGCGCTGCGCCACCCAGCCAGCGCAGCGCTGCCTAGGCTCAATATTACCGTTAAGTAACGGATAAATAGTAACGGCTCTTTTGCCACATGGCGCAGCGCTGCAACGGGTTGAATTTTATTTGGCAGCCAGCGCTGCGCTGGCTGGGTGGCGCAGTGCTATCTGGCTGGCGCAGCGCTGGCTGCCAGTCAGATTGTGCTATTTCTGGACATTTTTACCCATTTGGCTACTGACGGTACATATTTTTATATTGTGCTACAAAATTCCAATTCCCTTTTACAGCTGGGTAGTGTTTCTATCATTGATTCTATTGAGTTCGATTATTTATTCTTTCCTTGTCCAGCCTTTAGTGCAGTTTGATAATGTTTGTACTTAGTTCGAGAAAAAAATCAGATAATATAAAATATAACAATAAATGAAACAAAGAGTCAACCCAATAACATTTAAGATTCGTACAATAACTCAATAATAATCACCAATAAAACGAACCACGACGAGATTTCATATTTTGAAAGCATTGTATAACAGATTCCTTGTCTAAACTAGCACATATATCTTGTTCAATATATGACACAATTGTGTCGTTCAACCACTCGTCGTTTATTCGATTGTGAAGCTCGTCCTTGATATATTTCGTAGATGAAAATGATCTCTCCACACTTGCTGTTGCAACAGGCGAATAAGTGTCAGCTTAATAAGCAAATAAATAGATGGATACAATTTGTGCTTATTTGTTTTCACCATTTTTTTTTTTTTTTGCTAACTCATGACCCCTCTCAAGTCTTTGAATCAGTCATCGAATGGTAGATCACAAATGTATAAATTCAAATGATGACCGAGAAACTTCATAGCATTTGGAGGGAACTCGTTGGGATAGAAATTGGCAAGCTGGATTAGCTTGTCCTTGTCAAAAACTTTAAATGAATCTTGTGGGCTTAAGCAAACCATGGATAACAACAACTGACAATTCACTTCGTCGAAGCAATTATTTATCTCATGTAATTGCATATATATGACAGTGTAAAATACCTCAGCCTGGAAGTGATGCAAGCATGTGACCCGTTCACTAATACGCTTAGACTTTCCACGACGAACATAAACGTTGTTAATGTTGGGAACTTCAATTGATTGGTTAGAACAAAACTCAACAGCCTCTTGAAAGAGAACCTCCCATCCATTATCTCGCATATCCTGCAATCATCTTTTGGAAGCCTTCACGTGGGGGTCAAGCAGAACTCGGACGGAGGATTGGAAATCTAGAAGAGGAGAAAAGTATAAGAGGCTGGGGAGTGGGGATGGTTCATTCGCAGCCTCGAGGTCGCCTGGTCTAGACTCTGGACATTGCTCCTCTGTTATTTTTAATTTGTTCGCGTTCGTGGATGATATTGTGGGAATTATAATTCATATTTAAGGTTTTTTTAAAACTATGTAAATATAAATAAGTGCATATATAATCAGGTATTACATTCAGTTGGATGGTTAATGGCAATGACCAATACCTGTTAGGTCACAGGTTTGAAGTTGTGCTATGTGTATGTGGGAAAATGTTTTTTAAAGTGGCTCCGCCACTGCGGATAACCAAGTAGAGACGTGATATTCTGCAGCAAGAAGACATCAGGAATTATAAAGGTAGTGGTGGTGATTCACAAGGGATGAATTACAGGTATGGAACCAACGACATGTAATTACTTTTAGATAGTTGAGGAAAATGTTATTAAATTAGACATTTGTTTAGGCATGTTATTTATCCATCTTGCACTACTTACAGGTTCTAAATTCACTTTTTTGTTGTTTAAGGTGTGAAGCTGATGAAATAAGGAAAACAAAAGTATAGATAAAGAAAGGAAAAGACAAGAGGTACCAAAGTCCTTCCTTGTACAGAGTACATATGGGAAACTATTGCTACGAATTTTGATGAGTTGCAGGATGTCTCGTAAGTTATTTTACAAATGTCCTTACTAGTGCGTTCTATTTGAATTTGGTGATGTGTTTGTTGTCTTAACTTACGTCCTGAAATTGGGTTCACAAGTACCTCATTCCTTGTTAAAAATTGTTATTACAACAACCTATTCCAACGTATGTATTCTATTTTGATTTGTTAATGTGTTTGCCTTCTTGTCTTAAAAATTATGAAACTGGATGATGTTGCAGATGACTATGACCGATCAATAAATGATGCCATTAAAGTAACCAAGTATGATCTTTCTCCTACATTTTTACATGTAGTAGAGTTTTTGTGGGAATTTTTCATATTTACTTAGGTACCAAGTGCGACATTGTCAGACCAGTTAAACGCATGTTTTCTTATACCTTTCTAGAAAGAAACCGCCATCCCCTGACCATGTTTCCAGAAGATATGGCGTGGTCAGACCTGAAGCTTCTTCAAATGGTAAATGGAGCGGTAAATTTATATGGATCTCGTGATGGTACTTTCAGTGCCATGTCCCCTATGCCACCTGATTATGATTTCAATGATAGTGATCATAAACCGGAAGACATGGATCATGGGTAAGATAGGTTCCTAATGTGTGATAGATCTCTCTGTTTAAATGCTAGTATGCAACTGACTTCTTGTTCCTAAAAATATTGCAGCATAAGGCGTAGACAGAGACCACGACGGTATTCGGTAAGGGACTATGTTGAAGGTACCTCAGACAATGGAGCTGACACTTATAGTAACGATGACATTGTTGGACAAGCTGTATATGATGAAGAATACCTAAGGAAATGCAAAATGAAGAGGGATCTCTCTAGTAGCTCTGAAGAAGATCGAGAGTATAAGATGGAGAAAATGGGGAGGACGAAGAAGAGCAAGGGGACTCCATAAGTGTATTAGTAGTAAGGAGAGCGATGAGCCACACGAGTTGAAGAAGTTTCTAGGCCGTAGTAGGAGAGAAACTACAGACTTGAGGTTGGTTGATGATCTGCAGTTAGGTCTAAGGTGCAATAAAAAGTCCACTCGAAACTGGATTGATTACCAAAAATATGACATTTCAGACTCGGAAGCAGAAGCAGCGAAACAAGCAGAGAAGTTAAACGCTTCAGAAAACCACTCAGGAGAGGAAAATTTCTCAGGTGGAAGTCAAGGCTGATGGCGAAGTCAAGACTGAACCCATAAACATGTAACAAAATTTTATGAAGAAATTACCAAAGCGTATATACAAGAAATTGGATAGATGGCAACAAAACCACCATAAAAAACTCTCCTTTCTCTTCTTCTACACTTTCCCCCCCATCTTCCTACTAGCTTTACAATAGAGTGTTACTATATTATGGTTTTCTAGCTTGTTAAGACTATCGTGTCCTTGTTTTCCAGTCAATATGCACGTACTAGTCTGGGTACATTTGAGGAAATGTCATCTCATGTTGCAGCATTTTGGCAAACCAAACGTTTGAAGCTTTTCCCAGAGACATATCATCTGCCTTGGTGACTGGTAGTGCGACGTGTAATACCCATCAAAACACCCAAACTGACAGAACTTCAAGCTATGTACGTATTCCACCGCTTTCCTTCTGTTAAACTTCTCAACCCACATTCCCACACTAACATCCTCCATCTTGAACAGCTACGCCAAGTCAAACAGAGTGTAATAATGCCAATTCATAGTCAGACACTTCATTTTCCCAGGGACCAAACAGGATAAAGAAACCATCAGGAAAGACACTGCTACTTACTCTCAATTTATGATTCTCAAACTCGGAGACGATGAAATTTGCTATGTCCGATGATAATATATAGCCAGGCCCATTCGCATAAGCTGGATAATCTGCCTCTGGCCACTCCTGAAAAACACAAGCAATCCAAGGTGCAAGAAATTTTAAGCTAAGCATTGATGATTTACTTGCTAAATGAAGACAATCTATATTCTACCCATTCAACCAGTCACAAACATTCGTGAAATAGATCAACCACAAGATTTTAAAAGACAAAATTAGAAAAGGAAGCTCAGTCTTCATACTTGTTATCCGGTATAGATTCATATACTTGGTCAAACAGCAGAGAATAATTTAGGGTAACATTAACACAGACCTCGTATGTCACAGCCCATTTACCATGCCGGAGGGGCTTGTGGAAGTAATTTATGTTCCCTATGTACAAGCTTTTCCCCTCCGCAACCTTCTTCGCTTCATCAAGAACAGTCTCTACTCGTATAAATGTGTCGTCATCGCCCTTCATTATATATTTTGCGCCGACTGTATGTACCTGAGAATAATAAAGCATTATATGTCAATCTACGGGAATGTTCAGAACCACTCCCTCATGCAAGTTCAACTCTCAACTTTCTCACCCCGTATTCACAGATCGCAATGGTTTTAAGCACTACAAGTTCATAGTTGTCCATGTAAGGCACTATGACAATATCACCAAAAAATTCTGCTTCTTTCTTCATTTCCAGATTCACTTCTTTATGTGCATGCTGTCAAACACAAATCAAGCTACTCAGTACCTTCCATTTCAAAGATGACAAAAAATAACACTGCTAAACAGAAGCAAGATGGACCTAACTTACAAGTGATACAAAGAACCTAGCCACCACATTCGAAGTTCTAATAAGTCTATGCCGCATCCATGACTTCCTGACAGCCATCCTTTCAGCAAAATGATTACCTGCTGAAAGGATGCCAATGAAAAGATCCACAGGGCCTTCAGGAAGTGGTGGTGCTCTCCATACGATCGACTTCTCAAGATGCCTCTGAGGAGCAAAGCTAGGGTGAGCCGCAGGCAAGGACGCAGCAAATACAGAATGGACATCAACGTCCCCGTACACAGTTAACCCTGTCGCATCCTCGAGTGTAAATCCCTGCCAACATTAATAACTGAAGTTATAAACGATTTCCTCAAAAGCATACTAAAATGTGTATTAATAGGACTTCACTTACAGTGCGATAAGGGAAAGAGGTGACATGCCTCCCATCAACATTAATGTGATAACCCTCCAAACCAGCAGTCAGAGTCAAAACAAACATCTTCTCCTCTGCGAATGGGAATGGCCAGTCAAATGTCACTTGTTTAGTTCGGCCAATCAAACGGTTTATCCACCAGGCTGCCTTTGGTACCTTCAAGTGACTATCATCATCATGAATCCACTTCTCACACTTCACATGACCATCAACTGCAGCCAACAGAATAAGATGGACCATTTCCACCAGATCAAAAGGTGCACAAATTAAATGCCAAACAAAGCATATTCATATAAAATAATAATTCTTAACAAGGTTATATAATCTTGTCAGTGTAAGGAGGCTGGAATTTCAATAACAAGATGCTTGTATTGTATCACACAATTTCTGACTAGAAAAGCAACACTATCACCAATTTCCGCCCAAAATTACAAAGGGGGATCACTGAAAGTGAGTAACGAAAGCAAACATTATTACCTGTTTCCTCATCAGCCTTAGAATTCCAACCCTCGCAGCGAGCACTAGTCCCCCACTGCATCCTGTAACAAGTATTCTGCTCGATCACAGGCTTACCACTCCAATCCCCTTTCAACCTAGGGTTAAAATGGAGTACCCTGGGTGGGTCCTCACCCTCCGCTATTTTCAAACCCTGCAACTCCATCATGAACTGTGACACCATAACCGTGGGCTTAATTTCCTTCCCCGTAGCTATCTTAGGGTTGGATACGGCATGAGCAGCTCTCGGCTTCCCCACCACCGTAATGTGTGATCCAAGTGTTAGCCCACATGGAAGTTCCACAACTCGATCGCGTTTCAAAAACTCGGCATTAGTCAGGATAACCGAGTTGACACAGGACACAGAACGATTTTCAGGGTTCTTAACCTCAAGGAACTTGAACTCATCCCTCTCAAGCTCATCCCACAGCTTCCTCCCGGCATCCCAAGCAGTGCTGGCACTCTTGTGCAAATCCACAGAGGTATCCTTTTTAGTTGGATCAAAAGTTTGGGTGTCGAAGTTCAAGTTGGAGAGGATTTTCTTAGGGAGGGGGGTTCCCCCCCTGGGAGAAACGAGGAGCTGGGGGCGAGCGGGGGCGTCTTTGTCATGCAAATCCTCCTCGCTCTGAAGCTTAGAAAGGTGAGAGAATGAGACGGAGGAGGAAGTTGAGCCCGAGTTGAAGAGGAAAGGGGCTTCCAAAGTGACGAAGAGGAAATACAGGATGCCAAGACCAATTATAACGTGGACGGATCGTTGGCGAGTGATTGAGGCGAACTTGTCCAATCGAGTATCGGATTTTCCCCTCTTCATGTTTTAGTTTGGGAGGGAAGAGGGGAATTTGATTGGATGGATGATTCCAGAGAGGAATACAGGAAAGGGAAAAATTAGGTTATCGCCATGGAAGAATAAAGAAGAAGAAAATACAAATAAGCTTGAAATTGGAATGAGGGAATATGTAAAAGAATGTTTGAGAGAGAGAGATGATGATCCTAGTAGCTGGAGAGATGATCGTAATAATCGCTCTAAGGAGGGAAAATGGGTGAATGAAGAAATTCAAATGCACAAGTCTGGGTTTCGCGGTTTGGTGTTTGGAGATGAAGCAATGGAGGAGAAGAAAAAAGAAAGAAAGAAAGAAACAGAGGAAAAGTAAAACAGATTAATTATCAGTTTTTTTGGAAAAGAAATGGAACGATAAATAACTCCCCTCTCCCCCAAGTGATGAAAAGTAATTATTTTAAAGCGTAATGAGTATTTAAGTTACCTTGGTTGGATTAATTACCCAATAATAAACTCAAAATTTAAACCTTAACGACCAAAAATTGAAAAGGAAAAATTCAAATATAAATTATAATGAATACCTGATGTCATATACTTTTGTTTGATAAATAAAGATATAATACTCCACCAACAAGATCATATAGGGGCCCAAACTCCCTTTTTGTCTAATAAACCAAATCTATTAGAACCGTTGGATTTAATCTAATGAGTAGGATTAAATATTTTTTGACTATATATATGGAAATCCTAGCTAAAAACCCTAATCCCTATTCATTCTAAAAAATACAGCGTCTCCCCTCCCAAAAAAAAAATGATGTCGTCGCTCTCCCATCGGAGAACTTTTTGGCGTTCTTCTTCACGTCGTTGTTGGCTTCCATCCTGAAGTTGGCGGTGGAGTCGATGCTGATATTGGTCGAGGTTCTGATGATTTGATCCGTGGTGGAGATTGAGTAGAACGACATGAGGCAGAAAATCCCAGCGTTCGTTAATCTCGAAAGGTAAGGAATCTCGACTAATTTTTCATTGCCCTTCTACCTTCTCCAACTTATCCTTCGTAATCGTCATTCTCGACTTTGTATACCGATCTACGACAGCGAAAACGGATCTCACGAGATTGGAACTCTTGGCGAGATCGGAGGTCATGGCTCGACATCTAGAATGACCTGACCTAGAAGATAAGCTTGTCGTCATACCAAAAATCGAGGGCTTAGATGAATGACATGAGGCTCTATGAAGTGTCAAGGTTGAGTCCTGTACTCATATCTGGCACTGACGGTTCAAATCCGACCAACAATTCTTAGAACTCGAAATTAGCTTGTACTAGTGCAATTGAAACGACTTTGTATTGTATTAGTGTATTTAAAATCAATATTATATCTATGATTTGGTTGTATTTGTACATGTATTATGACCATAATAATAATGATTTGATTGTTTTCTAGTTCTTCATTTTGATTGTTTCTTGTAAACTCTTTTAATTTGTTAGGATGTTATAATGAAAAATAAATTTAGATCTGTGTATAGTGTACTAGGACAGGTAATGCAAGTGATAAAAATGAATTATACGTTAATAGCCTGCACTAGGACAGGTAGTAAAAGACTAAGAGCATAAAAATGCTTGCACTAGGACATATCCCTGCACTAGGACAAGTATGTCTGTACTAGGACAAGTATGCTTGTACTAGGACAAGTATGTGGACAGATTGATATATAGTAAGAAATGTGGTAATTATTGTTTTCCGGCAACTAATTAATTTATAACAATTAATTAAAACAATTTTGGTAACTAAATTAATTTATGTTTGTAACAAATCTTCCTTATTTGGTGAGATAATATAAGAAAATATTCCTAATCTAATTAAATAAATCTGCGTCCATAAAAGGTAAAATCAGAAAAATATTCTTTAAATATAAAACTTCCATAATTAACATTAATTTAATGATCTGTCTACCTACCATAATCGTCCGGATTATTTAATTAGATTATGAATATTTTATATTAAATGATTGGCTATGATGAATTTGGTTTAGTGGACAAAAAAATGATTTGGTCAATGAAAAAATTGCGCTCCACCAACGAGATGAGTCGGCATAATGTGTCAGCAAAACCGTAACGATGTTAACGAAAATTTAACAAAAGGGCTTATATGGTAAACGTTCTAAGTATAAGGGTTTATTATGTGTAAATAATTATAAATGTACTCGTTTATTATCTTTTCATAGTATAAGAACCTCCCAGCCTATTATCCCATAAATAAATTTAATTCAATGTCAATCCGACATGATTGAAAATAAGTTAACTAATTGTCATTTGCAATTTGGGAAATTTAGCTAAGTTTGACTTTCTAGCATCTTTCGCGTCGTTTGGTTTCTGTGATTTAAAAATAGTGTATTTGAGCAATTCTGTGGTTTTAGAACATGCTGTTTTGTGATTTCGAAATAGTGTATTTGTTTGGTCAAATCCTTTGTTTGGAAGTTGATGTAAATCCGTTTTGGATTTGGTTGAGAGTTATTATAATAAAGCAAAAATACTCTTTTGCCCTTGTTAATATGTTAGCCAATATGAGTTAGTATAAGAAGAAGCCCAATCTCCACACCGATGTAAAATGTTGTACTGTGTGTTTATGCTATTATTTCTAATAGTAGTGTATGGCCAAGTCCATTTGATATAACAAACTTGTTTGGGTTAATACAAGTGCAACCTCCAGTGGTTGATCTGTTTATAATCATACATACTTTACTAAACTTGCATCATAATATAATATTACTAATCCAAAAGTAGTGGTTCATGGTTACATAAGCTTCAATAATTCTGCATATTCTTTCTCCTATCTGCAGAATTTCTGAATTCCAAAATATGAGCTATAGTTAGCACTACCAGCTCTACAACAGATCGTTACAAAACATAATATCCTACAATATGAACCACCATTGCTCCCATACTTCAGTTGATGAGAGTGATCAGAAAGCTGAACTTATCTTCATCTGTTGGCAATTGACGATAGAGCTGTGCAGCTTGATCATCCTTCATTAATGCCAATGATGCAGCCACGACTTGATCATTAGACAAACCACCTAAAGCAGATATCTCACTGTATAAGCTTCCACGACGAATCATAATGTCGTCATCGTGGCATAAGCTGTTCACCATCCTCTCTATGCATGCAGCAGTCTTCTCCAGCAGTGGGTGAAACTTTGCTATCTCTTCAATCATACCAGATGCGACCACTTCCTTCCTTGGTTTCTTAGAGGTTCCGGTGGAGGCTGAGGCCCTTGAGGCAGCATTCACCATGTTTCGTCCATCAATTCCTTGGTTTATCATGCTCTCCAGAACCCGTTGTGATGCCTCATCATCGAATTTGGACGCAGCATCCACAAACGATTCAGTGTCGACAGTATCGACTCGCCTAACAGCAGCTACAGGAGGCCCTCTAACATCTGCAGGAGATTCAGATTCTCCGCCATCAGCTCTATCTTTCCCGAAAATCCTAGCAAGCTGATCGTAGTATGCAAAAGGCTTCTTGTTTAATCCCTTCGACCCGGGGAATCTCTGCAAAACAAAACATGTATATTTGTGTATATGAATCCAGCAATATATGACAGAAAAAAAAATGAAAACTGCAGTTGCTACCTTAGCCCAGCCTTGGTACACCTCCTCATCAGCCACAATTTGCTGCTTTGACTCATCCCATCCGAAACCACTAGCACCACCATTCTTTACCTCTGTGATGGCAATGTACTTGTTCTTGAATATCCTGTGCCTTGATTTGATATGTGGTACCACCTTCATGGGACATCCTGGGATGAATGTTTTCATTAAGGACTCAATCTTCTTAAAGCCACCATTCTGGAAATTTCCAGACTCAACTTCCTTATTCTCTACCAGCTGCAACATTGCTCGAATCAAGGTTGCGTCCAGCTCCGGGGTCCATGTCTTATAATCCCTTGACTTGTTAGAGTTCGCACTTGGAGTTGCATCCATGCCTACAAGTTAAAATGACCATAAAGATTACAGAAGGAACAAATATGTAAAATAACTTTGAAGAATGTGAAACCTTTACCTGATCTTTGTATTTTTTGATATGCTGCAATCCTTACTTTTCTACCTGTTAATATAGAGTTAGGACTGTGGGAATGAATATAGAGTTATGCCAGTTGTAATCCTAACCTCTTGTGCAGCTGTATGGACTGTGAGAATTTAACACCTCGACATGACCAATACCAAACTAGAGTTCAGACTTAAAGACTGCAGTAAAATTAAATATTGGTAGATGGCCATTAGGTATGAAGTAATTGATGTCCTTTTACTGCAATGCTATGTCAAATCATCCATAATTGCCAACCAGGCCATCCAACTAAACCATGTAACTACAGTGCAGACAACAAACTAACCAAACATGTAACTATGATAATACATCAGTGAGACCTCTTTCTCTTTGAGGTTAGTTCAATTGAAGAAATCTCTTCCAACCCAAAACCAACTGATCCAACAAAGGTGGGAAAACAAACATACCCTAGCTGTACAAATGATCCAACAAATCCATGGGAACTCTGCACTTTTCATTCACAACTCACAGCAATACACATTAACTGTAATATGTCCATATATCATAACAAGACATATAAAAGTTCAATTTAACAACAATTTAAACAGAAACAGAGCCACACAGATCATAGCAATACTAAAAACTGAAATATAGCCACAGATCACAGCAATGCACAGAAAAGTTAAATTTCACTACAGTAGACAAACAAGTTAAAATGGAACCATAAACTCATCTCCACCCCCTTGTGTCCCACATATGTTGTGCCATAGTTTGCCGAAATTGTGTCCATTCGGTTGTTGCCTCAATGTGTGTTATCCATTCTTCATCCATTTCAGCATCAATGCCTAAACTCCCACCAACTTCGTGTTCTGGATCTTGATATAAACGCTCAAACATATCAGCCCCAACTTCACCTCTTATGAAGTTGTGTAGTAAGCAACACGCATTGACTATCCTTCCAACTGTTTTTGTAGAGAACCACGTAGTATCACGTAGAATTGCCCACCTCATCTTCAGTATTCCAAAAGCCCTCTTAATGGTGTTTCTAGCTTGTGCATGTCGCATGTTGAATATTTCCTCAGGTGTCCTTGGTCTGTTCCTTGACACCCCCCACTCCTTCAAATGATAACGTTGGCCTCTATACGGTGCGAGAAAACCGTCACAGTTACTGTAACCAGCATCACATAAATAATAAAACCCTACATAGTAATAGAAACAATGAAATTAAATCAAAGAGTGAGTATGTTAAACTGAATCACAGCAGTGAATATATGACATAGGAAGAATACCTTTGGCAACCTTGAGCCCATTTGGCCTTATGAGTGCATCACGGAGCACCCTTCCATCATGAGCAGATCCCTCCCAACCAGCAAGAGTGTAAATGAATTCCATATTGGAATTACAAACTCCAAGAACATTCATCCCTAAAGTTCCTTTTCGTGTACGATACCGTTGTTGACGCTCTCTCGGCACACGAACCGTAATGATAGTTCCGTCAAGCGCTCCAAGACAATTCTGTAGAAACAAGAATCCAGCAACTGAGAAATTGGAACTGCAGATGATTTTATGACATAACAATATGCATTGCGTGGTGACTAACCTTGAAGTATTTCCATCTTGGATCAGTGGAATTCTCGGTAATAGGCTCAGGCTTGCGGTATAGAATGTTATGCAGTTTCAATACAACAAATAACACAGAATGAATGACCCTACTTATCGTTTCTCCCGAACGACGGAAAACAACTTGTAACACACGATTCTTTTCATTATGAGCTATGGTGTACAAAAATATGGCTACCATTTCATCTACTTCGATATTCCAACTGCCTCTTAACCCTCCTTCAGTTACCAACAAGTGACACAGTTTCACAAAGCATCGACAATTCATCCTAATTAACATAACAGATGATATGTTCCATGAGAAGTAATGGCATTCATGAAAGACCTTCTAGCTATTTGTCGAGCAATTGGAGTTTCCCAAGCGGTAGGAACTTCCCTAGACTCTAATAAATCATTATGCAATTCCTCACTTAGCTTCAAGATGAACATCAGTAGCCGGAAAAAAAATTCAAAGTACATAATTATAACGGCTGCTACTTCCTTTCGTTTACTCCTTGGAAGCCTTGCCATTCTCCTAACAGAAGGCCATATGACGATTAGTGTCTAGGGGAATGGAGAGTAGTGGCTGGGAATAGAAGAAATCCATCGTAATAGAATCTTTACCTCGACTGCAGATTCGCTGGAAGCTTTGAGATGGAAAGGTTGATGCCTCAAGTCTTCAAACTGCGGGTGCCTCAGGTCTAGAAGGAAGGTTCTTGTTTTGGAACTCCACAATTTTGAGAGAGAGGGGAGATAGAGTCGAAGAAGAAGAGAAGGAGTCGAAGAAGAAGAGATGGACAGATCTGCAATTGTTAAGTTAGGTATGAGAATTAAAAGAGTGGCATGTGTTGTAATATTGTAAAAAAGTAGGAGGACATATGGGTAAATGTACACTGGCTCCAAATCAACCATTTCCAAATCACTCAAAACTCAGCTTATACCTGAGTTTTCAAATCAGTGATTTCAGCATCAATTTTCATCCTCAAATCACACTTTTCTCAAATCACAAATCCGAAAAAACAATGGTTTCTCTTGAATACACATATTCACTCAAATCACAATCTCAAATCATAGAAACCAAACAAGGTGTTTATTGAATTTTTTTTTTTTTTGAAGTTTTAACCTTTTGTTTGTCTGATCTCGCGACCCGATGAGTTTTATTATATATAATAGTGCACCATTTTACGCGAATAGTCACATGTGGCTTTCGAAATTATAATCGTTCAATTTTTCCGGCCAACACCATGGTGTGTAACGGTTAGTTACCATTACACTTTTGTTATCTCTAGGCATGGGCGGTAATGCACTACCTATACCGTGTGGTGCTTGACAAGTTGCTACCTTACCGTCTATAGATAATACTAAAATCTAGTAACGAAGGAGAGAGCAAACATATTCTAACTATGTTAATCATGTGAAAAATTATGGTCAACACCGTCACAATAGGGTATTTCTAGAGTGTCGCAGATGGTAGCTAGGTACAATACTAATCAATAATAATAATACGACTTCTTTATATGTTAATTAAAACTTGAAGATATTGTGTAATGAAAAAGTTTGGAAATGCAAATTCTGCAAATGGATTGAAATGGAAGGAGTATAGTAGAATGGGGTGCTACAGTATGAGGTTTTTACACTCATGCGATGATTTGTTGATTATAACACCCCACCCTAAACGGCTTCGGTTGAACGAACATATTTAACCTACACAACGGACTAACTAGGGCTACGATGCAAAAGACCATGGAAACCAATAACATGAACTCTACTATATTATAAAAACTATGTATTCGTTGCTATAAATAGATGAAATAATAATACTCCATTACTAACATCAATAACTTTGTCGAAAATAAGTCAATTACAACAATTCTTGTTTCATCTTTCACGTGCATATGAATAGTGAGGAGATGCAATGCAACTCCAATAAAATAATGAAAACCAACAAAATACAACTAACTCCAGCCCCTGCTAGGTGGGGTCCAAAAATATAGTAGAAGATAATGACAAGGTTAATGTTAATCAATGAGTGTCTATAACATCACATGCATCCACTCTACACTGTGGCTCACATTATTATTCATAAGCTTATATATTATATGTGTGTATGTATATGTATCTATATATATGGTGAACACTATAGTCTACAGTGCTCCCGGAGCACCAGATACTCCCCTTTGTTTGAACCAATCAAATTGAATCTCATTCGTTCATTCTTAAGATCTGATCTGCGCCATCCATAACTAAATTATAACCTAAATTCAAAATAATGAAAATTAAAATAACTAAAAATCACTCCACTTTATTTATATTAACAAAGAATCATATTTTTTATTTAATGTTCAAGATTTATGATCATCATAATAACATCCATGGTAGTCGAAATCGCGATTTTACTCGTAAAATCGTACGATTTTACGAATCCACACAAGGGTAACGATCTAGATTCCACCCCAAATCGAACCTTCGTAAAATCGGGTGGAATCGCTGGTAGAATCGTAAAAATCGTGAAATCGTACGCTCACCCGATTTTACCAATTGACCCAAATCAATTCGGTCTGTACATTTGGTCCAGGTTTTGCTGACTCAAAACCCGATTTTCTGTCTGAAAACTTGTTTCTGTCTGAAAACGTTGCCATTTAACTCTGTCGCTCACCGGTTTTCTTTTCAAGAATTTATTGTAAATGAGAACCCTAAGATTCTAATGTCGTAAACTTCATCGGTGCAACCAATATTTTCTTCACCAAATCTCTCAGTGTTCATTGCTGCCCGCCGATCTTGACGTCTTGAGTCCCGACGAGGAGGACGACGCTGCTTACCAGAAGAGGGACGAAGGCTCTCTCTCTCTCTCTACTGTGGACGTGGGACGAAGGCTCTCTCTCTCTCTCTCTGTTGTGGACGTTCGACGAAGGCTTAAAGCTGCTGGTCGACGAAGCTGTTGCTGCTGCCTTCTTGCTTTAATTAAATTCTTCGCTGCTTTAATTGAAATGTGTAAGCTGGTGCTGCTTAAAAGTTTGTTGTAAAGGTTATGGAGTTATGAAAAAGGATGGTCTATGATTGAGCTAATTTTGTTGTAAATCCTACTTTGAAACATGTTCTTTGACGTTTTGATTCTTACAATTTGAGCGTTTTGCTATTCTTTCTCAGGTCACATACTAGTTATCAGTTATCTTGTTCTCTAAACTCCTTTGTTAGACTTGTGATTCTACTACAACATCTGCTTATAGTCAATCTCCATTTAGGTAATGACTAGCTTGTGTTCAAGAGGATGAAACAGAAGAAACATTGATGCTTAAATGAATGTTATGTAGGACATTTAGTTCCCTTCTTTCTCTAGGTTTGAGTTGTGACGAGTTAATGAGTGCACCATAACTTATGTGCCCTTTCTCTTTCCCTTACAATATATTAGTGTTGCGTAGAATCTTACGATTTTGCGATTCGATTCTACGATTACGATTTCACCTCACTTTTCGATTCCACGTGTGAATCTCGATTTTGACTACATTGATAACATCTAGTACATATCAAATACAATTTTTATAACTTTTCATGATTCAACTAGTCATTCAACTCCTTCCAACATCGGGACCGACTTACCATCAAAACACCTTGCAACAAGAAACAATATCAGTCGTTAGATCATATCACGTTAATCTAACGATTGAGATTGCAAGGAAAAATTGGAATTTACAAAAATTATCTTACTTCCCTTGTCGGTCACATTCCGCCTTTTTAGTATAATAAAAAGTAAAATTTAGTGATCGCGAGGTTTGAAACCATGACTTCGTTCTCTAAAGTTTAAACTCTTACCATTATGACACTTATCATTATTAATATTAGATAATAATAAAATTATTTTATTAAGGAGTATGCAATTTCATTTTTTTATTTATCTTCAAATATTGTATTTACCTCCGTTTATATAACACACAACATTCCATGAACATTAAATAATGTGAAATAGGAAAACAAATTATTATTAAATAAGTTAATGTAACTAAAACCAAAATACTATTGACAAACATGAACGTAAGCACATTACTTTTTGATCAATTCTACATAAACAAATGCATAGCCAGTCTTTGCTTGTCCATTCTTTTCCATGTTTTAGTGCTCGTCCTGTAATTGTTTCTCTTCTCTAATTTTCAAAACTCATGACAATATTCAATGGATGATGCATCTGTGTAGAGCCACTAATAACAATGTTGTACTTATTATTCATCAAAAAAAAAACAATGTTGTACTTATTTATGGTAAAAGCGTTTATTATCCACAAGCACACCCACAACTCGTAACCTATTAACAAAACGGTTTGAACTATGCCCCAAATTAGATAGAATTTAATTAAGAGACATATAATTTATTGATTATTTAAAATGTGTGTCTTACTCATTCAGTTGGCGTGGAAAACCTTTAGACACTATGCCGCCAAACTCACTAATATTTGGTTCTCCTTGTTGAGATGCTTTCATTTTATAATTTGAAACAATTCACATATAAATTCCATCCACAAAAAGTAAACTACAATCAACAAATATGAATATAACACTTATTAAATTTTTACGTTAAAAAACTTATAAATTTCTCAGTTACCATATTTTGGATTGCACACACTCAATTTTGATATGTGTTTCATGAGTCAGAATTCGTAGCATGTTGACTTTTAGTAGATGGACTATGTAAGTTTAACAAGGATAGTTTCAAGCATCTTGCCCTTCTTGTTGATTCTTTGTTTGCACTTCTTTTGCAGGATGCCTCCTAAGGGTAAAGCAGCTTCTTCATCCTCCGCCCCCAAGCGATCCAAGGCACCAGCTTCCAAGAAGAGGAAGGGACAGACTGGGGAGTCTTCTGCTCCTCCACCACGGTCGCCTTCGCCGCCTCCAGCACTTGGGCAGTCTTTCCACCCGCCTCCCCCGTTTGACGGCTACCATCCATGGTCACAGTGGCCTGGGCACCCACGACCACAACCCCACTGAGAGCCACAGGATCACTCACCACTTCTCAGGACTTTGGATTTTTCCTTTCTTTTATTTCTGTTTATGACTGCATGTTTTGTTGTGTTTGACTTCTGATTTTCTCTTTTCATTTCTGGCTTTGCACTTGTCATGTTGTTGGATCACACATCTCATCCGTGCTCTCATCTTGTCGACTCTGGGTTGTGTTTGAGTGGTGTGCCCTCCCTTGTTTTCTACAGGTACCCCTGATTCAGGTCCTCGTCCTGAACAGGTTACTTGACCCGGATTCCATCTCCGGCTTCTCTTCTTCACCTCGCGGTATATTCGTTCCACCTTATCCTCTCTCTCTCTGATCATTGAGGACAATGCTCATGTTAGTCGTAGGGGAGTTTGAGGTTTGGTGTGATTATTTGTCGGTAGAAGTCTAAAGCTATGTTTTGATGTGTTGCATGATCTTAATTGAATGTCGAATTCCTATATTGTAGAATCGTTCGGTTCTTGACTTTTGGTGTTTAATTGACTTCAAGTTTTCACAATGACGTTTAGACTGTCCTGCTTAGAACCTATAACCAGCATGTTAGCACTAATATCAAATGAGTCTGGGCCAGAACTGAGATTTTATCACTCTTGCATGTTGGTTGATTGGTTTGATACGTGTTTTTGTACCGCTCGATAACACCGGTCTAAGATGATGAAGGCAATCAGAATTTTCACCCTTTTCCATGTCTTTCTTTACCCTTTTTGGTCCTTCGTGATTGTGGCTTGAGATTAGACGGAATCCAATTCAAATCTTGTGTGGAAGTTGTAAGGGGCTAAGGATCAAGTGGCTAAATTGTGAAGAAAAAAAAATGCTCAAAAGAAAAGCTAGGCAAGCTCGGCACCTAAGTGAAGTGTCGGGTTGAGCACTAAGCAAAAGGGCAAAGGCTGTGAGCTAGGCAGGTTCAACACCTAAGTGAAGTGTTGAATCGAGCACTAGTATGCAGTAAGAAAAAAAGAAAGAAAAATGGAAATGAAAAGAAAAGAAAAGAAAGAAAAAGAGTTCTCAAATGTAGCCCTTGATCCTAGCCAGAGTTTTGTAAAGTGCGGATCTAGAAGCGGATGAAGTCGAGTCGATAGCCACATCATAATCACTCACCACTTACGATCCATGTCCCGATTTCAAGTCCTTTTGATTAAAGTTGGTGTTGTCGTGGTCGGTTTTGCTGTGTCCCAATCAACCACTACTTGAAGTGTGCAGAAATTAGTGAGGTTTAGACTTGTTTGGTTGATGTTCTTGCATGTGTAGGTTTAGTTTGCTCGTGGAACAGTTTAAGCTAAATTGTGATTGCTTGAATCTCAATGGACCGAACTTGTCATTTGTGAACTTGGATGTTTTCTAATTCATTTGCTTGAGGACAAGCAAGGCTTAGTCGTAGGGGAATTTGATGTGACTTTAATTAGTGCATTTTAAGCTTATGAATGACCTTTGAAATGCCCGTGTTTATTCATGAAATGACATGACTTATATGCTTTCATTGAAGTTTTGTGCAAAGTGTCATTTTGTTGTCCGGTTGCCACTTTGGAGCCAAATTAGTGGTCTATTGGAGTTGCCTCTGTGCATTTTCAGGTTATGGCATCAAAGTACGGATGCAAGGAGCGCATAGGAGCAAACGGGAGGTCATTTGGAGTCCGACGAGGGAGATATGAGCATTACAAGATCGAGTTTTCTGCAGAGTGCAGGGGTGCACGCCATGCAGGTGTGCACGCCGTGCATGGGTGCACGCCGTGCAGGTGTGCACGCCGTGCATGGGTGCACGCCGTGCAACTGCCCCCTGCACTATATAATACTCTTGTTTTTGGCCATTTTGGGGAATTCTTTCATCTCTCTTGAACCCCAAACACATACCCACGAACCCTCAAACCCTAGAACACATTTTTGGAGCAATTTGAAGCCATTGGAGCTAGGATTGAAGCCAACAAACCTTGGGAGAAGTGCTTACAAGTGGAGAAGTGAAGATCATCTCAAGGATTCATCCATGGTGTTCTTGGTGACCATTCTTCCTTCTTTTCTCTTTACTCCCTTGGCCATGTGTGGCTGAGTTTCTAGGGTTCATCTTGGATGGGTAGATTAGTTGTGCTATGATAGAGGGATGATTGTATAGAACTTGCCATGATTGATCTTGGTTGTATGAGGATGATTCCTAGACTTGTTCTTAATGCCATTTTATGCCATGTTTGCTTAATTTGGTCCATTCAATGTGATTTGATGCATGAGAGTGCTTGGATTGCATAGATTGTAGGTCTAGGGATTGAAGTGAGTGTGTTCTAAGAGATTAGATCATCTTATTTCAACCATTTTCACTTGATTTCTCTCTTGGGCATTTTGTCGAACACTTGGTGTGCATGTGGATTTTCATTCAATTGAGTTTGAAAAGGCTTTTTGGTGAATCTCTTAGTGTTAGAGCATTGATATGAGAGTGTGTGCCTAGCCTTGTGGTCATAGAGTCTTAAGAGAGGGTCTTGTGTCTTGGCATTTCATCAAACACTTAGAATGCATCCTTTTTCACTTAGCTTGAGAGCGAGAGCCTAAGTTGAGTGGTATTAGGATAGGGATTTGGTGCTACGAGAGTGCATTGAGTCTATAGAAGTGAAATGCATGGTCATCCAAATGCAAACTCGATCTTGAATGGCTTGTTTGTTCAATTAGTCCTCTTGAGCATGATGACACTACCCACCAAGAGAACCCCCTTTGTCTTTGATTTGAGCCACCTTTCTTCTTGCTTAATCTTTGTTAGTATTGCATTTATTTGCTTTGTTTCTGATTTTCTCGATCAAACCAAACCAATTTCAAATGTCTAGACCGTCTATGAGAAGTGTGAGTATTGGTTTATGAGAGGACCCCGTGGAATACGACCTTGGTAAAATCGCTTTTATCAAGTTTTTGGCGCCGTTGCCGGGGACTCTCTCATTCCTTTGAAAACACTTAGTAGTGGACCGATCTATTCACTTCCTTCCGCTTTACTTTTTGCTTCCTTGTTGCTCTTTGTTTACTTTATTATCCCGCATCGTTGTATTACTCGGGTGTGTTTGTTGTGCTTGTTTGCAGGAGATTTTGGGTTAGTGCATGAGGCGTTCAGCTCGTCTTCAAGCACGAATCCAAGGACTAGAACAAGTGCTCGAGTCACCTACCACTTCCCCACCTCCTACAGTTGAAGAAGAAGAAGTTGATCGCATCTCACACCACACTATGTCTCATCACGAGGATGAAGATAACCATTCGGAACATTCTCACCATACCAATGATGATGATCACTCACAAAGGGGCGCAAGACGTACCTTGGCGGATTATGCTCGTCCTACTCTTGAAGGGGCAGCCTCTAGCATTGTTCGAAGACCCGTCAATGCTAGGAACTTTGAGCTCAAGCCTAATATGATCCAAATGGTTCAAAATGGAGTGGTGTTCAATGGCATTGATGGTGAATGTCCATCTAGGCATCTCAAGGACTTCTTGGAGATATGTGACACGGTTAAGAATGACCAAGTTCACCCGGATTGTGTTAGACTCCGGCTCTTCCCTTTCTCACTCAAAGGTAGAGCTAAGTCATGGTTGGAGAATCAACCGAGTAGAGCTTTCACCACATGGGAGGGCCTAGCCGAAGCTTTCCTTGAAGAGTTCTTTCCTCCCTATATGACGGATGCAATCCGAGACCGCATCAACCACTTCACACAACACAAGGGAGAGCTCTTCCATGAGACTTGGAATAGGTTCCAAGCCATTCTTTGGTCTTGTCCTCATCACAACTTCGCCGAATGGAGCTTGGCGGACATCTTTGCTAGGTCCCTTGATTTTGAGAATACAAGGATGATCAACCAAGCCGCCGGAGGTGACTTAAGGACGCTCACTCCCGAAGATGCTCTAGAACTCTTCGCGGAGATGGCCAACAAGACAAGGAGTTGGTCTCGACAACAACCTCCTAAGTCTAAGTATGGAAGTGACACCCACTATGATTCTCGGTCCGTAAGTGTTGATGCACCAAAGGAGTCGTCTAGCTATGGGAAGAAGCCTAAGTTACCGGGGCACCGAGATGAAGATGATCCAATGATCGCTCTCCTTATGTCTAAGATCGATGCCATGGCTTCACAAGTAAGCAATCTTAGTATGCCTAAGACCCCCTCTAAGCCATCTAAAGTGGGTAATCCACCGGTTGTTTCGGTATTTTGTTGTGAATGTTGTGGAGGCCAAGGCCATGATGTAAATGTATGCCCTTCCGCTACTTCTGAGCCTAACCAAGATGAAAACATTGAGGAAGTAAGCTTTGCACAAGGTCAAGGATTCCATGGTAACTTCAACCCTCAAGGGAACTATCAAGGGGGTAACTACAACCGTCCTTAGAACCAAGGAGGTGGGTACAACAAGCCTAACCAAGGGTACCAAGGCCAAGGTAATCAAAGTGGTGGTTATAACAAGGGTTACAACCAAGGTAATCAAGGAGGATTCCAAGGTTACAAGGGGTACAATCAAGGTAACCAAGGAGGAAACCTATGTAATCAATGGGAAATCAAAAGCAAGGCAACCAATGGAACCAAGGGGGAAACCAAAACCAAGGTAACCAAGGAGACAACCAAAATCAAGGTAACCAAGGTGGTGAGCAAGGTTCTAATCCACCGGGGATGTATAATCATAAGGGTAATGGGTCGCCCGGTTTCACCAAGCCTTCTCAAAACAAAGAGGGTGGTTCTACAATCTCCCAAGAAGACACCAATGCGGCAATGATTCAACTTATCAAGAATCAACAAGCTTCAATTGCAAATTTGGTGAATCAAATGGGTCATATTGCTAAGGCACTTTCGGAGAGAACTTCGGGCTCTTTACCTTCCAATACCGAGATCAACCCCAAAGGTCCGGAGCATTGCAAGGTAGTGACCTTGAGAAGTGGAAGACCCTTGCAAGATACAACCTCTACCCCAATTGACTCTAAAAAGGCACAAGATCCTAATCTAATGGTTGATGATGATGATATTAATGATCCTCCTTCGGATGAAGTTGAGGTTGAAGTCGAACCTCCTACGGGTAATGAGAGCACTAAGGTTGCCAAGGAACCTAGTAAGGCTACATCGAGTACACCACCGGTCTCTCCTCCCGCACCGGCTGTATCTCCATACAAGCCTAAGCCTCCATACCCATCTCGATTGAAGAAGGATGGCCTTGAGAAGGTTTTCAAGAAGTTTGTGGAGTGGATTAGTCAAATGCAATTCTCTCTTCCGTTTCCCGAAGCAATGACTATGATGCCCCAATATGCTAAGTTCATGAAGGAACTCTACACCAACAAGAGAAAGCTACCGGAGACATCTCTAGTCCACCTTAATGAGGAATGCTCCGCCGTTCTCTTCAAAAGTCCACCCAAAAAGCTCAAGGATCCGGGTACCTTTACTATCCCTTGTGCTATTGGTAATATTTCTCTTGCTAATGGTCTTGCGGATCTAGGTGCTAGTATCAATGTCATGCCTTATTGCATATTTGAGAAGCTAGGGTTGTCTAATCTTCGTTCTACTCGTATGTACATTCAACTTGCGGACAAGTCGACCAAGAGTCCTAGGGGGATTGTTGATGATGTGCTAGTTAAAGTAGGCCCTTTTGTCTTCCTAGTTGACTTTGCGGTCATAGATACCGATGATGTGGATGTCTCATTGATATTTGGTAGACCATTCCTAGCTACTTCTCGTGCTTTGATTGATGTGCATGACGGAAAATTAACATTGAGAGTAGGACAAGAGAGTGTCACATTTTGCATAGCCGATGGCATGAAGTTTGCTCACGCACAAGATGATTTAGAGTACTCTTGTGATACTATTGCTTCGGCTAGTGTGTGTAGTATTTCTAACTTCGTGTGTCGAGATTCTTTGGATGTTTGCCTTAGAACGGATGTGCAGGAACATTTAGGCACCCCGAGTTAAAAGCTCAAGTGGCTTACCTTGATGAAGGGAGAGACAAGTTAGAGGGTGAAACGGTTTTTGTTGCTCTCCCGAAGGTGGAAAGGGTAAAGACCTCCTATGAAGAACCACCTACTCTTGAGCTCAAGCCTCTTCCCGCACATTTGGAGTATGCTTTTCTCATGCCAGATTCTAAGCTACCGGTCATCATCAATTTTGAGCTTCTACCCGAGCAAAAGGACCGTCTAGTGGAGCTCCTCAAGAAGTACATGAGAGCTATTGCGTGGAGCATCTCGGATATTCGAGGTATAAGTCCCACATTTTGCTCACATCGGATCCTTATGGAGGAAGATTTCAAGCCGGTTGTGCAACCACAAAGAAGGCTAAATCCTAACATGAAGGAGGTTGTGAAGAAGAGGTTATTAAGCTTATGGATGCGGGGATTATCTTTCCTATCTCGGATAGCCCTTGGGTTAGCCCCGTGCAGGTTGTCCCCAAGAAAGGAGGGATCACGGTGGTAGCTAATGACAAGGATGAGCTTATCCCGACAAGGACGATCACCGGGTGGCGTGTTTGCATAGATTATCGTCGACTCAATGATGCCACTAGGAAGGATCACTTTCCTCTACCTTTCATCGATCAAATGCTCGAGCGTCTCTCCGGTCACGAGTACTATTGTTTCTTGGATGGTATGTCCGGGTACTTCCAAATCCCGATCGCCTCGGAGGACATCGAGAAGACCACATTCACATGCCCCTTCGGTACTTTTGCTTATCGACGGATCCCCTTTGGGTTGTGCAACGCTCCCGCTACCTTCCAACGGTGTATGCTTGCCATTTTCGATGATTTCGTGGAAGATATCATGGAAGTGTTCATGGACGACTTCTCGGTTTTTGGGGATTCATTCGACCTATGCTTGAGGAACCTTGAGAAGGTCTTGCGTCGGTGTGAAGAGACCAATCTTGCATTAAGTTGGGAGAAGTGTCATTTCATGGTCAATGAGGGGATTGTTCTTGGTCACAAGATCTCTAAAAAGGGCATTGAGGTTGACAAGGCAAAGTTGGAGACCATCTCTCAAGTTTCTCCACCCTCATCCGTGAAAGCCGTGAGAAGCTTCTTGGGGCATGCCGGTTTCTATAGGCGCTTCATCAAAGACTTCTTGAAAATAACTACTCCTATGACTCGGCTTCTTGAGAAGGATGTGGAATTTCGTTTTGATGAAGAGTGCTTGCAAGCTTTTGAACTCCTCAAGGGTAAGCTCACGAATGTCCCTATACTCATTGCTCCGGATTGGTCAAAGTCATTTGAGTTGATGTGTGATGCTAGCGATTACGCCATTGGAGCGGTTCTAGGCCAACGAATCGACAAGAGATTCCATCCAATATACTATGCAAGTAAGACTCTCAATGATGCTCAAAGGAACTACACAACTACGGAGAAGGAGCTCTTGGCCATAGTGTTTGCTTTTGATAAGTTTAGGTCCTACTTGGTACTTTCTCACACTATTGTCTTCACGGACCACCAAGCTTTGAGGTACCTTCTATCTAAGACCGATGCTAAACCAAGGTTGATTCGATGGGTCCTTCTATTGCAAGAGTTTGATATTGAGATTCGAGATAAGAAGGGGTCCGAGAATGTAGCCGCCGACCACTTGTCTCGCTTGGAAGAGGCGGAAATGGTACACAATGGTAATGAAGAGATCAATGACAACTTCCCCGATGAGCTATTATTCGCTATAGCAACTTTAGAGTTCAAGGAACCTTGGTTCGCGGATTTGGCTAACTATCTTGCTAGTGGAGACTTGAAGGAGGGCCTCTCCACTCAAGACAAAAGGAAGTTCTTTGCGGATTTGAAACATTACTATTGGGACGATCCTTTTGTATTTCGAGTTGGCTCGGATGGTATGATTAGAAGATGTGTCACCTATGGAGAGTCTAAGGACATCATGCGACATTGCCACTCCGGTCCTTCGGGTGGACATCATGGAGCAAATCGCACGGCTCGCAAGGTACTTGAGTCCGGATTCTTTTGGCCCTCGATCTTCCGAGATTGTCAAGACTTTGTCAAGTCTTGCGATGCGTGTCAATGTTCAGGTAACATCTCTGCCCGTAATGAAATGCCTCAAAATGTCTCGTTAGTGGTAGAAATATTTGATATATGGGGTATTGATTTCATGGGACCGTTTCCTACTTCGCATGGTAACAAGTACATATTAGTTGCGGTAGATTACGTGTCTAAATGGGCGGAGGCACAAGCTTTGCCTACCAATGATGCCCGAGTCGTAGGGAAGTTTCTTGTTAAGTTGTTCACCCGTTTTGTTACCCCTCGTGCTATCATTAGTGATCGAGGTACTCATTTTCAAGGGCAATTCGATAGAGTATGCCACCGGTTCGGCGTCACTCATCGGATGTCCACCTCGTATCACCCTCAAACTAGTGACCAAGCCGAGGTGACCAATAGGGAACTTAAGAGAATCTTAGAGAAGACGGTCGACCAATCACGGAAAGATTGGTCGAAAAAGCTTGATGACGCTCTATGGGCCTACCGCACGGCCTACAAGACCCCTATAGGCACTACTCCCTATAGGATGGTCTATGGCAAAGCATGCCATTTGCCGGTAGAGCTCGAGCACCGAGCTTATTGGGCATTGAAATTTCTAAACCTTGATATGAGTCTCGCAGGAGAAGAGCGTAAGTTTCAGGTACATGAGCTCGAGGAGTATCGCCATCATGCATATGAGAATGCAAAGCTTTACAAGGAGAGGACGAAGCTCATTCATGATTCCCGTTTGAAGCCGGGCAAGGATTTAAAAATTGGTGATCAAGTTCTCCTATACAACTCTCGGCTCAAGCTCTTTCCCGGGAAATTGAGGTCTCGTTGGTCCGGCCCCTTTACGGTAACTCATGTTTTTAGTTATGGCACCATCGAGGTAATCTCTCCATCCCAAACCGAACCTTTTAAGGTGAAGGCCATAGACTTAAGCATTATGTTGTTAGTGATACTACAGGTGCTGTTGAGGTCTTGTCTTTGGTCGTGCCTTGAGTGTTCCTTGCTTCGTCGAGCTTAAGACGTTAAACAAGCGCTTCTCGGGAGGCAACCCGAGTGTTTTTCATTTCTTTTCTTCTTGATTTGATTGCATGATTGTGTGTTTTTGTGGTGTTCAAGGTCCTTGAGTTGTTGTGGTGTCCTTTGTGGTCTCGTAGGCGTTGAAATTCTGAAGTTCGGGGTCCGTTTTGGGTTGATTTGACGGTGTTTTGGTCATTTTTCGTCGAGGTTAAAATTTGCTTTTAGGCTGAGGAGGTGCACGCCGTGCACCACTGCACGCCGTGCATGATGCACGCCGTGCACCGTGCAAGGTTTGGTGCACGTGCTGTCCAGGAGGATTCGAAAAAATTTTCAGCTCCAAAGTGCACGCCGTGCACCCATGCACGCCGTGCACCCTGCACGTCGTGCACCCTTGCACGCCGTGCACCCCCTCTGCAATTTTTTTCCACAATATTTTTCACTGTTTGATTCGTTTGGGGGTGTTAATGAGGTATTGGGGTGATTATGATTTGGTTTTTCATTGGTATTTCTTGTGGTATTTGTTCATGACGGTTTGCTCATGAAAATTTGGCTTGTTGAGTTTGGCTAAGTGGTTTGATTGTTGTCATGATTGTTGTGCCATTGGCGTCTTCAATTGTGGTTTGCTGTTTGAGTTCATTGCTTAACAAATTTTGGGACATGGGTGGTTGATCATGAAGTGTTTAACTGGGATTCTTTAGTTGAGTGGGATTGGTGGTACTGATTGTTTGAGTTTGGGTTTGTGGCTTGTTCATGAGAGTTGGTTGTGTGATGTTTGGTTCTGGATTGCTGTGTGTCGATTTTGATGAGCTTGATTGGTTGTTTGTATGGTGTATGTCATTTTGTTGGGTGTTGCAGGTGATGAATTCAGGGGCTGATTTACCTTCTTTGTGTGAGGAGCGGTGTGGTTTATCACCACTCATTGGTTTAATTTTTATATATTCCTCCTTACATTGTGTGGACTTAGGCTTATATGTTCTTGATTCGTGTTTTTGATCCATTATGCATGCCTTTTGCTTAACTGTGGATCTCTGTGATTTGATTTTTGCTAGCATAGGTTGTTGCACTTGAACTTGATGATCTTGAATCGTGCTCAATGTTGTGCTTCAATGTTTTGATCATGTGTTATGACTAGGCGCCTTGATAGGGTTTGTGTTAGGAGTGTGCCCTTCTTGTTGATTCTTTGTTTGCACTTCTTTTGCATGATGCCTCCTAAGGGTAAAGCAGCTTCTTCATCCTCCGCCCCCAAGCGATCCAAGGCACCAGCTTCCAAGAAGAGGAAGGGACAGACTGGGGAGTCTTCTGCTCCTCCACCACGGTCGCCTTCGCCGCCTCCAGCACTTGGGCAGTCTTTCCACCGCCTCCCCCGTTTGACGGCTACCATCCATGGTCACAGTGGCCTGGGCACCCACGACCACAACCCCACTGAGAGCCACAGGATCACTCACCACTTCTCAGGACTTTGGATTTTTCCTTTCTTTTATTTCTGTTTATGACTGCATGTTTTGTTGTGTTTGACTCCTGATTTTCTCTTTTCATTTCTGGCTTTGCACTTGTCATGTTGTTGGATCACACATCTCATCCGTGCTCTCATCTGTCGACTCTGGGTTGTGTTTGAGTGGTGTGCCCTCCCTTGTTTTCTACAGGTACCCCTGATTCAGGTCCTCGTCCTGAACAGGTTACTTGACCCGGGATTCCATCTCCGGCTTCTCTTCTTCACCTCGCGGTATATTCGTTCCACCTTATCCTCTCTCTCTCTTGATCATTGAGGACAATGCTCATGTTAGTCGTAGGGGAGTTTGAGGTTTGGTGTGATTATTTGTCGGTAGAAGTCTAAAGCTATGTTTTGATGTGTTGCATGATCTTAATTGAATGTCGAATTCCTCTATTGTAGAATCGTTCGGTTCTTGACTTTTGGTGTTTAATTGACTTCAAGTTTTTCACAATGACGTTTAGACTGTCCTGCTTAGAACCTATAACCAGCATGTTAGCACTAATATCAAATGAGTCTGGGCCAGAACTGAGATTTTATCACTCTTGCATGTTGGTTGATTGGTTTGATACGTGTTTTTGTACCGCTCGATAACACCGGTCTAAGATGATGAAGGCAATCAGAATTTTCACCCTTTTCCATGTCTTTCTTTACCCTTTTTGGTCCTTCGTGATTGTGGCTTGAGATTAGACGGAATCCAATTCGAAATCTTGTGTGGAAGTTGTAAGGGGCTAAGGATCAAGTGGCTAAATTGTGAAGAAAAAAAAATGCTCAAAAGAAAAGCTAGGCAAGCTCGGCACCTAAGTGAAGTGTCGGGTTGAGCACTAAGCAAAAGGGCAAAGGCTGTGAGCTAGGCAGGTTCAACACCTAAGTGAAGTGTTGAATCGAGCACTAGTATGCAGTAAGAAAAAAAGAAAGAAAAATGGAAATGAAAAGAAAAGAAAAGAAAGAAAAAGAGTTCTCAAATGTAGCCCTTGATCCTAGCCAGAGTTTTGTAAAGTGCGGATCTAGAAGCGGATGAAGTCGAGTCGATAGCCACATCATAATCACTCACCACTTACAATCCATGTCCCGATTTCAAGTCCTTTTGATTAGAGTTGGTGTTGTCGTGGTCGGTTTTGCTGTGTCCCAATCAACCACTACTTGAAGTGTGCAGAAATTAGTGAGGTTTAGACTTGTTTGGTTGATGTTCTTGCATGTGTAGGTTTAGTTTGCTCGTGGAACAGTTTAAGCTAAATTGTGATTGCTTGAATCTCAATGGACCGAACTTGTCATTTGTGAACTTGGATGTTTTCTAATTCATTTGCTTGAGGACAAGCAAGGCTTAGTCGTAGGGAATTTGATGTGACTTTAATTAGTGCATTTTAAGCTTATGAATGACCTTTGAAATGCCCGTGTTTATTCGTGAAATGACATGACTTATATGCTTTCATTGAAGTTTTGTGCAAAGTATCATTTTGTTGTCCGGTTGCCACTTTGGAGCCAAATTCGTGGTCTATTGGAGTTGCCTCTGTGCATTTTCAGGTTATGGCATCAAAGTACGGATGACAAGGAGCGCATAGGAGCAAACGGGAGGTCATTTGGAGTCCGGACGAGGGAGATATGAGCATTACAAGATCGAGTTTTCTGCAGAGTGCAGGGGTGCACGCCATGCAGGTGTGCACGCCGTGCACGGGTGCACGCCGTGCAGGTGTGCACGCCGTGCAGTCGGGTGCACGCCGCGTGCACTGCCCCCTGCACTATAAATACTCTTGTTTTTGGCCATTTTGGAGAATTCTTTCATCTCTCTTGAACCCCAAACACATACCCACGAACCCTCAAACCCTAAACACATTTTTGGAGCAATTTGAAGCCATTGGAGCTAGGATTGAAGCCAACAAACCTTGGGAGAAGTGCTTACAAGTGGAGAAGTGAAGATCATCTCAAGGATTCATCCATGGTGTTCTTGGTGACCATTCTTCCTTCTTTTCTCTTTACTCCCTTGGCCATGTGTGGCTGAGTTTCTAGGGTTCATCTTGGATGGGTAGATTAGTTGTGCTATGATAGAGGGATGATTGTATAGAACTTGCCATGATTGATCTTGGTTGTATGAGGATGATTCCTAGACTTGTTCTTAATGCCATTTTATGCCATGTTTGCTTAATTTGGTCCATTCAATGTGATTTGATGCATGAGAGTGCTTGGATTGCATAGATTGTAGGTCTAGGGATTGAAGTGAGTGTGTTCTAAGAGATTAGATCATCTTATTTCAACCATTTTCACTTGATTTCTCTCTTGGGCATTTTGTCGAACACTTGGTGTGCATGTGGATTTTCATTCAATTGAGTTTGAAAAGGCTTTTTGGTGAATCTCTTAGTGTTAGAGCATTGATATGAGAGTGTTGTGCCTAGCCTTGTGGTCATAGAGTCTTAAGAGAGGGTCTTGTGTCTTGGCATTTCATCAAACACTTAGAATGCATCCTTTTTCACTTAGCTTGAGAGCGAGAGCCTAAGTTGAGTGGTATTAGGATAGGGATTTGGTGCTACGAGAGTGCATTGAGTCTATAGAAGTGAAATGCATGGTCATCCAAATGCAAACTCGATCTTGAATGGCTTGTTTGTTCAATTAGTCCTCTTGAGCATGATGACACTACCCACCAAGAGAACCCCCTTTGTCTTTGATTTGAGCCACCTTTCTTCTTGCTTAATCTTTGTTAGTATTGCATTTCTTTGCCTTTGTTTCTGATTTTCTCGATCAAACCAAACCAATTTCAAATGTCTAGACCGTCTATGAGAAGTGTGAGTATTGGTTTATGAGAGGACCCCGTGGAATACGACCTTGGTAAAATCGCTTTTATCACTGATCCCGGTCAGAACTAAAACCCTTGAACATCTCGTTGAACTGGTTTAATATTCGGTCCAATCTTGACAACATTGAAAAAAAAATACAAATGATGTATCAATTTGGTAGACTAAATTACATTTCGGTTTAACCGGCCAGTCTGGTCCAGTTCTGCCAACACTACTAAATTTTCAATGTCTAAATAGTAATTGTATCTCATTAATCACATACAACAGACCCAATGTAAAGCTTTATCATGAGTAAAATACATATTTATGAAAAATAAAATCATTATTTTACGCATGCGTCTAATGAGTGTGTGTAGTCCGTCGCAATGCTAGAGCCACCATCTAGTACAAAATAATGGGATTTTTTTTCTAACGACATGTAATTTTTGTTAATTCTACTTAAACTTTATTTTTGCCCGGTCATTGTTAATTGAAATACAAATATCCTCATTAACCAAGTTCTTCATTTCTTTCTAATTGAAGCCCTTAATATATGGTTCTAGATTTTTGGGTACAAGAGGGAAACCCCCTCTTTGTGTTTAGCTTCTTGACTGACACATAAAAAATCTTTTCTAGTGACTAACTATTTTTTATTATTCTGTAGTAAAAAGGTTGAACGGTTTGAAAGGTTGAATGTCTTGTGGGCAATGTGGTAGTGGATGCGTTTTTAACATCATCTAAATCCCAAACACCGAATGAGTTTCTACTTTATAATCCTCAAGTCGAGTTTATTTCTAGCAAAAAAATATGTAAACTGACACTTATTCACCTCGTTGGGTTGGTGGACCAATAAAGGTTCAACTGGAGGGTTGAAGGGGAGAGGATGAACCCTTATGCGTCTTTGGTTCCTTGAGCGTGGTTCCTTACAAGGAGGAATACAAGAGTATAGTTATAATGGGTTTACGTTGTTTATAGGTGTACACAAGTGTATGAGCAGGTAATAGAGAAGTATCAAAGGTGAGCACTATGAGCATATGACCAAGACCTTTAGTGTGCAGGGTAAGGTCATGCAATATTGGGCGTTTTGTCTAATATTTGTGTGTTGTGTTGTGTTGTTTGTTGAATGGATTACCCAGTATTTATAGAGCCACAATGGCATGAGCTAGAGCTCCACTGTCTACTACTAAGTGCTTTCAGGTGGCATGATCTAGGTCGTTGGCTACATGCCTATTCGTAGGTGAGTGGTTGGTGTCGAGGCAATGTTGAGGGCTTTAATGCTCATTATGGACGGCTCAACTTGAATCTTACGAACTGATGGAACAACGACTTTACTTGATACATAGTTTTATTATTATCTAATATTAATAATAATAAGTGTCGCAATGGTAGGAGTTTAAACTTTTGAGAAGGAGGTCATGGTTTCAAGTCCCACCAACACCCAATTGTAGTTATTATTATTACTAAACGGGGAGACCGACAACCGACATGGTGGTAAGTAATTTTTGTAACTTCCCTTGCAAACTCAGTCTTTAGATTAAAGTGATAAGATCTAATAACTGATATTGTTTCTTGATGCCGACAAGAAACCCTGGTCCTTTATGGGAAGCCGGTTATAATGTTGGAAGGAGTTGAATGACTAGTTGAATTATAAAAAGTTGTACTTGATGTTCTTATGATGGTCATGCCTTAATTAGATGATTATAAATCTTAATATGAACATAAAAAATAAAATATTATTATTTGTTAATATAAATAAAGTTGAGTGATTTTTAGTTATTTTTACTTTAATTAATTTAAATTTCAAAAATTAATTAGTCATGGAAGGCTAAGAGAGATTTGTTTTGAATGGTTCAAATAAAGGGGAGCATTTGGTGCTCCAGGAGCACTACAATCATTTCCATATATGTGTATATATATATATATATATATATGTATGTATGTGTATATGTATGTATGTATGTATGTATGTATATGTATGTATGTGCATATGTATGTATATGTATGTATGTGTATATGTATGTGGTGAACACTCCGGTGCCACTAAAAGTGGGGTACCGGTTACCCCTACTGGCGTTTTGATAGATAAACATGTTTCAAATATATTGTTTTTCAAGTATAAGAATCTACATGTCGTTAAAGGATAGATAAGGCGATTTGAACGAAAAAATAATTTGGTAGAGATGAAGATCTATCACTAAAAAAAGGGGCACTTAGCTTCGCTTACATCGAAACACTTTAACGTCAGTTGCTGAAATGACCGACGCTAAAACGTTGACTCACGTTTGACCGACGTTTAGCATCGGCCGCCTGCCGACCAACGCTAAATTCTACAAAAAAACCTAACGCTAAATTCGGTTGTGGGTAAAAAAACGAACCCTTACCCAAAACCAGCTTTAGCGTCAGTTATGGTCGGTTTTAGCGTTGATCACCGATCGACGCTAAAATACGTACCTATTTAAACCCCTAAAACTTCAGTTCTTCTCTCAGCCTCCACCCTAACCCTGATCTCAAACTCTCACCTCTCTCAATCCTCTCCTAAAACTCTCCCAACACCACCAATAAGCACCCCATCATCTCAAACTCTCATCCTCTCAACTCTAAACACCACCATATCCACCCCCTCACATCACCCCACCGCCGTCGGCGAGATCGTCACCTCGCCTACCGTCACCTCCCCTCGTCCGCCGCCGACTTTCCCCACCGCCCTCGTAGCAACTCGAGTTTCCCCACCGCTGTCACAGCAATGACTTTCCCCACCGTCGTGACCTCTAGCCTCCGTCACCCCATGACGTCGCTTGCACCCACCGCCCCTACTAAACTCGAGTACCAATGCCGACGAGCGCCGGTAGAAGGCAACCGATGCCCGCCCTGCCGGCGAGCACTCGCCGCTGTTCTTTCTGAAACCCAGATCTAAAAATAAAATAAAAATAAAACGAAAATTAAAAACGAAAATAAAAATGAAAAAAAATGAAAAATTGGGTTGGTAAGCCCATTCCGTCACCCCCGTTATTAGCGTCGGTCGTGGTTTATTTAGCGTTGGTCGCATAAGAAACGACGCTAAAATTTAGCATCGCTACAATTCGCGTCATTTTTTTAACCGACACTATAATATTTAGCGTCGGTCGGTCGATGACCGACGCTAAGGCGCGATTTTGACCGACGCTAAATGCTCGGTTTTTTGTAGTGTATCATATTTGGAAAAAATGCAGCTATAGAAAGAAGCATGAAGAACATTAAAGTATAATCTTATACTATGATGACTAAATTTTCAACTAAGCTCAATTTAGACTTATTAAGATTAAATATGTTGATATAAATGATTAGTTCAATGAAAATACCATTCTAGATATCACAAACGTCAGTGGGGGTAACTGGTACCCCCACTTTTAGTGGGAGCACCGGAGCGTTACATATGTATGTATGTATGTATTGTAATTCATACATATGTATGTATATGTATATTGTATGTATGTGTATGTATATGTATGTATGTATTGTAATTTGTAAAGTTAGCTTGTGTCTCTTTAGTGACACTATACCGAATCCTCTGTTAGAACATTGTTAGCAGCTTCTATTGTAGTTGCAATTAAAGACCTTGTATGATCACAATGGACCTTGTCCTTTGTAATGCAAATCTTAAATGATTGCGCAGTTCAAGGATGGACACCAAAACTAAAAATATGTGTCTTGTACGATCCTAGTAATGGTTTCTGTTAGGTAATATGTCTATCATGTAATCAAGATATCATAACTGTAAATTTTGACAATATCAACTACTGCCAGAACTAGCAAGCAATTCTATTTTTTTCTATTTTAAGTTCACCAAGCATATGATAGATGTTAATTGCAAACACTGTAATGTAAACCCTCACATTTGACTTGTAGCTTCTTGAACCGAGAGATCTTTTTTCTCAATTTGAACGTAGAAACCCAAACTCTTATTATTGCACCATGCTTCTGGGAAAACATTCTGATTGATCCCTATTCCACCAAAACAGGTTGTTAGAATTGAAAACCCAAACAAAACCCTATACTCTTATGGAAATCCAAGGTTAGGGTGGGACTTACCTTGACCCGAAGAACAAAAAGTGACCAGCCATCCACTTTACTCTTCCTTTGAACTCATGGAAATAACAAAGATGATTTTCTCTAAGGTCAAGCGAAGAGATGATCGCAATGTTGCTATCCGTGAGAGAGAGAGAGAAAATTAGAATCATGTGTTTCTACAAAATTTCATTGATTTTAAATACCCATCACAAGAAATCGTCGTTATTGCCTTGAAATGTCTGTTACATCCCAAAATGCAACGATTATTACATGCCACAACACTCGTTGCTGCTTCACAAGGCATCCACTGGTGTGGCATCACAATGCATGTTGTCCCACTTGAGCACAATAGTCATTGTATACAAGCCACGACCGTTGCACTGGTTGACAACAATGAACATTTCCAGCAGTTGCAGTAGTGTTTCAGAACCAAAATTCGACATCAACCATCATGAGTCTGGGCTGGATGTTACAAATCTCCCCCTTTAATAGGTTTTGTCCAAAAACCTAAATTCTTCTTCATAAAACATCGCAACCAGCAAAATGCTTTTTTTTTTTTTTTTTGTCTGCTTGATTCCTTTACCAAATTTTATAAGCACCACTCTACCATAGTCTTATTAAATAAAATCACAACCTCATCTAGTTTTTTGCTTTTAATTGTTTCATAGTCGAATGGTAGGCACCCAACTAGGAGAATTGTCTTTGTAATACATTGCAACCAACCAGTGCCATCAACCAAAGTGAACCATTCAAAGGCACAGTTATACCCTTTATCTCTATTATAGGACTTTCAACCCTTTTAAACCAAATTTTCATTGTAAATCATGTATTAGTATCAGAACCATATTATCACAGTTGTTGGGTCAATAGTGTGCATTTAGTTGTTGGGTTGTTTTGTTCAAAAAGATTAATCTCTATAAGGTTTATGTGTTCTATTTTAGGTTTATTCGTTTTTCTAGCAGGAGATTAGGGTTTGTAAATTATAATAATGATGGTTGGTTGTTTTGCAGGATGGTAGAAGCGGGAAGGAATGGGGACTTGCTTACAAAGACGGTTAGTGTCAATTGAACTCCTAGCATTGTTTTGCATACCGTGATGCTTTGGTTTACTTTGTCTACGTGGGATGAAAATTCAGACAAAGAACTCAGTGTTGGTATGCTGATTTCAGCTTAGATTTATGTTTGTAATTCCTAGACAAGGCTGCAATGGTAGGCGGCTTAAGGAATTTAGTACTTGGAGTCTAACTACTTTATAATTATTACACGGACTTGTTGCCATAATTTGACGATTCTCATCATGTTTGTCAAGTGTCTAGTTCCGAGAGAAATTGTATGTGCTTCTCCCCCAGAGGTAAGAGTAATCTCTTCTACAAAGAAAACCTTGATCCTAATTGCCTTACCATTATTGTGTTCACAATCCACCATGCTTTCGAGTGTCAATTCGTAGCATCTTTAAATGGCTTATAGGCTGTCATGTTGCATGACAATTTATAAATAAACAATTAACACCATCAGTTCTTAACATCAGTCTTAGCAAAAAAAAAAGTTTCTTAACATCAGTCATCACAATGATCTGATGATTGCAATGCCACACTGTCAAATTTCAAAGTGTCCTTTCTTCTTTGTTCACATTAATCATAGTAGTTTGCAAAATAATTCTGAGTTTAGAGTTGTAGTACTACAATTTAGTGCATACATTAACTTCAGTTCATTTAAACTGTTGTAGTTCAGGAACTTTAGCTCTGTTCATTAAGGGAGTGAACCTGATTCTTCTCTACTTAAGGATGATGATGCTCGCTCGCATTTCAAGACTAGAGCTAAACTTTTCATGTAACTGATAAAAAATCTAGCAGTTAATCAACTATTCAGTTCTGAGAACAAGATTCACTAATTTGATTTAAAATTCGAGTTAGTTTCGTTGATTTGTTAAACATGGACCAAGATATTTGTATTGCGTTGTAATGGTAGATTGTGTTGTATATCATCATTTCATAATCTAGTGTCAGTTACATCAATATCTATTGTTTGAGATGAAAAATAGATCTATTTCATTTATAAAACATAAGGGTAACAGATGTACATTCTCCAATGAATGATTTTCCCCAATTCTCTATTTATTATGGTCTGGAAATTGGTTTAGGTTTGGTGACTAGTCTCGGTTTTTCTTTGGTTTTAGCTAAGGTTGTTCGGTTTTGGTTTGGTCTGAAACTAAAACCGACCAGTTCGGTTTCGGTGAAAAAGAGCCTAAATATATTGGGGTCGTCATAAATAACTATTTGGTCAAGTATTTTCCGATCACCATAAAAGATATATCGACCAATTCTTTTCGTCATAAATAACTATTAGCGATGGTTGGTCACAAATAAATTATTTGTGGGGAGGATATTACCGACGACAACAAATGCTCACAAATAATTATTAGCGACGAATGTAGCTATCAGTGATGATTTTTTGTTGTCACTAATAACTGGTTTTTTTGTAGTGAAGGTAGAATACAAGTCTATGTCGATAGTTTGTTTAGAGATATTGTAGTTCACTCGTTTGCTCAAGGAGTTGGTGGTTCACTTTGAAATTCTTGTATTCTTCACGCAGACAATACTAGTACATTTCAAATTACTTCTAATCAAGTTCTACATTATTCTGCCAAAAAAGGTTCTTCATTATCACACTAAAACCATAAAAGTTTGAGTGTGCTATATTCGAGAACTTATTCACGATGGTTCAATTAAGGTTGTATGCTCGATATTAAATATCATATTGCATATGTTCTCACTAAGGTTGTGTACGAGCAAACATTGGTACCTGTCAAGGAAATTGATGAGTTGAGACCTACATTAATTTAAGGGAGGTTGTCAATTGAAGAAGTTTGTTTACCAATATGTAATTATATCTAGGTTAATTTATTTGCTCCTAAGTATAATAAAGGACCGTGCAATGAATTTTAGAGGCCTTGTTCCAAAATTATGGCATGGTTTATGCTTGTATCAATATAACCCGACAAATTTGGTTCACGTAAAACTTGACTAGCAATAGGTTTAGGACATATTTGTTTTTCTTGCACATTGTCTCACCCTATTCTCGACTTGTTACATATAAAACTTATAGTAATATTTATTAAATTTTACAATTTTTTTATACTTATAACTATTAATTTCACCTTACCATCTCAATAATATAACTTATTTTGTAATTACTACTACGTATTTTGAAAATGTACTTTACTAATTTTACTTCAAAAGTCGAGTTTTCATGTTTATGTTTTTTGAATCATTTGTCATAGTGGGTATTACCCTCATCCTATGCTCCATAATAAATACCCACTCGGAACCTACCTTTCACGGGTCTAACTTGGATATTGAGGTACTCGTTCTAACGTAGATCCATTGGCATTCCTAACCTATATGAATTTGTGTTAAAACAATAAAAATTTGTGAAAAAATCATAATTTATATATATATATATATATATATATATATATATATATATATATATAATATAAAATAAAACTAAAAAAAACACACAAACAATGTAAGTTAAAACATAAGCTTATTTCATTTTGTCAAAGCAAGGGATTGAACCCTTGTTCATCCAAAGCCAAAAGGACAAGCTAAACGACTAGACCAACACTATATTAATATCTACCTTTTGTATAGTTATTTTATAATACATCTCTCATGTGTTTCTACTTAACTCGAAATTTTGAGACCCCCGGAATTATGAGGCCACGTGCCATAGGACCTGCCAGCATACCCTATTGGGCGGCTCTGAGTATAATAAGTTTAGTTATATGCATTATGTAAACTAAGACTTATTATCACAACCACTAATAATAAGAAAGCCCTCTTCGTTTTCCAATAGAGTCGTTCTTTACAATTTAAATACCATGTAAATGTATGTGTTTCCATGTTTAATACAAGTTTATTCCCACAAAAATCTTAGTCAAGCACAAACTCAATTTTTTTGGTAAGTAACTACCAAAAAAAAATATGAAAGAAGTCATTTTCTTTGTGGTCCAGGAAGAACATGCAAGTAGTGATTAAATTAAGGCTCGTTAATCAGTATTGTATTAGAAAAATCATTTCATTAACTTAGATTAACTCTAACTTCAACCAAATAAAACCCACCTGATTCAAACCTGAACACATAAAAAAAAAAAAAAAAAAATACTCTTGGAACAATTTAGCCAATCTGGGAAAAAAATAGAGATGAACAACAATGTCATGCAATTCTTGCCATCACAGCACAACAACAACAACAACAACAAAACCTCTACAATAATATTACAAGCCACCACCTCCAACAACATTCACCACCAAAAAGCAGAAAGCTCAAGACCAAGTAGAGTTTGTTCATTTGAATGTTTTTTGGCTTTACTTTGTTCTATAATTATTCATTGTATTTACTATTTACCACGTTCTGGTAATCTTTCTTTCAACTTTATTTGTTGTAACAGCACAAGGACATGGTGAGACCTCCAGCATGCTGTGGAAATGTAAACTTGAAAAGGGGACTTTGGACTCCTGAAGAAGATGCCAAAATCCTTGCACATGTCGCCAAACATGGCACTGGCAACTGGACTTCTGCCCCCAAAAAAGCAGGTCCTTTTTTCTTTTCTGTATTCTATGTTAATTAACAATGATGCTAGCTAGTTAGTACTAGCCACTAGGCTAAACATCTTGTTTATCTGGCAGGACTACGCAGATGTGGTAAGAGTTGCAGGCTTAGATGGAACAATTACCTGAGGCCAGATCTCAACCATGAAACCTTTAAACCAGAAGAAGAAGAGATGATTGTCAAGCTCCATGCTGCAATTGGCAGCAGGTGGTCAATAATAGCACAGCAGCTTCCAGGGAGGACAGACAATGATGTGAAGAACCATTGGAACACTAAGCTAAGGAAGAAGCTTTCTGAAATGGGGATTGATCCTGTTACCCACAAGCCATTCTCCCAGATACTAACTGACTATGGTAACATCAATGGTGGAATCTCTTCAAGACCTAGAATTGGATCTCTCAACAGAGATCACCTCAAGACTGCTAATCCTCTTCCTCAATCGGCAGGGGTCTCGTCCATCAGCACCAACAATTTCATGGATGACAAGGACTCAGAAATTTTGCCAATTTCAGATTGTTACATAATTAACAACAACAATAATAATATGATGAGCAGTGATGTGAATGAGGGACAGTCACTAGACCTTATGGATCAGCTCCAAGCTATAAAATTGGTGACTGAAGCAGCAACAGCAGCAGGGGATGAGTACTACTACCCATCATTCCCATCGTCATCCTCTTCTTCCTCATCTTCGTCAACTTGCTCAACCGCAGCAGCGGCGAGTCATGAGATGATGATGTCGACGAGGAAGTCGTCTCCGCCTTTTAGCTGGAGGGATTTCCTGTTGGAAGACGATGATGTTCAAATCCCTGAGGAGGCAGAAGGAAATGATGATGACATTGGCATGGAGATTTGGTCTCCAGGAGAGAAACAGAGGAATCAGCAGCAGCAGAGTAGTTATGCAGTAGCGGCGGCGACTAATGTGGTGGGTTCATCTGCTTCTTCTTCGTTTGTTGAAGGAATATTGAATGGAGATGGGAGACGTGACATGTTCCTGGATTTCTCAAGCCTGTTGCAAGATCCTAATTACTAATTATGCTTCACTTTTGGCTAACTGATGTTGCTGCTCTGTTTCGCTTTTTTTTGCTGTCAATTAATTCCAGCTTCTAAAAGGAACAACAAAATGGAATCAACTTTTTTATGTTTAACTTTACAAATATTAAAATAATAAAAAATGCACAAGATGTTTTTTTTTTTTTTTTTCTCTTCATTTCCGATATAGATTAGTCAATCTTTACAATCGAATACCATGTAAATTCGTGTGTTTCAATGTTTTAAACAAGTTTTGTCAAAACTTGTGAATATGAAACTATTCAAAGTAACTACAAAAAAAAAATTTGAAATAAGTAATTTTCTTTGTGGTACAGGAAGAACATGCAAATAGTGATTAAATTAAGACTCGTTAATCATTATTGTATTAAAAAAAATTTATTTCATTAACTTAAAATCCAACTGATTCAAACCAGAACACATAAAAAATAGGCCAAAAACAAATTCGTAGCCAAACTTATTCCGAGAATGTCAAACACAGCCAAAACTATTCGTAATCCCAAAAATGATAATGTTTAATTTTCCGTTAACTTTTCCGTCCAAGTTAACGAAAATTTAACCCCCAAAGTGATGTATCAGCTGATGTGTCCAACTTTTTGTCACATAATTATTTTTAATTAAAAATTATTAACCAAAATAAAACAAATAAACATTAAAATTAAAAATAATTTCTCAACTTTCCCAAACCTAATTTCCCTAACTTTTGTCATCTCCAGCAAAGCTCCGCCGCCACCTACCTCCGACCTCGTCCGACCTCCGATCTCCGAACTCCTCCAATCTCTCTCCGACCTCATCCGCCCGAAGCCTACCTTCGACCACCCATGTTCCCTCCTATGCCTGAAATTTGGAATCGTGAATGGGGTTGGGGAGATGGTGAGTTGGGTTGGACGGAAGGTGTGGCGGCAGTATCATCACAAACCTTCGTCTCTTTTCTCCCCCTCATTTCTCCCATTGCCGGAGAGCTAGGACCTTAGGGGCCTGCACTGCACCCATGGCCGTCAGAGATGATTGGGAAGTGGAAGATGAAAATGGTGGGTTGTCAGATGGACAACGCAGGAACGGTTCCCCTGTAATGTGTTTTTTTTAATTAAATTTAATTTAATCTTTTCCATATAAGTTTATTTATTTATTTATAATTAAAAATGCCAATGTGTCATATGATGTGGCAGTAGTTGACTAGTCAAATAGATGCCACATCAGTTTCGTTAGCACCGTCAATAACGGTGTTAAAAATTTGATGGTCATTGGCCAAATATGTCGTGAATATTAGAAGTTTGATCATTGAAATAGTTTTGGATACGTTTGACATAAGCCGGAAAGCTTTGGCTACAAATTTGTTTTTGGCCTAAAACATACTCTTGCAACAACTTAGCCAATCTTAAAAAAAAATTAGATATGAAGAATAATATCATGCAATTCTTGCCACCACAACACTTCCGGCAACGTTCACCAAAATCTTCTAAACCTACATTTCCACCAAAATATTCAAGTTAGAGTTCTAACACTCGAAGCTTTAATGAAGCAAGATATTCAAAGTCTTTTTTTGTATCAAACAAGTCAACAAATTATCGAGCTTAATAGACCATAAATTGATTTCTCAAAATTCATCAAAGCCATAAATAAACTTAAATAAAACTCATGAAATTCCTCTGTCTCATTTGATTATGCAAAACTCTCTGACCAACACCATTTTTCCCTAATCCAATCACCATCAACTCTAGTCAAGAGAGAGAGAGAAAACACAAAGAAAGAAAAGAAGACAAGGGTCATGGAGTGAGCCTAGGGTTTGGCTCAAGAAAGAATTAACCTAAAAGGAAGAAGGGAAGAGAAGGATCATGGGATTTTTTCCCATAGTAGGGTTCATTATAAAATTAATTTCCAAAATAGGGTTGTTTACCAGTCAATTCCCAATCTAGGGTAAAATATGCTGACTGGGCAATGAAATCGCCACACTAATTGGCGATTTACTTTTATCAAAATATATAATTTATGCAAATGGGTTTGTCAGAGATAAGTTCTTTTGCAAAATTTGTTGCATTTCAACCATTTCACTTTTTTATTTTTCTGTTTGGTCACAAAATTCTTTTTTTTTTTACATTTGTTTGTTTTATGTTTAATTGTTCATCTATTCGTTAATAAGACATATAATATTTTTTGTTTATAACATATATAATTGATTTGTGTCTCGTAATATAGCTACTAATCATTCAGAATGTTAACAAATAGAGTCGCTCAACATTTAGCTTAAAAAAATTTGTTTGTGACTCGTCTTGATTCGAGATGGCCCGACTCAAAATTTTAACGAATCGATATTAAATCAAGACTAAAACAAGCTCGACCTCATAATTTTCTAAACAAACTTACATCCAATCGATTTTCAACGTAAATCGAGTTTGAACTCGATCCCCTAAATCAATGTTACGTACAAGTTGGGGGATTTTTGGTTTTGTCCGGATCGAGTTCAAGCTCGATTTAAGTTCAAGTTGGGGGATTTTGGTTTTGTCCGGATCGAGTTCAAGCTCGATTTAAGTTCAAGTTGGGGGAATTTTGGTTTTGTCCAGATCGAGTTCAAGCTCGATTTAAGTTAAAAAAAATCAAGTTCAAACTCGGCTTGTTAAGAAATTTATGAGGTTGAGCTTGTTATAGTCTTGATTTAATATCGATTCGTTAATATTTTGAGTCGGGCCATCTCGAATCAAGCCGAGTCCACAAACATATTTTTTTAAGCTAAATGTCGAGCGACTCTATTTGTTAACATTCTGAATGATTAATAGCTATATTACGAGACACAAATCAATTATATATGTTATAAACAAAAAATATTATATGTCTTATTAAAGAATAGATGAACAATTAAACATAAAACAAACAAATGTTAAAAAAATTGAATTTTGTGACCAAACAGCAAAATATAAAAGTGAAATGGTTGAAATGCAACAAATTTTGCAAAAGAACTTATCTCTAACAAACACATTGCATAAATCGCCATACACTTTGGCGATCTTTATTTATATATTTTGATAAAAGTAAATCGCCAATTAGTGTGGTGATTTCATTGCCCAGTCAGCATATTTTACCCTAGATTGGGAATTGACTGGTAAACAACCCTATTTTAGGAATGAATTTTATAATCAACCCTACTATGGGAAAAAATCCAGGATCATGGTGTTTGATGTGTAGCAAGAATTGAGGAACCACACCAAAAAAGAAGAGGAAAGAAAGTTACAAGTCGTAAGAATAGGATTCCAGAAGTGGTTTCAGGCTGTTTCTGCTCAGTTTTGGTTTAGAGACAAACCGAGTTTTAACTCTAAGTTCATATCACATTTGGGCTCAAGTTCGGGCTATGATTTAGACTCAAGCTCGGGCCGAGAAGATGGAGTGTGTTGACTTCACCTGATGTGTCGAGTTCTTGGGCCGAGTCCAATTAGTCTGATAGATAATCTTGAGGTTTGGGATTTGAAAACCACTTTCATCTTTTTTAACACACGTTTTGCTAACACTGTCTCCTACCGTCCCACGTAACCAACCCTTGGTCCAAGAATCTCTATTCTACATACCTTATTGATATCCAATTCGAGCCACGTCGATTTGAACCAAGTCGTTCGGGTGTTCTATCCACCCAACTTTGATTGATGGCAACTACAAATAGTCAATACATTTTTCACCCATATCGTACCCATGCGCCCTCTAGCAAGCTAACCTCACTCTGTGATGACAACGAAGTTGGCCGAAGGCCGACGTAGCCCATGAAGAAACCTGAGTGATGAGGGGAGGAACACTGATATGAACTAACGACAACCGTGGGTCGTGACTCGATACCAAATGCTCGGCAGCAAGGCAATCGAATGCAATCCTCAAAACTGAATGAAAACATACTTGGACCCACTAGCTATAATGAGTTAGGAACCAGAAGTATCAAGATTCGTGATAACTTCCAAATTTTAACAGTCATTGCCCTGAACTTCTCCATTTAGTGCAAATCAGCCTAATTAGTTACGAAACTATGTTAATTATTTAATTTGACTAATTTCAAGTTAAATAATTTGATTTTGAGTTAACTAACTTAATAAAAGGTGGGTTGGTTTAGGGTAGATTTATAATGATCTTATGATTAATTACATGGCACTACAAAAAACTGTACGTTTAACAGCGGCAAAAAAGGCGTTTAACAGCGGCCAGGGCCGCTGTTAAAAGAATTTAACGGCGGCCACGAGCCGCTGTTAAATTCGCTAATGGCAAAGTCATTTAACAGCTGCAAAAAGTGGCCGCAGTTAAATCATAAAATTTAACAGCGGCCATAGGCCGCTGTTAAATTAGTCCGCTAATTAAAGTAATAGCCGAGCTCCGGCGATTGAGCCAGAACTCCGGCGATTGAGCCAGAACTCCGGCGATAGTCCAGAGACCAGAGGAACTCCGAAACGCGGCGATTGAGCAGGAGCTCCTCCTCCTTCCGTCGCTGCTTCTTCTTCCTCCTCCCTCCGTCACTGCTTCTTCTTCCTCTTCCTTCTTTTCCTTGCTTCTTCTTCCTCTTCCTTCTGTTCGTTGCTTCTTCTTCCTCTTACTTCTTTTCCTTGCTTCTTCTTCCTCTTCCTTATGTTCCTTGCTTCTTCTTCCTCTTCCTTCTGCAAACAACCATGGAAAACGAAATAAGCCAATATCCATAGATCTAATCGAAAACGAAATAAATCGAGAGAGAAGAAAGGATTGAATACCTGGAAGATTGTGGCCATAGATCTAATTGAGAGAGTAATGGCGGCAGTGGAGAGAAAGAGAAAAGGCGGGGTTCCGGAAGAAAAAGAAGAAGAAGATTATGAGAGAAGAAGAAGAAGAAGAAGGTAAGAAGAAGAAGAAAGAAAAGAAGAAGAAGAAGAAGAAGAAGAAGAAGAAGAAGAAGAAGAAGAAGAAGAAAGTGGTGGCGGCTGGCAAAGCTCCGGCGACGGCGGAGTTGAGGATGAGGGAAGAAGAAGAAGACCATTAGGGTTTTTTTGCAAAGAAGAAATCAGGACCGTTGAGATTAAATCAACGGTCCAAATTAAATTGGGAGCTATCCGCGTCCATCTGTTTCAACCAATCAGGGACGTGTAATTTAACAGCGGCCACTTAGCCGCTATTAAACTCTCTAATTTAACAGCGGCTAAGTGGCCGCTGTTAAATTTCCCGTGTTTTTTAATTTAACAGCGGCCAAATTCTGGCCGCTGTTAAGCTTCTGCTGTTAAATTGACATTTTCTTGTAGTGTGGTTTGGCATGTATATTATAATAACTTTAATATTTCTATAAAAAATATAATAACTTTAATATCATCAAGTTTATTATTGATAGATATACGTTGATTTTTTGTGTGTCATCGAGTTGTGATGTTTGTACTTCATGTACCATTCTTAATGTTCTTGGCAAGAATTTCCACATCTTTATAGGGATTCGTTTGTTAGGGGAAATCAGCTGTGTTTCTTGGAAACTCTGTATTCTGAGATATCCTTGTTTTTATACTGTCCAATGAGCTGAGTTTGTATTTCAGATACCCAGTTCTTATTGTCTCAGAAAGTGTATCTGAATTCTATTTATCGAATTATTCCCATGAATAATGGGACCCACTTTTCCCTCCATTCTTTACCAAATATCTACAACAATGTATTTACATCCTCCAATTTAACAAATTTTCCACCATTCTAATTTTCATATTTCCACTAATTCTCAATCCCTATACCAAACGACCCCTAGGTAGTAAATGCGATGGAAATTTGCCAAGATTTCGTTCATTTTAGTATTTCATCCACATCTCTTTACCCAAGATATCGATAATGCAAGATCATAGAGTTGGAAAGATAATTCAGACACATTTGCATTCATTTATTATGGGCGGCCAAATTTTAAGAGAACCGAGAGATATGCTTGTTTAAAGTTGATTGGCTAAATACTAAAAACTACATATTTGGTAGTTCTCTTTTTAGTTAATTTTTGTATTAGTCTTTTATACCATCTTACTTGGTTTAGGAGTTGAGGGCCTTTTGTTAGACTATAAATTAAGGCTTTTGTACTTGTTTTTATAGAAGACTTTGAGAATGAATATTTACTTTGTTACCTAGCACCTTCTGATCTAGTGGTAAAGCACTTGGCTAGATGTTGACTTAGGTACATGCACTCTGGATTCGACTCCCACCAGAAGCAAATCAAAGGATTTCCTTGTTGAGAGCTAATGTGTGGTAGAGACCAATCCAGGTGAGCGGGCTTGGGCCATTTCTTGGCCTGTGGGCTTTTAGCAAGGGCTGGAAGGACTAGTAGCAGGCGACCATCTGGTGAGAAAACATCCTGCACAGGGGGCTTGTATCCCTGATGCGGGATTGGAGTTTAACCTTGGGTGAGGATGCCCGAAGGGCGACCCATACATTAATTGTGAGGCTTCTCGTTTTTCACTCGTTAGGTTCTTTGAGAGTGTATGAATTCATACTCAAGAGAGATTTCCCTCATTTGTAGTCAGCATCTATCTTACCTCCACCCTCATGTCAAAGATGTCGAGTTTGTTGACTTTAGTTACTGATATTGGGGAGAATGTAGAGCTGGTGATGACAAAGAACGTAAGGCATACACTGAATGCGGAGCGGCCTAAACAGCTATACAAGCACATCAAGTCTTTCATGGGAGCTCAAGCCACAGAGCAAGTGTCAATTTAACCAACTATAGGCCCTGTTTACTATCACTTATAATTATCAAAATTACATAATCGTAAATTAAAAAATTCAATTATATAATTTTAACACAATTTCGTTCAAATTAAAAAAGTAAAAAAAAAAGCACTTATGAAAATTATAAAATTCACATTATGAAATGTGGAGACAGGGAATTATGTAAATTTTCATAACAACTTCCCCCCTTTCGAGTCCCACTCCCAGCAACAACATTTTCTAACGCAAAATCCTCACATCCTCCCCACTCTCAACAAACCAAAATCCTAACAGCTTACAATGCTGATTTGGGGAATAATACCTAACTACACACTATTATTTATTAGATAATCAAATCACATCATCCCCATCTTCCAAACTTCTTCCGCCGTACTCTGTGATTGACGGGATCAGATGTGGAGTGATGAGTGTGCTAGTAATTAGTCGAGTTTAGACGAATGTTATATGTTTTTTTTATAAGAACGAATGTTATATGTGATTCACTTGAATTCTAGAAGTATGCATAATTTGTAATTCAACTAAAGTAATGAACACAATTATTATTATAAGATTATATAATTTCTTAATTTATAAAACACCAAGTAAACAGAATTTTAATTATGAATTATAATTATGTAAATTTTAAAATACTGCCAATTATATAATTTTAGATAATTTATAGTGAACATGGATCCACCAGAAATAGTTCGGAGTTGGTGGATGGAGTAGAAGGTTGAGGAACATATATAATGTCTTATTGATTAATTTTCAGTAATATGTAGTGAACAGTAAAACAAAAAATAATAAACATGTAGTTAACAAAGTTTACAAAATATGGCTAAATTATTTTCTAATTAATATATGCTCATATGATGTATTACAGTTTAAATGGGGGACTAGAAATAATATTTTTAGAATTAATTAATCAAAATATAAAATGATGCCACATAACAATATAACTGATGACACTCACCTAAGCGTTCACCATATAATAGATTTTTTTCTCCATTGTGCCGTCTAATTAAAGACGCTATAATGAGATGTGTTCAGGTTGATGGAGCTACATCTAAAGGAAAAGGGGAAGCAATTGGTTTCTACGTGACTGATAAATATGGTTTAAATATATTTTTGGGAGGGAAAAGTTTTGCTTCAATTTTGGACCCTTTCACAATTGAAAGCATAGAAGTTCGGGAAGCTTTGCTATGGATTTTAAAAAATAAATTTAATGAAATTATTCTGATGGGTGATGCAGAACTGGCTAAAAATAAAGTTTCTCAATCCAGAAATCTTCATCCAAATGCAGGAGCAATTATTTAAGAAATAAGGGATTTATTTTGCTCTTTGAGTGCTTTCGAATATAGAACAATTTTAAGGACTCAAAATATAAAGGCTCATAATTGAGCAAAATATGCACTCTCTTTCCTTCCAAATTCTTCAGAACTAGTGAATTTAACACTTTTTTAATAGGTTAACGATCATATAGGATCATTCCTGATGAAGAACTTATTAGGATCGAGGATAGTATTATAATTTCCACACGAAAAAGTATTGGGGGAAATAAATGGGTGGGGAAATGTTTCAAATATATCTCCAAATAACACTTACGGTATATCTTTTATTTAGAGAACAAAGAATTAGGATTTTGTGAAGTTTATAAACATTTTTATACAAAAACTCTTCAACTTTTTTGAAATATTGATAAATATCACAAGAAATATATATCTCATTGCTAATTTGTGTCATTTGAAATGTCACAAGAAGACATCGTCAATATTTAGAAAAAATGAGGTAACAAATTAAAGCAATACTTGTAAAAGCGACATTTACAAAATGTTGTTGAAAATTTATTGTGAAGTTTTATTGACTTTTTGCAACAAATGAGAAATAACACTACCAAGTTTTTGTTGTTGCAGTTATCTAGCTCGGTTTAAGTTTGAATAATCTAAATCAAGCTTCAAGTGTTTTATCTGCTTTAAGTGAGTAGTCACGACTTCAAACATTCATTAAATTCATTGTAAAGAATGATAGGACGTCAAATCATGTACCATGGACGAAAAAATTTCATGACAAACTCTTGTTAATCAGACTCAGTTAAAAAAAAAAATCATAATCATTTTGGATTTACTGGCGTTATTGCTAACTATTTTGGTTAAAGAGTCGTGTCACTGTCATCCTTCACGAGGAATGTATAATTTATGCAACAGAGATCTTGAATTAAACGACATACATATAAAGTCTCTATGGAAATAGATTTATAATAATAATTCATATGAGTAGCTTTGGTGTAAAGTGTCCTTAGATACAAAAGTACTCCTCCACATTATATGAAGAGAAGATTTTTCATACTTTGAAACAAAAACAAAGAAGAAGGAATTAAAATGAAATTTCTGGTTGAGATTAGGTAAAGTGAGGAGGAGAGGATGATTGAGCTTTTGGCCCAAAGAAACCAAACCCCCATGTACTTGGATGGAGGACACACCACATCTTCATCCTCACTTACTTGGCATAGAATTTCAATACATACATGTAATACAAAGTGCATTTATTTCATTTTAGGTATGACTGTTTATCAGGCCGTCCCGTGAATTTCGGAGGCCTTGTTCTAAATTTATTATGTGGCCCTATAAAATGATAATTTAAACCCAAATTATTTGGGTACCCTAACCTGACTTGTTTGGACGGGTATACTTATTGGTTTGAGACATTAATAATACCCTTTTATGATAGTATACACGTTCGACCTTGTACCCACCTTAACTTACACTCATTGTCATTCCTAGACTATATAAAATTTATTAACAACTAAAAAAAATGAAAAGTAAAATAATATATGAAGTATAACTTAATATCATATCATACTTATATATTTAATAATAAATTTAGAGAAAACGATGATAATAAAAATAGAAAGACCACTTCAAAAATACAAACAATGTTGAATAGAACAAAAAAACTTAATTTGATTTTGTCAAAGATGAGAATTGAACCCATCACCACCTAGAATAAAACAAAGAGCTAAGCCACTAGACCACATCAACATTTATGTTTACTTTCTGCACACTTTATTTATACTATATATTTTAGGTATTTTTACTTAACCCGAAAATTTTGAGGCCCCCGATATTTTGAGGCCCTGTGCCGGAGGGCCGGCCAGCACACCCTTAGGGCTGGCCCTGCTGTTTATAATATATATGTACACACACTTTTTTTTGAAATTGATAATTGGACCTTAGTTTGATAGAAAAATTAAGGGTTTAGGCATTGATCATGTGCACCATATATTCGAGAGATGAACTTGATTAGGTAGTGAGAGACCTATTTTGTAACTCGTTGTTGAGCATTCGACTTTTTGTCTAATGTTGATAAATCAACAGTTGGATGGTTATGTATGATGACTATTATTTTTTGTTTTGGTTGTACTTTTTGCCGTTGGCGACTTCGAAATATGGATGCTTCTATTGTGGTTGGGTTGGTTTTTGTAGGTGAACATATAAGTGGATGCCGACCATGACATATAGAAAAATTCTTTGCATGAAGATAGATGCTACTTGGTGGCTCTCTCAGATGGTACGCAATCCATGTAACATGATCGCCCGTTACGTGGAATTTATGACCCTGATTAACCTCCCAGGGTCATATATGATCGGGATTACGTATCCAGGTATCGTTGATCATTTTGTTCTTCGTGAATTATTGGCTATTAGAGGCGTGTGTACTTGGTGCTCGTGGGTTGGGGTTTTGCAGGTAAATCTAGAATGTGATGTGGAGTAGGTCTCAACGAGATTGTTAGCCTGACAAGTTATTACTTCGAATCATGGAGGGGCTATAGTAAAAGAAATTCTTCAGCTGCAAAGAGGGGCTCCAGCTTGGCGCTTCGAGACGGTTCGCCGTTTAGGTAATAGGGCCGCTCATTACGTGGCTCGCATGGCCCTGTCTAACCTCACAAGGGTCATAGAGGTAGACATAACTTCCTAAGTTGAGATTTGATATTCATTCTTTTTCTTGCATGTTGTTTTGGTGTCTCCGTAAGGAACTATCTATGGTGATACTGTTGTTGTAGGCATGTAATGAAATGTAGTGAGTTGTTTCTAAAACAATGGGTTTAGAGACACGTTTCCAACCCCCCAAAGAAGAAGAAGAAGAAGAAGAAGAAGAGGAGTAAGGAGACAGTCCTTCTCAACAAAAAGCTAAGAGACAGATGGAAGTGTAACACTCATCATCATCATCATCATCACCAACCTACACTGATCACATGAATTTTGTTTCGATTTCCCAATCTCATTTGGGAAACTCACAAACAAAGCTTTCTTGTGATTAATTACACTTTCCTTGTATTACTCTTCATTTCCAGACACTGTTAGGCATTGCCAAGTTGCATTTCTTTGGACTTTTTTTGGTGGTGGGTTCTTTTTTTATTTTCAAACCAACTTTAAATAAATAAATAAACATCTTAAGTGTTTACATTGTTTTTTCTAACAAGCAATTTAACCATCAAAGAGGAAAGGTTAGGCAAGTGTTGTGGACCAAGCATTTTTATCTTAGTGTGTATGTAAGTAGGATTTTAAGAGTGTATGTATATTGTTTATAATAATACATGCACAAGGTAAATGTTTGGTTTGGGTACACTTATCATTTCGAAATATTCCTTCATGTGTTGGTCCATCTTCTTGGATAGGATGCCTTTGAAACTGCAACTTATTCGCTGGGGATTGTTGTTGATGATAAATGTTTGTTATGTGGTTTAGAGCCTGAAGACATGGCTCACTTGTTTACCCGTTGCAGCTTTTCTAAACTGCTTAAACATTGTATTTTCAGACATATTGATTACAGAGATAGAGACACTTGGGAGGCGAAGGTTACCTGGTATACTCAAGCTACTAATGGAGCTGCTAATATTAACAGGCTAGCTTGGAGAGTTGTGACGAGTTTTGTATGGAAAGAATGTTGTTGCAGGTTCTACAACAATGTGAGCATAAGTGTTCAAGCGATCGAAGATCTAATTAGACTTGAAATGGGTATAATGTGGGAGAGTTTTGATTTTGTTTGAGAGTGATTTGTCATTGATGTACCCTGTTTGACTTTAACTCTGCTTTAGAGTTGGAGTTTACTGATTTTAATATGAAAAGGTGTTAATTAAAAAAAAACATTATTTCTTCGTCATATCTCTTTTTCAAAATTATGTATTAGTATTCAAAAACTTAATTAATAGCTAATATTTGAGAAATATTTCATTTTTAACCTAGTGAATAGTGTTTTTATATGCATTTGCTAAACGCAATTTTTAGAAGGAAAAATAGCATGGTTTTCAGAACCGGACCGGGAGGTCGAGCCGGCAAGGTCAGGGGTTCAAGGTTCAATGGTTTAACCGGGGTTGGACCGTTATTGTGTCGGGGTTGGATCGTTTTAATTATTAAATAAATAAATAAATATAATTATGCCGGACCGGACAAGTTTTTAATTAAACCGGATCAAACCGAAGGTACATAGAGTTAAAATCATACTTATTAAATCATTTTATAAAAGATTATATACCATTAATAATATTCTTAAAACTTAAGGTACCAAAATTATAAAAATACTAACTATATATTTACAACATTAAAAACCCTAATCGTCCACTCCCTCTTCCTCTTTTTCTCCGCCGCAAATCCAATTTCTCTTCTTCTCTTTTTCTCCGCCGCAAGCAGGCCAAACCTAATCTCGTTTCCAACTTGGGTTGATTAAAATTCGAAGGAGGAAGAAGTAGCGAAGATTTCAATCAAATGGTGGAATCGAAGGAGTCGAAACTCGAAACTCGAAAGGGTATTGGCATGCCGAGAGGAAGTGAGTTCCGACCACCGATTGGAAGTGGCTTGCAGCCGATGGCCGCCGACAGCCGAGTGTGGGTTGGACGGAGAGGAAGAAACGACGTGTGGGACTGTGGGTTGGACCAAACTCAGGGGAGCCATCATCGCGTCGACCGATGGAGGCGTTGCCGTCGACTAAAGTGGATGAAGATTAAAGAATTGATTATTTTTTCCAGGCAAACGCAAAAACACTGCGTTTGGTTTTGACGGCCTGACCGGGGGTTGTTAATCCGGTCGAACCGGCCGAGTTTTCCGGTTGAACCGGTCAAACGTCCGGTTTGAAGCCATGTCAGAAAACCGCCGGCCGTTTTCGGAGGAAGGCCCGGTTCATGGTCCGACCGGCCGGTCCAGTCCGGCATTGACAACCTTGAAAAATAGCACTTTGGCCCATTCTATTTTGCCAACTTAATAGATTGCCCCCTATACTATAAATCGCTCTTTTTAGCCCCTCCTATTTTGGTGACTTTGCCTTTTTGGTCCTTTCGTTCCAACTAATGCCTTTTTAACATCAAATCTGGACACATCCGCACACTAATGGATAGCGATATCACAGGTAGGAGGCGAATAGTTGGCCAAGGTAGGAGGGGCTAAAAAGTATAGTGAAAATATGAAGAATTTTGAAATCACACATTTTATTCGTCGTTTTCATCATATATTTATATTCCCAGTTAAAATATGTTTAGTAAGCTAATGCACATTAATTAACTTCATGAAGAAGAAAAATTGGAACGGAATGACCTAAATGAAAAAATGATTGAAGTAGGAGAGAATAAAAAGAGCGATTTATAGTATAAGTGGCTATCTGTTATTATTCTCTGTGGAGGCGGCTATTATGCACTAATATCAGATTTAACTATAATATCCACAGAGTCCTCCCTGCAAAAGCCTACCTTTACTTTAAGTAATGTCCAACACTACTGCCTTTGATCCATATTTTGATGATCCACAAAACAAACCCAGCAATTAATTAAATTAACTACTATTGGGAGAGATCAGCTGATCTCTAGTCTTGTGTATATAAATGGGTTGTATCTTGTAGTAATTGTCTGGAAGACACGTGATCCCATGATTATTTAATTCAGCTCAGAAATTATTAATTACAACTAAAATTATTATTAACTGTAGTGTAGTGTACTGTGCAACATATTAAGACAAAACCACTTTTCTTCTCTTCAATTACACAACCAACTTCTCATCCCTGGTGGTCGGAGAAGTTGAATTCGTCGGCGGCTCAGGTCCGGTGGAATAACGTGCACCCCGCAGTTGTTTAACTGTAAAAGCAACAGTGAAAAATATTTAAGGAAAGGATCATTCTGTTCTGCTGCTACTCTACTTACTTACTTACTACTACTGCTGCTGCTATGCTCTTCTGCCCACTTTCTTTCTTTCTTTCTTTCTTTCTTCTCTCTCTCTCTCTCTGAAATCAAAAACTTGCTACATAAATAAAACCCATCAAAGCTTCAAATTCACACTCAACCCAAACTTCAAACACCAATAAAGCTCCCATCCCACCCGCTGGAATAATCAATTAATCATATCATATGGATCCTCCTCTTATAAACGAGTCTTCTTTCTCTCCGGCAAACCCTGCTTCTTACAGTCTCGCCGAGATTTGGCCATTTCATGTACAACAAGGACTGCGCATGGGGAATTTGTCCTCTCCCTCTCCAATTGGGTTTCCTGTTGTTGGAGACCCAGGTTCAGGAGGAGATGCCTCTGCTGAGGAATCCACCCTTACTGACCAGAGCGCCGCCGGAGTCAATTCTAGGAAGCGGAGGGATTTCAGCTCCGAAGATGACTCCTCTAGGTTGCTTTCCACTACTGCCAATAAGAGGATGAAGAAGGAATCAGGGTCCATAAATGAAGCTGAACAAAGTAAAGCACCTACTGATCAGACGCCTAAGCAAGATTTCATTCATGTAAGAGCAAGAAGAGGACAAGCCACTGATAGCCACAGTCTTGCTGAAAGAGTAATTACTCCCACTCTGCTGCTTCTTCTTCTTCTTCTTCTTCTTCCTTTTCACTCTCACAACTAATATCCCTTTTGCAGGCCAGGCGAGAGAAGATAAGTGAGAGGATGAAGCTACTCCAGGATTTGGTCCCTGGGTGCAATAAGGTAGCTAGCTGGTTTTTGTTTGAGTTTTACATGGAGGAGGATGATTCAGCTTTTGATATCTCAATTCATTAGGTCATTGGGAAGGCACTGGTTCTTGATGAGATTATAAATTACATCCAGTCATTACAACGTCAGGTCGAGGTACTAATTTCTCTTATACTCTTCTTATCTCACTCAGACTCAGTGGAGCTTCATATTTGATATCTGGGTTCATTTTGTAGTTCTTGTCCATGAAGCTGGAGGCCGTGAATCCAAGAATGAGCATGAACCTTACCATGGACACCTTCAATCCTAAAGAAGTAAGTCTTACCATTTTCTGATACAATTTCAGTTTATAATAACAGCAGAAGATGGTATCATCATCATCTGATCTGCAGCCTGCATCCCAGCCGTTTGATGCAAACGGGATGATGTTTGGACAACAAGGAACAAGGGAATACGTGCAAGGGCAGCAAGAAGAATGGTTACATATGCAGGTTGGTGGTGGTTTTGAAAGAGCAGCCTGAATCAATTCATGGAGATGCTAGATTTCTTTCTTTGATTTCTAATACTGAATATGATTGTCATTGGATTCAAATATATAATGTGGTGGTGTATATGATTTCCTTGTTTTTTTTTTTTTTTTTTTACCTAGCTAGTTGTGTAATACTCCCAAGTTTGTAATCTTGTATCATCTGTAGAAAACAGAACATTGTATCTGATCATCATTGTGTGTCATCTGATCAAACCACCTTCGAATTCAGTTGGTTTAAGCATTTCTGGATTTCTAGAACCATGTCTGTGCTGTTATATGTTCACAACTGCAGGTGTTGGTCTGAGTTATTATACTTTCTGGGGATTGGAGGCTTTGAATTGAACTTGCTGTTTATACAAATATCAAACTTGCTGGAAAAGGGAAAAAGTAAAGTAAAAGAAGTTCGACTAGATAATTCAGTATATTTCACCATTTCAGAGTGAAAGAATTCATAGGCATATATGAACTGTCTTCCTTATTACTACACACAACCCTAAAGTAGAAAGATTAAACAAAGATACAAGAGACAACACCAACACAACAAAAGAGACATTGGAAGACTTAACTAACCCACTTTATTAGCCAGCAGAAGAGTTGAACTTGGCCTTGATGGTGTCAATCATGTCTTCTCCAACTAGGAATGATTTGGTCAACACTTGATCATGAACAGAAGGCGTTGCAGCGAAGAGAGCCAAGGGACTACCACAGCACCAGGGAGCTGGCTGTTGAAAGATGTGATCATTATGGCATTCTCATCTCCAACATTCATCTGGAAGTGAATCAGTCCCCGTGGGATCACAAACATTTCTCCACCATTCAACACTTTTGAGTAGTACACACCCCCTGTGCTCACAAACCCTACAAGGACTTTCCCTTGGATAACCACCCCGGCTTCACTTGCCCGTGGATGCGAGTGTGGTGGGTTCATTCCTCTGGGGGCAATGTCAACCCGGTTCATCGAGATGCCAAGGGTGTTCAGCCCAGGGAAGGCAAGAACATTACCTGTGTTCACAAAGGAGCCAAAGATGTTGGATGTGTTTCCTTCTTTGCTCAGCCCATTGAAGAAGAAATCTTCCGAGGTCACTTGTGCTGCAGGTTTGCAAGGGAAGCCGTTGATGAATGGGGTGGAGTCCAAATCAGCAACACAGAAGTCCTGCAGCGAGTCGGGGTCAGCTGAAGTTACATTTAGTGGGAGGAGAAGCAGCTTCAGAATCAATATACAGATCGCAAAACAACAAGAAGATGAATATGATGAAATCATGATTGCTTGAAAATTTTCGAGTTTTCTAAACCAGTGCAGTTAAGGAGATAGGGCAGAGAAATATTTGGTAAAAAATTGAGAAGACGAAAAGTTACTTATATACTAGACTCACCTGCTAACTTGTGATGATTCTGTAGAACAAATCTCAGCAGAGAGGAGCAGAAAGTCAAATTACCAACAACAGAAGAGGGTGACGTGAATTAGAAGTTAGTAAAGATTGTTGAAAGGCCACAAAAGATGATGAAATGGCATGAGCTACATGGAGAAGAAGCATCAGAAAACTAGGGATGAAGTCGTTATTTTGCCCTGAGTTGAAAAATTCAATGGCTTACCATAAAGTTAATCATCCACCTAATCCCACAGAGAAACAGAAACCAACTAGTGTTTGAAGTTAACCACAGCAATAAAATATTGAGAAACTGAGTGATTAAGAATTCTCAACTGGGGTAGTTGTATGGTACTTACATCAGCAACAGATTGACAACTTCCTAACTGTTCTTTCCTGTAACAGTAGTCTACACAGTATCTTCCAGTATACGACTATTCAAAAGTTGGGATATCATTACGCAAGAAGTGACTGCAATCCTGGCTGACCTCAAAGTTCATAAAGAAATTCCAGAACACCGATACAAATCATACGACCTGGTAAACCATATTCTTTTCAACAGTTAAATATTTTACACTAAGGTCTAGACTCGAGATTGATTGAAATTTTCACCATCCTTACCACTATGCCTCTCCCCACCAGCGACCAACTATTTTTATGGGGCAGAGGTCATTCTACCAACAAGCAACTGGGAGAAGAAGGATCCACTAACATGTCTGGAGCAGTTGATATTGGTAAGGCAGCTGCACCTGATAGAAATGATGACACCCAACCCAAATACCCAATGGAAGAGATACAAGAGAGCATCTGGTACATCGTTGTCAGTCATTGATATGACTCGTCCTCCTTACTGCAGGATCATCAGAGCACGTTATCTTAAACACAAGAAGAAGCAAGTCAGATCACCAAACATGTAATGGAGTTAACTGGACTGTGAAGACTAAGTAAACACCAAATAATGGTTGCCTCCAATTCTATGATGAGGCAGAAATGCATCAACATTAATTAACTGAAATTGGATACATACGTATGACGTATCAATGCTCTACTCTAATAAGCTAGCTCTCTATACAATCTACAAGTTAATTGAAGTGGAACACTCATTCTCTTAGTTAGGGATCTGGAAGTATGAACCCTTGATTGACCTTTTAAGGTTGGGCCACTGAGATGGCAACTCTATCCCTAGAACACAAAGAAAGAAGTAATCGTGATGAAACCTAACAATGGCCTTATCTATTCTAGTGCAGCTAGCAGCCCGAATCTTACAATTGAGAGAGATAGTACTAATTGAGGAGAAAATGTCTGACCCCAAACTCAAAAAGCTGCTAAGTTTACCATCTTCGTGGGGGTTTCAGAATATAGCAACAAACAGCAGCCGGCCGGTTCCAAACTGTGAATTGAATTGGCATCCACGGTTAAGAGATGTTGAAAATTCTCTTCTTACTATTCTTATCCTCTACGTGATTGAATTGCCGATTTTGGATCGGAGGAGCTGCTACTGTATGACTATGAAGACGTCATTCATGACGGCGGTGAAGAGTGAGGAGTGGGAGAGGGGCTAAACTGCAAAATGGTGGTGAGTAAACAGCTCAGTGACCATCTGGGAGACGCCACTTGTCATCTGGGGTACGTTTGGATAGGTGTATTTGTATTTGGGATTTTGTATTTGGTATTTCAAATACCAAATTTAGTGTTTGGATACAAATAAGAAAATGTATTTGTATTTGGGTCAAATACACCCTTGAATTTGAGCTTGTTAAATCATGAATTTGAAATACCTTTTAAAACCTAGTGATTTGAAATTCACATCAAGTATAATCAATTAATGGTCATATCTCAAGGATAATTAAAAACATAGCATATTCAAGCATAGAAACTTTGCCGACATTTTTTTTCGCCAAAAGTTCTGTCACAAGATTCCGTCGCCAAATTCTACCATTTAGGGTTTAAGGTTTTGCCGCCAAATTTTTTTCGCCAGATTCTACTGTCTAGGGTTTAGGTTTCCGCTGACAAAAAAATTTCCGCCAAATTCCACCGCTTAGGATTTAGGGTTCCGCCGCCAAATATTTTGCGCCAGATTCTACCATTTAGGGTATAGGTTTTCACAGCCAAATTTCACTCTTTAAGGTTTAGGGTTCAACCGCCAATTTGAAATTCCACTATTTAGGGTTTAGGTTTTCACGCCAAATCTTTTCCGCCAGATTCTACCGTTTAAGGTTTAGGGTTTCAACGCCAAATTTTTTTCATAAAATTTCACTCTTTAGGGATTAAGGTTTCGTGTCCGCCGCCAAATTTCATGCTTTAGGGTATAGGAATCTGCCACAAGATTTACCGTTTAGGGTTTAGGTTTTTCGCCGCCAAATTTTTTTCCTCAAAATTCCACTCTTTAGAGTTTAGCATTCCGCCTCCAAATTTTTTCCGCCAAAATCCACTCTTTAGGGTTTAGGGTTTCGCCGCCAAATCTTTTCCGTCAGATTCCACCGTTCAGGTTTTAGGGTTCTGCCACCATATCTTTTCCTCTAGATTTCACCATTTAGCGTTTAAGGTTCGGCCGCCAATTTTTTGTTGGCAGATCCCATCATTTAGGGTTTGGTTTCTACTGCCAGATTCCACCATTTAGAGTTTAGGGTTCTTTGGCCAAATTTTTGTCGTCAAATTCTACCGCTTAGGGTTTAGGGTTTTGCCGCCAAATTCCAATGTTTAGGGTTTAGGTTTTTGCCGACAGATTTCACTATTTAAAGGTTTAGGGTTCTGCTTCTGCATTTTTGTTGCTAGATTTCATTGTTTAGGTTTTACGGTTCTACCATTAAATTGCACTATTTGAGGTTTAGGGTTCTAACCGTGAGATTCACTGTTTAGGGTTCAGGATTCTGCCGTCAAAATCGATCATCAAATATTCATGATCGGGAAATTCCTTCATCAGACTTTTGGTAAGACTACCAAAATTGTGTATTATGTATTGATTTTAAAATACATACAAAATAACTTAACATCCAAACACATGAATTTCAATTGCATGAATTTCAATTGCATGCATTTCAATTACATAAATTTCAATTACCAAATACAAATACGCCTATCCAAACGGACCCCAAATGATTTTGCATTACTGCCCCCTGCTTTCTTTAATTTGTCAACTTGCCCCCTGCTTGCTTCTCCCATTTTGGGATTATATTTATAAATTAAATCTAATTATTTTTATACTTTTTTTTTATCTTTTTTAGTTTTGTTGAGATGGATGAAAGTCGATAATGTGGCAATGTACTGTCATTAATTATGGATGAGTCATCACTTAACGGAATTTTGAATGAAAATTTGGATGAAATGGGTTGTTTGTTAGGTTGGTTATAGTCAGAAGGGGTAAATTGATCATTTCATAATACAGGGGTTGTTTGTTAATTTGGCAAAGTAGAGGGGGCAAAGTAATATTTTTCCAAAATAAAATTATAACCGGGTAAAATATATACAAATAAAAAGGCAGGGCTCGATGCAGAAATTTAAGAACTTCGAGGGATCGAAGCTGCAAAATATCAAAATGAAAAAAATAATACCTTGGAAAGTACATCCAAACGCCCCTTCTCTGCATCTCTCCGTCATCATCGCTTTCTCTCTCTTCTTTGGTTCTTCTGCATCTACGTTTAACCCTAGAATCCATGGCTATGGTGTGAGAAAGCTCAGCTCTGAAGCTCCATTCCTCACCCAATCCATCAGCGCGTATATTGAAAAGGAATACGTAAGATAAAGAGAGCGAAGAAGAGTGGGCGAGGAAAAATATGCCGTCCACCGCCGATCTGGACCGTCAGATCGAGCACTTGATGCAGTGCAAGCCGCTATCTGAGGCGGAAGTGAAGGCTATCTGCGAGCAGGCCAGGGCCGTACTCGTCGAGGAATGGAACGTGCAGCCGGTCAAGTGTCCGGTGACGGTCTGCGGCGATATACATGGCCAGTTCCACGATCTAGTCGAACTCTTTCGAATAGGCGGAAACCCTCCTGACACCAACTACCTCTTCATGGGTGACTATGTAGGTGAGTCGATATCAACTTTCTTGTTTCGGTTCGGAGTATGTGGAAATGAAAATTGGAAGGGAGATTGGAGCAGGTAATTAACTTTTCGTTCTTTTGAACTGTGAGGATTTCGGATGGGCGTAGTAGTAAGTACTAGATGATACCAGTTTGTAGTATTGAAATGCACGAGGAATGGTGTCAATCAGGATAGTGTGCGTTTAATCTTGTCGAGAAGCAATGGCATCTTATCCAAAAAATTTACACTTCATAGTGGGTAAATAGCTGCTCTGTACATTTTTCTGGGGATTCAAGGGGAGACCAAGACAAATTTCGGGGCATTTGTCATATGCATTGTCATCTGCAACTTATGCCTTACTGTAACTGTTGTGAATTTCTTGAACATCATATTTATTCACAACGTAAATGCCCTGTTGAAGGGTCACAACTCAATAGAACTTAAAGTAGGAATAATTTTCGTGGTAGAAGCGGTATTGTCATCTGGATCCTTGATGATGACCCATTTCCTGGCCTTGTGTTACACCCTCTTGTATTCTATTGCTATTGTAGCTGCCATTTCTTCATTGTACTCTTCTTTATCTGTGGTGGTTTCCAGGGGATGTAAAGCTGAATACTGATTGGTCAATTATGAAGAAGATAGTAACTGGGGCTGAAGTTGTTACTATTGCTTGTTTGACTCTGTGAATTCAAGTTCTAGTTTCTATATGTTGTTATGACACGTGGGATGGCAGATGTGTATTTAGTGCATCTCAGCTTCTAGCTGTGTTCTATATGTTATTATTGAATCATCACGCTCCTTCAAAATATGTTACTTGGTTTTCTGTCAAAATTTGTCATGTGTCCGACTTCATGATTTTATGCATGTCTTACAAACGCCACGTCAACATCTTCCGAGTCCAGTTGCACTAATTTGCTGTTGAGAAGAAAAACAGAGGAGGTCATGACCTTATCTCATGAACTCTGACCATCTCAGATTATCACTTCAACTTTCTTCTGGGCTTACGTTTTTCAGTTTCATATCTTACAGCTATGATAAATGGTAATTATCTTGCTTACAAGTTGTCTTTTTTCCTGTTACTTTGTAGATCGAGGATATTACTCAGTGGAAACCGTCACTCTTTTAGTCGCCTTGAAAGTCCGATATAGAGATAGGATTACAATTCTAAGAGGAAATCATGAAAGCCGTCAAATAACTCAAGTGTAAGATCTTTGTCATCAGATTGATTATTGGGTAAATGCAATTGGTGTTGTCTTCTTTTTGCTTGCTATGTTTCCTGTTTCGATCAGTACAGTAAAACTTACTGTCTTTATTAGAATTACGCTGCATACAGTAATTGAATAGTGCAATTGCCTATCTAAGTTGCTAACTTTTGCACACGGCTATTAGTTATGTTTGCTTAAATCAAGGTATTTTTCGTGAATTATGCGTTACTGCTCTTAAAACTATTGATTAATGCACTTAATTTGCGAGCCTATATATAGTTTCATTTTCACCTTACTATTATAGGCATGTATTAAGTCATCTGACTTGTAAAGCATGTGGTGTTTCTGCTGATAGCCTGAAATTCTGGTAATTTCAGGTATGGATTTTACGACGAGTGCTTGAGAAAATATGGAAATGCTAATGTGTGGAAGCATTTTACTGATCTCTTTGATTATCTCCCACTTACAGCTCTGATTGAGAGTCAGGTTAGAATATTTTGTGTTTCTTCTGTCTTCATTGTCCTAGTATACATTACATGGTATGGTAACAATTCTTTGTTGGTCTCTAGGTGTTCTGCTTGCACGGTGGACTTTCCCCTTCTCTAGACACATTAGACAACATCCGCTCCCTTGATCGTATCCAAGAGGTAGCTTACTGTTACGTAATTGGCTTGCTCTCATCCTTATAAGTTTTCTAGTTCAACACTTGTAATCTCCAAGTAATTTTATGTGATGCTTTTGTTGCTATTTCAGGTTCCACACGAGGGACCTATGTGTGACCTCCTATGGTCAGACCCAGATGACCGTTGCGGGTGGGGAATTTCTCCTCGTGGGGCTGGCTACACATTTGGACAGGATATATCGCAACAGTTCAACCACACAAACGGCCTCTCTCTCATATCTAGAGCTCACCAACTGGTCATGGAAGGATACAATTGGTCGCAGGTTAGTAGCTTGTGAAAGATAGAACAGGCTTTTAAACAAAAAAAAAAAACCTTTCACTTCCCTTTTTGCTTTAAATACGATCTCTAACTTCAAATCTCCACAGGACAAAAATGTGGTGACAGTTTTCAGTGCTCCGAATTACTGTTACCGGTGTGGGAATATGGCGGCGATACTTGAGATAGGAGAGAATATGGAGCACAACTTCCTGCAGTTTGACCCAGCTCCGCGGCAGATTGAACCGGAGACAACACGCAGAACACCTGATTATTTTTTGTAATTTGCATAGATTCCTGGAATGGATGTGTTGATTGTTTTCTCTTGTTCTTTTTTTGTAGATGCATCATATACAGAATAGAGAAGAATTTTGTTTCTGTTTTCTTTTTTTGGTACTTGAGAAGGGACCTGAAAAAGAGAGTTGTTCATGTTGACTTGTTGACTTGTTGTTGTTGTTGTGTTTCTACTATCTACTAGTTCTAGTTCAGTGTATGCAGCAGCATTTTTCCAGTATGGTTTTGAATATTGTTTGATGTATTTGCTTGTTATGTAAAGAAGAAATTGAATGACTGATGATAGCACACTATAACACAACAAGTTATGAATGAAAGTGATGATGTAATTAATATACATAGATTCTGAGTTTTTGCTGGCTACTGAGTCCCAAACTCTCATCCCATTCCCAGACATAGCACAAAGCACAAAGCACAAAGCACATCTCTCCTTAGTAGCTACTAAAAGCACAAAGAGGACACAAAATGGGTTTTCCCTGAATACAAAAGGAACCCCTTCACAATGGCTTCTTCTCTTCTCATCAACTCCATCATATTAGCCCCTATCTGTTTTTTAACCACTGCTGAAGAAGCTGCTGCTGCTGCTGCTCAACTCATCATATAGCTGCTGCTGCTCAACTCCATCATATAGCTGCTGCAACCCTTGGTCCCTGCAAAAGGTAAAACATAAAGAAAAACGTAAAAAGCCCTTGGATCCTGAAGCTTCATATTGGTATTTATAGTGTATTTTATCTTGTTGGTATGCTACTTAGTACTGACCATGGCAATTGGCAAGGGATTGTGTTTGCAGTTTGCAGCATAACATTCAGTCTCATATCTCTGACACAAGTTTACCCTTGTTACTCCCACTGTCTACCTCTACAAAAAGTTCATCATCTCTGAAGAAATCATCCTCTTCTTCCACTGTTCTTACCCTCGCACGGGACTCATTCCTCATATTCATTCTGATCTCTTCTTCTGTCACAACAACAACACCAAATTAACATCAACAAGGAAAAAGCTTCTTTCTTTTAGTAGGTTTGATTATTACCAGTCTCCTCATCTGATGATGAACCTTGCTGCTTTTTCTTCTCCAAGTGCTTCAGCCTTCGAAGTCCACCAAATTTGTTAGAGCTCTTAATCCCCTCTCTCCTCCTCCTCCTCCTCCTCCAGTGTTCTCAATCAGATTCTTCTCTAAAATTCCCCTTCCACTTCCATTCCTCGATAGACTCCTCGATAGATTCCTCGATGACCCGTTCCTTTTAAAATTAATGTCCTTACCACCAATGTTTTGCACTTCAGTAGAGATGTAAGTTGGGGTGGCAAACTCTGATCTCTCATCCATTTCAAGGAAATCATCATCATCACCCTCATCATCCATCACAAACCTGTCTTCTGTCAGATCACCGTACTTGATTCTGTAAGCCTCGATTTCATTCTCCAGGTGCTTTATGTGTCTGTCCTTCTTCCTTAGCTCATCCCTCAGTAACTGTATGGCTTCTTCATCATACTCAGCTTCCTCTTCCATCATTCTCTGGTACTGCAATGCCTCCATTTGGACAGCTGCCTTCTCAGCCTGCAGCCTCGTTATCATCGCCATCGCATTGTTTGCTGCTACTGCTGAGGCATTCCTCTCCTCATCCAGCTCCATGTATAGATCCATCAGTGACTTGCGGTCCAAGCGAACTTGCTTATCTTGCTCAGCTGTAGCACTCTCGCTGCCGGGGCCTTCTGCTGCAGCCTCCGGCGCAAATTCAGCCCTGTCGAGTGCTGATTTCTTTGGGCACCTTATAGCCCATCTCGGAGTCGTGGTTGCTGAATCTGTCAGTGGGATGCCAAAGAACTTGTTGTTCCCTCTTAGAAACGAAGGAGTCCTGTCATCATTCATCTCATCATATGACATTCCTCCTCCTCCTTTCACTTCTTTTCTAACTGTTACAAATGCAGAAACAAAAGCTTTCTTGTCAAATTTCTATGAACGAAAAAGATCAACAACAGAAACATAACAAGTTATTGGAACTTACATTCATCAATCTCTGAGTCATTGTCTGGATACTTGATGTCCGAGAATCTATTAGGAGGCAAGTCAAGATGGCGCAGAGGTGCAGATGATCTAGGAGAAGGAGTAGGAGCTTGTGTGAAAGAAGAAGCTGCATTCTTCCCCTTTGATTTCGCACCTTTCAGCGGCCCTCCACAGCACGAACATCTATGAACATGGCTCTTATCTGCAGGGACCACAACATCGTCCCTTTTCCCAGGCGGCAATGGGAACTGCATCTCTTCGTGTTCTTCGTCCACGAAGAAGAGTTCAATGTCCTTGTGGAGGATTCCAACAAGAGACTTGTAGGTATCCGAGCTGGATTCTTTCCCAGTAGCAAAGGAGAGAAGGCAGCCTTCACACATTGTCCTGATATCAGAGAGCTTCTTGTGGATGTGGCAGAAAGCGAGGCTAGATACATGCTTCCTGTGGGAATCGCAGATGGTTTCATTGAGGTACAAGTCACGACGTTTTCGGAGAAACACGTGATCGATCCTGGTGCAGAGAAGACAAGGGACTCTAAGCTCGAAGAACTTGGCATATTCATTGGCGAAGAATGCAAGAAAGCCATCAATGAAGAGGACCAGAATCAGGAACCATTCCAGTAATGCGTAGATTACGAAATGTGAGAACTTTCCAAGTTCTTGTTCCACGAAAACTTTGAATGTTCTCTGTGCAGCCATGTCGGGATTTTTGGATTCCATTGTCATATGATTCTTGGTTTCCAGTGGAGAAGATGATGAGGAAACCAAAGAGGCAAACACCAAAAGAGCAAAGACCTTTCCTTTCTTTCCTTCCCCTCTGTCTGTGTATGGCTATGAGAAAGAGGAAGAAAGAGAGGATGAGGTGAAAAACTCCAAAGGTTGGATGGGATTGGGGTTAATGGAAATTCAATTTTTGGGTTATTGTTTATTTTGGATTTTTTCTATTAATAGAATGACACAAAATGAATTCATAAATCTAAAATAGCGCTCTGTCAAACAGACTCTGTTTCTAATTTTCAAACACAAGATTCAATTCTCATCAGACAAATGCCATTACTTTTCATGTCATCACATCAGTTCAGTAAATTGGTAATATCCATACAAAAAAAAAAAAAATAACAATACATCACTAACTAGGTCTAGTGCAGTTGCAGCATCACTTGTTTTGACAAATATGAAGAAAGCAGAGGACTTGTAAGGTATGATCTGTGGTTTAACTTGTGGGCAAAACATTTCTAGACATGTAAGGTGACATACATCCTTGGACCTGATGAGAAACAAAATTTGATATTCCGATCAGACAATACATATAAATAAAATAAAATGGGTCAGGAATTCATCTAAAAGTGTCCAGAAATGAAGAACCTGCAACAAACAAGTTGGTATCTCAATCAATCCCTGCAGTAGTAGGTCAACCTTTGACAGAGTGCTCTGTGGAACGGGTGTGATTATGTAAAGCAACCTTTTGACTGTATCAATTCCTCTTACTATCCCTGTTCGAGTTGAAGCAATAATACAATGGTCAAATAAAGTGTTAACTGGTGATAACCACCACACCAGTTGAGACAGAAAACCAGAAAAATAGGACCTACCCAGACCAACACACCATGGAAGAGTGCCTGCCTGCTCAGAACTGTTTGCCAAACCAACAATAGTAGCATTCAAACTGTACAAGACTTCAGCTTGAGGTACCTAGCAGATAGATGACATTTGAACCATCAGAATGATAGCCTCTCCATAGATATATTGACTAAAAAGTAATATCAGATCCATATATTCTTCCTTAATATTGCCAACCTTTTGACAAGTCAAATAAAAGAGCTATTGTGATTCGGATTCTCTAAACCAACCTGGCAATAAAGATGCCTGATCTTAATACTCGATATGGGAACTTGGTAAGGAGGGTGAGAAGCAAGGGCATTTGCAAGTTCCTTGATTGTATCAACCTTCAAGGTATCAGAAAAGCACTGTCTGAAATAAGCCATTATTCGCAGATCCCGCAAAAGATGTGCATCCTTTTTTACAAGCACCCTGTGTCGCAGCATAAGTTATGATACAGTTATCAACGATACAAAACCGGGAAAATGAAAGAGATACTTTAGCACTAGGTAAAATGAATGAACCCTAAGTTCCACGATTAATCCATTAGGTTCTAATATTAATATCTGAACTTGAAACTCGAAATTGCAATAAAACCTCGAATAGATGAAAGAATATCAGGAAAAGATCTGCATCTTAATACGAAGTTGAGAACAAAAGTAAACTCAAAAGTTTGAGTAGTGATTAACTGCAATAGCATGTCAAAGTTTCTTGCTGAACTTACGATCTATTGAAAGAGTCCTGATTAGCTGAAAAAATTTCAATGAGATTAACCTCCAGGTCAGCATCACCATCTAACCAAAATTTCCCAGCTGGTAGATTCTTTCTAGTTGAAGATGTATCTATCTTGACAACATGAGTGGGTGCAATATATCTCAACATATCCACCAGTATATCATAACCAACGCCTGGAAAACAAGAATTTCAAAAGTTAGTTTACTTAAAAATGAATGCCTAAAATTCACCAGACTACAAAGGAGTAATAATTTAACAGTTCAAGCATAGACATGTACCCTTCACCCAACCAGGTGTGTTGACTATAAGAGGCAACCCTCTTTTAGAAGAACTCTCAGTACTGTCATAGGTGCAGTACTCCTTGCGGTAGTAGTCATATAGTGCGGATATATTCTTCATGTAACTTGTAGGATCTCGTTTTGAAGAAGTATCGCCAAAGAAAAAGCATCTAAGAACAAATAATAATTTAGTAACTGTATGTTATGCATACCTGTGTACCCACTAAAGATGTGGAGAAAAATTGGCATTCATTCATTGGACAGTTACGAGTGAAGTTAGTTAGGGCTAAGACCATAACCAGGTCAGTTAAATAGCTCTTACCTTTCAGGTCTCTTTAAGCATGGAATCGTCAAATCTGATTTTGGAAATAAAAAATGGACACAGAGACGGTAAGACAAGTCCTAGTTAGTAATGAAAGGGAAAAAAGCCCGAGAGCATTAGAAGAAAAACTCAAGTACCTGGAGTTAGTTCATCAACCACAGTCAGGGATAAGAAACCAGGAGTAGAAAACTCAGGTTGCCCAACATCGGTGTCCAAGTATCCTACCTTTTTATATCTGCAAATCAAGCGAAATAATTGACTGATCGACCCTAAAAACAAGCTCTAACCTTTAACCAAAGCTCACAGAGCAATCAATTCAAAGAACACAGCAAAAGAAAAGAGTTATTCTGTAAGAAAAAGAATTAGAGTTATTCAGAGGAATAGAAGTTAATTGCACAGCCATGGTTCTCTACTAAGCCAGAGTTAATCTATAAGGCAGGCACCCTCCTACGGGTGAAAAAAGTATCGAACTCTCAGCTGGACAATTAAACAAACAGCTGGTGTGCAAAGACCCATTATTCAACTTTTTTAAGTTGAACAATTTTAGAGCTTTCATCAGGAAAGGAACCATGGTGTTGAAAACGAAGCCGAGAGTAGGGGTTTGTAGTGAATGGAAAACCTGCGGAGAAGAACGTTGAGGAGATAACGGGAGAAGGTGGTTTTGCCGCAGTTTTTGGCGCCACAAATCAGAGCGATAGGAGGACTGTTGTTGGAGTCGTACGTAATAGATTCTCCAGCCGCCGCCCAATCGTCGGGAATGCATAAGCTCGGGGACGATGAGGAGTCTTCCGGCGGCGAAAGGGAAGGCATAGCTGGGCACTCTGGTTCGAAAAACAGACGCAGAAGAAGGAGACGGCTTGGGGTTTTGCTCTACTTGGCGCGGTTTAATTGCTAAATTGGTTTGAGTCATGACTCATGGGCTGGAAATTAACGTGATTGGAGTTACTCGCACCGAATAATGTGATTAATCACATCGTATTTGAATCATAGGTATATGTGGGCAACCTCTTGGTTAAAATCAAGGTGGGTTAGGATCACCTGGTTGATCTCAGAAAAACCTTCAACACATAATAGGTGTTCCAACTTTGTCTCAACTCGAAGAAATGGTGTCATCTGACGAATTTTTGGGTTTCATAATCACCTTCCGACGAATTGAGACGAAACCGAAGAAGATAGAGGTGATCACGTGCTCACCTCCTCCAAAGACAGTCAGGGATGTCAACACACTCACATGGGGGTTGGTTGCTGTTCCAGCCTAGTCGCCTGGTCTTCAGTGTGAGGGGTACCTCGCAGGTAGTAAGAGGGGATAGTAGTGAGTTCAAGAGCGATTCAGACGATAGCAAGGAATGTGGGTGAGTGAAATGGGAATAACGTACCGAGGGAATTATCCTTGTGTGAATAGTGTCTGCCCCTCTGCCAAGGAGTCAGTGTCGTATTTATAGCATGTCCTCCTGATGTCGTGCTCGCCAAGGATTGGCTGCATCTGCTGGGACAATCGTGATCATCCATGGTAGTTGTTGCGATGATGACACGTGACCACGACCTCCCCCGAAACCCTATAAGGCCTCTAGGGCAAAGGGTGGACATTCTCTGCTCTTCTAGGCCGCTTCTTCAAGCATCCTCCTCGCGTGGGTCAGGCCAACGAATCGCCAGATCGTTGACTGCCTTCTTTTGGGGTTCCATGTGGGCCCTGGAAGGGCCCATAGTCGCCAGGCTGGGGCCTATCAATTGCCCCCAAGCCTATTGCTTAGCTTCTTGCTTAGGAGTAGGCTGATGATTGACATGTTAGGGTCTACTAGTTGCCATGAACTGATTCATCCCCAAGTCAGCGGAAAGACAAGCACCATTCTTCACAACCTTGAAAACTTTTGCTAAATTTCATGGACAAAAGAATGATCCAAGATGTTTGAGTATCTGAAGGTCTTCCTCACTACGCTACCAATACTTACGACGCCATTGTCGGGGAAGGGGTGGATGAGCTATACATGTATGTCGCAATAGTGGCTATGATCGTCAGTTTAGTCCTTGTGAAGAGAGAATACAAAGAACAGTGGTCGGTCTTCTACACTAGTAAGCACTCGTCAACGTTGAGGATAGATACGCCCATTGGAAAAGGTCGTCTGTAAGAGCTGTCCCCAACCACCATGGTCGAAGCCATTGGTTAGACAGGGAAACAGGTGCTACGATTTGACTCGTAACGAAATCCATAAAATAGAACGATTCAAACAAAATATGAAGAACAAACAAAACCAAACGGAAGTTTCCATTATTCAAATCCAAATTTCATCATCATCCACAAAACCAAAATAACATTTCAAAACGAAACCCAAATATAAAAAAAAATGAAATAAGAAACGAGATATCTCCAATCTTCAGTTACAACCTTCATTCATCTACCTTAACTCTGTTGTCGAAATTTGTTTGATTCACATCTCTACTAAACACTACATGTAACTGAAAGTGGGGGAATAAGAGGGATTAGCTTCCTAATGAAACCAAGTGAGATAATTTCTCACCTATGCGATGAACTAAGCCATAAAGGTTCTCACAAAACCCATCAACCAAACAAGAACAATGAGAGTACAGTCCTTAAGTCTAACCAATTATTAGCCCTTAGAAATAATTCTTGGTGATCACACCCACAAGTTCCTACTCTAACATGCTCGTCATTTCACATCAGCCCAGAACAGTAATCCACAAACTACAAGTATGTCACAACATCAACAATAATACATGTTATGGCTCCCAAATTGAACTTGCAATGAATGGATAAAGATACATACCACAAGGATAACGTGTAGACCAAACTCAATCACATTACAACACATCAAGTGAGGTGATATAGGCTCCTTCCAATTCCACTCATGCACAATAACAAAGCAAGAATTCAAAATAATCATTCCATCACTTTTCTCATACATCTTGCTTAGTTTCCAAGCATTGAATACCGACTATAACAATGCAATCATCATCATACCAACAAAATGTTGGAAAATTTGGGTAAACCAAATAGGTTTGTACCATTTTGTGATGTGATTATGAGTGGGTTAAGTAACACCTTTTTGTAAGGTGATTACATATTCGTATTCTCCTACAAGAGAGCTTCGAATCGAGATATAATCCGTCCAAAATGGATTTAAGGTGAATGAGAAATTGATTCTCAAAGTACCTTGGTGGGAAAAGGAGTAATGTGAGAAAGTGGTTTTATACCATATTGTTCAACTAAAGAGTTTGCTCCAGAATTTTCCCCTATAAACCACTACCCTTCAGTTTCCACACACTTCATATCCCAAATCTCTCCCCCAAAGTAATCTCTTGCTTTCTTCTTTCTTTTAATTTTTGGTCCCTTTGTTGTCGCTTTGCTCAAGCGTGGTTGCGTTCGGCGGTGTTGAAACACCGTTGAGATCGTTGTATCCTGGGAGAAAGACGCCCTTGTGTAGGGCGAATCTATCTTAAGGAAACTGTGCAAACACAGGCCTCGATTACAGTTTTCTTTCGATTTCAATTTCGTTATGGTTTTCTAATCCGCGTTCATTTTGTCCAACACAAAATGAGCACAATTGAGTTGCAAGATTAGAACACGAGCACAGAGTCCCAAGTCCAACCAATTCGACCCCTAGGCTTACCCTAATGCAATTGATCTCGCTCGAAGGGTGGTTCAAAGATAACCTAGCTAGGCTAGAATCGTATTCACGCGAGGTTTCCTTGTGCAACTTACTCACGATGCATGAAGGTGTTCAATGAGGGTTTGAGGTGTAAGTCCCGCAATATAAACAAGTAAAAACTCCATAATCGATTAAGGTCAAAGAAAAGTCAACTCGAGCAACTAGAGTCAACCGAGGCTCAAAGAGCATGGAATTAGATGAATTTAACTTTAGGTGATGCAAACAAGGCAATCATGATGAATAAGGATGATACAAATGAGAATAGAAGGGTTTAGACAAGTTCCCCTAAACATCATGACTATTGACCAAGTTAAGTGAATCTAGGATGAATAAAACTCGTTTCCATGCATTGCAATTGATAAACTTCAAACACGGGTCTTAGGACTCTCTAAAGACCCTATAACTATGGCCAAACACCGACCAATATGACTCCCGTCACTAATTGACCAAATGCAAGACGCACACCAAGTGTTTGACAAATGCCTTTAAGGCTTTTCACCCAAAACAGACTTAATTCTCACCTCTCTCTCGAGTGCAATGAAAAATCAAGCGAATACTCCTGAGCTCTATGACACAATCAGCCTCTCAAAACAAATCGTGTGAAGCATCAAAGCCAAAGTCAAACATTACACTTAGACATGACAAAGTCAAAATGAAGAATAAGAACATTCAAAGCAATGACATTAACAACAAGAGTTTATCATCATCCAACACTCCAATATGGTCAATTTGTCATTCTCTTACACATCATAAAAAAAGAAACAACCAAGAATTGAGGCTCATGACATGATTCTCCAACCCAAGGTGTCTTCCATGATGAAGGATTGATGATAGGAGATGAAAGGATGGTGAGGAGGCTCCCTATTCGTCAAAATCTCCCTTAGAATAATCCAAAATCAATATCTTCTTCAAAAGATGAAATGAGCATTGTTTATAGGGTTAGTCAAGGATGGGTGCGGCCCGCCACTTACCGCACCTGCCGACGTACCCAAACCCTGAGATAAGGATTTTACAGAGTTTTTTTTGACCGAGTGTGAGCACACTGGTTGGCGCGCTCATGCTGGCGTGGGCGCGCACTAGAACAGATCTAGAACAAACCTGTAATAGACCAAGAACATACTTAGACAAAACCCATAACATACCTAAAACAGACTTACAACAAACCCATAATAGTCGGGGGAAAAACTTACCAGGAGATGGTGTGCATGGTTCCTTCGACTTCTGCTCTAAGTTTGGATGAAGAGGAAATGATGAAGAGGAGGTTGTTGGTAGTCTCATTGAGCATACTGAGAAGAGATAGAGAGGAGAGAGGAAAAGTTTTGAAAATGAAATTAAATTTGGGGGAGAGATAGGTAAGTTGAATATATTAGATTTAAAATTTGAATTTCAAAATTTTAGTAAAACTTCCCAAACTTGCCCCTGCATTAGCGTCAACTGTTAGATGAATTTTTTGTTGAAACAAGATTCCAGTCATAAAATTCACATCTCATATGGTTTTGAGATATTCAACCTTCAACAGATTAGCAAAATTGCTATAAAACGAGTTGTACATAGTAAAAGTGGTGCTTTATATATCAAAGGGCTTTTTGAATTGATAGGATAGTACAACACCTAGTCAGGGACTCCACGTTCTCTCTCCTTTTTTGAATCTCTCTACTTCTTTCCAGGCTTTCCCTTCTTCTTCTTTTTGTTTTCATGGCTGCCGCTGACAGCTTCTAGTGACCGGCGACAACCCCTATTGTTTCTTCCGTTTCCTTGCTTCTTTGGGTGTTGTTTTCCCCTCTTCACCCGCTCGGCTTTGTGTTCTTCTCCTTTGTTGGAGCTTTTCCTCCTTTGTGGGCTTGTCTTGTCCTTTATGGAGCCTTTCACCCATTTGTGGGCATGTTCTTCTCCATTCATGGAGCTTTTGTTTCAGATCTGATTCTGAAATTCTGGCTTGTGTTTGCTTGGATTCAAAAGGAGTTGTTTTTTAGTTTGCTTCTCCTTTTCTTTATGTTCATCTACCTCCTTACTTCACCCATTGCATTGATGATTCAGAAATGTTGCGGTTTCCTCTTATGGTCCCAACATTTGGACGAGCTTGCGCCGGAGACATTCTTCCAGGACAGGCTTATGTGGTGGCTTCCTCTTTGCTTTTAGCGAGTTTTTCGATCTTCTCCGGTGAATTTTTGACGAGTTGGTTGGTCAGCGAAAGAGGTGTTGGTGGGCGGGGGGGGGGGGGGGGGGGGGGCAACCTCTTGAGGTGATTTGAGGTGATTAGGGTTTATAGATATATTTTTGGTTTAGGTTGTTCAGTTATCATGAGTTTTTATTTATCCTTTATGTAATATTTCCTTAAAATTTTTGCCCGATGTTATATCTTTTAGGGAAAATGGTACTTTGCCCCCCTCTACTTTGTCAAGTTAACAAACAACCCCCTATACTATGAAATGATCAATTTACCCCCTCCTACTATGCCAACCTAACAAACATCCCCTTCTATCCAAATTTCCATCCAAAATTCCGTAAAGTGATGACTCACCAATATGACTCATCCACAGTAAATTGCCACATCATCGACTTTCATCCATCTCAACTAAACTAAAAAGAGAAAAAAAATTATAAAAAGATTAAATTTAATTCATAAATAAAATATAAAACATAATTTTTCTGAATATTGCGTTTATGGATTTTAACATTAAAAAATAAAATAACATTTTTCTAAAATAAAAATAAATTTTTTTCTAAAACTAACTTTGAACTTTTTAAATAAAAAATATTTATTAAATTTAATTGAAAATTTTTTTAAAATGAAAATCCAAAAAAATCAAAAATTAATTATATATTTTTAAATTTATAAATTTAAAATTACTATTTTTTGTTTTAAAATTATTAATTTAGTCGAGTCACTAACAAATATGGATGAAAGTCGATGATGTGACAATATACTGTCATTAATTGTGGATGAGTCATATTAGTGAGTCATCACTTGACGAAATTTTGGATGGAAGGGGGTGTTTGTTAGGTTGGCATAGTAGGAGGGGGTAAATTGATCATTTCATAGTATAGGGGTTGTTTGTTAACTTGTCAAAGTACCATTTTCCCTATCTTTTAGGTTAATGAATAAGCCTTTGTAAAAAAAGTGATTTGCTATATACAGTCCATGTTTTACTTCGTGCAGTCCACATTTTTCCAAAAACTTACTATTATACCCTTATTAATTTGTGCAGTCCGTATTTTACTTCGCGCAGTCCGTTTTTACTTCTCGTAATCCATGTTTTATTTCGGGCATTCCATTTTTACCTCACGCAGTCCAGATTTTACTTCGACGCAAAGTAAAAATGGACTGCGCAAAGTAAAACTTGGACTGAGCGAAGTAAAAACGGACTGCGCAAAGTAAAACTTGGACTGTGCGAAACAAAAACGGACTGTGTGGAGTAAAACATGGACTGTATGAAGTAAAAACGGACTGCGCGAAGTAAAGCCTAGACCGTACGAAGTAAAATACAATAAGGATATAATGGTCAATTTATGAAAAAATACGAACTGCAGAATGTAAAATACAGACGGTATCGGTATATAGCAGCACAAAAAAAGACTATTTAATATTTATACGATATTAATTGGTTGAAGTTCGACAGTTCTCTCACGTTCTCGGATTCGGCTCGGCTCGGCTCGGCTCAGCCTCTCCCTGCGTTTCCGCTCTTTCTTTCATCTCCCGGCTTCGCTGTGCCCGTTCGTAAATCGTTAATCGCCAGAAACTGGAGCCATTGAAGCCGGCTTTTCCTCCTCCGCTGGCGCTGCTTACTTTTGCTTCTCCCAATTCTTTCGCTTCCCTCCTCGAAACCCGCCCTTCGATCTGAAACAGAAACAGAAACGGAGAAGAGCCGAAGATGGTGTCGGCGTCTCAGAAGAAGAACCTCCGAGACTCTCTCTTGTCTACCAAGCTCAACAAGCTCACCATTACTCCCCCGGATTCCACCTCCGACTTCGACTTCTCCGATGTTTTTGGCCCAACTACCCCTCACCCGCCTCCCATCCCGGATCCCGACCATGACCCGGACACTTCCTCCTCCTCCGCCTCCTCCTCGTCTCCCTCTTCCGCTCCTACGGCGGCGGCAACCACGGTGGACCCTCTCGTCATTCACAACCGGTCCCACTCCTTCGTGGGGCCCTCCCCTCGCTTTACCCTCTCCATCCCTCTCACATTCTCCAAAATCGTCGAAGAAGAGGACGCCGGCGACGACGACGACAACGAAACCTCATCCGCCGCCAAAATTGAGTCTGGCGTCGAGTGCGAGAAGCAGGAAGACGGAGAGGATGGAAGGACCTGCGGCAGGAAGATTGGGCCTGTTGATTTTGAGATACTTAGAATGGTAGGGCAGGGAGCGTTTGGGAAGGTGTTTCTAGTCAAGAGGAAGAAGCAGCAACTCGGCAATGGAGATGGGATTTTCGCCATGAAAGTTATGAAGAAAGATAACATAATCAAGAAGAATCATGTGGATTACATGAGAGCTGAGAGGGATATTCTCACTAAAGTCGTCCATCCTTTCATCGTACAGCTTCGTTACTCTTTCCAGGTTTCTCTCCTCACTTTCTTCTCATCATTACATGGAAATTAAAAGACATTTTTAGCTCATTCTTTCTTTTCTGCCTATCGCCATTTCCAGACCAAAACAAAGCTCTATTTGATCCTTGATTTCATAAACGGAGGCCATCTCTTCTTCCATCTCTATCGTCAAGGGATCTTCAGGTACTCCAATAGTTTTTTGCCTTGCTCTCTTCCTTCCTTAGAATTTTTTATGTTTATTGTTTGCAATTTTTTTTTGATGGTTGTCCTCTTCCATGTTTTTTGAGCAGTGAGGATCAGGCTAGGCTTTATGCTGCTGAGATTGTCTCTGCTGTTTCACATCTCCATGATTGCGGGATTGTGCATCGAGATCTTAAGCCTGAAAATATTCTCTTGGATGTTGATGGACATGTAAATTGGCCGCCTTTTGCTTCCTTTGTCTTCTTCAATTCTGTTTCTGATGCATCAACTTATTACCATTATCACTTAGCTTGAATGTAGTCTGGAATCTCTGGATTTTGGGATGAATCCCTTTCCCTCATTTTGTTCATATACAGGTTATGCTAACTGATTTTGGACTTGCAAAGGAGATTGACGAGTCCAGTAGGTCTAATTCAATGTGTGGGACTACTGAATACATGGCTCCAGAAATCTTACTCTCTAAAGGCCACAATAAAGATGCAGATTGGTGGAGTGTGGGGATTCTTTTGTATGAAATGTTAGCTGGTCAGGTAAGCTATGCTGTTCCACCCGACTCAGCTGTCGATTCTGAAGATATCTTTCTACTAATGTCTTTCTTTCTTTAGCCTCCATACACACACCAGAATAGGAAGAAGCTCCAGGAAAAGATCATCAAAGAGAAGATAAAACTTCCACCTTTGGTGAGCAGTGACGGTCATTCCCTGCTTAAAGGGGTAAGTATGATTCATAAATTCTCTCTTATACATCAAAGCTTCCAGAATTTCAGAGATTTTTGAAAGCTTAGTGTTGTTTTATCTGCAGTTGTTGCAAAAGGATCCTTCAAAAAGGCTAGGTAATGGACAAGGCGGAGGCAATGATATAAAACATCACAAATGGTTTAAGTCGATCAACTGGAAAAAGTTGGAGGCAAGGGAACTACAACCTAAATTCGTACCAGTTGTGAGTGGGAAGGAATGCACTAGCAATTTTGACAAGTGCTGGACAACTATGCCTGCCGATGATTCACCAGCTTCCACGCCAACGGCTGGTGAACATTTCCAAGGTTATACTTATGTTGCTCCTAACCCTTGGCTTTCTTCTGTATGAAGGCCAAGCAGTCATCGACCATGATAACAACAACGTAAGATTCGTAAGTTCATCTTCCTTTTCTTAAACCTTTTATTCGCACTCGTCTTTCATAAACATTATATATGTTACTTGAATAAAATTTATAAACCCTACTTTTTAGTGGTTCAAGTAAGCAACTTTGAACTTTGAAGTTGTGGCAAATCAGCAAATGCCCATCTTCATTTCTCAATTTCTCTCTGGTTCCGGGAAAAATTAGATATATCCAGAGAAAAAGCCTTGAAAGAAGCTGTTGGAAGAGAAATAAGTCATAAAAAATGGGTTGATTGAATAGAGGCTACTTAGAATCACTAGATTACTTCTTTATGTGAGAGTTTTGCTTGGAAATCTTTTGAGCTGTCAAAGCCACTTCCGCACTTGGTATTGCTGTTTATTGAGGTTCAGAGAAATCCGACTAGTAGAAGACTAGGCTTATGAATAGTAATATGTAGTTGCTTCTTGTAAGTTGTATCTAATGTGAAGATGATTGTTGGTTAAACCATTTCTGTGAAGCTGTTAAATCTGGAGGATTTGAGGTATTTCAAACTTCAAAGGATTGGTTCTTTGTCCATAAATCTGCTCTAAAGGAAAATGGCCAATTGTGACAAAATACCATATATAGGAGATAATGCAACAAACCAACAAGAAATTGTTCGGATAAATAACAATATCCAAACAGAGTGAAAGCAGAGTAAATGAGAAGCTCAGTTTCACTTCATTTTCACGCTACTTATTTATATCTGAAATGTGTGGTCATGACTTGAAGATGGTGAAGGTTCTCATCGCTGATCCTTTCTTTATTTGTAGCAGATACTATTGAGGTTGTTTCCCCTCTCAATTAGTTAAAAGAGTTGTAGACTCTAGAGTGCATGAAGCACGAGTCAGTGTCTTAATCATTAATGATTCTGATGCTTTTTTTTTTAATAACCAATGATTCTGATGCAGTGTCATTAATTTGAAGCATTTACCCAATCCATAGAAAATAAGCTTATACCCAGAGCTTTGATATTGAAGGTGGTACATGGGAGAGAAAGATAAAGAGAACCTCTTGTAAAGTACAAAAGTAGTCTGTGTAAAGAATCGTATTCCTCACTTGAGTTCAAGGCAAGCAACACATTTGATTCTACTTGAATTTGGACCCCCTCATCTTACTCTAGTACTTAAGCTTAGGTGGCACATGTCCAACCTACTTATAAGTTATAACAACTTTTGCACTTGGAATCAAACGGACATTAATCTGACAGTCAAAACTGCTATTACTTGTAGAGTGTATCCAGAGAGAGAGAGACTGATGAATTTATGTAGTTTGAAATCGTTAGTGTGCCTGAGATCAGCTATGTGACTCCAGACCATAGATATGTCGGCAGCACAGATTCTTTTATATGCTTTCCTATTCACTTTTTGGCTTGGCTATTTCTGAATACTCTATCTAAAATGGGTTCCTCTCGTTAGCTCTCAGAATAAGGAAGGAATCTGTGGAGAACCTTGAAAAATTATCCAAAATTTATTATCCACACGCTTCTGTGTCAAGTTCTTTCAGGTGTTATATAATACCCCCCTTCCCATTCGAGGTGGTTAAATAATCATCTTTGTTCGTTTTACAGAGAGCTGGTACACCAAAATATTTGCGGAGACAAATGGGGGGCAAGGACAGGAGCAGCAACTCCCTCTGTGAGAAGTCCATGAAGGTGGTGGTGAATATTATCAGGCTGTCTTCGTTTTCTATTGCTAAGATGAGTCTTGGAACAGCTGGATCTGGATCTCCAGTTTTGAACAGGAACCTAGCACCCATGACCAACTCTGCCGTGGCTACCAAGGAACTGTTGCTGCCTCAGATACCTGGTAGTCGAAGGTCACAAGAACCACAGACGAGGTCAAACCACAAGTCGTTTCTGATGGAGCCTGGGAAAGGGAACGGTTCTTCCTCGTGCATGGTTCATGAAGAGAGCAGTGTTATAGATGGTAAGGCCTCTGACTACATTAGGAAGGTGCATGAGAAGAACCGGAATGATGCTTCAAAACTTGCTCCATTGATTCTGCCTCCTCCTCCAAGAAAACTGAGTTGCGGAAGAACTTGATTCAGTCATTTAGAGTTACCTCTCTGTATGCCAAAATAAGAGAAAACTGATAGCTGAACTTGGGAATTCATTGACTGCTCTGCTGCTATGTCCTTGACAGTGTTTACTTGCAGGAAACACTGGATGATCCCTTGTAAGGCAATCTGTATCTATTATGCTTATTGAAATATATAGCATATGCTTTGGCTTTATTCCTTCATAGTTTATTTTATAGTTCCCTGCTAGATTCACACCTTGGATTCACTTTATAAATATTTATGTTTCTTTTTCCACGAGTAGCTGCTGTCCATACTCAGAGGCTGAGGCTGAAAAAGGATAGCCTCTGAGTTTGGTTCTGGATTATCCAATGGAAAATTCAAATAGCTGAAACTTTAGCACCTATTTGGTGCTGAAGTCTATATCCAACGGCCCACATACGTTTTCATTGAGATGTATGGATCCGACGGCTCAGATGATTCAGACGTGGGGTCTTTCGGGAAGAGAGAGAAGGAGGGGTATTTTTGTCTTTGCGTGTGGGGTCTGAAAAATTGGCAGAAAAATATTAATTTATGCCGACTCACAATCTCTCTCTTAGTTTGCACACTTTGGGTTTAATGATTAAACTTAACATAATTACTTTATCATAAATACGTTTTTCATAATTTAAACGTAAAAAGTTCGTTATTTAACATTGAATCTAACGATATCACTCTTGCTACATTCTAAGAAGAATAAATAATATAGATGTGCGTATAAATAAACACAGTCATTATACATACTTGCGTCTATGTTAGTTGCCAGAGCCGTGTATAGGCTATTGCGATTCAGACGTAAGCGTGTCACCTGTCCTAAGTTCATCAGCTAGAGCATTTTAACTCAAACTTTGCGCGTATGTATATGTATAATTCATAAATATGTTTCTATTAATACATACTTACGTCTATGGTAGTTGCTAGAGCCGTGTATATGTTATTGTAATTCAGACGTATGCGTGTCACATGGCATAAGTTCATACACGATGCAATCAATTAGAGAATTTTAACTCAAACCTTGCGCGTATGTTTATGTATAAACATACATATGTGTCTATTAATACATACGTCTATGCTAGTTGTAATTCAGATGTATGCGTGTCACCTGTCTTAAGTTCATACATGATGTAATCAATTAGAGCATTTTAACTCAAACCTTGTGCGTATGTCTATGTATAATTCATATATATGTGTTTATTGATACATACGCACGTCTACGTAACTTTTGACGCATTGTTAGCATTCAGCCGTATATATGTAACTTTGGCAGGTTTATTCCAAAGCTTTTGAGACAGATGTTTGTAACTTTGACACATTGTTAGAATTCGGACGTATGTATACCATATGTATGCTAGTCCATACGTTTGTTGTAATTAATACGTGTGTTTGTGCAATGAACTCGTTGTTAAGATGCATTGTTGGCATTCAGAAGCTGATGAAATATGTATTTCATTTATTGCAGCCCTGTTTCCTTGATCTGGCTGGTGTGACAAAGCGTGATAAATTATTGTTCCTTCGGTCGATCTCACATTTATCATATTAGACGTGTGTCTGAATTAACTTAGACACGTCACACATGTATCATATTAATTACATGTAGACATACAAGTACACATACACGTTTCTGATATAAAGTAGACGCAAGTATCATGTTGCAATAAGACATACAATGCTACGTCACTACGTGTGTATATATATTTTGCACAAGTTAGTATTTATCAATACACACGTCTTGATAAATCTGTTGTTTTATAATTCAGTAAATAATTTCACACGCACCTACATTCAGCCATTTTATATGTGATAACACGATTTACATGCCAAAGACGGGATTTGCGAGTGCCTTCCCTGCGTCTCTTACGGGTGTTGATGCATGCCCTGTATATTATTAGACGCGCGTATCAAATAAGTCATACACACGTCGGAATAAAGAAGACACAAGTATTACGCAGTCGCACGTACGTGTACATAACTTTATACGTGATTTCACTTCGACGTGTGTCTGAATTAACTTAGATGCATGTATCATATTACAGTTAGACATACAAGCACACATACATATTTCTTATATAAAGTAGACGCAAGTATCATGTTGCAGTAAGACATACAATGTTACGTGTGTATACATATTTTTTACACGTTAGTATTTATCAATACACACGTCTTGACGAGTTTGGTGTTAGTATTTAACAATACGCATGTTTTGATAAGTTTGGTGTTTTATAATTCAGTAAATAATTTCACACGCATGTATGTTCAACCATTTTATACGTGATAACACGATTTACATGTCAAAGACGGGATCTGCGGGTGCCTGCCCTGCGTCTCCTACCGGTGTTGATGCATGCCCTATAAATTATTAGACGCACATATCAATTAAGTCATACATGCGTCAAAATAAAGAAAAGCAAGTATTACGCACTTGCACGTACGTGCACATAACTTAGACACGTGTTTGGATTATATTAGACGCATGTATCATATTACAGTTATATTAGAGGTGTGTCTGGATAAGTCATACGTGCATATACATAGTTTGCACACGTTAGTATTTATCAATACACACGTCTTGATGAGTATTTGAAACAGAAAAATATGAATTTATACGTACGTTTATAATGGAATAAACCTAGAACCCATGAACCAAGAACACAAAACTAGTTTCGACCTTTCGGGCAGGCAAGAACACGAATAACCCATTAGAACATGAAAAAACAAAAACCCAGAGATTTTCAACAAAAAACATGAAACAAGTAGAATCTTACGCATTTTGAGGTTTGTGTCTACGCTCCCGTCATATGTGTGTGTGAAGATCGAGTCTCAAAGTATAAAATCTGTGTAAAATGAACACAAAATCTATTGTTTTTTTCGAAAGCAGGTAAATATTATTAATGATCAATTCTCAAGCATACAACATCCAACTCCGTCATCAACCAGTCCGGAGGTCCCTCACCCAATAGGGTTTGGGTCGAGTAAAAAGATCTACGAGCTATAGCATGCGCAGCCCTATTACCTATCCTCCTAACAAAATAAACCGTAGAACCCGACATATGTTGTAGTAGCTTCCTACACGTGGTCATGGTCCTTCCAAATTCTGTGTTATCCTGACATTCCTTCAGAGCAGTAAAGTAGACACCCGGGCAATCGACCTCGAACTCCATTCCCTGCAAATTCAAACTTCGTATCCATCGCATGGACTCCAACAAGGCTCGAGTCTCAACCTCCTTCGGCGGCGGGATTCCGTGATAGAGTTATTGTCGCAACCCTAGAAATCGCTCCTCTTTGTCTCGTAGCACTGCTCCCATACCATGCATACAACTTGTTTAAAAAATGGCCCCATACACATTTAATTTAATTCGGCCAGGCCATGGTTTATGCCAATCGTCACAACTTCGCTCCCTTTCCCGATGTTGAGGACTCCCTCTCTTCGAAACTGTAATCTTCCATTCCTCAATTTGATCTCGTCCCCGTTTAATGACGAGCTCCTTGGGTCTCAATTTATTTTGCCACACTCTATCATTCCGCTCTTTCACATACTCCACATGATCCCCACAATCGACCCTTGAACCTGCACTGAACAGTTACTCAGCATGTGGAAAATCCATGCCCGAATACTCGACTGCCCCTCTCTCGAGATCACTGTGTGTGGAACCAGCTCCGCACTTTCCCAACATCTTCTGGCCGTCGGGCATGTAAGAAAAATATGGTCGAGCGTCTCTTCTTCCCTCGCACACAACCCACACTCAGTTCGGACGTGCATACCTCGTCTATTAATGGCAACTCGCGTCAGCAGAACTTCACGAGCTACCCTCCACAAATAATGTTTAATTTTTGGCTGTAGCTCAGCTTGCCAAAGCTTTGACCATTCTCCCTCGACCCGTAGGCCCTCGTCAGCTGCCATGAGCTCCATTGCGAATCTGTATGCCGATCGAACTGAATAATTACCATCTCTACTGAACATCCACACTCTCTCATCTTGTTCCAAACCATCTGGAGCAACCATATTTAAAATACATTCCACATCTCGACTATCAAAGAGTTCCTCAATATGTTCAACATCCCAGCTCGTAGTACCTGGAATTAAAAGGTCCGCAACCACAATGTCATCAAGCTCCTCATACCTCGCCGTCTCGATTCAATTGTTTATGTCATCTCGTAACCAAGGGCCGTGCCAGAACTTGGCTGAACGGCCATCTCCAAAACTCCATGGATATCCCTTTCGGACCATCTCTTGAGTAGCGTGAACGCTCTTCCAAATAAAGCTTGAGCTACCGCCCTTTTTAGCTGAAGGAAATCCCCTTTTGGATAATATTTAGCTTTGTAGATCCACGAAACAAGTGCGTTTGCTGTCAGCCAAGAACTTCCAACCCTGCTTACCCAACATGGCCAAATTGGATCCCAATAGATTTCAGAACCCCATCCCTCCAAACTCCTTCCGCACACTTAGCCTCTCCCACCGTAGCCACGCAATTCCTCCTCCTCTATTACCTTTCGTACCCCACCAGAAACTGTTCATCATCCTCTCAATCTCTTCTGCTACTATCTTGGTGAGTAGAAAGGTGTTCATGTAGTACACCGGTATAGATTGAAGCACAAATTTAACCAAAACCTCTCGGCCCCCATTAGATAATTTTTTTATCACACCATGGCTGAATCCACTTCCAGATTTGGTCTTTCACATGATCAAAAATCTGCCGCTTATTTCTGCCCACGCATGAGGGTAGTCCTTAGATAACGCCCGATATTAAGCGGGTTTGAGATACCCACAATGGCCGAGATTCCTTCCCCGAGCATCCCATCTGTGTTCCTGCTAAACATGATACCCAATTTTTGATAATTGATAAGCTGACCAGAGGCTTGTGCATAGACCTCAAGAATCTTCTTCAACTCTCTAGCTTCGGCAATCTTCGCTCGAATGAAGAAGAAGCAATCATCTGAAAAGAGCAAATGAGTGAATTGTGGAGCTCCCCTGCAAACCCTCGTGCCATGCAACCTGTCCTCCTTCTCCGCTCTCCTCGAAATGGCAAAGAGACCCTTTGCACAGAGAATAAACAAAAACGAGGAGAGCAGGCACCCCTGGCGTAAACCCCTATTCGGCACAATCGGGCCCACCTTGTCATTATTAACCAACACAGTATAGTGAACAGATTTTACACACATCATCAGCAAGTTTATCCATCTCTCTCCAAAATCGAACCGTCTCAGAACCGCTTCAATATACAATCACTCCACTATATCGTATGCCTTTGAGATGTCATCCTTCACAGCTACTTCTTCGAATTTTGGGTTTTGCCTTCGCTGCATACTATGAATGGTTTCAAATGCACCATAACGTTATCAATGATTGACCTCCCTTTCAAAAAGCTTTGACACGACCTTCCGCAGGCTGTTCGCCAACACCTTCACCACCACCCTGTAAAGCACACTACACAAAGAAATTGGTCTTAAATTCTTCATAGAGATCGGGTCGTCCACCTTGGGAAGTAGGGCAATATTAGCCTCCTGAATTTCCATTGGTAACGCGCCAGCCACCTTATCCCTGCATTAAAAACATCGTCACCCACCACGTCCCAAAAGTGCTGAATAAACTCCAGGGTTGAAACCATCTGGCCCTGGCGCCTTATCCGCATCCATTGAGAAGATAGCTTTCGTGAACTCCTCATTCGTAAAATCGACCGCCAAAAACTCAACATCACCTGCATCTAGTTGACCGTCAATTGCATAAGTTACATTTTCTGGTGAGTAAACAACGGCGGCAAAAATGCCGCTGAAATAGTCACGAGCCACTTCCTCCAACTCCTCCTTTCCCGTCACCCATTGTCCCGCCTCGTTCCGCAACCCCTTGATAACCTTCGTCTTCCTCCTTCCATTTTCCACGTCATGAAAAAAATTTGTATTACGATCGCCATCCTTTATCCAAAACTGTTTAGCGCGTTGCTGCCAATGTGCTTCTTTTTGTTGCACCAGCTCAATGTATCTTTCCTTGTATGATCGTTCCTCCTCGATGACGTCCACTCTCGTTTCCTCTCTCAGCTCTTCCTGCCTTCTTTTAACATGTTTCAATTCCCGCCCAAACAGTGCCGCCTTCTGCCTACCCCAACCTTCCAACACTCCAGCACACACTCCAAGCTTACCAAACACCCCCTGCCCGTCTCCTTCTCTCCAATTTCTTTCCACCAGTGGCCTTAAATCTTGCTCAGCCACCCATTTGTTTTCATACTTAAATCTCCTCACCCCCAAAATCGGCTCCGATCTGACTGTGTTTAGCAAAAGCGGCACGTGGTCCGAGATTGGTGCAGCCACCGAGCTCAGTTTTGCATGTGGAAATTGAGTTGTCCTGTCTAGATTAGCCAAAGCTCGGTCTAACCTCGACTCGATATCGTGCGGCTTCCCCTTTGCTCGTGACCACGTAAACAGGTAACCTTCCATCTCCATATCAATCAAACTGCAATCGGCAACTGCCCGCCTAAAGCCGTCAATAAGTTGTTGTGGCCATTCATTCTGCCCTCTTTGCTCATGTTGGTGCAAAATATCATTCAAGTCGCCAACGATGCACCACGAGCCTTGTGTATTATGTACCACCCCTCTCATGATATCCCACGACTCCTCTCGCCGACTCCATTCTGGGCATCCATAGAAGCCAGCCAGCCACCAGTTTCCATGAACTTATCTTGCACCTCCACATTCAGCATATGTTGGTTAAAACCAACCACCCTCACGCGATTCTGTTCCCTCCACAGGATACCAATACCTCCACTCCGTCCCTGTGCAGCAACAGCAAAGCATCCTTCAAACTTCACTTTCACTCTAGTCTCTTCCATCTTCCCGCTACCACATCCGGCCTGTGAGTCTGAATAAGCTCACTCAACATGCCAAATACTCGAGGTTGGCCCAATCCTCGGTAGTTCCAGGCCATGATAATCATGATGATGGGCAAACCGACTCCTCTCAGTCTACCTGAGCCCCGTTTTTTGACACGTGGTCGGTCTTCTTAGGGGATTTAATTGGCTTGCTTCCACCACACTCTACCCCCTCCATACTCGCCGAGTACCCTCCCTTCTCCATATCTCATCTCCGCTTCTGTCATCTTGAATATCTAATGGTTGTTTTTCTTTATTAACCACTTCAGCATCATATGGAATTGGAAGACTTGTTGTCCACCTACTCGCACCAAAATTACCAAGCAGTCCCTTACCCGCACTACCATTGTCTCTTCTGTACTACCATTATTATTCATCCTCCGCCTGCCCACCGTACCACTCTCCTTCCCTCGTAACCCCTCCGGACCCACCTCCTTCCTAACCAACAATCTATCCTCCCTAACTGTCTGCATCCTCCTCGGCGCCGCCCGTAAAGTTTCATCCCACAAGCGGATGACTCTATCAGCCGGAACTCTATATTGTAACTCGCAATAACGATCAATATGCCCTAGCTTCCAACATATATAGCAATAATTGGGCAATTTCTTGTATCTAAACTTGCAAACAACACTCTCTCCTTGATTCCGCCGAATTTTCTTCTCCCTCTTCAGAGGTTTCCTAATGTCCATCCACACCCGCAACTGCATAAGAGTGCTCATCAACGTAAAATTTTGCTTCAGCATACGCCACGAGTTGTCCGACATAGTCCCCCAGACCCTTTCCAATCGCCATTGAGTAGAAACTTGGAGGTAACCTATGTACTTGAATCCAGAAGTCAGCGTACCTCAACTCCACTCCCATCGGGTGTTCTCTCTGTTTCAACTCTCTAAGAACCAGGAGGCTTTGATCAAAATTCCACGGGCTGCCATCCATCACATTCCTTAAATCAACCTCGTGGAAAAAATGGAACAGTAACAGCTTGCCTCCCAGCTCCTCGATTTCAACTCCCCGACCAAGCCTCCAAATCGCTGCCATTCGCTCTTGAAAAGCTGGAAAGTTATATCCTTTATCTGTGACGAGGGATCCGACCAGACACATGGTGAAATCCTTGCCAACTTCCATAGCTTCCTCGTCCTGTATTTCCAACTCATCTTCTTCTTCCTGTAGCGTAAGGCGCTCAATCTGGTTCTCCATCGACTCCTATGCCATGTTACCGAGATTCCAATCACACACTTTTTGAGATTTGAAAGGGTTGTTTCCGTCGACAAATGAAAGAGAGCAACCAATTGTGTTTGTCGGCGTTAAAAAATGAGTAAACCCTAATACTAGGGAAGCAGCTTTCTTAGCGGATCATAATACAAAATCTATTGTTAGTTCAAACATTTGAGAGAAAATTGTTGGGGGGAAGGAGAGAGAAAGGGAGAGAAATTTTGAAATTACAAATTTTGAAATGAGAGGAGAAATGATGCGGACTTTTTTATTATATAGTGTATTTTTTTCTATTCTTTTTTAGTTGATTGATGTCATGTCAGACTCGCTTTATTAAATTTAGACGCATGTGCCAGATAACTTATACCTGCGTCTGAATTAATTCAGACGCATGTTGCATATTACAATTAGACACATGTACGTGTTTCTCATATAAAGTAGACGCAAGTTATACGTGCGTCTGAATTAACATAAACGCGTGTAGCATATCACATACGTACGTGTTTCTCATATAAGGTAGACGCATGTGCCAGATAATTTATACCTGCGTCTGACCCATACCTCGTGCTGCGTTTGAATTATCCGCTTCAGATGTGTTCATTCTCTACGATTCTTCCAATCCAGGCGTGCGTATAAGTGCGAAAAGGAGAGAGAACGGAAGAAACATGAGAGAGATGGAGAGAAAATTAGACGTAAGTTATACATGCGTCTGAATTAACATAGACGCATGTAACATAACACATACATACGTGTTGCTCATATAAGGTAGACGCATGTGCTAGATAATTTATACTGTCTGACCCATACCTCGTGTTGCTTCGTGTTGCGTTTGAATTATCCGCTTCAGACGTGTTCATTCTATATGATTCTTCCAATCCAGACGTGCGTATAAGTGCGAAAAGGAGAGAGAGAGAGAGAGGGAGGGAGAGAAAATTTGAATTTAGCATTTTTGAAGGCTTGGGATGGGTTTATATAGGTGTTTGTTATTCTCTCTCCGTCACATCTGCACGTCTAAATCAATGTGGGCTGGCGTCTGAATGGAAATGTTCATACTACCCTTAATGAGGCGGGCCCCCTATTTCTCCCTCCCCACTATTGGATCTGATCCAATGGCTATAGGGGTTTCATCACCCTTATAGGGGTGGTGCTGAAAGACCCCCTCAGCACCATAGAACGTTCGCATCCAACCATTAGAGATTGAAATGGTCCAATCATTACTATGAGACTATTTCTTCTAGTGCATCACATATTCGGTCCACTCCTCTCAGGGGCAAAAAAGTAAAATTGTACAAGGGAAAGGTAAACCTAAAATCGCACGAAATGAGACTTTCCTCTTATGAATAATTAAACTTATGTTCTCCGTCGATCAAATCATTTAGTTTTTGCCGATAAATCCTCTGCTTCTCCTCCACTCATCAACTCGCCTATTCCTATCATCTCCGCCAAAAAATCATCTCCTTCAATCACCTGTACTCCTCCGATCTGCTCTCACACTGATCCTCATCCGATCAACTCCTCCAAAAATCATCTTTTCCAATCATCTCCTACATAAAATTATCTCCTCCAGTTAGATCTTCTGCTCCTTCAATGATTACATCTAGTTAACTCCTCCTCGGCTACTCAAATGATTTCATGGAGCTGAATCAACCAAAATCAGAAGGCAATCCTGAAAAACCTCTCGATGAATCAAATTTAGTATTAGTAGATAATTCTCTACTAATTTTTCATTTAGTGTATTATCTAACTGGTTGAATTAAAATCTTGGTAGACACGGAAAATAACTTATTATTGTACTTGTTATCATATATTAGGGATAACTAGTTATCAAACATTGGGTACCTAGTCATTGGGCAATGCAAAAAGCCCAAAATCCCAAACCCATTAGATGGAGGCTTGCTATCATACATTTCATTCACTCCATATGAATCGTATAGAAACTCAGGCATAGGTTTCAACATCGTTCTTTAGATGGTCACTTACTTCTCCTTCGGTTTTCGGTTGAGAGATTCACTCTCCACTATGCAAGCAAGATCTGGGAAATATGATGAAGCAGGTTGAGATAATCCCTCAACCCGATCGATTATGCAGGGTCTAAATGACTCTATAAAATGAGTCTTTGGCTTTCTGCAAAAACACACAACAAAACCATCTTCCCTTCTGATTTCCATTCATTCTCTGAAAGTGTTTTTTTATAGGTTGTAACTCTTAATTTTATGTGTTGGGAATTGGGAGATTGCGCTATTTTCTTTAGTTGCAATTAGCACAGTTATAGAGGAGAAACATTGCTTCAAAGACAGTGGTTATACCACGATCACAATTGTTGTTTCTTGACATATTCAGTAAGCTATTTTGTACACATGGATGCCGAGAGAAGAAGAAATTTGTAGAGGTGGTGTGTTCAGAAGGAAAATGGGGCAAATATGCGTATTAACCCTCAGATTTGGAATGGTGACATAATTTGGATTATGTCTATAATACATAACCCATAAGCACCATTAGATCTTCATATAATACATCTAATGGTGGAGGGCTTTTAATAATAAAATAATATAATCTCATGATTTATTACCCTGTATTTAATATATTTATTACTCAAATATTACATCCTTTAACTTACCATTTCCAATTTGTTTCCCTCTTTTAACCGTTGAAAAGGAGAAACCGACATTTCTCTCGATTCTTCGCTGTCATCAAGGTTTTTCTACACCCAATCGAACCGCCGATTCTGACGCCATCTCCGGTTGCTGAATAAATGGCGACGAAGCAGACTTCAGGCAAAAGGGTATCGACACCATCTCTGGTTTCAATCTCGGCGTTCCCAGTTGCAATCTCGGTGGACATTCATTCAGGTTTGAAAGAACTTTACTTAGATTTCATTTTATGGGATTGCATGTGTCAAAGAACTAGGTTTTGTGGGTCGATTTTGTTGTGAATTATTTTTGTCAACTGTCCTGCATCTCTATTTTAGGTTATTTTGTCTGATCTGAGTTATCTATGGGATCTGAAATTACAAGATAATGTTATTCGCATAATACTATTATTATTGTTTGATTTTGTAAGAACTGTATATATGGTGTAAGATCTCCATTTTGTTGATAATAGTATTGTATCAATACTATTACTTTTCTATAATTGCTGGAAATAAGCTTGAATTGGCCATTTAGTTGTCAAACAATTGTGTGGATCTGCTGATGATAGTTTTGTAGGCATAGTACTACTGATTTTCTATGTTTTTTGTTTTCTAGTCTTGATTTAGGTAGTTTACACTATGATTTGGTTTCTTGTGGTCTATCAACATTGCTGATAATAGTATTTGACGAATAATATTACTGATTCTGCTGATTTGAGATCTTCAAGTCTCCTTGTTTATTTACTCTGATTTTGCTGATAATAGTATTTTGTGTGTAGGATGACTAATTCTCCGACTGGGAAACGTGGGAAACAGATTAAGGGGAACAAGTGGGAGACGATAAAGGGGATTAGACAACGACATGGGAGTTCTTTTTGCGGTGACTACCTCATGCAGAAGTTTGAAAATGGGATGAAGAGGTTCGTTCGTGGATGGATAAGCAGTGGAAGAATACTGCAGAAATTCAAGCTCTCAGGGAAATTGTCTTCCTTGAGATGTTTGCAAATCTCATGAACAAGAGATCGAAGGCGGTATTCGAAACAGGGATGGTGCACTACACGGTCAATCCATCTCAACTTCCAACTCCGCGCTAAATTAAATTTTAGTCCGTATAGGGTTATGGAACAATGGCGGATTTCAAGAAACTTTTTTGTTTAAGCAGCAACATTTCTACTTGGCCTAGTTGATTAGTAGTTTGGAATTTGGTTGGATATTATGTTCCCTTTGAATAGTGTGTGTAATTGGATAATAGTGTTTGGCTGGAAAATATTGCTCGATGACTTTGAATATTTATGGCGGAGTTAGTTTCTATAGTTGGATAATATGTGTAATTCGATAATAGTATTTGGTTGGAAAATATTGCTCGGGGCCTTTGAATATCTACTTGGCGGAGTTAGTTTTCTAAGATTATTGGCTTTCTCGATTGGCTTGGGTTGATTTTCCTCGATTGGATCATCAGGAATGAGATTAAGATCAAAATCACCGCTTTCTCGATAACTTCAGAAGGCTCCATGTGGCTCGAAATTTGCTGAAAAAAATTGAAAGGATCGAATGAAAATTTTCAAACTCGTTGCAGGCACAAGACTGATTTTATTCGGCTATGACTAAGGAAATATTTGGTAAGTGTGATCAAAATTGATTGCATAGAATAAATATAATATATACCCCTAATTATTACACTAAATCATATCAATGCCAATTAATTAGGGTGTAAATGCGGATTTGAGGGTATAAATGCAATCCCTCAAATCCGCATTTACACCCTAATTAATTGGCATTGATATGATTTAGTGTAAACCGCCAGGTTTTTACATTTTAACCGTTGATCCACTTGATGTGAAATGATTAACCGCTCTTTGATTGACTGACCAATTAGTTTAATCGCTTGGGAAAAGAAATGATGTTAATTTTACTTTATGTGCATGATTTTTTTTTGTTATTACTGTAACCTTTCTTAAATTTGAAGGGTATAATGCAATGATCCGTTGGCCGTTGTTGAAGATTAACATAATGTATACTTGTGTGACTGATGAGACTCTCCAGTTACATATACAGAGGTCCAAGTATTCATACAAATTTCCATTTTCTTTGGAATTTTAATTGATCCCTTCATTGTGCTCTTGAACCTATATTTCCCGTAATTGAGGTCTTCTTCTGTGGTTTGAATAGTTGTGGGGATTTGGGCTTAATTTCCACTACTTTAGTAATTCTAAGTTCCTTGCTTTTCATTTCAATATTGGGAGCTCGATTATTTGTCCAATTTGCTTAGAGTTGATGCTCGAAATTTGTGTAGATCAATGGTGGTTATACCATATATCTAGTTTGCTTCACTAACATGTAATGATGCTGATCATTTTCCTTTCTCTTGATTGGTCTGGTAATGTCAATGGAAGCTCATGAATGATGAACTCCCTAATTTGGTTACTATTTTAATTGATTTCACTTGCAGACATTGGTGCTTGTAGTTTTTCAATAGCTTTTAAGTGTTGTTGATAGGTTATTGCATTATACATATCGATTTCCTTTACTGATGGTATATATGATGAATGAATTACTTGTTAGTTTTTAATGAACTAATGATGCGTTAGTTACAATAAAGTGGTGGGAATTTTATGAGAACAAAGAACAACACACTCTATATCTTATTAAAATAGTTTGTACTTACTTGAGATTATGCTAAAATTTCTTTGTAAACTATATTTTGCATAGTCTTTAAATGTTTCCATCTGAATCACAAATGAGAATCTTCAATCCCGATATAGTTGTTAAACCACATAAAAAAAAAACATATGGAGCAACTGTGTAGGCCAACACAAATATGCACTTATAAATGAACCACTAAACTGCATTTCAGAGAACACAAATCTGCATTTTTTTGTAGACGAAGTCTGGGCTAAATTGAATAGAAATCTGCACCTATGTGAATATAATACTGCACTTTTATCAACACATTTCTGCACTTATATAAAGAACAAATCTGCACTTATAAAGAACACAAACCTGCACTTCTAACAACATAAAGCTGGTTGTAACTTTCCCCAACCTCACTCCTGTTACTTATCTAGCTCGAGGGTTATCTAGTAGTGGTGGTGGCCATCTCCTTCTCTTGGTCATTGTTCCTCTAGTATCTGAGAATGTCATAAAATTGAAGTAGAAAAGGTAAATAGAATGGTTCATTTGAAGTTAGTTGATTTGATTGAGAAATGTGTAATTCCAAATCATAAGATGAGAACAAAGATCAACACATTGAATATCTTATTGAAATAGTTTAAATTTACTTGAGATTATGCTAGGAGTTTCTTTGTAAACTACATTTTGCATCGTCTTCAAGTGGTTTCCATCTGAATCACAACTGAGAATCTTCAATCCCGATCTAGTTGTTACTCTTGATAATGTTTCATATAGTCCATGACTGAAGACTTGGTGTTGTAGACATAGTCCCACTTGTTTTAGTGTTTGTCCTTGACTCTTGTTTATCGTCATTGCAAAATATAATGCTATGAGATATTGTCTCCTTGAGAGCACAATATTTAGGCTCGAGTATTCTGTAGTTAGAGTCATTCGTGGAAGGAAAACAGATTCCCCTATGTTGGATCCAGAAATGATTTCAGTCTCTATGAACTAGTGCCCCAATAACTTCACTACCATTCTTGTTTCGTTGCACAGACCAACTGTTTGGTCAATATTCCGCAATAAGATTATGGGTACTCCAACCTTTAACTTAATTTCATGATCAGGAAACCCAGGTACCTGCAAGGAGTTCAACAATTCAACGGGGAATTCTGGATCAATGATGCTTTGCTTTCCCTTTTCATTGTCCATATAATCCGAACTGAGATATGTGATCTCCTTCCCTGGAATTTGGGACAGCATGTGTGCATTTACTTTGTGCACCATATCATGGTGAGGAGCTAGCACAGCTCTACTCGCAAGATAAGCCACATTTTGATAATTATGTATGAGATCTGGGTATGTGGCTTTCACAATATCTTGTATTGGATCAATGTATTTTTGAACCATTAAGTCTGCGGGTATCTCTATGTTTGCCTCCCCAAGTAATGAACATCCAACTCCATCACCAATTTCTTTAAGCCACGAATCGAATGCTGCAATTTCTTGGCGCTCAGGGTGTGAAGTATTTGAGCACATCAATCGCATATTTTGGGACAACTTGATGTGTGTAAGATGTTCCCACAAATAAGACTTTTTCAAAGATGCTCCAATGATTTCACATCTGCTGCACTTCTTAATCACTGGTAGAATCTGTCGAAAGTCCCCTCTAAAAACAACTAAAATGCCACCAAATGGGCGTTCTTTATTATTTTTCTGTGATCTTGTTGGAGATCTCTTATGTACGATCTAATGCCTCCATGCAATGTTTGTGAGCCATTGGTGCCTCATCCCATATAATTAAAGATGTTTGTTGGATGAGTTCGACAACTTCTGTCCCATGAAATACATCACGTGTTGATGTTTCTGTTAATTTGACTAGTATGTGAAACCTTGAATGAGTTGTACGACCCCCTTCCATAAGCAAGATAACTATCCCAGAAGTAGCCACACAAAGCACAATCTTTCACTCAGATCGAAGTTTAGCACTAATGACTTTCCAAAGGAAAGTTTTTCCGGTGCCACCCGCCCCTTCCACAAAGAAGCATCTGCCATTTTGTTCATGAGCTAATGTTGTGATCATATCAAAAGCTAACTTCTGTTCTTCATTTAGTTTGTCATGATTTGTGTGGAACATATTTCTCATCTCTCACTACAAAAAAATGCTATTTGGCGTCGGTCATACACGCGTTTTAGCGTCGGTCATGACCGACGCCAAAATAAATAGCATCGGTCGGCAAGACCGACGCCAGATACGTGACGCTAAACTTTAGCGTCGGTCGTTTGGTCAACCGACGCTAAAATAAAACACGACCGACGCTAAAATATGGTTTTTAATTTTTCATTTATTATTTTCGTTTTTATTTTTATTTTTTTTCTAATCTGGTTTTTTCCAGATTTGGGTTTTTTCCCAGATCTCGTTTCATGGCTGCGTCGTCTGGTGCACGGCGGATGTGGCCGGTGGACGGCGGACGGCGGCTGGGATGTGGCCGGTGGTCGGCGGGTGTGGGAGGAGAGTTGACGGTAGCGGCTGAGAGGGGGGAAGAGAGTTTGAAGAGGAGGAGGAGGAGAGTTTGGAGGAGGAGAGAGGAGGAGGAGAGGAGTTTGGAGGAGGAGTTTGGAGAGTTTGAAGCAGGAGGAGAGTTTGGAGGAGGAGGAGGAGGAGGCTCGTGGGTTTGGAGGAGGAGGAGGAGGTGGTGGCTGGGAGGAGGAGGAGGAGTTTTAGGTGAGAGAGGAGAGGATGAGAGAGGTGAGAATTTGAGATTTGGGTTAAGATGAGGATTTAAATACACGCGTTTTAGCGTCAGTCAGTGACCGACGCTATTCTCTTTCTGATGACCGACGCCGATTTACCAATCCGGTCAACCAAAAATTGAACCAAAACCGGATAATAGCGTCGGCTCTTAGTCCATTTTAGCGTCGGTCGGTCATCAACCGACGCTAAAACGCGAAGTCAACTTCTTAGCGTCGGTTGTTGACCGACCGACGCTAAATTCCTACGTTTCAACCGACGCCAAATAGCGTTTTTTTGTAGTGTCTTCTTCATTCCAGTGTAATTCATCATAAACAAGGTATTAGATGAAGCAGATAAGTTTGTGTGAGGAACGGGCATACCTTGGAAATTCTCCAGTGAAGTGCCAATGCCTCGTAAAAACTTCTGAATCTCTTGTAAGAATAACTCTTTAATCTCATCAACACATAACTCTTTTATGTTGATTGTAGAGAATATCTTCGCTCAACAACTCCCAGTTCCTTTCCCATAACTCTTTATGTTGGACACTTGAGAAAATGCTAACATATTGCAAATATTCTTCTCATCTTTCTGCCAGAAGCCAATGTTGATATTTCTTGCAACCAGTCATGCCATTCATTATCATCTGCCAAGAAACCTAATGCGTAGCATGTTTCTTTGAATGATTCGTACATAACTCCATTGACTGTTTTGATTTCTTCAAAAGAACGTGATCCCTTAACAATATGAAGCAACACACGAAGGTAATATCTTTCATTGGTTGAGGGATGTGCGTAATATAATCTCCCAATTGAAATCCTTGACTTGCGACACTTCCAACATTTTCCCTTTTTTTGTACCAAACATAATACCGCGGAAACTCAAGAAACATATATTTCCTTGCTTCGGCATCTTGTTTGTTTATATCCATCCATGATTCTATCATTGTTCTCCTGTTCTCATGTAGGACAAGCACATCCTCTATGGATTGGTCTTCTTCGTATATCATATATTGTTGACCTGGCATATGAAAATTCATACGCAACACTGGAGGATAATGATGATGAATATCAAACTTGAATATTCTCCAACATGCTTCAGATGCTGCTAAATAACGACAATCAAGAAATGCATTTATTTCATCAATGACCGATATACCATCTGAGTTACCGTTGTTTGGTTGTTCGGTGTCATGTTCTGCAACGATATCTACACTCGCTCGATCCGGCGGCTTGTTAATATATTTGAACAAATACTTTATTGACCTTCCCAAATTTGTATTACCAAACAAAGCTCAAGTATTGGACACAAATAGTAAAATTCTCTTTGAAAATATTATTTAGTAAATAACTCACCTAGACTTGTTGCAAAATTCCAAGTTGATATGTGCCTGAAATATGAGAAGAAGATATCGATTATATGGCACTACAAATCAATTATCAAGTGTGATGTTGTTCGCTGTAACGAAAGCTCCATCCACTTTGCGGCGATATCTTGGAAATCCATCTACATCGATGGTAGTCTGTGACAAAACTTCTTTGGAAAATGTTTCGTGCATTTTCCATCAACAGTGCAACTTGCTTTTGGGTTCAAACTCCCGCATGGGCCGTGAATCATAAATTTGGTGACAGCTTCATAACATTGTGGATCTGAATATCTATCCGGGATATCAGCTTGAATAACAGAGTCTATATACTCGCTGAATTCAATTTATCTTCCTCACCCAAAAATATCAACATGTGGACGTGTGGCGGTCCACGTTTTTGGAATTCCACAACTTCAACATCTGCGAATGTCAAAACAATGATAATGTTAGGTATATAATTTGATACATTACATTATACAAAACATAATTCAATTGTTTATGAAATTCATTACAAAATATTTTTTTTCACGGAGATTTCTTCCAATAGCTGATTGAGCTTTAGCTTGAAGACTCTTGCGATAATATCTGCTCTGTTAGTGTCTCTTCTCCCGCTAGATGTAACCAAATCAATCATCAATTGTATCACATGCCATTGTGAGTTACACGTGAAAGTCAAGAATAAGTCTGGATATCCACCCCATCGACAGATTGCCATTGCATCTTGGAAGTTTTCATACTTGTATCTTGGACTTCCTGTATGCGTTGAGCTTAAAATAATATGTTTCCCTATTAACTGAACATTAGTGTCACCTTGCAAGAAAGCATGCATCAAACCGTTGAAATAATTAACCCCAAGCTTCCGTTGATTATCTCTAATCCGTTCCAATCGCTCAGCTTCTATCAAGGCATAAGCATTCACAACATATTGCTCGAATATTTCTCCGATAATAACAGTGTGTGCCCCTCATCCAAGCGATTTTGCAACCTATATGCATAGAAATCAGACTGAGTAAGCATCTTTCCATTACCATCTTCATCAGTTGCACGACTACATATTTCTATATCACTTCGCCATCCATCTTCTCCGCAAGGAAACAACAACGAATATTGCAATGACATCAAACTTGGGTGGTAAACACTTATTCTCTCTAGTCCAAAATTCGGGTGTTCCACAATAATATCTTGCTCATATGTAGCTTGTCCAGAATTATTAACAATAAGAGCCGCAAGTTCATCCCCAGTTGGTAAATCATATTTGCGTCCATCAGTCCTTCTTTGAGCAAACAACTTGATCTTCAATTGTTGCACATTATCCTCCATCAATCTTTCTCTTGCATATCTAAATGTCTTCACCAAAATGTTATAGCCATCTAACATTTCTTTTAAGCCATCGACCAAAGACGGTTGAAGAGGATCTGTATCAGTAATGTTAGAAATTGCCTCAATGTGGTTTTTAACCTCATTTTCAGTATCATAGATGTATAATTCTCCAAATTTTTGTTTGACTCCTTCAGAGGGCATAAACTTCCAATCCTATGATAAATTTGCCCAGAAATGGAGAAAGTATATGGCCCTCGACCTTGATTCAAACAGTGATTTACTTTCCCACCTATAGAGGAGAAAGAAAATGCATTGTTATACCTCCTTGCATTTTTCCGAAAATGATTTCTTGTAGCGTCATCTGATTCTAACAGAGTCTTTAAAAATTCAGGAGCTTCACGAGCGAGTGATAATTTCACTTTACCTTCCTTACAACAAAGATTGAACTTAGGTGTTTGAGAATTTCTACTTCTTCTTGTGCTCTCCCCTTTCCACATGATTGCCAGACAATATTCACACATGCATGTTGGCGCACCAACGCTGTAATATTCAATATTTATATCACCTGTAAACACTCCACTTACATTAAAAATTATCCATGACATATGAAATGATTATAGACATCAAAATAAGGTGTTAATCCAATCATTAATACAAACGTACCAGGTGGAATGACGTTGTATGATGTTTCTTTGGTACGTCGATGAACCACTTTCAGTTTCCTAGTCAAGCGGTGAATTTTAGCTTGCAAAGTAAAAACTACTCTATGGTAACCTGTTATTAATTGCACATAAAATACACATTATTATAATACTCATGAACGTACAGAGAGTGAATGAAATACAATACATAACCATATTTTTCTCACCTCTGAGAGAAAAAAGATTGGGGACCCCAGGCAGCTTTGAATATCTAAATGTCATCTTATACATCGCGCAAATCTGGAGTGTAAAGATTTGATTGCACCCAATTGCTGCTTGTAATGATCTGTTATTGTAAATGAACTATCAAGAACAACTTTGTAAATGTTAAGAAAAAGTAGTATTTCATATAGCCAAACCTGTATTGATATCCCACGCATTCTCAACACGATTATCACATCTTGCTATTTTGAAATATTGACATCCACCAACTTCCATCTCTCTTCTGCTCGTGTATTTTCCTACGCCCACATAAATCCATATTAAAATACTAATCATACAAATTATTCAAACAAATGAGCAAATCAAATATAACAATTAAAGTTACAGATATCAAGGTGTGCCTGACGCAAAGTACAATCTTTGACTCAGAGATGGTGCAAAACTTCTCAATGGCAACTCAGTACCCAGGAATTCGTACCAAGGTCTCATCCCCCTTCAAGTATTTCCCCTTCTAACACCTTTACAGGAAGAGCTTATGCAACCAAAGCCTAGAACTGCAATGCAAAGTGAAATGTAGTGAGATGAAAATTTATTTGCAAATCTCTTATACGTCTATCTAAAAATGATAAAACAATTAAGTTTTGGAAGTTTAGGAAGTTCATAATCTTCTTTATTTGCAAATATCTCTTCTGTAGGATGTTCAGAAGCTGTTTCTATATATTAGTAAAATGCATAAATTGAAGAGCATTTAGTTATAAATGAATTCTAGTATTTGTTGGAGTTTTTGTGCTCGACTTGGTTTCTAAGCACCAAAATAAAGCTAGCTCTATTAGAACAGCTAACTGTCAGTTTACGCCCTAACTCTGTACCCAAGTTCAAAATCAACATGCAGAATCCAAGTATGATCATTTCCAAGTACAAAGAGGTTTTCTATTAGGCGCCGGCTTTTCTCAATTTCTTTGAATCAACAAAGTTCTCGATAAACGAAAGAATCAGAAATCAAATTTGGTATTAAAGCAACAAACGAGAGGATGAGATTTGGAGAAACATCACCCGGCAATTGAAAAAACAAAGGTTAGGAGTTAATGTTATTCGAATTCGAACTCAAAACCTCTTGATTGTAAGGTAAGAGTTCATCACCATAGATTTGCCCTAATTGAAAGATTAATCTATAAACTCCTCTTTACAAAACCAACCTTTCCAGCCATGCCTTCTATTGCTTTTGCAGCATCCTCTATGGTATCATACTTAACAAAGCCAAAGCCTTTGGAATATCCAGATGCCCTATCTGTGACAACTTTAGCTGCAAAAAGAAAGCATGATGAAAATGGGAGAGCAATCAAACAACTCTCAACTGATCCTAAAAGAAGATAACACGCACCATGAACCACTTCACCAAACTATGCAAATGCGTCCTTAAGCCCCTCTGTTGTGGTTCGCTTGCTAAGACCTGAATCCATTTTTAAAGCATTAGTGCAGCCAGGTATCATGTAAGCCTTAAAAAAATTCTCATAAATACCAGTAATTTAGATTCAAACTTGAGCCCTTTCTATTGTAACATTACCATGAATTTGATAAGCATACCAAGAGAAAAATTCCAAGTGAACAGTATACAAACCACAAACAATGTTGTTAGGTGACATCCAAAAAAATGAATAAAGCCATTGTCTCTGTTACTGTATTGCATATGACCATAGCTACCTGCCTAGCATGTCATTCTTTCCTTAAATGGGATCAACACCTTTCCTTCTCTTATGTTCATATCTATCTAATAACAGAGTGTAATAATGTCTATACTACTACTGTCCTGTTCAGTTCAACAGCTCAAACATAGCTGATAGGAGGTTCCCTTATAGAAAAAAACCTAGAATTTGTTTTCTCCTAAGTCCTAAGATAAAAAAACTCAATTGGGGAAGATTAAGAAAGGAAGAAAGATGATACCAGAGTGAAGGATTGAATCAATCAAAGAAGGAGACAATATTGAATGTTAAACATCAGAAGAAGAGAACTGATTGGTTGAAGAGAGCTGGGTTTTCCTTTCCTCATAACGAAACCTATGAAAAGGAATAGAAGTTAGCAAAGGTCGTCCAAACAACTTCCAACCTTGTGCTAGGCTGCCAAAACGAAGCAAAAACACCGAAAGAGCTCACAAATAGCAACTCGAGCACACTTTGTACGATGTCTGGATGAAAACTTCCACAAAATTGAAATGTTGCTCTTCAAAAACAGGTGCCAATATTGGGAGAAGGATATGGAAATCAAGGAAATGAAGGAACAGTTCAAAGAACTTGTGAACCTATTACGACAAAGTGAGTCTCGAAGAAAAAAAATCGAGAAGGAGTTGATACTTAGAGAGGAAGCCATTGCTATTACATTGGCTACGACAACTTCTACAAACTATAATGGATCCTCTTCCTATTGTAAAAGGAATCATTACATTGACATTGTAGATGGTACCACTTGGGCACGCATGAATGAGAAATTTGGCAATTGCATGACAAAATGGGAAGCTATGGAGATGGAAGAGAAGTCACCACCAGTGGCTTTTGCAATTTATATGGAAATGGGAGAAACCATGGAGGCTCTATGAGACGACCAGGCTTAACGACGGAGCAATTTCAAGGACAAAGCCACGTGTACAGGATCGAGCACAAATTGATCTCAAATTATCAAACAAATAATCCACAATTCAATCTTGGGTAAAGAAATAAGACCAAGCAAGGCAATGAAGAGAACACAATCAGAGACTTGGAGATTGAATCCAAAGCTTACCCGTCTCTCTAAATTCTAATCGATGCACTTAGATTGTAGATGATGAGTAGAATGGCTAATGACAATAACAATGGAAGTTCAGGTGACATACTAGTGCTCTTCGAGGATGAGGTCTTCACCGACTTCCAACCTCGTGCTCGGCTGCCAAAACGAAGCAAAAACATTGAAAGAGCTCACAAATAGCAACTCGAACGCACTTTGTAGTCTCGATGAAAACTTCAGTTTCGAGTAGTAGGCAAGAAATTACAGAAAACTGGAAGGAATACTGAAATTCATCGGCCGACTGTGGAGCGGATCGAGTGATCAGAGAGTGCAGCCGTACACCGACAACTCCCTCTTCGTCTGACTACTGTCTACGGCTCGCCGACGCTATTGAAGAAATTGAAGAAGAAGAAGATGGAGAGAGAAGCGGGTAAGAAATCCAGAAGAAGATGAGGGGGAAATTACAAAGGGAAGAAGAAGGCAAACAGTGTCGTTTTCCAATAATGACGTGGCCACTCAGTTTTCCTTCAAAAGCTAATGTGGCAGCAACTTTCCCCAATCTCCTATAGACTATTCTTAAGATATAAATTTCCAGAATGATTCATTTTGCTAAATGCAAACAATAAGTCAAGTTCACGTGAACAGTATTTAATAATATTATTGAATTGACGTCATACGAATTATGAGATTGAGAAATAATGATATATTACGTATACCAAATATTTTCTATATTTTATTTGTTAATATTTTATATTTAATACTTGATTTTTATCATTAAATATTTTTGGTTTTGAAATCATATCGTATAAAAATTTCTATGACTTTCTTTTATTTTGAAAATGTGTTTTCTTTATTTCCAAAGGTTAAGATGTCATCATCTTATTATCTATTTGATTAGCTATTGAGAGTCATGAAGTTCTCAAAGAAATTAGCTATTTTATTAAAGAGTTGAGATGAAAGATATGAATCAATATCATTGCAAATTACTTGCACATTGTGTACCTCTCAAACACGATTGTTGTTTATTAACAAAAATACACTACTAAGTGTTGAAAATTCGATATGGATATATATTATCCATAAGTATCTTGATGGTAGTAAGATCATTATATGTGATTAGATTTTGATATATATATCGATAAAGTAATGAAGAATCGCTTTATCATGAAGTATCGTATCTTAGTGCAATCACAACACTCATGAATCTTGGCTAGTCTTATAAGACTTGATTCATATATCAATAGATATTTTAGCAAGATTATACTCTACTCTCACTCAATGACATTGAGATCAAATTGAAGCATATACTATGTTATGTTCAAATAACATAAGATTTCAAGTTATTTTATTTGACCATATTGAAGACATGACAATGAGTTACGTGGTCTTTGAATATTGATATGATCTTCGTGTTGGCCAATTATAAATTGGGTCAACTTGGCAATACAACTATTTGGTGGTTTGTGAAACAAACTATAAAGCCACATCATAATTCATAAACATGATCATATAGATCATGCATAATGCATATATATATATGTCTTCGAGTCGTAAGTGGATCGCATTAGAAAAGCTACAAGAATCTGCATTTGACCAAGTTATTTTTTCAACCGAATTTCTAGATACTAGTGGAATAATTATTGGAAAATTATGATCACGTGACAATCTAGCAGATTTGTTCACAAAGATACTTCATAGACCAAGATCGTTCATAACATTGAAGTCAAATATGGGGGGGGGGGGGGGGGGAGTTAATACGCACTGCACTCTTTTTCCCTTAACCATGGTTTTTCCCACTGAGTTTTCGTGGTAAGGTTTTTAACGAGGCAGTATGTGATAGCGTATCATAAGAATAATATATATATGTATTGTTCTTCTATTGAATTTTTCCTTGTAAAGTTTTAATGGGGAATATTATTAACCAATGGACATTCAAGGGGGAGTGTTATGAATAATATTATGAATGTCCATATGATACTACCTTTACATATGATGCTTCCTTAACATTGATCATAAGAAATCAATGTCTTCCATGACCCATTCTTCTCCCATTCATGACTCATTACTCTCTCTATTCATGTGTAATTACATTAGCATATAGGAGTCTATTACTATTATTATGCAAATATAATACACCCCCCCTTTTATTCCTTCTCCCCTTGAGTTTAGGAATTCAACCAATCACAATCTTTCTTTATTTATATTTTTATTTTCATTATTAATAATTAAACTACTCCCTAAACCTCCCACACACCAATAAATCCGGGAAAATTAATACCATATTAAAAATCCCTAGAAAACGGCAAATAATAAAAGATGGGCAAAAAATACAAACTATATTATTTACTCCCTAACAAACAAACAAAAAATCTCCAATTAACCAACCACGAAACCTTTTTCCTATATAATAATAGATAGATAATGATTCATAAAACAATTGCCCCACCTTCTTCCTCCTTCCTCCGCCGTATCTTCCTAGGTTTCACCCATCCATTCTAGGCGTTCTCTACTCCAGCCGCCGGATTTTCAACTCCAGGTCGCCGACTTCTCAATCGTCTAAAAGGAAGCCGCTTGTCTGTCTACTCGAGCTCGCCGGCATCTCATTTGTTTGAAAGGAAAACACGGTGAGTATCATGGGTGCATAACTATTTTCAAATTTCATTCATGGTTTTATTCGTGATGGGCCCGGCCCGGCGGAATTCAAGGGCCCACATGGCGGCCCACACGGCGTCCTAGACACAGCCACTAGTGCTGAGAAGTTGGGCCTAGGCGACAGCTCAGATGGGCTAAGCAAGCAAGCCCAGGAAGTAAAGGGAGGCCCAAAGCGACGGCCCAGTCTCGGCGGTTCTTTGGGTTCCAAGGCAAGACAAACACGTGTCAACATCCTACGGAGGCTACAAACGAGTGGCCAGGATTCAACCTTGGCGACCAAGACAGGGGTACTATAAATACCCCCCGTACACCCCATTAACCGGAGGACAACACTTTTACCCAGCGGACAAACGCTCCGCGGTACGTTACTCGCTTCCCTTCCCATTCCTTAAACTGATCGCCTCCCTTTCCCTTGAACTAACTACCCCCCTCATTACTTACGAGGTACACTGCTCCCTGAAGACCAACGGGCTTGGGCTTCCATTATTGGGCCAGGCGACGAGGCTGGAACAATTGGCGCGCCAGATAGGGGCGGTCAGGCGACTCTTAAGGCGAATGACTTCGTCAGCGATTCCCACTCTGATGGGCGAGGATGGTGAAGGAGGAGATGGAGTAACACCGGTCAAGCACATCAACCCAGGTTCCCGTGCAGACCCAAATCTCACTAGAAACATGGAGCTCAAATTCGAAGGTGACTCGGAGTCTCGAAGTACTATTCCTGCCAGCGATACCTATGAACTGTTGGAGCAGCGATTCCGGTCCCTTGAGCAGCAAAATGTTGAGCTTACCCAAATGTTGAAGACGGTGATCGCTCAACAAGCTCAAGCCCTTGGGGCCAACACTCGGGACAGGCAGTCGCCGTAGGACTCTCATCTCGAGGCATTACAACAGTTCCTCCCGGCTACTCAAATCTCACCTGCACAGTTGGCAGTTCGCCAACCTCTGTCCAGGGCGATACTCGCTGAGCCACTACCAAAAGGGTTGGTGCCGCCCAACCTAGATAGGTATGTAGGTACAGGCGACCCGGACGAGCACCTTCAAGCCTTCCAGATCGCCATGCAAATGCAGCAAGCCGGCGATGCCGCATATTGCAGGGCTTTTCCAGCGACGCTTGGGGGGCGAGCTAGGGAGTAGTACATGAATTTATCGGAAGGCATCATAACGTCGTGGGAGGGTTTCGCGAGGATCTTCTCGCAGAATTATGAGTGCAAGAAGACAAGGACGGTCCCGTTGCAAGCACTGGTGAGCCTGAGGCAAAAGCCGAACCAGTCGCTGAAGGAATTCTTTGATGAATGGACTGGGGTCGTCCAATCCATCAAGAGGGTAGATCATGAAATCGCTGCGGTCAGTTTATTCCAGTCGACCCATAATGGCAGACTGCGAGAGTCGCTGGTACAGGTGGCTCCAAAGTCGCTGTCTGACTTGGAAACCAGGGTGCATAAAATTATTTTGATTGAGGAGCAGTTAGCAGAACCCTTACAAGGAGCGGCGAAGAGGGAAAAAAAGCCCGTTACAGGGAACAAGCAGGCCAAATGGCAGCCCTCCGAGAAACCGCCATACAGGAGATATCGCCCTGAAGAGCAAAGGGGTTACCAGGAGAGGGGATACCAAGAAGAAAGAGCGGATTACACACCACTCTCGGAATCGCGAAGAAAGATCCTGCTGTATATGCAGCATAAGAGACATACCATCATCTGGCCGGGACCAATGTTCACCCCAGCAGATCAGCGAAGTCGCTAGAAGTTCTGCGATTTCCATGACTCTCATGGGCATACCACTGAAGATTGCAGGGAATTGAAAAATGAAATCGAAAGGTGGATAAGCGAAGGACGTCTCAGGGATTTCATTGTCAGCTCAAAGCGGAAAAATAAGCCGCAAGAAGATGATCGCCGCGGAAAAGGAGGATCACAAGACAAGAAGGGTGAAGTCTTCGCCCGGCTTAAGGAGCCTCTGGACAATGAAGATAGCAAGAAAAAGCCTCGTCCTGAGGTGAATCACGTTTATCAAACCATTTTCGGTGGGGAAAGTTGCCCAACAAAGAAAGTCAAAAAGGAGGAAACAAAGGAAGTAATGATGATAGATCAAGTCAGTCGCCCAACATTGGGATTCTCGGAGGAAGACATGGCCCGGGTAGGAGGCCCAAGTTTGGAGGCGATGGTGATTCAAGTAATCACACACAATAGCCGAGTGGAGCGAGTGATGGTTGACGAAGGGAGCTCGGCGGACATCATTTTCTGGGAGCTGTACAAAAAGATGAACCTGCCAGCTAGCTTGCTCAGACAGACAAAAACTACCATCTCAGGATTTTCAGGGCACACAGTCCCCATCAAGGGAATAGCCACGATGGCGATAACCATTGGGGACGGAGACTTGCAGGTCACCCGATCCATCGACTTCCATGTCATGGATTGTCAATCCACGTACAACATGATCCTCGGGCGACCGGCGCTCGCCGCCTTCCAGGCAATCTCCTCCCCAGTGCACCAAGTGCTGAAGTTCGCCACTAATGAAGGGATAGGTTTTGCCTGGGGGCACCCGGACATCGCCAGAAGGTGTTATAGGGCGGCGACTAAGAGCACTTGCCTCACCATAAGCTTGGAGGCGGAAAACGAAGGAGAAAGAGTCGTACCTGCGGAATCGGACGTCCCAATACCACTTTTCAAAGAAGACGAAAGTAAGACAGTTCGAGTATCGTCCTACCTAAGCGATGACAAGAAGCAATAGTTGGTTAAGTTGCTCCAAGAGTTCTCGCACCTGTTTGCGTGGGCACCAAGTGACATGCCAGGAATTGCTCCAGACATCATCAAACACTCTCTAGCAATTGAGCCCAGGAGTCACCCAGTCCAGCAAAAATGGCGTAACATCTGCAGAGAAAGACAGCAGGTGGTGGCGAATGAAGTAGAAAAGCTCCTGAAGGCAGGGTTTATCAAGGAGGTGCAGTATCCTGAGTGGTTGGCTAATGTAGTTCTTGTGAAGAAATCGTCAGGAGCGTGGCGAATGTGTGTCGACTTCACCAACCTTAATGATGCTTGTCCCAAGGATCCGTACCCCTTGCCCAACATAGAGCAACTGGTAGACGCAACGGCGAATAATGAAATGCTGTCCTTTCTGGATATGTTCTCAGGATATCATCAAATACCTTTAAACAAGCAGGATCAAGAGAAAACGGCTTTCATGACGCCCACGGTGAACTACTGCTATCGGGTAATGCCATTTGGGCTCAAGAATGCTGGCGCGACTTACCAAGAATGATCGACACAGTCTTTGTCAGACAGCTCGGCCGAAACTTGGAGGCATATGTGGATGACCTTTTGGTCAAAAGTAAGAAGTCCGATGATCATCTTGGCGATCTAAGAGAAACCTTCAACACATTACAGGAATATTCGCTTAGACTCAACCCTTTGAAGTGTGTGTTCGGGGCGACATCAGGAAAGTTTCTGGGATATCTTATAACCAGAAGAGGGATAGAGGCTAATCCGGCACAGATCGCGGCGATTACAGCAATGGCACCCCAAAGACCGTGAAGGAGGTTCAGGTTTTATCGGGAAGACTGACGGCAATCAACCGATTCATTCCCAGGATCGCCGATCGCTGTGTTCCATTTTTTGCGACCTTGAAGAATGCATCAAAGTTTGCATGGTATGAAAAATGTAATAAGGCTTTTGAAGAGCTGAAGCAATTTTTAATTACCCCTCCTGTACTCTCATCTCCAAAGTTAAATGAAGATCTATTTCTCTATATCGCAATCTCTCCAAAGGCAGTTAGTGCGGTTTTGGTTCGAAGAGAGGACAAAGCCGAACACCCTATTTTTTACACAAGTAAAACCTTAGTCGACGCCGAAACAAGGTATCCGGCGATAGAAAAAATGGCGTATGCTGTGGTTTGCGCGGCCAGAAAGCTGCGACCATATTTTCAGGCACACACAATACATGTGCTCACGAATCTTCCGATTAAGAATGCGTTAAGATCCATGAGCGTGGCAGGGCGATTAGCTAAGTGGGCGATTGAGTTAAGCGAGTATGACATTCGATACCAGCCACGAACGGCGATCAAAGCCCAGGTCCTTGCGGACTTTGTAGTCGAAGGGGCAGTACAAGAAGATAACGAAGAAGGCGATGAGTGGACGTTATTTACGGACGGCGCCTCGAGTAAGGGAGGATCAGGCGCGGGGATAGTCCTAAGGTCTCCTGGTGGGATCCTCCACGAGGTCGCATTGCGATTCTCAACTAATCGAACCAACAACACAGCGGAGTATGGGGCATTGGAGGCTGGCTTACGAATCGCTAAGAGTATGGGAGTTACCAACATCAAAGTTTTCTCAGACTCGGCGATAGTAGTCAACCAAGTTAATGGGAGCTTTGAGGTAAAGGAGGAGTCGCTCCTCCCCTATTTTGATGAGGTAAAACTGCTTATATCGGAATTCAAAAAGGTGGTTATATCCCAGATTGCTAGGGAGGAAAATTGCCACGCGGATGCATTGTCAAAATTAGCAACGGCGACAGATTTTGAAGAAGGGCGAATGGTCACAGTGGAGAAGGAAACAAGGATGAAGCAGTGTTTCCACATGATTAACGGAATTGGGAAAAGCGACTGGCGAACACCTATTATCCAATACTTGGATAATGACACTGTACCAAGCGACCCGGTAGAGGCGACCAAACTCCGGCGAAAAGCAGGAAGATGCACTATAATAGGGGGTGAGCTGTACCGAAAGTCAGCCATGGGTCCATACTTGAGATGCCTGGGAGAGGAGGATGCAGCTTGGGCTCTGGAGGAAATACATTCAGGTGTGTGCGGCACTCACTTGGGAACGAGAAGTTTAGAAAGGAACTTAATTTACCAGGGCTTCTATTGGCCAACAATGAGAAAAGAGGCTGGTGACCTGGTGAAAAAATGCCACAAGTGTCAGGAATTTGCGAATTATCACAAGTTGCCAGCAACAACGCTCCAGGCGAATGTCAGCCCATGGCCATTTGCGAGGTGGGGGATGGATATCCTAGACCCATTCCCAGAAGCTTCAGGAAAAAGGAAATTCCTCATCGTGGCGGTTGATTATTTCACCAAGTGGGTTGAAGCAGAAGCAGTGGCAAGTATCACCGCTAAGCAGATACAAAAGTTCGCTTTTAAAAGTATCGTCACCAGATTCGGGATACCAGAAAGTATTATCTGTGATCATGGTACTCAATTCGACTCACAAGTCTTTAAAGAATTTTGTGATGATTTAAAGATAAATCTACGATTCACCTCAGTCGCCTACCCACAAGCCAACGGACAAGCGGAGGCGGCTAACAAACTCATCCTGCAAGGTTTAAAGAAAAGAGTGGATGGATGTAAGGGTGTATGGGTCGAGGAGCTTGATCACGTACTATGGGCTCATCGTACGGCTTATAAAACGGCGACAGGCGAGACTCCCTATACATTGACATATGGGACTGAGGCGGTCCTCCTGGTGGAGATTTCAATCCCATCTATACGGATACAGGAATACAGGGACGAGGTCAACGAACAAGAATTGATGCTTAATGTGGACATGACTGAGGAAAGAAGAGAAAAAGCACAGATGCGGCTGATCGCTGAAAAGGAACAGCTGGCCAGGCGATATAATCTAAAACTCCGCCCACATCACATCGCGCTAAATGATTTAGTACTGCGAAAAATCTTCAGGCCAGCGGTCGGGGCAGCCAAGCTCAATCCTGGATGGAGGGACCGTATAGAGTACGACGAGTAATAGGAGCCAATACCTTCAAGCTAGCAGAGCTGGATGGCACAAAGGTTTCCAAAACATGGAATTATGATTAAAAAGTACTTGTAAGCAAATATTGGTTTTAATGAAGTTACCAGATGCCTCGTTACTTAATCCCAAAATTATCATATAAGATCTAAGGGCATTGAAATCGCTATGTAAGACCTACGGGCATTAACAAATCGCCGTGTAAGACCTAAGGGCATCGAAAGTATCATATAAGACCTAAGGGCATTGAGATCGCTATGTAAGACCTACGGGCATTAACAAATCGCCGCATAAGACCTAAGGGCAGCAAAATTATCATATAAGACCTAAGGGCATTGAGATCGCTATGTAAGACCTACGAGCATTAACAAATCGCCGCATAAGACCTAAGGGCAGCAAAATTATCATATAAGACCTAAGGGCATTGAGATCGCTATGTAAGACCTACGGGCATTAACAAATCGCCGCATGAGACCTAAAGGCAGCAAAATTATCATACAGGACCTAAGGGCATTGAGATCGCTATGTAAGACCTGCGGGCATTAACAAATCGCCGCGTATGACCTAAGGGTAGCAAAACTATCAGTATAACGTATAGCCAACGATGAAAGGAGGCGAAACAGTCAAGAAGGGCGACACAAGATATAAGACCAAGGCTAAGAATACGCAAGTAGAAGTTAAGTGACAAATGTTATAAAAAAGAGAGCAATACCAACAACAAATACGAACATGAAGTCAATTGTCTGAAAAGAAAACAGTAAAAACAAGAAATCAAAGGCAGAATCAGGGGTCCTTGGTGTTGGAGTCTTTCCCGCCGGTCTTTGAGGGATCAGCGGCGGAGTCAAGGTCTTTGCCGCTGGTTGAGGGAGCAAGGTCAGAGGATGGCGGCTGAATCTCCGAGCCATCAGGGTTCAAATCAGGCAGGCCACGACTACGGCGAGTAGCCGTAATATACTCAGCGTCTGCTGCCGCCACTTCACGCTGCAGGCGATCGGCGTCTCGAAAGTAATTTTCTTCCTCAGCGTCAACTGGGTCAGGAACCCCGCAGCCGTGGCGGTTAAGGCTGCGAAGAACAGCCCGCACCATCTTCCGTCCAGGCCAACCCTTGTTGGGAAACAGCTCGTAGAACTCGTTACGACAGCTATGCATTACCACACGCATACTCTCGCCGAGAGCATGGGTATAGTAAGCAACGGCCTCATCGTATTGAGCCTTAGCAGCCTCAAGGTCGCGATCCACCGCCGATTGTGCCGCCAGAGAGTCTTTGAGCAGCTCTTTCGCGCTGTCCCTTTCAGCGGTTATCTCCTCCACCTGAGCGACTTTGGCGCGCGCTTCCTCCAGCTCAGCCTCAAGGGCGGTAACGCGCTCATTCGCAGCCTGTAAGTCCTCCTGGACCCCTTCCAGTTGGCCGATCCGCTCAAACGCCTCGGCCAGGCTTTCCTTCAAAGAGCCGGCAGTAGAAGTCACCGCATCCGCTCGGCGCTAGAATCAATTAACAGTAAAAGGTTTCAGTAGGATTGCGAAGCGATGGTCTGGATTAAAAAAAAAGGGGAAGATAGGCAAGAGGATAAATACCTTCTCCTCGTTGTGATAACGAGTAAGATCCATACGCAGGGAGCGTAAGTTCTCTGCCTCCTCCTTCAGCCTCTGGTTTTCCTTTTGCATGTGCTTGCATGCAAAAGACAGGTCGCCGAGCTCGGCAAGGGCCTATACGACAGAATAATTATAAAAAAAAGAGGGAGGGTGAAAGCACCAAACTGTAGCAACGAAACAAAATGAGCATGTGGATGGAAAAGCATTTTACAATACCTGAAGGAGCCGGCAAGAGGCCGCTCCATGAAGATCAGATATCTCCGAGCCTTCTCCAGGGGCGGTCACCCCCTCATAGATGCCCCGGGAGAAGTCCTCCGCAATATCACTCGCCATCCAGGGCGATATGTGGGATGCCACTGGATGGACAACAGCGAAGTACGGCATACGAAAGCGCCCCTCGCCCTCCCGACCAGCAGGAGCAAGACGGTCAAAACGGTATTGGCCCGCTCGGACCAGTTAGCTCGGCGGGCGCGATCGATGTTGACCGCCGGTGGGCGAGAATGGTCGCGAAGAGGCTCCGTGGGGCGGGGATCAAGCTCCGCGGCAGGCTCTATTTCAGGATCAACCGGGTCTACAGGAGGAAGGATAGGCTCGGTGGGGAGATAGGAATCGTCGTACGAAAGAGCGTCCTCATCAGCAGGCTGGTCAAGAGGCTCCCTCGCGGGAGGATTATGATCTGCCTGGGGCGATTGGTGGCGAGAGCGGCGGAGGGGAGTTTCAGTTTCAGCATCATCATCCTCGACTTCTACCACCGGTTGGGGTGGCGGCTGCGGACGACTGGAACTCTCGCCCGTCTTCTTCCTCGGCTTGGAAGCCCTGGCCTTTTTCTTCTTTTTTGTGGAAGCAAGGCCTTCGTCTGTCTCGATCGCTTTCCTCTTCCCCTTGGATTTTTCAGGAGGAGGCTGAGTAGAGGCAGGGACGGCAGCAGCAGACTCTGGGCGACCAGGACGAGTCTCACCAACAGGCCCGCGTGCGGTGGTGGTGAGGAGGCATCCAGCGAGGCTACAACGCCTGGGAAAAAGATAGCCCAAGGGTTAATGTATAAAAAAAGCAACACGAAAACACAACACAAAGAAGGTACAAACACATATAAGTGGCAGAAAGAGGGTAGGCGGTAACATGAAGGCTGTGTATTCTTAAGGATTTGGCTTCGGCGACTTAATTACACAAGTTAGACAGCGCTAGCTAAAAGGGGAGGTGACCATCGTCGCCTATGCATAAAATTTACCTCCTCGTATTCCCGCTTGAGCGGTCCTTAGGCCAGAGGTCGTTGATAGGTGATGACAGTCGAGAAGGATTCGACGACGCAGGAGTGTTTCCTCGGGAGTAGGATCAAGTTCGATGTTGAAGCGACTCACGTCGCCGGAAGACCATGAGGGTGGAAGCAGCGAGGCCCAGTGGCGATCTGTGTCGTTGGGCTGGAAATAGAAAAAAGAATGGTACCAGGTAGGACGAGGCTTAGGCGATGAATAGGTACCCTTTGGGGAGAGATCAGCCCGGCGAACAAAACTTATGCCATTTGATGTGTGCTTGGCATAGTGAATCAGCTGAAACAGTCGAAGAGTGGGGGCGATCTTTTTAGCCACGCAGCTGCATTCAAAAGCAGAGGTCGTGGCCCAACACCCGACATTGAAGGCGCCAAGGGAAGCGCCAAAACATCCAAGCAAGTCGACTATGAATGATGATGGCGGAAGGCGAAGTCCATTGGTGAAGGCCTCGGTCCAGATGTCGTGCCACCCGGGCGGGCAATTGCCAATGGTGGAGAGTCGGGAGGCCACGGCGAATCCCCAGGAGGATGGCAGCATGGCGAATGGAAGAACGCGGGCGATTCTCTCTACTGACCCTGAAGGAAAGTAGCCTGGGCCAATGACCGCGTTCGTCACAAGCAGCTCCCTGCCACATAGACTGCCAGTTGCCAATGGAGTAGGACCCGGTGACCTTGGTCGCCTCAGGGTCAATCTCAACCCCATGGAGGACCCGTTCGAATCCTTTTTGATGGGGACCCCAGAAGGGAAGGGCGGGAGATTCATCAAAAGTTTCCTCTGCTACACGGAAACATGGGAAGAAGAGTTTTCGGCCAAGGGTGGGGGATTTAAGGGCACCCGTTCAGGGGACTGACTAGAAAATAAGGGAGGGGGTGAAGAAGAAGGTGAAGGATCAGTGCCCGCGGAATAAGAGTGACTTTGGTTCTGGCTATCGGTGTCGGAATCCATGGTTAAAGAAAGACGGCAAGAAGCGGAAAAGAAAGAGGAATACACGACAGAGAACAGAACTACAATGACAGCACGAGAGAAAGGTTGAGGCACGTACCAGGTGGGCGTCGAGGGGCTCCAGACATCTGAAAAAGGAAGAAAGGGGGAGGAAAGGTCGTTTTCCGGTCGACGGAAGAAGGAGGAGGTCGTCGGAAGAAGGAGGAGGTCGTCGGAAGCAAAGGGACAGTAAAAACAGTGAAACAGCAGAGAAGGAGTAAAAAAGGATGAAGACGGTAAGAATAGGGTTTATATAGGAAGTCTAGTAGGCGGGAAACGGAACCGTCATGGTGGATGAGTGGGGAGCACACGCGACTGATGGGATGTGCTGGCGGGAAATGGAACCATCGCGGCATTTCATTGGGGGCACGCGCGGTTGAGATGACGTCTGGAAGGATAAGGTAATGATGACTTTTGGGCAATTACTGAAATGCCCCGATTTCCCCAACTTCCCCGGCACGCTAGAGACTAAAAGACCACAATACCCTGAGAGATGGAAGAGAACATGAGAAACGGAAGTCAGGAGTGGTTGGCAGTAGCGATAAAGGATCGAAGGCGATATAAGACACGAAAACAAGGGCGATCTAACAAAGAGCCGAAAGCTAAGAAACCAAGGCGACGAAGGAAAACAGGGGCGGCAAAGCGACATGGCACAAGCAGCCAAAAGCCCTCAGCCAAGCAAAGCTCGACTAAGGGCTTGGGGGCAATTGATAGGTCCTCCTACGGCGATCAAAAAGTAAGTGGTCCGAACTATGAGTAGGCCCTCAGCCAAGCAAAGCTCGACTAAGGGCTTGGGGGCAATTGATGGGCCCGGCCCGGCGGAATTCAAGGGCCCACATGGCGGCCCACACGGCGTCCTAGACACAGCCACTAGTGCTGAGAAGTTGGGCCTAGGCGACAGCTCAGATGGGCTAAGCAAGCAAGCCCAGGAAGTAAAGGGAGGCCCAAAGCGACGGCCCAGTCTCGGCGGTTCTTAGGGTTCCAAGGCAAGACGAACACATGTCAACATCCTACGGAGGCTACAAACGAGTGGCCATGATTCAACCTTGGCGACCAAGACAGGGGTACTATAAATACCCCCCGTACACCCCATTAACCGGAGGACAACACTTTTACCCAGCGGACAAACGCTCCGCGGTACGTTACTCGCTTCCCTTCCCATTCCTTAAACTGATCGCCTCCCTTTCCCTTGAACTAACTACCCCCCTCAATACTTACGAGGTACACTGCTCCCTGAAGACCAATGGGCTTGGGCTTCCATTATTGGGCCAGGCGACGAGGCTGGAACAATTCGTTTTTGGTTTGAATTGAATGGGTCAATATCATAGAATACCATGCTCACTCAGACTAATCCCCTGAAGTACCTATTTACCTTGGTTAATGAATTAGGAATCAGAATCGGAATCCATCTATTATTCAAACATCCCTGTTTCATATTCAAACTCTTACCCATTTTGCCACTATATGCTACACTTATAATTCTTATGAACAATGATTCACCTGAAATATCAAGGTTGGCAATATGCTAATTGCAAAATCTTGACTTAGATGTGATATTAACATTTATTAATGTTGTTGTTTGTGCAGATGGGTCGAAAACGTAAATACAGTTCTACATCATTCGAGGTCGGACAATGTTCACGAAATATACAAGGAGCTAATTCTGATATACTCGAACAAAGACAATTCTCACAAAGCACACATGAACCTCCATGTATGGTACTCATTTTTTTAAGTAGCAACGTTATAATAGTTACTTAAATATGTTTTCATCTGAGTAAATTTTCTAATATAAGTAAAAGTATTAAGGTAATGTTATGTTCTATTATGCAGGGTTTGGTAGAGCAATCTCACGCAAAATACTTGCAGAAAATATCAAAACACCATCCACCGAAGGTATTGTTCTCACATAATTTATAATCATATAGTTTTTAGATATATTTAAATTATTTACTAGCACACACTTCGGCAATATCTACAGCAACCTCCCACCTCGGATTCCCCTATATCACAACTTTATTTATTTATCTTCGGATTATAATTACTATTTAATTAATTTACAAGATAAAAAATAAAACAATGAATAAAATCTGCAGCCAGTTAGAGACCCAAATAAGTACATGCTCTGTCCCTAAACGAAAATAAAAATAGAATCTTGCAAATATTGTTCACGTGAATATTAATTTTTGTTCCTAATGTTTTTTTTTCCTCCTACAGACTCTAATTTTTTCCAACAAATAATGAAAGTTACATTGAACGAATTGTATCGAGCACGTAGAGCACGCCGTAACATTATTAGACCACGTACACGTCTCATCTTCCGATCACGACACAGAGATAGATTGAAGCAAGGTATCTTTGTGAATATTTAGTTATTTCTTATAATATTGCCATGTTTTGGGCAACTACAATTTCCTACCTGCATGCATATTATAATATGATTTATTTACTAACGTTACATTATTTCGTTTACGCAATACAGCTTATGATTATCTTATTCAACGCCTCCAAACAAAGCGTCAGCGGGTGATTCGAAAAATGTATATGCTACAAAAACGCGCATGTCAACATAATAGAGGTACCCACTACTAATTCAATCATATTAAGTGTTTCGGTGCATGTTTTATTTTATGTTTCTCGACCTCATTTTTTTTATCTACAGGACTCCCTACGGTTGAACGCTTTACCATCAATCATCCATCGTGTGTTTGTTCGCACTGTGGAGCTTCTATGTGGAGAGAAGAAAGTACAGCTCCAACACGAAACCATCCACAACCATCATTTTATTTATGTTGTAATGGAGGAAAAGTAAGGGTGGCTCCAACACGAGAACCACCACAGTATTTAAAGCAATTAATGACTTCACGGGATAATACAAGTCGTCACTTTTGTGAGAACATACGATCTTATAATGGTGTATTTTGCTTCACGTCATTGGGAGGTGCAATTAATCATAACTTGAATAGGACCGGTGGAGCTCCTTATATATTCTCTATTGGTGGTCAAATCTTTCACCGACTTGGATCATTAATTCCTCCAGAAGGGAAACCTCCAAAATATGCACATATGTTTGTTTTTGACACAGAGAATGAGATCAAACACCGTTTGAACTCTTGCCCTTCTAATGCTAATGCTCTTTCTGAGCAGATTATCACGGAACTAAGGGATATGTTTGATGAATACAATGTCTTGGTGAAAGTTTTTAGGTATGCTCGAGATAGACTCAATGCAGGTGGTGTTGAGAATGTGAAGCTAAAGCTGCAAGCGAATCGTATTTCTGATAGGAGAGAATACGATTTACCAACAATGGATGAGTTGGCCATATTAATTGTCGATGAAACTGGAGATGATACTTACCATCCAGATATCATCGTTCAACATTTGAGTAATGAAATGGAACGGGTTAGTTTCTCTCATCCCAGTTTGATGGCTTTACAATACCCGATATTATTTCCACACGGTGAAGATGGATGGCATGGTAATATTATGCTGAGTGATGCACAAGATTCCCAGAAGTGTGTTTCTCAATGCGATTTGTATGCCTACCGTATACAGACAAGATTGCGGGAATCAACAAATCTATTGATTTCTGGGAAGTTATTTCAACAATATGTCGTCAATGCGTATGCAATGGTGGAAGCAGAAAGGTTGGACTGGATTAAAAGTAATCAGAGAAAATTACGCAGGCATTACTTTAAAGGGTTGGTCGATGCTTACATGCGAGGTGATTTAGATTTGACACATATTGGGCAACGTATTATCCTTGCTTCTTCATACACTGGCAGTCTTCGCTACAAATATGAAAATTTTCAAGATGTTGTGGCGATTTGTCGAACTCTTGGATATCCTGATTTGTTCATCACATTCACGTGTAATACAAACTGGCCAGAAGTTCAATTCATGTTTGACTTAGTTGGACAGACAGGAATTAAAGACCCAAACAGAGCAGATGTCATGGCACGCGTGTTCAAAATAAAGCTTACTCAATTGATCTCGGAAATCAAGAACAAAGAAATATTTGGTAAACCCGTGGCATGTAAGTCCATCTACTCTTCTCTATATATTATTTAGATTTTATGTACAAGTTTACATTTTCTAATTATGTTATGGCACAATTTATCCCGCATAAGAAATTAAAGTTTGAGCCTTCTATTATGACGTTCTATTTTGTCCTGTTTTATGCTACTCTTTTACTAGAAATATTAATCACGCTAGGATACAACGAAACTTTAGTATTACATAAATAATAATAATAATATAATAATAATAATAATAATATATATATATAATATTGTTTTTATCGTCCCATTGGCCGATTTGAGTAAATTTACTTTTATATTATATTTACAATATGTTATGATAAGTTACTTTATCTTGATTGTTATTTTATAAGCATCATTAATCACCTATATAAAGAATATTAGCAAAACATAAGTCTTTACTAATGAAAACCGAAGAAATGTGTAAAATGATTTCATAATTAAATGTACAAAATAATTTGTATCTCATTAAAAAACATTTGTCTCACCTGGGCCGATGAAAACATAAGAAAAAATCAAATAAATCAAATTTAAAATTAAACATAAGACAGTAAAAAAAATATCAACATAAGTCTACATTTAATTATGCTTTCATGTGTCAAATGATTTTCATCAATTGGGCCTATGAAAATTGTCGTGTTGTGGGGGTGGGTAGATGGAAAGATGTTGGTAGTTATTTTCATGACGCAGTTAATTTCAACAGAATATTTTAATTTTACTCCACAGTTGTTCAAGCAATTGAATTTAAAAAACGTGGACTACCTCATGCTCATATGTTGGCCTTCTTATTAGCGGAGGATAAGATTTATTCACCATCTCAGATTGATTCGGTTATTTCTGCTGAGATCCCTGATGTTATCGCTGATCCACAATGTTATGATGTTGTATCGAGGTTGATGTTACATGGACCGTGTGGACATCTATTTCCAAATTCTCCATGCATGGTTGCAGAGAAATGTACAAAACATTATCCAAAAAAATACAACCCGGAGACAACAATTGATGAGGATGGATTTCCAAGATACAGACGTAGGGAGGATGGTCGAACAATTGTGAAAAGTGGAGTTCACCTTGATAACCGTTATGTTGTACCATATAATCGATACTTACTACTCCGATTTGATGCACATATCAACGTTGAATTCTGCAATAAATCAAGGTTGGTGCAAGCTGTTTAATTATTTTGTACTTTATGTAGTTTATTTTAACTCCTTTAATTTCACTATCTACAACATTACTTGTGCTTACCTATGCAGCAATTAATCATGTTTTTTCAATAATACAGGGCAATTAAATACTTATTTAAGTACATTAATAAACCTCCAGACAGAACCATGGCCGTTGTCACTGGAGATCACAATCCAGGTAATGTTGTTGCACCTACTACAAATGAAATTAAAGCATTTATGGATTGTCGCTATCTAACCGCTGGGGAAGCATGTTGGAGATTGTTCAAATTTGACCTGTACAGTAACTACCCTTACGTGTCTCGACTATCTTACCACCTTCCGAATCAACAAATGGTGTACTCAAATGCAAATTCATCACTTGGAGAGTTGTTGGAATCAGAATTAGCATTGACTTCAATGTTCTTGGGATGGATGAACAAGAATAGAAATTGTTCGCATGCTCGACAATATACATATGTTGAATTTCCGCAACACTACACATGGGTTGTCAAGGATAAAGTATGGAGGGAACGAAAGAAGAAAGCTGCAATTGGGCGGTTATATTACTGTCATCATTCTTCCGGGGAAAGATTTTATTTGAGAATGCTACTTCACACAGTGAGAGGTTGTACAAGCTTTGAAGACATCAAAACCGTCCATGGTGTCACATATGACTCTTTCAAAGAAACATGCAGTGCTTATGGGTTTCTAGCAGATGATGGTGAATGGAATCATTGTCTTCGGGAAGTCAGTTTGACAGCAACATCATATCAAATGAGAATGCTCTTTGTGAGAATGATAATGTACTGTCAAGTTTCAGATGTCAGCTCTCTATGGAGGAAAAATTGGCACTTTCTCTCAGATGATATTCAGCCTTTGCGACGTCAACAGGTTAACTTACCCGATTTGCAGATGAGTGCAGATGATCAACAAAATCTTTGCTTATTGGAGATTGAGAAGCTATTGCGCCAATTTGGAAAGAACCTCTCCGAATTTCCAGGTTTGCCGATTCCTACGCCAGATCCCTTTGTTAGTTTGACAAACTCTTTGTTAGCCCAAGAACTACACTATGATCATGCGTCACTAGCAACTCAATTCGAAATAGAAATAATCAAGTTGAATGTAGAGCAAAAGGTGGCGTATGATGAAATTATGGCTTCTGTGCAGTCTAATCAACATCGTTTGTTTTTCATTGATGGATATGGTGGAACCAGAAAGACTTTTCTATGGCAAGTGATAAGTATGAAATTGCGCTCGGAGAAGAAAGTGGTTTTGTGTGTTGCTTCTTCTGGTATAGTTGCATTACTTATGACGGGAGGTCGAACGGCACATTCTCGATTTCATATTCCAATTGATATTCATTCGACATCAACATGTCATATAGCACAAGATGGTGACTTAGCTGAGTTGCTACGAAACACCTCATTGATTATTTGGGATGAGGCACCCATGACACACAAGTATTGCATGGAATCTCTTGACAGGACATTAAGAGATATTATGAGTATGAAAAATCCTGACAATGAAAATCTCCCATTCGGCGGAATTACAGTTGTTTTTGGGGGAGATTTCAGACAGACGTTACCTATCATACCCAAGGCAACCCGTACTGAAATAGTAAACTCATCTATTAAGAGATCATACTTGTGGGATGGCATGGAGGTGATAAAGTTATGTTAAAATATGCGGCTGCATCGTGAAGGATGCACATTAAGTGAGGCCAATGAAATTCAATCATTTAGTAGGTGGATTGTAAGTATTGGTGATGGTGTGTCTTCTACGATTTTGGGCGACGCTGAAGTGTCAATTCCACCGGATATCATGGTTGAACAGAACGAGGATCCTGTGGCCGACATCGTCCAAGCAGTGTACTCTGACGTGCATGAAAATTACACAGACCCGACATATTTTGCAGACCGTGCTATATTAGCCCCTTTGCATGAGATCGTGTCATCGATCAATGATCATATGTTATCTGATTTCCCAGGTGAAGAAACATGCTACTACAGTTCTGATACAATTCAAAGTGATGGAGGTCAACTCGAGATGCTGGAAGCTGAATTCCCAACTGAATTTTTAAATTCAATGAAAATTGGGAACTTCCCTGTTCATGAACTGAAGTTGAAAGTCGGAGCACCGGTTATCTTATTGAGAAACATTGATCAAGCGACCGGTCTTTGCAATGGCACCAAACTAATAATTAAAAGGTTAGGAACTTTGTCAATTGAAGTTGAAGTCTTAACAGGAAGTCATGCAGGTGACAGGGTATATCTTCCGAGAATCGCGCTAGCCTCCGAGCAAAAGAGTTTGAATTTCACTCTTATTAGAAGACAATACCCTGTGGCACTTTGTTTTTCCATGACAATCAATAAGAGTCAAGGTCAAACTTTGCACAAAGTTGGGATTTGCTTGAAGAGACAGGTATTCACACGGACAGTTGTATGTTGCGCTCTCGCGTGTGACAAAGAAAAGTGGATTGAAGATTACCAGTTGCGATGAAGACGGTCACCCGACAAGTGTTATGAACAATATTGTCTACCACGAGGTTTTAAATTGAAGGTAAATTACAGGGTAAGTTTTCCGTATGATAAATTTGTTGCTAAATTTTTAAATAATATGATGTTAAATTTAAATCTCTTATAAGGTTTAATCTCAACTCTGAATATGGTTTATAAGCAACACTACTACACTAATGTGCAGTTTTTATGGAATGCAGGAGGCGCATTCATATTGATTTCTTTTTTAAGAGTCAAGTTGCACAAATGAAGATAAGAGCATCAAGTAATCCTATTGAGAGTACAAGGAGCCTTCCGTTGATGACATATAGCAAATGATTTATGTTTATCGTTGTTTCAAGTTGGATTTTTTTTATTATGAATTAGACAATAAAAAATATCATGGATTTGTACTTCCTTTCCCCTGCTCCTTTTTAAACGCCCTACTTTCCAAGAGTGCTTTTTTTTGTACGGGTCAAAAATATTGTCGATCACCTAAGTTTGAGGATTGTAACAGCATAGTCACCTAACTTCATTTTGTAACGGAGCAGTCATCTATGTTTAAACAAGGTAACCGGACAATTATTCTGGTCACTTTTGATGACAATTTTGGTCAAATTGACAACTAAACATGCATCATCATCAAACATAACTCAATTGCACCCTCAAAAATAAATTGATCCAACTCAAAAACCAAACCAATACTTACAAAAATGGCTTACCCAAACATAGATGAGTGTTTTGTTACAAAATGAAGTTTTTTTTTATTTGATGTTATAAAATAAAGTTAGGTGACCACGCTGTTACAACCCCCAAACTTAGGTGACCGACAATATTTTTGACCTTTTTCCACTCACCCTAATTTTCATGCCTCCAACTTCTCCCCAATTGGTGCTACGTAAGTATAGTTTTTTTTTTATAAATGATTATGAATGTTTTTTATTTTGTCTTATAAATTGAAATAGTGTAATATAGTGGTGAATACATATATATATATATATATATGATTTCGTAAAGCACAAGAAGAGTAATAAGGAAAGGCATACATTATTTCCATAAACTTGAGTTGACTTTCTTCTAACACTTTAATTTAAGGAAACACATACATATAAAATACTCACATATTTCAACGAAACTAAATGCACACTAAGGTAGACATATAAGCCCAATCAAGCCCACTCAAATTTCTCCTCCATAGCCCATCAGACAAATAAAAGGAAAACCCAACTTGACCTAATTTTCGGACATGCAACTTAGCAACTTGATTCCACCGGGATCTACTACCGTTAGGACACCCCTTAGTGTCCTCATATCAGGACACCCCTTAGAACCGTAGGATTAGAGAATAGATCTAATGGACTACATTAAAATGGACAAAATAATCATTTCAAACTAGTATATATTGTAAATAATATTAGGGTTTCACCACAAACCCTAAAAACTACAATCAGCCAAAAATAACTGCCGCTCTCAGTTTGCGGAACGAGCTCTCGTCGCCGTCACACGCCCTCCCCGGACCAGTCATCTCCAGCCTCGTCGATGCCAACCCTCATCGACCCTACTACCACACGCCTTCTCCAACCTTGCCGCAAGCACTCGTCAGCCCCGTCATCGCACATCGTCTCCAACTTTGCCGCCGGAAGCCTATTCCAAAAGCATCTCTGATTTTGTGCTTTCGTCTATTGTGTTTCCGTTCCGTTCGAATTTCTATGCTTATACTGTGAAATAAATTGAGTCGGGAAGCAAACTGAGACGATGTGAAGAAAGCACCATCGTAACTACTGAAGTTTAGGCTTTGACTTTTGGAGTTCAGAGGCTGCGGAAGAGGAGCCCATATTTCGTTTGGCACTATAAGGAAATAGGTGTTGGTATTTCCTTTTCTATTATTTCTTTTCCTTTTCTATTATTTCTTTTCTTTTTTCTTTTTTTCTTTTAATTTTCTCTTATACAGGATAAAAGGGGTACTTTATGGAGCTGTAAGCCAGCAGCCTATCACTCCTGGATATGGAGAAGGCTCCTGAAGGTTAGAGAGGTGGCTAGAAGATTTATAGATGTTGATGATGATGGTGATCTTACTTGGGATGGGGATAAAATGACTACCTATTCAGTATCAAAAGTTTGGCAGACAATTAGACAGAAGGGAAGTCCAGTGAAGTGGTTTAATGCAGTGTGGAAAGCCCCAAGTATCCCTAAGCACAGTTTCATATCTTGGCTTGTTGCTACAAATAATATTGTCACTAATAGTGATGTAGCTAAATGGGGAATGGTAAGGGATGTAAGTTGCTTACTCTGTGAAGAAGGGATTGATGAGTTAGAACATATTTTCCTGAACTGCTCATATATTGGTAATATTAGAAAGGAGTTCGGGCAAGATTATGAAGCTAAAGCTACTTGGAGAGAAGAACTGGAGTACAGAAGCAGTAAATTTGCAAGTGATTCTGATAATGATAAGTGTGGTCGAGTTATCTGGAGGGCTATTATTGCTGAAACTTGGTACTGCAGGTGTGCTAAGAATGCAGGTGAAGGTGGATTATCGACATAAGATATGGTGAAGAGGATTAAAAGCATGCTTAGGGAAAGAAGTGATATTCAGGTTCATTAAAAGAATTTAGGAGTTTGTTTGGTCTAGAGGTGGTAGCTGTAAGTTTGTTGTTGTAAGTTTGATTGTAAATGTTGGGATGCCTTGTTGGCAAGCTCACGGGCTTGATGAATAAAACTTAATTATTCATAAAAAAAAAAATTTCGTTGATGATGCAGTGAGTTCCTATTGTATTGCAATTGCAGCCTTGCAGGTGGACGGTGTTCTATTGTGTGAGATTGATATTTTTTTCCAATAAGTACGAATAGTATTTCTTAGGTTAGACGTTGTTCCTATGTTTTGTATTTGGAACAAGATGTAACTTTTATTTGTGTTCCTAATTTGTGATTTGGCACGAGATTGTGTTCTTTCTCCAAGTTTTAGAACTCGTAATCTGAATTATGGTTCCTTTTTTACAGAATTTGAACAAAGTTGTTGAAAGCTATTACGGCGGCGATTAATCAACGAGATGAAGAAGAGTAGGTGGATGTAGATCTGACTCTTCGATCATTGTTCCAATTTGGTTCTTGCGGATAAGAGTCTTGATACTAGTTTACCGGTCTAGTTTTGATTTGAAACTTTGTAGATTACAATGGGGTCTTGTCTTTTGAACACTGTTCAATGTTTTTGTTTACCTAAATTTGCTTATGCACCTTCCTAATTCTTGTTTCTAATTTGGTCAATTGAAACATTGTTCCATATAGCTACTTATGGAATAGAAAATTGATATTATTGTTCCATTTTCAATTTGATTCAGGGTTTTATGTTCTTCTGTGTTCCGATTTGGTAATAAGGAACAAAATCGATTTTCAACAAGTTCCATTATTTTTAAAATCGATCACTGTTCTGAAACAATAAAAGATGAACTGCTCCGAAATAATAAAAGAGGAACTGGTTCGTAACAATCTCCATAAAATCACAGCGGTAAATTGACTACTAGTAAACAATTTAAAAAAAAAAGAAAGGGGGAGTTAAGTTTGAGAAGAAATCATAGGATATTGCTAAATTAACTATTATGAAAAATGATTACCAAATAAAGATTAATACTTCTAAATAAATATTAGGGAAAATGAAGAAAAAATGAAAATTGTGATCATAAAAAAAGGAATTAATTAGTTACTAAAAATATGTAATCTTCAAAAAATAAAATGGAACAGAAAATGAATTTTTAAAAGTAAATTAATCAATTGCACTTAAAGAATCTGCATTATAACTGAAAATTCGAAATTAATGTTATAAAATCATTATGGAAAAAAAATCAGATTTAAAAATCTGTAATATCTCAAGTAATGAAATTACCCTTATATCCATTTAATATTAACCTTAGGATCTATAAGATTTAATCCTATGGCTCTAAGAGGTGTGCTCATATGAGGACACTAAGGAGTGTCCTAACGGTAGGATTTCCCGATTCCACCTGCTTTCATTTGCCGTCAACCCTAAAAAATATACCATCTAACCATCAACAATGGAAAATCAAATATGACAGATAACACATCTGCAATCTACGGACTACGGAGAAGGTTAAGAAGAGTCGAAGGTTAAGAAGAGTCGAAGGTCATATGGGTTCTCAATGAGCAATAATAGAAGAGGGAGCTGCACAACCAATCCACGATTTCAGCAAAAGAGTTGATTCGGAACCGATGAAGAAGAAGAAGAGGCGGAGGATTCATGGCGGACGCCTCCCTGGAGTTATTGACGATTGGCCGAGACTCCGTTCACTGGAGAGGAGTTTTCATTGAAGCTGAGATATGGAGACTTTTGTCGGAACTATACTACACCAGTCACAACCCACGATCTGTTTCCCGTCTCCAAGTAAATAGTCAAAACTCCATTTATTTTCTAGCACAAACGTGGGTTCGTGGGTTTAAACGTGGGTTAATCTGATTCCGCCTTTACGAAATTGAATCACTATAAAGAAACATCAATCACCTGCAAATAATACAACACCAACGAATAGCCGGCATACTTCTTCAGAATCAATTCTTTTCATAACAGGTTGTTTATATTAGATACAGATTCGTCACTGCATATTTGACCCTGCACGAACTAATCTTGTTGTCATTGTCTCTCACCCTTTGTAGCCGGAGCAATGACGATCCACGGAATTGATGAGCTTTCTACTCAACTCATTCAGCCGGTTGTAGAAGTTCGAGTCTCCCGTCTTTGGAAAGCAATCAATGTCAATGGCGGTAAACTGCTGCATCTCGATATGATTTTGATTGATGACAAGGTATACATCTTCTTTCTTTTCATTGATATCTCATGTATAAATATCAGCATGGTGTATTAACACTATCTAATTGGTTAAATTCTCTTTAATTTTCAATGCAGAACAATGACATATGGGCTCAAGTTCCACTCACTTTGGAGAAAATGTTCAGAAGCAAGATTCAAGAGCAGAAAATCTACATCGTGAAGAAATTCAAGGTGATACCAGCAACCGGTGGCTTTCGCCCTATACAGAATAAGCTTATCATCCAATTCACCTCCTCTACAACTGTTGGAGAAATACCTGAAATGAGGAGTATCCCAAACTACAAGTTTTCCTTTGCCATGGAGGCATATGTTTTCTCCAACATTGATGAATCGAAACAGCTAACAGGTATTTCAACTTCGATGTATGTCTTTGTTCACACCTGAATTTAATTAGACTTATTTGGTAGGTTTCTAACTTCTTATCTTATTATAACCCATTGTTAGATGCTATGGGTGCTGTCGTTCACATGGAGGACATAAGGGTTCGTCGATTCGGAACAACGTCCACCTTTGTGAAGAACATAAAACTACAATTTACAGAGTACGACTTATGTATTTTCTCAATCTAATATATTCATTCAATTGATCTACATTCTATGATTATTTTACGGACCATCTTCTTCACTTTGTTGCAGTGGTTATGTTATAACTGTTACTCTATGGGGTCCACTTTTGAAATGGACAAAATAAGCGATGTGGCTGGTGACAAGATAACTATCCTGATTGTGTCTTCTGTATGGGTGAAAAACTTTAATGGTATGTGCAATTAATTATGCACATGTCTACTTTTACAATTGCTTCTTTAAGTTTTTTGTTCCAATTTGTTATTTTTCTGCTTTCCAGCTTTCTATTGGGGTGTTGTCTCTGTCCTAGGTGCTGTTAGGATGCATGCTTTAAAAAAATATGCATTATTTTTTGATGATACAAATATGCTGCTGAAAATAAACAAGTAGATTCCATGTTATAGGCTGTTTTCACAGATGCTTCAGCTGCTGCTCTTTTCTGAGCACACGTTTCCTTTAGAGTGAGATGCCTGATTGTCCATTTTGTTCTATTTTGGCTGCTGCTGCTTTTGATCCATGGCCACCTTTGTTGATTCTTTCTTGAATTATATAGTTGTACAGTTATATAGTTTCTAGGTTCATTTTTTTCCTTCTAGTTGTTGTAACTTTGAAATTTACAACTTACTATTAATATGTTGTAATTGAGCTTTTCATCTTTCTAAAGGTTTTGTGCATCTCTCCACAACGAGTGCATCTAAGTTGTATGCTGACCTAGATATTCCTGAAGTTCAACCGTTAAAGGCAGTGTAAGGCAAATAAATTAGTTTAACCTGATTTTAATCTTCTTTTTTTCACTTCCACATTTTTATTATTCATTCTGTTTTACTTCCAGGTATGGGACAAAGAAATATTCAGCTATCTCAGAAAATGTAGATGTAGTTACTATCGAGCAGTTAGCTTTGCTGAAATCAGATAATGCGAACAAGGTACCATTGTTCATTGCAAGTTTGATATGCTACTGAATCATTCCTTTTTCTTATTTGTCATTTCATTTTACGATTACAAGTAGTTTTACTTAACAGATTTCAATTTAACAATTGTAGGATAAGGTCTTCATGGTCCAATGCATCGTCACGGGGGTTAATTATGAGTGGTCTTATAATGGCTGTGCGAATGATATGTGTCTCAGAAAGATTGAAGATGTCATGGAGAATTATGTTTGTGGATTCTGTGATCATAAGATGCTCAAAACAGTTGCTAGGTAGATGCTCCTCTTCTCTTTTGTACCTTACTTATGCAACATATTTTGCTATGTATGTGTTCCACAACTAACAACCGTATTGGCATACTTTCATCTTCAGGTACAGAGTTTCTATGAATGTGTTTGACAGTACTGGCACAGCTGAATTCATTCTTCTCGACAAAGAAGGTGTCAAATATTATGGGATCAAGGCTGAAGACTTATTGTCATCCTTAAATGGCATTGATACTGATGAACCTCCTGCTGTCCTGCTGAGTACTGTTGGTAAGAATCTGACATTCTTGATCAAACTCACTAGCTATGCTATGAACAGAAAACAAGTGAGTTTACCATTTCAAAGATTCTGGATGGAGCTTCTAAATCTGAAGAAGTGGTTGACAAGGTTAGTAGTGGCACGTTAACTCTTATAATTTATATTTTCCTCATCTTGGTAAACGAATGTTTTGAATCATTATGACATTTTTCCATATGTTATGCAAGGAACAGAAAGATGATTTCTCTGGTGCACATTCTTTGTCACAATCCCTGAGCAGCTGTGTTGTGCAGAACGAGATACTCACCAAAGCAGATGCAAGTCCAAGTCACTCCACCAAGGTGATTTCTGAGAATGAGCTTACAACTACGGATGATAGCACTTTGGAGCTTAGTGATGACACCACAATTGCAGATGCGAAAACTGCTCCTAAAAAGAGAAAGAAGTCCTCACTTGCGGGAGATGAAGACTGATCTATTTGGCTATGTTCTCATAGCTCTTTATGCTTTAGTACTTTTATGAATTTTTTCTCAGGGTTGACTACTGTCATGCTGCACTTTTTCTGTTTTTATTGGTTTTTCATGTTTGGACTGGGTTTGTTTCTAATTTAAAATTCCAGACTATTTTAGTTTATCAAATATTAATGGTGTAAGACTATTTTTATGGTAGTTGTTCTTTCGATTTTTGGTGTATTGATCCTGAAAATGTGTGGGACTGGTTTATTGTTTCTGTTTGTAATGACTGTTTTTGTAGCAGGTGTGGCCAAGCTCTCTGTTTCGAGGAGGCTGTTTGGCCTTCGATGTTTATTAACAAGGCGGTTTGTTTGTTTTTGAGTCTACCTGCTGTGAATGCTAGGACGAAGCTCTTTGTTTTTGGAGGTAGCTGGGTGCATTTTCATTGTAAGCACTAGCCGCTACTCCTTAAAATTTGTAAGCAATAGTGTTTGTATGATCAGAACCCGGCCAATGGGCCGGGCCAAAAGCTAGTTATGTAATATGTGTCTATAAATAGAGCACATCATTGTATCTATTAGAATGAATAAGTAGAAGCAATTCTCTCCATCATTCTCTTTTGTGTTTTCTCTCTACTTCATAGTTCTCCATCATTTTATAGCAAAAATCTATTATTTATTTCAAATGAGAATTAATAATGGATTAGTCACCATCTATAAAAATTATAGGGACGTTTTTCGTTTGGAATTAATTGCTGGAGAATTGATAAATTTAGTGAACTTTAATGAATCGGTCACAATCAAATATTTAGTTCAAATGAGAACTAAATAATGGATTGACCACCATTTATAAAAACTATAGGGCCATTTTAGCATGAAAATTAATGTCGGAGATTTGATAAATCATGTGAATTTTTATTGCTAGCGAAATTGGAAATTGCTACAAAATTAAATTTATTCATGACATGAAATAGGAAAAAAATTAAATTTTTCATATCTTGATAAACATTTCCTACCAAACAAAATAAAAGAGCAATCAATATAATTGAAAATTTAATAAATTAAATGCCAAATAAATAAACACTAGGGCCTAAGCCAATATATCACATAAATATTATATCAAAAATATTTGACTATATATATAAATAAAAATACACACATTATTTTCCACCAGAACTCTATTTTGAGTATTTCTCCTCTCTCGCTCGAAATGGCAGAAACAAAGAACGCCAACGATCGTCCGATCAACTTCACCACTCGTCGCTCGGCAATCTTCAAGAACGCTAATGATCTCGTCACCGCCTGCGGCGCCGAGGTCGGTGTTCTCTTATTCTCCAAGACTGGCAAGCCCTTCAGTTACGGCTACCCGTCCATCAATGGAATCTCCAATCGCTTCCTGGAAAAGTCTACGACGACGGCTGAGGCAGTCGCCGACTGTCGAACCTGTGATGATATTACGATCATGAATATGAACCACCAACGCGACGAGCTGTTGGAGGAAACAGAGGCGCTGAAGATTCGTGAGGCAGTGTTGAGGAGGAGGATGGAAGCATCGAAGGGGAAGAAGAAGGAACCAGACTGGTGGGACGTTCTGGTGGACGATTTGAGCTTGGAGCAGCTCCGGATTGCGGAATCGAAGATCTTGAAGATTTCCAAGGGTTTGGATGGTTGTGGCAACATCAGTCGTCGCTCTTGTGAGGTTGGTTCTGCTGTTCGTGATTCCCACCGACTCAATTTGAGTCGGGGAAATTCCAGCAACGGTGGCAATTGATTAGGGATTTGGAATTTGGGGGGTAATATTTTGGTTGAAATTAGCGGGAAATGGCGATTAGGGATTTGTGGTTTTAAATTTCTTTATGTTGTTTTACCTTTTTATGTTTTTTTTGTAATGTGACAATTTGAGTGATTTGTTATTTATATGATATAAGGGTCCATCAAAATAATCACAATGAATCAATTGACATGTCTTAGAGGAGAGAACATAACAAGTCATGATAACTGAGATATGTAACATCCTATAAAAGAAATAGAGGTGAAAGTCATAGCCTTATATGCAACCAGTGTTGAGGTGTGATTTTAATGTTGGACAATGAGGATGGTGATAATCATGTCGATGAGAGGAAAAAGTCATGATAACTGAGGTTGATAATAGCCTAAAAAAGTAAGAGAAGTGAAGGTCGTGGCCCAATATGCAGTTAGTGTTAAGGTTTTCTTTTAATGTTGGACTATGAGAATGATGATAACCATGTCGATGAGAAAACATAACGAGTCATGATGATTGAGGTTGATAATAACCTCAAAAAGTAAGAGAAGTGAAGGCCATAACCTGATAAATATCTAGTGTTGAGGTCTGCTTTTAATGTCGGGCTATGAGGAGTATGATAACTTTGTCTATGAGGGAACATAACAAGACATGATAACTAAGGTCGATAATAGCCCGAAATGCAACCAGTGTTGAGGTGTGTTTTTAATGTCGGACTATGACGATGATGATAACTATGCAGATGAGAGAACATAACAAGTCATTATAATTGAGGTCAATAATAGTTTTAAAAAGTAAGAGAAGTGAAAGCCATAGCCCGATATGCAACTAGTCTTGAGGTGTGCTTTTAATGTCGGACTATGATCATGACGATAACTATGTCTATGAGGGAACATAACAAGACATTGATAACTGAGGTCGATAATAGCCCCAAAACGAAATAGAGGTGAATGTTAGAGCCCAAAATGCAACTACTGTTGAGATTTTATTTTAATGTTGGACTATGAGGATGTCGATGAGAGAACATAACAACTCATGATACTGAGGTTGATAATAGCCTCGAAATGAAATAAAGGTAAATGTCATAACCCTAAATGCAACCAGTGATGAAATGTGGTTTTAATATTTTACTATGAGGATAATGATAACTATGTCGATGAGAGAACATAACAAGTCATGATAACTGAAGCCGATAATAGCCTTGAAATGAAATAGAGGTGAATGTCATAGCCCGAACTACAACCAGTGTTGAGATGTGCTTTAATATTAGACTATGAGGATGATGATAATTGTGTCGATGAGAGAACATAACAAGTCATGATAATTGATGTCGATATATAATAGCCTAAAAAGGAAATAAAGGTGAATGTCATAGCCCAAAATACAACTAATGTTGAGGTGTGATTTTAATATGGGACTATAAGGATGACGATGACTATGTTGACGAGAGAACATAACAAGTCATGATAACTGAGATCGATAATAGCCTTGAAAAGTAAGGATGTGAAGGCCATAGCTCGATATGCAGCTAGTGTTGAGGTGTGTTTTTAATGTTGGACTATGAGGATGATGATAACTATGTCGATGAGAGAACATAACAAGTCATGATAACTGAGGTCGATAATAGCCTCAAAACGCATGAGAGGTGAAGGCCATAGTCTGAAATGCAGACAGTGTTGAGATGTCCTTTTAATATCGGGTCAAATACTTAAAACATCTCGAAACTATAGGGCGGGTTACAAACTCATCCTAAAACTTTAATTCGTTACAGAGTGGTCCTATTACTATGAAACAGGTTACAAAGTAGCCTAATGATGTCATCAATGTACTTTTTCAGCCATTTTGTCATGTCATCATTGACATGTTATCAAAAACATCATTCAAAATTCAACAATATGATTCAAATCTAAATCTAAACTCATCTACCTAATAAACTTTTGTTCAAAACTAAATCTAGTGAGTTAGATTGACATAATTTTAGATTTGAATCAATTTAAGATAAATTTTAAATTATATTTTCGATGACATGTCAATGGTGATGTGGCAAAATGGCTGAAAAAGTACTTCGATGACGTCATTAGGACTACTTTATAACTCATTTCATAGTAATAGGACCACTCTGTAACGAATTAAAATTTTAGGACGAGTTGGTAACCTCCCCTATAGTTTCGGGACGTATTAAGTATTTGACCGTTTTAATATCGGACTATGAGGATGATGATAACTATGTCGAACATAACAAGTCATGATAACCGAGGTCGATAATAGCATGAAAAAGTAAGAGAAGTGAATGCCATAACCCGATATGTTGCCAGTGTTGAGGTGTGTTTTTAATGTCGGACTATGAGGATGCTGATAACCATGTCGATGAGAGAACATAAGAAGTCATGATACCGAGGTCGACAATAGCCTCAAAAAGTAACAGAACTGAAGGCCATAGCCCGATATGCAGCCAGTGTTGAGGTGTGCTTTTAAAGTCAAACTATGAGGATGATGATAAACATGTCGACGGTGAGAGAACATAACAAGTCATGATAACTGAGGTCCATAATAGCCTCGAAAAGTAAGAGAAGTAAAGGCCATAACCCGACATACAACCAATGTTGAGGTGTGCTTTTAATGTTGGACTATGAGCACTACAACAAACACCGTAGATAGTTGAGGGCCCGTCGTTGGGGGCCAAATGCCCCCAAAAATTTTAGTCGGGGCATATAGCCCCCGACAAGTATAGTTAGGAGAATTTTTTCGAGGTCTATTAGGCCACTGACAATGAAACAAAATAGTCGGGGCATGGCCCCCGACAATATTCAACCAACTAGTTGAGCCAGCTGGCTAACCACTAAAAGAGTCGGGGCCTGGCCCCCTGTTTAATCTCCTTGTTGTAGTCGAGGATGATGATAACCATGTCGACGAATCAACATAACAAGTCATGATAACCGAGGGTTATAATAGCCTCCAAAAATTAGAGAAGTAAAGGCCATAGCCCGATATGGATCCAGTGTTGAGGTGTGCTTTTAATGTCAGATTATGAGAATGATGATAACTATGTCGATGAGGTGTAGATGGTGTACACCTTAAAATTTGAATTTCATTTTAACTGTATTGGGACGTATGCTAGGTTTGCATTTGGTGTCATCGAAGTTTGGATCTCAACTGCTAATTTGATTTCATCTTTAATAATGTCACCATGTATTATTTGTAGTTCAAAATTCACCTCATAGGGTTTCGCCTACTGCATCGTGGGCTCTACTCCTATCTTTAGCTTATGGCACATTTACTCCATGGACCTCTTAAGTCATGATGTTAGGCCCATTTACTAGATTTGTATATTTAAAAAAATGTGGGCTATATTTGTTGTTTTTTTCAAATTTTAGGCCAAGTTTGTCAATTAAAAAAAATTAAACTAGATTTATCAATTTTTAAAATCTGGACTACACGGTTAATTTTAGAAATTTGGGCTGCATATTTCAAGTTTTTTAACATGGGGTAGATTTGTCAATTTTGAAATTTGGGCTAGATTTGTCAATTTTTATGTGGAATAGATTGTAATTTTTAAAGTTTGGACTAAATTTGGGCTAAAAATTTGTCAATTTTTGAAATTTGTGCAAGGTCATCAATTTTAAATAAATATGAATATGTATATTAACAAGTCAAATGAATATGTATAATTACGAATATTAGCTCGAGGGAGTGGAGTGAAATCTCAAGGGAGACCCTCAATGCAGACAGATCAATTAAACATGATGGTAGTATTGTTGCTGCGGGAGGATCCCCGAGGAATAGTAATGTTCACACGTTGAAGTTGAATTCCTTGAACTTGGACAAATTTCCGATCACCTGTGCGGAACTACATGAAATTATTGAAGGTATGGAGCTCACGTGGAAAAGAGGTTGTCGAAACCTAGCTAGTAATCTAGTCCGACTCACATTGCACTACCCGACATTTTCAGTAGCATCACCAAATGGAACATCAACATGCATGACTTATCCTTCCCTACCAAGAGATGATTGGTCGGGATTGGGAGGTCAAATTGGAACATGTCTTAAGGAAAAGTAATTATCTCGCATATTTTTTTGCTTACAAAGGTCATACCCTTTCGCTCAATGCACAATATGTAAACAGTAGTGACTCTGAAGTGACACATTGGATTGCCAATGACATCTGAGATCATCCCAATCTCAATTGGTATTGAGTACTTTGCAATTCCCAGGTATTTTCTAAAAAAACATGTCAAATGAATGGTTTGTTTTATCATTATAGTTTTACTTTGTTAGGGAAAACTAGATTTTTGGCTGGCCCATTGGCCGGGTCATACACGGCAAAAATAATCAAATTATTTCAAATTTTAGATTAAATTATGTTTTTTGTTAGTAAAAAATGTTAAGAAACATAAGAAAATAAAATAAAAATGGTAAGGACATAACGATGAGTTTGAGTAAATGTGTTGATTTATCCTTATTAGTATAGAAAAATTAAGAAAATAAAATAAATATAAAAATATGGATTAACTTTAGATTGTTATGCATATTAATCATATAGTATTAGTTAATTTCATGTCTATTAGCTAATTAGTGTTTAACTTATCATAATCATATATTTTTAATCTAACTGAAATATGATTCTTTATAGATATACACATATACATGTATGTATGTCAATGATTTCTATTTCACTGATGGGTAAATAGTATACAAATGTAAAAAGTTATAGACTTCTAAAAATTGCATTAATTTTTTTAATTATTTTTAACAAAAATATGTATGATTGGAACTTCTTCAAATTACTTCTTTTAACTCGGTTTATCACTAAAAATATGATGATTTAAAAAACAACATACTAATCTCGAAGAACACTATCATGTGGGTTTAAACTTTAAAGACTTACAAAAATTATGTTTTTGATAAAAATATAAACAATCGGAACTTCTTCAACTTACTTTTTTCAACCAGATTTATCACTATAAATATTATGATTGCTAAACTATCATATTTTATCAATCACACTGAAGAACATATAATATGGGCTTCATATTTCTAAGAGTTGCATAATTTTTTAATAACTTTAACACAAATGTGAATAATTGGAACCTCTTCAAATTACTTTCTTTAACCCGATTTATCACTACAAATATGATGATTACTAAACCAACATACTAATATCAAAAAACACTATCATGTGGGTTTAAAGACTTATAAAAATTACATGAGGTTTTTAATAAACATATGAATGATTGGAACTTTCTTAAATTACTTCTTTTAACCTGGTTTATCACTGTATATATTATGATTTCTAAATTATCATATTTTATTTAATCACATTAGATAGCGTGGGATTCATACTTCTAAAAGGTATATTTTTTTTATATCTTTTAAAAATAATATGAATAATTGAAATTTATTCAAATTACTTTATCCAAACCAGTTTATTACAATAAGTATGATGATTACAAAATTAAGATATTTTTATCAACCATAAAAATATTAAATAAACTAACACGTGGTCTAAAAAAGTTATACATAATGTGTTATCTATTTAAAAATTTTCCAATTATTTTTTGCTCATTGTAAAAATATACAATTAATATTTTATTTATTATCATGTTAGATTTTAAAAAATAAATAAATAAAGTAAAATATAAAATAATTGAAAAATATAAATATCTTCTAAAGATACAAATTAATTCAAACTTATAATTTTGATTTTATGCAACATATCAAAAACAAAATTGATGTGCATTTTGTGCTAAACGTATAATCAAAATCACTAATATATAAAGTTAAAAACATCGTAGATTAAAACTAATAAACATGTTTTTTGTATTTTACATAAACATATTTACAATATAAAATAAATTATTTACTTAAAAACTCCTATCAAAATGATTAAATAGGTACTATTAAGAAAAAAAAAACATAAATAAAGTTAAGAAGTTACGGGATAGACGGGTAGTCACAGGGATAGATGTGGTGTAATTTTTTTTATTAAAATGAATTCATTGATAAAAAGGAAAAAAAATATGTGATTGAATAAGTTGCTAGGATTAAGGAGAGGCTTTATTTGAGTACCCACTTTTTAAAATCCTTAATATATAGTATAGATAGTACTTTGGCCCCCTCTAATTTGTCAACTTAACAAATAGCCCCTATATTACAAATCACTCATGTTAAGTTCATGTTAAGTTGGCAAAGGAGAGTGGCACAAAATATTGTTAAGTTGGCAAATGTTATTACTTATTTTGACAGATTGTTTTATAATTAAGGACATAAACATCTTACAAGTATAAGAAGTGAATTTGCATTTGAATTAGCGGATTGCGATTTGCAGGCTGTGTTTTACCATACGCAGTCCGTATTTTAACATAATTGGACAATTATGTCCTTGTAGTTCGTATTTACTAACACAATCCATTTTTACTAACGAAGTCCGTTTTTTACTGATGCAGTTCGTTTTTACTAATGTAGTATGTTTATTACTAACACATTCCGCTTTTACTAACGTAGTCCATTTTTTACTAACGTCGTTTTTACTATGTTTTCTACTAGTTATTCAAATTATTATTTTTAGATATTAAATTTTTTAAATGATATCAATTATTAATTTTAAGAAGTATATAATTTGTAATCTATATTATTAATTTATTTAAATTTTTATAATTTTCCATCAAATATTAATGTTTTAGATGTATATAATTTTGCATCATTATTATTAATTTATTTAAAAATTTATAATTTTCCATCATTATTTTTCAGTAAAGGACTGCCTTAGTAAAAACAGGATTGCGTTAGTAAAAAACAGACTGCGTTAGTAAATACAGACTGAAAGGGCATAATTGTTCAATTATGTTAAAACACGGAGCACGTACAGTAAATCACGAACTACAAATAGCAGCACTCGAATTATCCATTTGCCAACAAATTAATTACCTTTCCAATCTTACCATTTTCCTTTTTTTATTTTCCAAATAAGTTGAATACCTTTTCAATCTATACCACTAGCAAGTTTGGCCGCGCTGTGCTGTGGCCTGGTAACCTGTGGACAGGGGCGCCAATGGAGGAAGTATGGGGAGCTGGGGGAGCCATGGCGCCCCTTCCCCTCTATTGAGTGTAAAGTTTTATGTAATATTTTCTATTTTATGTGTTTGGCACCAAGGTATTTGAATTTCGGTTCCCCCACTATGTTGTTTCGGTGAAATGTTGTCTTATATTTTACGTAATAGTTACTCATAATCAACTTATAATATGTAATAATTATAATATTTGATCATAAATTATCCAAATTTGAAGAAAAAATTGTGTCTTTTTCCTTAGTGTTAGATTCTTGAAATTTTTCTACTGTTATTCAAATGTGAAGAAATTTTTTCGCCGATGCACCTGTTTTTGGTTTATAGTTCGCCTTCCCCCATATATCAATACTGGTTCCGCCATTGAGGGGCACAATGTTGTGAGTACAATTGTTGTGGTATTTGTTTGATGAATTTATGCCTCGCTGTTTTGAAGGCCTTTTGGCCTAATGGAAAAGGTAATATTAGAGTGATTGGTGTTTATCTGTAGCTTCTATCGGTCAATAATGTTGCTGCTATATGTACGTCTCAGTGTATCCTAATTTTAGTTAATTCATATCATCAACTTCATGAAAACAAGTTATAAGTTGAATTTGATTGCTACCTTGAAGTCACAAAAACTCGGTGGCATCAAATAGTTGAAGTGTGAAATAAAGAGTTCGCTAATAGCACCATGCTCGTCTATAGTCATCATAGCCACAAAATCAGCTTGTTAACCAAACTAAAACTAATTATGTTTGATTACAGGTGAATTTGTGCATGTAGCTAAAAGAAAACGCAGAAGAAGCTAGCAAATGACCCCATGAACAGTAGACAGATGAAAATTCAAATGTAGAAGAAAAAAAGGTTGCATTGAAAGGATTTACCAATCCCCAAACTTTACCTAGATTATCATCTTATGTAGATTGATAGCTTACTTATCAACATCAGCAGTAGCCACCAAGGGATCGTAAATCTCTTCCCATTGTTCCACCATTGGGAGAACACATGTCATGTATTGAACACCCTTAACCTGAAAGGAAACAGAGTTCGAGGGAAAGAAGACAATGCAAGCTAGTAAGTAAGCCACATGACAATCGAAAATATAGAAGATCTGCCAGCAATATGTCTTAGCAATAATCAGCTGGAGTACACACTTTAGGTCTCGGAATCAATCCATTTAAGAATCTGTGAAACTTCAAAAAGCAGCCATCTTGGCACAGAAAATGCTCTTTGGGATATACAGAGATTGAGCAAAGTGACAAAACCTAGTCTGTTGGGGAATATTGAGGATAACCAGCATATGCATATGCCGATAGATCCTGTGCAGCTCCACAGCCGTAAGCATCATAGCCTTTTCCATAACCATAATAAGCACTCCACTAATCTGCTTGCTGGCCCCAGGTAGCAGTAACGTCCTATGATAAAATCAACAAAAGTTGTGAATACCACTCTAAGAGACTGAACAACCATTATAGCATAGTTAAGGAGCTTAAATGCTCAAAATTAACCTTATGAATGAGAAGTTAACCAAACACGTAATAACTAAAATAAAACTCTTCAAGAAGGGTGTTTACCTGCTTCTTGCCCCAAGAAATACGAACTTGCTGCTGACCGATTATTTAACCTTGCATCCTCAGTATAGCGTCTTCTGCGGATGTCTACATGAAAAATTATACAATTGTACTCACAACCATCACCACTTTTGGCGACGATAAAAAAGAAATCAGGAAAAGTGGAAAACAGGAATTGAGAAAAAACACAAACCTCAGCGTCAACCCACAAACTCCCAAAGGCATAGAACTGGTCGGGCTTAGACGGATTACCAACCTTCCATGCATTGACCAGACGCAGATGGAGCTCTACATAGGACTTGTCAAAAGGCATCGCAGGCAAAGCAATCAGAGCTATCATCGAAAGCAAAACCAGGAAACGGAAGGGAATATGAAACATACAGTCGTCGAATGAGTTATATAACAGCACAAAGCATAGGATGCGGTGGAGAGGATGACATCGGGCATCAGATGAAGCTAGCCACGTCAAATCATCCAGCGAGGCAGCCGATAGAACTGCCAAATCGAAAACAGTAGCAAGAAGGTAAAAAAAAGGGGTTGAGGAAGGCGACCGCCGCAAGAGATATAAGTGAGATATGAGATAAGCTTCAGCGTGGAAGCAGGGTGATATTAAGAGGGCCGAAAGAGAACACTAGGCCAAACAGAATAATAGCCCACTAAGCAAATCCCAAGAGAGGAAAAACAGCTAAAAGCAAGGCATCCTTAATGAACAGTAACAAATGTGAGGGGGAGGGAGGGGAAAATTGGCAGGCAGGAGCAGCCCTTAATGAACAGTAAATGGCGGTTTGACTTTTAATGTTCTTAATGGTTATATAGGATTGATTACCCAAATCAACAATGAACTTTGGCCAAATAACCCGCCAATCACTAAACTCAGAAAAATTACTCAGCCATTATCAAACTTTAGACGATTATCCCAGCAGTCACTACCGTCAACGGACATCCAAAATTCCGTTAGTCGACTGACGTGGACATGCCACATGGGTTTCCATGTCACCCACTTAGCCGAGGTGACATATTTTCGCCCAATGAAACTAACCCAAGTAAACCTACCCTAAACCCGACCAAAATCAATGAATCAGACCTAACAATTGGAGTCTTCCATATAAGAAGTTCTTTGTCATCCCATTATCTTCCCCAAACCGCCAAAATCTTTGACACTCCATTGTAGCAGCTCAACTCCAAACCTTCCTTTCTTCTTAGCACATGAATGAAAGACTACCCACGAAGGTTTATGTGGAGCGGACATCATACTTCTGACCTCGTGGACGGAGGAGAATCCCGAAAGAAGATTCTTCAGGTGCGGGTTGATGAAGAAAGTAAGATCGTCTCTATCTTTCCCCCAGAGTGTTGCTTCTACTTCATCCCTTTTTGCACTGTACTAGTTGATAACATGTAAAACACGATATCAAATAACTAACCTACCAAAGTAGATTAGATCGTATTCCACGAGTTTCTTCTAATCGTTTACTCAAAGGAATTGACAAATATATATTCGGGTTTAAATTCAAGTTGCATGGTGTGAGTTCCACAACTTCTAAGCTACTATGCAAAGGAAATGAAATTGAATTGAGAGACATATTGATTGATTGAGATTTGGTTACGATTGATATACAAAAGCTTAGACTCAAATCCCACTAAGATTACCAAGGCATTGGCGATCACAAAACCGGCGACTTTGAATCCTAATTCATTCAGTTCTTAAACACTGTCACAGCTCTATTCGGGTTTAAATTCAAGTTGCATGGTGTGAGTTCCACGACTTCTAAGCTATTATGCAAAGGAAATGAAATTGAATTGAGAGACATATTGATTGATTGAGATTTGGTTACGATTGACAGACAAAAGCTTAGACTCGAATCCCACTAAGATTACCAAGGCATTGGTGATCATTAAACCGGCGACTTTGAATCCTAATTCATTCAGTTCTTAAACACTGTCACAACTCCTTACCCTTAGGTCTAAGTCCGCGAACGTTTGCTCTATCAAACTAGCTACCAAGATTAATTAACCGTATGTGCTTTCACTTCTGCAACGGATAACTAATTGGTGCACCTTGTTGATTTTAATGAGCTGTTCTTGAAATAGATTAACCCTAAACGGTTCCTATGAGAGGCATGATTCCATTGAATAGGTTAATTAATTGATTTGAAGTTATAAAACAAGGCGGACATTCGCCAGCTATCCTTATTTTAACAGGAAACTAATCTAGGTAATCAGGCTAGAAAAGAAACACAAATTAAGAACAAATCAATTATGAATAAGAAACTGACTCACTTAAGACCTAATTACCGCTGATCCGTGACCACTTTAAATCTCCGGGTCACTTAGAGTTCATCTAATCTAAGCTATAAAAGTTGAGCTACTCATATTCAATACAAGAGAATGAAAGACAATCATAGAATTCATCTCAGAAAGGAAGAATAGAGAAGAACCGTAAAACCTAATTTAACGATTACGTGAAGCTTCAGTCTCGATAAATCTTGAACTCCTAGCTCCGAGCGTCTTCAGGAATGGATTGATGGTGTCACGATCTCTCTGATTGCTCCGAAATAAGCTCTCAACTCTCTCCAAGTCGTGTGTAAAGTCTAAAAATCGAGGAATATCTAAATTGGGGGTCAATGGCTGCTTAAATAGCTTCTTCTTCAAATCAGTCGGGAATAGGGTTAACTTTTCGCCGAATACTTGGAAACTTTTCGGCGAAAAGTCCTTTGCAAACTTTTTCCAAATCTGTGACGAACTTTTCAGCTGTGGCTTCTTCACAAATTTTTTGGTGAAAAGTGTGAAACTTTTGGCCGAAATATTCTTTAAAATATTTTCTCTGATCTTTGATGCTTGAAATTCATAAGTTTCTTCACAATGTTGTCGACGAATACTTTGTACTTTTTCGGTGAAATGTTCTTTGAAAAGCATTTGTGTTGTTGGTTATCGATCGTCTAACTTCTCCGCTGATTCCGGGTCACTTCTCGAGGTTCCATCGCATCCCGAACACGCCCGATGGCCACTTATTTGACGGTATAGACCTGTGTACTAACACAAACACTCGAAAACACATCAAATAGACCTGAAACGGGCCAAGGTAACCAATTTGACATTACAAAAAACAATTATTTAACGGCGGCAGAAAACGTGTTTAACAGCGGCCAAGGCCGCTGTTAAAATAATTTAACAACGGCCGCGTGTCGCTGTTAAATTGGCCAATGGGAAAGGCATTTAACAGTGGCAAAAATGTGGCCACGGTTAAATGAAATATTTTAACAGCGGCTATAGGCTGATGTTAAATTATGCCGCCGATTAAAGTAATAGCCAGAGCTCCGGCGATTGAGCCGGAACTCCGGCAATAGTCCTTCCTCTTCCTTTTCCTCCTCCTCTTCCTCTTCCTCCTCCTCCTCATCCTCTTCCTCTTCTTCCTCTACCTCTTCTTCTTCCTCTTCCTCTTCTGCTTCTTCTTCCTCCTCCCTTTGTCACTGCTTCTCCGGATGAAACCAGTGACGACGACGGCTTGGGGGAGGATCGATGGCTTCCTCTGCTTTCCCTCGTTCCATCGACGGCTATGGGGACGAAACGACCACCAAGTCCCTCCCTAAGCTAGAGTATCGGCAAAGAAAAAGATGAAGAAAAGGAAGAGGAAAAAGAAGAAGAGGAAGAGGAAGAGGAAGAAGAAGAGGATGAGGATGAGGAGGAAGAGGAAGAGGAAGAAGATGATCGGCGAGGAAGAGGATGATCAGCGAGGAAGAAGAAGAGGATCGACGATGAAGTGCAGCTCTGACGGCGGCAGCTCTGAAATAGAAGATTGGAGCTGATTAGGGTTTTTATTAAATCGACGAGTGAGATTGACCACGTTTAAATCAACGGATGAGATTATATTTAGGGTTATCCGCGTCTAGCAGTTTCAACCAATCAGATCATTTTATTTTAACTGTTAAATTAGACGTGGTCGTTGCTAAACTGTGTAATTTAATAGCGGCTAAGTGGCCGCTGTTAAATTACACGAATTTAGTAATTTAACAGCGGCCAATAAATGGCCGCTGTTAACCTGTCGCTGTTAAACTAACATTTCCTTGTAGTGTTATAGGAAATAGCGTTAATGAATGAAACATCACTGAACTACCCCTAAAATCGTGTTTCAGACAATGGAATGGTGCTTAATTAGGACTGATAAACACGGTATTTCTAGTGTCATCACTGGTCACAGGGTTCGTTGAATGGAACATGCCACTATTTTGCTTGGCTCGACAAGCCTATGCCAGTCAGGGCCAAGGTGGTCATCAATGGTTTACTGAAGAAGATTGATACGCTTGAAAAGATCGAGAAGGTTATGGATGGGGAATCAAGTCTTGGATTTGAAATCGATTCGAAGCTGTCTCATGTTGCCGCCACATATTCGAAGAAGGCGGACACTCATCACCTGTTCCTCGTTCTTGTAATCATTGTGATTGGTATTGTAATTGGGAAAATGTTTTAAAGGGGAGGGGAGGGGGAATGTTCATTAGTGTTTGCAATCAATCGAAGAAGGTAATCTACTTGGGCAGATTTGATGGATCGAAAATGATTGAACTTGTAGATCTAAAACAAGTAGTCGCTAAACTTCCAACAATATAACACGGTAGTCACTGAACTTCACCGCGCATTGATTATCCTAGTACGATTTGAATGTAGCTGCTCTTATTAATTTACTTACAATATACAACAAAATTCACAACAAAAAGTGTTTGTATTTGCCTACGAAAAGGGGTGTACACAATAGAATACAACATAAGGGGTGTACACAACAAAATACAACATAGGAGACACTGACATTTCAATTTACTTATGATAAGTGTTTAGAACATTTACCACCAGTGGTTAACACATCTACCACCCTAAAGGGGGGGTGGTTTATACGCATACCACCTATCCCAGAATCATTGTGTGATTTACAAAATACATTGCTTTCCAGACTCTTCACATGCCCCCTAAAATCCCCTTCCCAACCTAAACGGTAGTACTCCACTGTCCAACAATATATACAAAATGGATATACTTATCCACAAAAAAGGGATATTCTATTCCCCCCTACACCCCCTAGCTGTCTACTTCTGGACTGGAACCTTGGAACGTATACTCCGACTCTTCGACCTAGTGTTCCGTGCGGAAGAGTCGTGGGGTGGAGCACGGGGTGTTGGCATGAATTCCATGTTTGCTCCGGTTGTCCCTTCCCTTCTTGCACCTCCAGTTCCAGTGGCCAAAGGAGATCCACCCTGTAACAAATACAACAAACCCATTTAGCAATGACAAACATAAAGAACTAGATATGAGTTTGTCAAATGACGCAACAATAGCACTCTCTACATCTGGGTTTCGGCCAGTGGTTGCATCAAGGGTGCCAGGGGTGCTCCTACTAGGTCTGGTGGAGGATGACCCAACATCCACTGCCTTACAACCATGCTTATTGTGTTCTGTCTATCGGCACTTACTACAGGTTATTGTAGACCCCCTCTTGCTCAGTTCAACGTAATTCTTTCCAGTACGAGAGACCCTAGGGATCTCTAACTCCTATGTCTCCTTACTTCGTTTGGTCTGCTTGGCCACTTTCTTTGGATCTGGAAACATTGGTGAGGTTAGGGGTTGTGCTCCACTTCTACTCCAGTGTGAAGAGTCGTTTAATGGCTGATTAATAGCTCGTAGGAGGACTTGTAAACTTTAGTGTGGTAGCATGTTGGCAAAGTATTCCTGAAAGTTGCCAGGGACCACACGCACAGGTTCAAGCATTTAAATCAACAAAAAATTGACCTCTTGTACCATGTACCTGGTATTCTTTGTCAACATTATATGTCGGTGTGAAGGTTGCAGCTTGTTCTTTGTACAAGTTCAGCTTCTGCATCGGTTTTGGACACAACACACTGTTTCCAAACTTCTCTCCCTCCAAGCGCTTCTTGTACAACCTTCTCATCAAAAGGACCCTTACTGCCTCTAAGAAGCTGAGTATGGGCAGTCCCTTTGGCTCCAGAATATACTTGTTGAAGCATTAACAGAGGTTGTTCAGGGCCATCTCACACTTTGTCTCCATTATGTAGTATGTCTTGCACCATTGTTCAAGCATTCTCTGCAACAACCAGTGATGAGGGTTTTCTGTATCTGCTTGATATTTATCAGATCCTTTGTCAATGAGGTCAATCCAAGCCTAGTGGTCAGATCTGTATGTTGCCTTGGCAGCCCCCCACAATAAATCTTTGAGTCGTTTTGTTCTTCCAAATTTTCCACTAAAGTTCACGTACATGTGTCGAACAGAGCAACGGTGTTCAACACATGGATACATGTCACGGATTACATTCATTAATCTATGCGATCATACAGAAAAGTAATCACAATAAGTTCTGACACTGACACTGTACGTACTGAATATTAACATAGAATGCATCAATACCTTCTGACAGTCGGACATAAAAGTCCAAGAGGTAGACTGGTCGATTCCCAGATCAATTCCCAGATGCCCTAGAAACCATTCCCAAGTGTCTGTGCATTCTTTCTCAAGAATGGGATATGCAATGGGATACATACAGTCGTTGGCATCGATACCAACGACTGAAAGCATCTGCCAGCCTGGCACACCCCTCAAGTGACATCCGTCTACCCCAATCAACTTTCTGCAGCCACTCAAAAACACCCCCTACGAACTACACCCAAACATACATATATCTTCTTAAATATGTTGTCGGTATGTTCCAGCACAACTGTGGTACCTGGATTAGTCTTCTCAAACTCCAGTTTGTAATCATGCAGGAGACCAAATTGCATTGCAGCCTCTCCATGAATTAATCCATTGCGTATCTCTTTGTCCGATAACCTTTCCTATGGGATACATGAAGCCCCAAATCAGTCTAGATTGTGTGTATGATATTACTCATGGCCCATGACTGATCGATGCGAAAGAGCTCCAAGTATTTGTTGCCCATATATTCCTTGGCGCACGATCTTAGGTCGGTTACCACACCACATGTGTGTTTCAATTTGGCCACTCTAATCTGGGCATACCCCTTATCTGGCGACCAAAAGGCCCAGACCTTGAAACCACATTTCTGCCTGCATAGACATTAAGCTCGTAGTTTGTCATTTGGCACGAAAGTGACTGGCCGTCTTGTGACAACAACATGAGATCTGCAGACTTCCTTGAATTCCTTGAAGTCAGTGAAGATCAAGCCCACCTGAAATTCTGGTTTATCCATATCAATATCATGATTTCTGAGACTGCCACATCCCCATCATCTTCCTCGTCACTACCAAATACCAATCGCCTTGCGAAGCCGGAATTGTCAGTCTCCAGGTCCGAATCAACAGTTTGTGTATTGGGAGGTGAATCCCTTTGGTGTGACGAATCATTTGTCTGGCTGGGCTTCTTCTAGGGACTTTGTCAGCCACTCCATCTGTTTCTGTATTATTGGGCCCTTTCTGACGATCTTCACTGTCTTGCCACATTTTGTCCATCTCAAACCTTTCCTAGACGTCAATGCCGTCGTAAACATCAAAGTCTGGATCATCTAGTTCCACTGAATCGTCACTGTCATACTCATCATCCCCATCTGGTGGTGATACTAGTGGAGTCACTAGGTCAGCCCTTGGTGGGGTAACCTATAACATCTCAACCTTTTCTGACAAGATATTGTCCGCTTTGGGCCCTGCCCTCACGGATTTGTTTCTGGGTGTTTGTGGAATTCGAACCCATGACCTCCTCCTCTCAAGATCAAACCCCCCACCACTACACCATAAAGCACGTCATGTCAATTAACGTTGAACTATTCCACATAGCCCATGGATCTCCCCCGTGGTTTGTCGATGTGGGATTTGCCTAGAATGTCACATAGACCCCCCCTCAGGGACCCAACGTCCTCGTTCAGGTTTGCCCCACCATCGTTCAAGAGGGACAGGGAGAGGCTCTGATACTACTTGTAACATCCCAACCTTTTCTGACAAGATATTCCTGCCCTCACGGATTTATTTTTGGGTGTTGGTGGAATTCGAACCTGTGACCTCCTCCTTTCAAGATCAAACCCCCACCACTGCACCACAAAGCGCGCGTCATGTCAGTTAAGGTTGAGCTATTCCACATAGCTCATGGATCTCCCTCGTGCTTTGTCGGTGTGGGATTTTCCTAAGATGTCACACAACCACTTTCAGGAGCTCTATTTCTACTTCAGTCGTTGAAGGATCTGTTTTAGCTGTTGGCGGCTCTTTCGTGACCAGATCACTGATTGGGGCCACCCAATCATCCCTCCACCCAAGCATAAGAGTCGACAGGTTATCAAGATTCGATTTGGCCCTTCATTTTGTCTTTTGCAGGACCAAGTCTGGATGGTCGTCTTCTAGCTCTACTATGCAAACACCGGAAGGAGTCTTGCTATTCTCCACCTCCATTTTTACAGACTCTATGTGTGAGTTAACGAGGAAGTCAACCTCTTCCTCTGACAACATACGAATGTACACCACAACCTTGTGGTCCTTCCTACCCTCAACCACAGTACCCACATCGTCGTCGTTGTATATGGGCACCAACCTGCTGTTTATATCATTGTCATCCGACATCCATAGGTAGTGCATGTAGTCTTCCTTCCTCGGCAAACCTAGAACCATTCTATTCGGCTCCATGCTCCATCAAAGAAAATAGTTCTAGGTCGACAAAGTCGAAACAGTCGACTGTTTCATCATAGTAACCCCATTCCCCAAAAGTACCCCCGTGATGGAGCTCCACCGTGAAGATTTTGGTTTCCCCGGACAGAACAACGAAATGGATTACGGAGGTAAGACAGAAAGCATTAAAAAACCCCAGCCACCCTCACATTAACGTTACCATTTGGGTGACCCACCAAAAACGAATCTAACTACAAGACAAGGACAATATAGAACCAGTTATCATAGTCAGGCTCCCTCTCTTGATGCAAACGTTGCTTCTAGCCGTTGTTCATCTCTGGGTTTTGTCTCTCTTTCCTTCTCGGTTCCAGAAAATCGAGGGTGCTAAATGGATCCGAGAAGGTTTCTTTGCTCGTTTCAAGAAAATGCTAGGAACAAATGAACTGCTGTATTTTCTGCAACTCAATGGTGCCGATTGGATTTGGAGAAATTTTTTGCTCTCCGATCAAGGAATGCTTTGGAGCGGAATGCCTTGGGGGAGGGTTCCTTCTCTCCGATCAAGAAAGAGATGGAATAGTTACCCAGGGCTGAGTGGGTTCGTGTTCTGGATAAGGTAAGTATGGTGGGGAGAGAGTCCGGGAAAACTCAAACAATTGGGTGGGTGTGCATGTCAAGGGATTGGTTCATTGATTTGAGATGGGTTTAGGGCAGGTTACTTGGGTTAGTTTCATTGGGCAAAAATCTGCCACCTCGGCTAAGTGGGTGATATGGAAACCCATGGCATGTCCACGTCAGCCGAAACATAATTTTAGATGTCCGTTGACGGCAGTCACTGCTGGGATAATCGTCCAAAGTTCGATAATGGCTGGGTAATTTTTCTGAGTTCAGTGATTGACGAGTTATTTGACCATAGTTCAGTGATGATTTGGATAATCAACCCTGGTTATATATATGTATAGATTTACTACATTAAAATTTATTTTTTATTTGTTAAGAATCTTACTAGACAAGTCTTGCTACGCCAGATGACATGACACATCAACATTTGTAGGTAATCTTCGTTAACATGGACACATCAACAATTGAATAATTTAGATTTTCTGATAATAATGACTAGAAACAACATTATTTGACTTTCTCCAATTTACATCAATTTTGAACTCTTTATTATTATTATTATTATTATTCACTGCTGTCACTACCCCAGTTTTTTCAAATTATTATTATAAATTTCTCTCTCTTGGAACCCTTTTCTTTCTCTTTCTAGAGCACATATATCCCTCTGTGGAGCTTCTTCATCTTCTACCTTCCTTCATGGTTGATTCCCATAATATTTCTGATTTAATTAACAGTACAAACCTCATGAGTTGTGAAGAGCCCCTTCTTCTTCTTCATAGAGAACAAGGACGTAGTGGTTGTTTCTCTAGTAAGTCTCTAGTTGGTCGATTCATAAGTCACCGTGTCTGCTCTATCAGTGCAATCAAGAACAACGCTCTACGTGTTTGGCATCTAAAGAGGGTGACTTAATTGTTCAGAACTTATCATCAAAGAATCTTTTCTTGTTCAATTTCTTCGAGGAGGATGATAAGCTTCAAATTCAATCAGGCAGTCCATGGAATTTGATGCAATCTCATTTGGTTCTTAAAAGTTGGGATAACTTCAATTCGCCTCAAGATGTTCATATTGACTCTATTGTTGCTTGGGTTCGAATTATAGGTCTCACTCTAGATCTTCGAAGTGATGCTAATATTGATTTATTGTAGGTCTCTTTAAAAGTCTAATTGCAGTTGATGAGGATAGTCGTCAAACTGATGAATGGAGTAGCTTTCTACCTTTATATATGGAATTATATATAGACAAGCCTTTACCTACGACATTTCAGTATCCTGGTGAGCATGGAAATCTGCAAAAGATTGAATTCATATATGAAAATATACCTGACTTCTGTTATTGTTGCGGCGTAATGGGACATACAATCTCATACTATGAATTACGAGCACAAAATTTAGATTTCTTTCAGGCGCATCCAACTCGTTACGGCTGTCATATGCGAGTTGATGTACCACGAAGATTAGAAGGTAATCAGTAGTTTGGGAAAGTTTCACCAGTTAGTTCAGAAAGAGGAAAGTCACCGGCGGCAGAATCTTCTTCGCCACCGGAAGGAATGTCGGTGGAACATCAGTCGGTTCATCACACTTCCCCATATTCTTTTCTTGCTTTCCCCAGCAATAAATCTGCTTTCCAACTGTCCACTGATGCATGCCAGACATCTGTCAGTCGTGAGTTTGATAATATTCCAGCACATCAATCTCTTCCTTTCATGCTGACTTCAATTAATCCGACTACTACCTGTAGACACGCAATTGCTCAGTTATTTGCACCCTTCTGGATAGAAGCTCATCACCTTGATTCTATGGGTAATATAGGCTTTTTTCATCTCAACTTGCCGAATAATAAGTTTATCCTTCGATCCTTCGCTCAATATTACACAAAATTATCTTTCGAAGAGGTGTCTGCAATGCCAATCCCTATTTTGGTTTATTCACTCCCTGATTTGCAGAATGAGCAGATTACAAATACAATCAACTCTTTGCACCCAGGACATCCACTTTTTAGATCATCTGGAATGAATCCGCTAGACTCGGCACTTCCTTCTTCAAAACCAAATAGATGCTGCTGGAAAAACTTATGTGGTTTTCAGCTACATCCATCTCTTGTTCAATCATTCAAGAAAAGGAGAACAACAAACATTTAACTCTCTTCTTCAGGCATTGATGATTGGCAAAACGAACCGGGTAGTTATAACATGGGTCGAATGACAAGACAGAGGCCACTGCGTATATTTAAGACACCTCGTCTGCACTCAACCACACATATTGCAGATGCTGATAATACTTCTGCAGATGATTCATCTAAGGCTATAGTGGCAGGCCAACTGCCACCACGATCCAAATGATCCTCTCTTGGAATTGTAGGCGAATGGGGAAAACCCCTACAATTCAATATCTGCAGACTATGATCTGTAAGCATTGCCCTTCCGTAGTTTTTCTAATGGAGACTAAGCAATCTAGAAATACTATGGATTTATGGCGGAGAAAGTTTAGATTTGCACATTCATACTATGTTGAACCTGATGGTTTATCTGGAGGATTGGCATTATGGTGGGTTCAGGACTTAGATATATTAGTCCTTAGATGAACAAATAACTGTATTGATGTTCAGTGGATGGGTGATAATAGCTTTCATGTCAGTTTTGTGTATGGAGCACCAAGAAGAGAGAATCGGCAAGCAGTATGGGAAGATATCATGGCTTGTAATGAGGTATCTATTAATCTACCATGGTGTTTATTAGGAGATTTTAATGCCATATGCTGCTCTGAAGAAAAAGAAGGTTCAAATCCTCCTGATTCTAGTACAATGAGAGATTTCAATTCTTTCATTCAACAACTTGGTTTGCTTGAAGTCAAATCTGAAGGCTCGTGTTTTACTTGGACTAACAACAATACACATGGAGGTTTAGTTCGTTAGAAACTTGATCGAGTTCTCTACAATAATAGTTGGCATGTTCTTTTCCCTAAGGCACAGGCTTATGTGCATCCAATAACACAGTCAGATCATGCTCCTATTACTCTTCTCTTCGATCCACCTGTTAGGAAATACAAGCGTGGTTTCAAATATGAAGAAAGTTGGTTGTTAGAGCCAAGTTATTTGACTCAAGTTCATTCAAACTGGAATATTGGTTCTTCCTCTTCTGAGAGATTACAGAATTGTGCTACAGCTTTATATGCTTGGAAGAGAAATGTTATTGGCAACAATGGTAATCAAATATCTCAGCTTCTTAATGAACTAGAAGTTATGTCTTCTTTATCCTCAACTGCTCTTACAATTGAAAGAATAGGAAACATTAATGAGGAACTTGCTTGAGCGAATTGGTCTCAACGAGCAAAGAAGCAATGGTTACAACTTGGTGATCATAACACCAGGTTTTTCCTGTTAATAATACAGGCCCAAGACTTTGGCCCAATCGAGATTGGCTCAGCTCACAAAACTTCCTGACCTATTTCCCTTACATATAGTTCAGTAGTCAAGGTTCTTGTATGGCACTCCTTCTCCTTTTCTCAGAAGCTTCCTTTCTTTAGCTGCTCTGTTTTCCTCATCTCATTCTCTGCTTCTACTCTTCTTCTCCATTGATCAATAATAGATAACTCTCGTCTCCATGAATTAGCTAACATAACGTTAGTGGACCACGTTATATATGTGTTCTTGTTCATCTCTCGCTTTATCACAATGTCTAACATGGTATCAGAGCCTCACAATCAATCCTATTCTGACTCCGTTTCGACGCGTTTTGATGGCAGCAACTATGCTTTATGGGCATATCAGTTTTGTACTCATATCAAGGGTAAAGGGTGATGTGACTTTATTTAGTGCATTTTGAGCCTATGATTGACCTATGAAATGCCCGTGATTGATCGTGAGATGCCATGCTCTATATGCTTTTATTGATATTTTGCGCAAAGTGTCCATTTGTTGTCCGGTTGCTACTTTGGAGCCAAATTCGTGGTCTATTGGAGTTACTTCTGTGCATTTTCAGGTTATGGCATCGAAGTACGGATGACAAGGAGCACATAGGAAAAAACGGGAGGTCAATTGGAATTCGGACGAGGGAGCTATGGCCGTTGCAAGTTCGACATTTCTGCAGAGTGCATGGGTGCACGCCGCGCACTGCCCCCTGCACTATAAATACCCACGTTTTTTTACTCTTTTGGGGCATTCTTTCATCTCCCTTGAACCCCAAACATATACCCATGAACCCTCAAACCCTAGAACACATTTTTGGAGTAATTTTAAGCAATTGGAGCTAGGATTGAAGCCAACAAACCTTGGGAGAAGTGCTTACAAGTGGAGAAGTGAAGATCATCACAAGGATTCATCCATGGTGTTCTTGGTGACCATTCTTCCTTCTCTTCTCTTTACTCCCTTGGCCATGTGTGGCTGAGTTTCTAGGGTTCATTCTTGGATGGGTAGATTAGTTGTGCCATGATAGAGGCATGATTGTATAGACTTGCCATGATTGATCTTGGTTGTATGAAGATGATTTCTAGACTTGTTCTTATTGCCAATTTATGCCATGTTTGCTTGATTTGGTCCATTCAATGCGATTTAATGCATGAGAGTGCTTGGATTGCATGGATTGTAGGTCTAGGGATTGAAGTGAATGTGTTCTAAGAGATTAGATCAACTTATTTCAACCATAGTTGCATGATTTCTCTCTTGTGCATTTTATCGAACACTTGGTGTGCACTTATTTTTTCACTCAATTGAACATTGATTAGTCTTTTGATGATTCTCTTAGTGTTAGGACATTGACATGAGAGTGTGATGTCTAGCCTTGTGGTCATAGGAGATGGTTTTGTAGCTTGGCATTTCATCAAACACCTTTAGTGCATCCTTAGTCACTTAACTTGAGAGCGAGAGCCTAAGTTGAGTAGTCTTAGGATAGGGATTTAGTGCTACGAGAGTGCATTGAGTCTACAAAAGTGATTTGCATGGTCATTCGATTGCATCCTCGATCATGTTTGGCTTGTTTGTTCATTGTCTCCTCTTGAGCATGATGAAGCTATCTTTCCAAATGAACCTCCTTTATTTTTTATTTGCACCGCTTTGTTTTTCTTTCTTGTTTAGTTTCCTTTAAGCTTTTGATTTCTATTTCAAACTAAAACTCCTTTCAAATGGATAGACCGTCTACGAGGAATGTGAGTAGTGGCCATTGAGAGAACCCCGTGGAATACGACCTTGAATGTTGTGAGTTGAAATTCACACGTCAAGTTTTTGGCGCCATTGCTGGGGAACTTTATCAATCCTACGAAAGCTTTTAGTAGTGGACCGATCTATTCACTTCCTTCCGTTTTAGTTTTGCTTCTTTGTTATTTGTTTTTGTGGTTTTGTTATCCCGCATTGTTGTACTACTTGGTTGTGTTTGTTGTGCTTGTTTGCAGGTATCTTGTAGTAGTGCATGAGTCGATTCACTCATCTCCAAGCACCACTTCGAGGCCTCGAGCAAGTCATTGATTCACCAACACTTTCTCCACCTCATCTAGTTCATGGGAGCAAGGTTGCAAGTAAGATGAACTCGTGGCATGGAAATCAAGGTTATAGTACCTATCAAGGTTGGAATCTATCTCCTAACCCATATTATGATCATCATGCTTCATCCAACTACTACCAAGAAACTTGTGAGGGAGTTAGCCAATGGTGGGATCAAGATCAGCAAGCTTCAACGCCAATGTGGAATGAACAATGTTCCTCTCCATCTCCACCCTACCATCAAATCTTGTCAGAGTTTACCAGCTATGAACAACCTTCTTCACCGCCTTCCATGCTAGAAGAGCTCTTGAATATGGTGAAAGAAAGTAAGCGTCCTCAAGAGGAGTTCGTAAGCTATGAGCAACACTCTCCGCCCCCTTCCATGATAGAGATCTTGCAAATTGCAGAAGACAATGCGAACCGGGTTAATCGCTTAGCTCAAAGCATGGCGCTCATCAACAAGATTCTTGAAAATGAATGTCAAACCCATAAGGTGGAGCATGTTTATGATGATGAAGATGACACTTGTGAACCGGAAATGCTTGACATGGTAGAAGATTTGGTAGTGGAGGAGATTGAAGGACATGTTCTTCCCGAGGATACACCAACCAACGATGATGCGTGGAAAGAAGAACCAAGGAGACTTGAGGATGTTGACGCTTTAGAGGAGGTGAGATGTGACGTGAAGACTCTTCAAGAAGAGGTGGCACCGAGAGTGGAGCACGAAAGTGAACAACACCACCCTATTGTGGTGCCACCAAAGATTGAGAGTACCCTTCAAACTTCTTGTTTGGTCATGAAGTATTTATGCCAAGAACCCAAGGACACATGCATCTCGACCCCTCCTAGAGTAGTCATAAGAGTGGAGCCGCCTATACTTGAACCGGAGGACTCCTTGAGTGGCATCGCCAACTTGGTAACAATGGAGCTCAATGGTGGCCCCCCACCTCACTATCTTCATCAAGCTTCCAATTTCAAGGGTAGTGAGCCAAGTCAAGGTAACAATTGGCACTCAATATTTGCTCATTGGCTATTCTACCCTTTGCTTTTGATGTTACTTGGAGTTCAACTTTCATCATGGAAGAAGCTACTTGACTTCAAGGAGGTGTTGAGTCGGATACCATAACACAGGTATCGCCGAGCTTAAGACGGTAACCAAGCGCTTCTTGGGAGGCACCCCATGTTATCTTTACTTCTTCGCTTTTAATTGCTTTTGTTCTAGTTTTTGTGTTGTTTTAGCTTCTTGGAATAAGGCTTGGCAAGCATTTGGGATCACTCTTCACCAAGGTCTTCATGGAACTTTTTCACCTCTCTTACATCCGACCTCTCTTCTTCACCGCACGATATATTCGTTCCACCTTACCCTCTCTCTCTTGATCATTGAGGACAATGCTCATGCTAGTCGTAGGGGGAATTTGAGGTTTGGTGTGATTGATTGTCGGTAGAAGTGAAATGTTATGTCTTGAATGTTGTGCACGTGCTTGTTTGAATGCCAAATTCCTCTATCGTAGAATTGTTCAGTTCTTGACTTTTAGTGTTTAATTGACTTCAAGTTTTCACAATGACGTTTAGACTGTTCCACTTAGAACCTTTAACCCAGCATGTTGGCACTAATATCAAATGAGTCTAGACCAGAACATAGATTGGATCACTCTTGTAATTTGAATTGATTAAAGTCCCTCGATAACACCGTTCTAAGATGATAAAGGCAATTAGATTTCACCGCATTCAGCCAAAAAGCCTACCAGAATAATTATCCTGTAGGATAACCCGTTGAGCCTTGGCCTGTTTGTTGGTTTACACCCATTTTCATCCCTTATCCATGTTTTTCATTCCCTTTTTGATCCCTCGTGATTGTGGCTTGAGATTAGATGGAAACCCAATTTGAAATCTTTTGTGAGAGTTATAGCTAGCTGAAATCAAGTGGCTAATTCGACAAATCAAGTGGCTAGTGTGTGAAGAAAGTGTTCAAGTTTCTCAAATTCTTGAAGTTCCGTAAGAAAAGCTAGGCAAGCTCGGCACCTAAGTGAATTGTCGGGTTGAGCACTAGCATAGGCAAAGGCTGTGAGCTAGGCAGTTCCAACACCTAAGTGAAGTGTTGGATCGAGCACTAGTATGCAGTAGAAAAAAGAAGAAAAAAAGGGAAAAAAAAGAGTTCTTAAAAGTGGCCCTTGCTATAGTGATCCTAGCTAGAGCTTGTACAGTGCAGATTTAGAGGCGGATGAAGTCAAGTTGATAGCCACATCACGTTTACTCACCACCTCCCAAATACTTCATACCTTCACCTAAACCGCATCATTTCCCGAGTTTAAGACCTTTTGATTAGAGTTGGTGTTGTCGTGGTCGGACTTTCTGGATCAATTACTTGAAGTGTGCAGAAAATAGTGAGGTTTAGACTTGTTTGGTTGATGTTCTTACTTGTGTAGGTTAAGTTTGTTCGTGTAACAGTCTAAGCCAAATTGTTATTGCTTGAATCTCAATGTGACCGATCTTGTCATTTGTGAACTTGGATGTTTTCTAATTCATTTGTTTGAGGACAACCAAAGCTTAATCGTAGGGGAATTTGATGTGACTTTATTTAGTGCATTTTGAACCTATGATTGACCTATGAAATGCCCGTGATTGATCGTGAGATGCCATGCTCTATATGCTTTTATTGATATTTTGCGCAAGTGTCCATTTGTTGTCCGGTTGCCACTTTGGAGCCAAATTCGTGGTCTATTGGAGTTACTTCTGTGCATTTTCAGGTTATGGCATCGAATTACGGATAACAAGGAGCATATAGGAGAAAACGGGAGGTCAATTGGAGTCCAGACGAGGGAGCTATGGCCGTTGCAAGTTCGGGATTTTTGCAGAGTGCAGGGGTGCACGCTGTGCACTGCCCCCTGCACTATAAATACCCACGTTTTTTACTCTTTTGGGGCATTCTTTCATCTCCCTTGAACCCCAAACACATACCCACGAACCCTCAAACCCTAGAACACATTTTTGGAGTAATTTGACGCCATCGGAGCTAGGATTGAAGCCAACAAACCTTGGGAGAAGTGCTTACAAGTGGAGAAGTGAAGATTATCACACGGATTCATCCATGGTGTTCTTGGTGACCATTCTTCCTTCTCTTCTCTTTACTCCCTTGGCCATGTGTGGCTGAGTTTCTAGGGTTCATTCTTGGATGGGTAGATTAGTTGTGCCATGATAGAGGCATGATTGTATAGACTTGCCATGATTGATCTTGGTTGTATGAGGATGATTTCTAGACTTGTTCTTATTGCCAATTTATGCCATGTTTGCTTGATTTGGTCCATTCAATGTGATTTAATGCATGAGAGTGCTTGGATTGCATGGATTGTAGGTCTAGGGATTGAAGTGAATGTGTTTTAAGAGATTAGATCAACTTATTTCAACCATAGTTGCATGATTTCTCTTGTGCATTTTATCGAACACTTGGTGTGCACTTATTTTTTCACTCAATTGAACTTTGATTAGTCTTTTGATGATCCTCTTAGTGTTAGGACATTGACATGAGAGTGTGATGTCTAGCCTTGTGGTCATAGAGTTATAGGAGATGGTTTTGTAGCTTGGCATTTCATCAAACACCTTTAGTGCATCCTTAGTTGATGACTCTCGATTTGACGTGATTATCAGCCTCATTTAAGCGACATTTCTTTGCTTAAGACATGGTTTTTAGGGTAGAATACCGAATATTCAATCGATTGCCCTATCTCGTGCCATTTGTGTTACCTTGGCCCGTTTCGGGTCTATTTGATGGTTTCTAGTGTTTTTATGTTAGCACAGGTTTTTTGCCATCGAATGAGTAACCAAGGACGTGTCTAAGGCATTGGAACCTCGAGGAATTTCACCGAAATCGATCCAAGGAGCCAATCAAATCAAACCAAAAGTCTGCCCGTTTACACTTACATTTTCGGCGAAAATGACCTATGATTTTCGGCGAAAATGCAAGGACAAATCCACTGATGCTCAGCCAAAGAAGTTTTCGGCAAAACCGTTGGGTTTCCGAACCGAAACGAAAATCACAGGAGAATCAGCCGGCGGGACTTCCATTTACAAGCAAATTCTTGGCGAAAATAATTCATTATTTTCGGCGAAAGTCCTAGAAGAAATCCGGCTGGGCTAGGTTAAGTATAAATACTTAACCCGGCGGCCCAGAAGAATAGACCTCATAACATAGCATAACATATCTTTCATAATTACGTTTTCCAAGAATTCTCTGAAGTTATGGAGCGAAAAGTTAGAGTTCGAAGAGCCGGAAAGAGATCGTGACGCCATCCCTTTCATCTCGGAGAACCGGAGCTAGGAGTGTAGTTTACCGAAGATCGAAGTCTGTCAGAGTCGTCTAAATTAGGTTTTTTCAGATTCTTTTCTGTTCTTCCTCTGGATGATGAACTCTTCTTTGTCTTAGATTCTTTTGTGATAAACATAAGTAGCTAAACTCGTTAGAGCTTAGACTAGATGAACCCTAAGTGACCCAGGGCTTTAAAGCGGTCACGGATCGGCGGTGATTAGATTCGAAATTCAATCAGTTTCTCATTCATGTTTGATTTGTTCTTCATTGTTCATGTTTCTTGTCTGGATTGATCACCTAGATTAGATTCTTGTTAAGCTAATGATAGAAGCGAATGCTCGCCTTACTTTAGAACATCGAATTAAACAATTAACCTTATAATTGGAGTGTGCCTTTCGTAGGAACCGGTTAGGGTTAATCCACTGCAAGAGTAACTCATTAATCATTAGTAATTGCACCAGTTAATTAAGTCGTTGCGAGAGGCGACCGTACCCGGGCGGCTAGTTAATCTTGGTAGTTAGAACGGATAGAGCGAACGTTCGCCGGTCTTAAACATAAGGGTAAGGAGTTATGGTGGTGTCTTAGTAATTGATTGAATGAGAATCGAAATCCGCTGATCTGTTGATTGCCAATGCTCTGGGGAACGAAGGGGGATTCAAAGTCTAAGTTCGTCTGTCATCTTTGTTTTCAAACCCTAATTTCCAATCTGCTTTAGTTTAATTTGTTTTAATTTCTCTGCATTTATTAGAATTAGAAGTCGTGGAACTCACACCACGCACAACTTGTCTGCATTCGAGTATTTTGCCAGTTTTGAAGTAGTCAATCTTAGAAGACCCTTGGAATACGATCTGCTTAGCTTTTAGCTTTGTAGTATTTGATCACTGTTCTGCAGCATCATCAAATTGGCGCCGTTGCCGGGGACTTCTTTTGATTGTTCGAAAGAAGAACTGGCAATTTATTCTTCTACATTCTTTTGATTGTTCGAAAGAAGAACTGGCAATTTATTCTTCTACTTTCCATCTTTCACCTTTCCATCCACTTCGATTTTACACTGGTTTTGTTTGTCTTTGTTATCTGTAGGTTTACAGGTGTATGCCTCACCGTCCTTGGACTCGCTCTCAAACCGAACAGGCTAAGAGTGCAGAGATACCAGACAGTTCTGCTCCACCTCTACGATCACAGATTCTGAAGAAAGGCAGATCCAATCCATTCATCACTCCGATCAAGATCGAGGAACTGAAGGAGAGTTCCTCATCTCCATCTTCACCTGTACCGTCATCTTCATCCGCTTCATACACCGAGTCACTCTCATCGCCTCCATCTCCTACCATGGACGATAGATTACCACCACCACCACCGAATGGCGATCAACCGCCGCCGCCACCACCTGCACAGAAGAGTCTAGCAGACTATAACAAGCCGAGCGCGACTAGCGTTCGATCTGCCATTGCCGTTCCGCGCATTGAAGGAGATCCTGACTATGAGATCAAGATTCCATTCTTGACCATGATCTCTAGGGATCTACAGTTTGAAGGCAGGCCCCTAGACAATCTGTGCACTCATCTTGCAGACTTCCTTGATCTCTGCAGCACTTTCAAGAGCGGAAACTTCGACAAAAACACTCTTTGTCTGAGAGCTTTCCCTTTCTCTCTGAAAGGCCCTGCTAAGAGGTGGCTTACTGGCAACCCACCTAGCTATTACACTGATTGGGATACTCTGGCTCAGAACTTTGTTGAAGAATACTTCCCTCCGGCCAGAACATATGCCATCAAGGACAGCATCGCCAGATTCTCCCAGAAAGAAGGAGAAGCTTGTATGATACTTGGAATCGATTCCAAGAACTTCTCTACACCTGCCCTCATCATGGATTCGAGCAGAGGCAGTTAGCTGAAATTTTTGCTTGAGGACTTCGAGAAGAATCTGCCAAGTGGGTCAATTCTCTAGCTGAAGGGGATTGCACTACACTAACACCTGAAGCTGCTCTTCTTCACTTCGCAAACTGTGCTTCCAAGTCAAGGAACTGGGAACGACAATCTGAAGGATCAAGGAGCAAGCTAGATCTCGAAGCTACAATCAAAGCAGAGGTAGAGAAGCATTTGAAGAAGTCTACCACACCGATCAAGCCACCAGCAGCCTCTGTCTACGTTGCCGATTGTGAGTGGTGTGGAGCTTGCGCACATAACGGAGGCCGTTGTCAGAACTTTGGTAAGGCAGAAGTCTGGTCTGCCGAAGAGGTAAATTTCATTCAACAAGGCTTCGTTAATAATCAGAATGGTTATGCCGGCTACCGTAACTTCAGACAGCAAGGGAACTATCAAGACAGACCTCCCTACAATGTTGGCGCCAACCATAACCAGAACCAGAATAACCGCCCGGCTGGTCCAGCTCAGGATCAGAAGCCTAACCATCCGCCGGCAGGTGTCTACCAGCCGCCGCATCGAAATCCGGGTAATTATGGAACTGCTCCTGGCAATCGCCAGAATCAATATCTTAATAATACCTATCCAGGGCAGCAGCATCAAAGAGAAAACAATGTTAGTGACCTGGATAAGAAGCTCAGCCAGATCATTACCAGACTCGATGATCATGACAGTCAGTTCAAGGCTCAAGCTCTTCTCAATCAAGAACAGATAGCATCTGGACAAAGAATTGAGCAAGCCGTGAACAACATCTCGAGCATGCTAGCATCTGGTCGACCATTTGGCCAACTTCCAAGCCAGACAGAGCCGAATCTGAGAAAGGAGCAAGCCAAGATGGTAACCGCTCGAAAACTCCCAAACCTAATTGCTGATGCTTGTTCTGTCTTACGCAGGATCGCTGAAACTCCGGAGGAAGAAGAAGAACAGGAACCGGCGCCTAAGGAGGATGATCCTCCTCTTGCACCGTACGTCGTGAAGCCTCCTTTTCCAAGAGCATTGCTGCCAAATGCAAGGATCGAGACTGGCATGAAGGGGAACAAGGAAGGATATCCTGACATTCGTATTAAGAAACCTGCCTCTCCATATCCAGCTAAGTTATCTGATCCTGGTTCTTTTACTTTACCTTTGGTAATCAACGATGTTGAGGTTGAGAGTTGTTTGGTTGATCTTGGTGCATCTGTTAATGTTATGCCTATGAGCCTGTTTGAAAAGTTAAACCTAGGAGAACTTGAACCGCCTAGTATGCAACTTGTCTTTGCTGATAGATCACTTAAAACCCCTAAGGGAGAGATTAAAGACGTTGTTACTAAATGTGGTCCGTTCACGTTCTTAGCTGACTACGTGATTATGGATACTAGTACGGATGATTCTACCATTCTCATAGGTCGACCTTTCATGGCTACTACTGGAATGAATATTAACGTTCCAAATGGTTCTCTAACTCTAAGGGTCGGTAAAGAAATGAAAACGTTTCGTCTTAAAGATGGCATGAAATATGACTCTAAGAATGAAGAATCTCACTGCCTAGCTGTTGAAACTGTGGAGTTGACTCCGGTCAACTCCGTTACTAATGCTTTTTCCAGTGTCTCTAGATCAGTTGTTGCTGCAGATATTGAACAGGTTATTAAGAAGAAGCCAAAAACTACGGTTCAGAAGCCGCTCAAGAAGAAGAAGAAGGAACTGCAAGCCTCTTCTAAGCCACCGAGCACTACACCTAGCAGACCTCGGGGAAAGAACAAGAAGACGAAGACCCAAATGGTCTGGAGACCAAAAGTTCCGCCGTCTTCCACCGAGCCAGCTGCACCATCAAATCATTCCGAGAAACCGGCGCCGAAACAAGTATGGTGGGAGAAGCCTAAAGCATCTCCTAAGGAAGTACTGACGATCACCGATCCTGGTGATACCAAGCCGGAGATAAAAGAAAAGACGAAGCCGACAGTCCTCATTCCTTCCATCGTAACACTCATGAAGGATGACCTCTCCAGAGAACTGTTCGGACCATTCAAGATCATTGATCATCTTCCCGATGGACGTACCAAGCTCTTGCATGCGAACGGGAAGAGATTCACGCTTACCGGAGAAGTCCCGAAGCTGTACTTCATGAACTCCGACACGAGCGTTAAGGAGAATCTAAGTTGGGATGTCTCCTAATACCGTCCAGGTATTGTCCAGCTCAAGGACGTTAATAAAAGAGCGCTTCGTGGGAGGCAACCCACGGCTGGAGTCCGTTTTTAATTTTTGTCAAACTTAGTGTTTTAGAGTCGGTTCGGGGGAGCCAAAAGTGTCAGTTTGTTTGTTTTATTATTTTTTGTGTAGAGTCTGTGTGTCATAGAGTCAGTCACAAGTTGATTGAGGTCGTTCTGATTTTTGTGGATTTAACTACGATTTTCTAAAGTTGGCCGGATTTGCGAAAAAATTTTCACCCGAGTAGTTCAAAATTTTCGGCGAAATCACCCCTATTTTCGGCGAAATCGCCTTTTGAATTTTCGAACCCGGTCTCCTGTTTCATATTTTTAGTTCGAAAAGTTGAGTGTTTTCGGCGAAAAATCTATTTGAAAACCGGCAGTGATTTTAACTCTTAATTTCGGCGAAAACAGATGAGTGTTTTCGGCGAAATGATCTTTGAAAACCGACAGTGCATTTGAACGAAAATTTTCGGCGAAAACCCCTATTCTTTTCGCCAAAAATCTCTTTGAAAATCACCCAATCCTCCACTTAAAAGCCGGTTTTATCCTCTCTCTCCCCACTTGCCATTTTCGATTGAAAAACAAAATAAACCCAATCCCCGTTGTTTTTCAAAATCACCGACCGCCACCCTTTTTAAACCGCCGCCGCCACCGTTTGCCGCTGCCGCCGCCGTCGCCGACTGCCGCCGCTCAACTCCCCTCTTCCTTCCGATCATTTTGAGCCCTAGAACGTTCGAATCGGAGCTCTACAGCTCCAGTTCACCGAAACCCTTATTTTCAAAGTTTTTCACCGATTTCTCCTAAACCGTTCGTTTTTAGCACCCATGGCTTCAAGGTAAGTTGTAGAACTTTCCAATACGAATCTTTTGACATATGGATTGCTGAATTTCATCGGGGTTGACTTTTCGGTTTGCCTCGATTTGCGTGCCGACTGATTTCGTGTGAACTAGGTTAGCTGAACTTGTTGAACTGTTCTAGCATGCTTAGGGAGTTCCGTGCTTAATTTCCATATCATTTGATCATGTGTTGCTATGCATACGATTGATTCTTTGTTATGTTGACTTGTGAGAAATGTCGGGTTGACCATGAACTGTTTTTGATCATTTGGCTGCCGTATGTGTTCGTTCTCGTTCAGATTATTGTGTTTGCCATCTGAGATCATATTTTACCGTCGTTCTCCGCTTTGTGATAGTCTTGCCATGATTAGGGTTCATTATGCTATAATGTTGACTTTCTGAATGTCGGTTTGACTCTTTGAACTCTGATTGTACTATTCAATTATGGCTGTTCCGAAGCATGTATTTTACTGTCTATGATTACCAGTTACTCTGCTTTGCTTACCCCCACTCGGTTTTCCTCATTTCTTTGTGAAATTGAGTTTTTCTACTAAGTGTGTGGGTAGGGTTTAAGTTTGACTAATCTGGTTTCATTCTGGTTTTAGGAACACCACTTATGAGCGCAGGACTAAGGCACGACTTGATGGCGCCTCGAACTCAGGAGCTGCCGCCCCCGTCACACCAGCCGTTCTGGGTCCTCCACACGCACTACCTCGTCGGGCTGGATACCATCGCACTCTAGCCCGTCTTCCTGACTTCTACTTCGAGTGCTTCCAGAAGATCCAGCACATTCGTGGAGCTGACGTGCGCCCTCTGTCTATGGAGTCCCTCTTCGAGCACGACGAGGACTACCACCGGAATGTGCATGACGCCCTAGCACCGGCCGGCCTCCTGGGGCTGACCACCATAGCTGCCGATTTCCCAGACATCGCCCTCCAGGAGTTCTGGGCGACCTTTGATCTGGATGAGCACAAGAGGAAACAGCGCCAGAAGGTTGTGACCTTCTATCTTGGTGGGGTGTACAAGTAGCTCACCTACGATGAGTTTGCTGCTCATCTCGGCATCCCCTACGAGCATTATCACGATCATCACCTAGGCTGGGGCGACGATGATGACGACGAGGAGTACCACGCCCTCTGGAGCCATATGAGGGGAGTGCCTGGTGATCGCCTCACGGGCCATGACTCAGTTAAGTCCCTCTCTCACCCACTCTTTAAATTTATTCATGTGGTTTGGCGTAGATCGCTTTTATATGTTCCAGATAAGGATCGCCACCACATCCTCAAGGAGGAGCTTATGCTGCTCCGAGCCATCCGAGAGACTACCCTCTTCACCCCGGCTGGGTGCTGGCTCGCATCTTCCGCCAGAAGACTAAGAGGCGGACGCCACCTCGCAGACTCCTGGGAGGTAACTTCATAGGTCAGCTCATCATCTCCTTCGGCATCAGCCATGAATATGGTCTGAACATTCCACGACATCACGTTAGGACCGTTGGAGGAGACTTAGCGGTTGAGTACGACTTAGAGCTGGACCTCAGTCCCCATGTAGCAGCAGATCCTCCACTCCAGCCTCTGGTCGAGTCGGAGGAAGAAGATGACGCTGAGCAGCAACAGCCCCAGCCGCCGCCAGAATTCCAAGATTATATACCCTTGCCACACCATCAGGCGGGGTATGCATACCAGGCGCCGACCCATCAGCCCCGACACCACCCCGCGGATGTTGGTGAGTTGTATGAGCGAATGCAGGAGTGGCGCATCACTGACAATGCCACTCAGGAGGCGAGATGGACTATTATGCAGCAGCATATGCGCCGCGCCGACAGACGGTATGAGGCACAGCTGGCGTGGCAACGTCAGCTCGGCGAGCACCTCCACTTTCCACCCCCCGACGCCCCTGACCAGCCATGATCAGGTGGTGTCCTTTTCCTTGTCCTTTCTTTTTATTTATTCTTTTCAGATTTCGATCCAACTTTTTTCTGTGTGGATCCGGGGCACTTGTCCCGGTTTCCTTTTTATGTTTCATTTGTTTTTGTTTTGTAGGCAGTAGGTGTTAGAAGAGAATAAGAGGAGAAGAGTTGTATATGTAGAAACTTTGAAACTGAAACTGAAACCCTGTGTTAGTTTCTTTTCTTCGTTCCATATATATATATATTTACAAACAGGTACGAGTCTATGGGTAGTTACTTACAAGGTGTCTCTTCAACTCTTTTGAAACTAAGAGACTTGTAACCGACACACTAACTTTAATATGTTTAAACCTAACATTCTCTCCCTTAAACATATTATACTACTCAACTATTTTAACTCCTACCTTGCTCCTCATTTCTAAGAACTTGACTCTTTTTAAAGGTTTTGTCAGGATATCCGCCAGTTGATCTTCGGTGCGAATGTGTTCAATACTTATCTTGCCTCCTTCGACGCACTCTCGAATAAAATGGTAACGAGTATCGATATGCTTGCTACGTTCATGATAAACTGGGTTCTTGCTCAACGAGATTGCCGATTGATTATCAACCCTTAAGATCACCTTCACTTCGTCTTCATCAAATAAATCAGCCAACAAACGTGAAAGCCAAATCCCTTGACAAGCTGCAGATGTCGCTGCTATGTATTCGGCTTCACAGGAGGACAAAGCAACGACCCTCTGTTTGTGTGATGACCAACTAACTGGACACGATCCCAAATAAAACAGTACCCCACTCGTGCTTTTCCGATCATCAACATCGCCAGCCATATTACTATCGCTAAACCCGACCAAATCCACTTGAGACCTCTCCATTTTTCCATAAAAGCAACCAAAGTTCAAAGTCCCCTTAACATACCTCAATATGTGCTTTACTGCCGTGTAGTGTTCACTAGACGGCCTCTCCATGTAGTGACAGACAATTCCAACAGAATAACATATGTCCGGTCGAGTATGCACCAAATAGCGTAAGCTCCCTACAATGCTACGATAAGTCGTACTATCAATAGGAGAACTTGTACTTTCTTTACTCAACCTCAAATGGGGCTCCATAGGAATGTGAGCAGAATTGCAATCGCCCAACCCCACCTTGGCTAGCAAGCGTGCTGCATATCCAGCTTGACTAAGTGAAATCCCTTCACTTCTTTGCTTTACTGAAATACCAAGATAGTAACTGAGAAGTCCAAGGTCGCTCATTTTGAAGATTGACTTCATTTGATTCTTGAAATCCTCAATATCAACTGGGTTCTCTCCCATAATTACCAAATTATCAACATAGACTCCCACTATCAACCTTGACTGATGTTTAACTCTCTTATACACCGCGTGTTCCACTGGACTCTTCACGAAACCAAACTTATTTAAAGTTCTGTCAAGCTTAGCATTCCATGCTCTTGGTGCTTGACGCAAACCATATAACGCTTTATGTAATCTTAATACCTTTTGTGTGCTCCCGATTACTTCAAAACCAGGGGGGTTGTTGGACGTAGACTTCCTCTGCGAGATCGCCGTTGAGAAAAGCAGATTTTACATCCATATGATGAACCTTCCACCCCAACTGTGCCGCCTTTGCAAGGAGTAATCGAACTGATTCCATACGAGCCATTGGTGCAAAGACTTCTTCAAAGTCGATTCCACTTCTTTGTACGTACCCCTTTGCGACCAGTCTTGCTTTGTGCCTGGTCACGATGCCACCTGAATCTTTCTTCAACTTATACACCCATTTAAGTCCAATGGGTTTAACCCCTTTAGGAGGATCGACCAAACTCCACGTTTTATTTTCTTCGATAGATTTCAACTCGTCTTCCATCACCTTTCGCCAAGATGCCTGTTTCTTGGCCTCCTCCAAACTTGTTGGCTCTTCTAATCCGTACAAGCATACATCTGAATCTTCCTCATCGATCATTTCAGATTTGTCATAAACTTCCCCAATGTTTCGTACTCCACGTGGCCCAATGGCGGAATCGACCCCAGCCACGTCATTGTCGTCTTCTTGTTCATTGCGACTGGAATGTCTCAATGGAGTACGAGGTTCGGGAACCCGAAACAACTGCTGTTGGAATGGATCTTCCGATACATTCGAAAGACCTGCACGTGAAGGTCTGAAACCTTCTTCTACCTCTGTTTCTGAATATTTTGACCAATCCCAACTCTTCCCTTCATTGAAAACCGCGTCCCTTGTTATACATAAATTCCTAGCAGCAGGATCGTACATTATATAAGCCTTCGAAGTGGGTGACTCGTAACCTATAAAAATCATAGGTACACTTCGATCTTCCAATTTTGATAGGTGACCCCCTGTTTTCCTGACATAAGCAACACAACCAAACGTACGAAGATGCTGTACATTTGGTTTGCGATTATACCAGGCTTCAAATGGCGTCATACCTGTGACGCTCTTTGTTGGCGCTCTATTCAGAAGGTACACGGCTGTAGCTATGGCCTCTCCCCAAAACGATTGTGGCATATCCATAGTCTTGAGAAGGCTCCTTGCCATCCCCACCACAGTTTGGTTTCGTCGTTCCACCGCGCCATTTTGCTGCGGCGAGTAAGGAGCCGTGAGTTGGTGATGTATACCCGTCTTGATGCAGTGCTCATTGAATTCCTTTGAGGTGAATTCACCTCCGCGGTCAGTGCGTAACATTTTGATTCGATGTCCAGACTCCATCTCGACTAAGGTTTGCAGCTTCTTAAAAGCTGTAAACGCCTCAACCTTGGTTTTAAGAAAAGATACCCACATGAATCGTGTTAGATCATCCACCAATAACAAGAAATAGCTCTTACCACCATGGGTGCTTGGCGAGATTGGACCACAGAGATCACAGTGCATGAGCTGCAAAGGGATCGTTGCTCGAAATTCTGATTTTGTTGGAAACGGAATACGCCGATGCTTCCCAATCATACATCCCTCACATACTTCTTCCACGTGATGAAGTTGAGGCATTCCATTCACTAATCTTTCTTCAACCAATTTCCTTAATGCTTGGAAATTGACATGCCCATATCTCGTATACCAAAGCCAGGAATCCTCGTTACGCCGTCCCAACAAACAAATAGGTTTGGCTTCATCTATACTTATGGTATAGAGGCGATTCTGCCCTCGTCTCACCTTTGCAAGCTCTTTCTTCCATCGATCGAAAATGCTTATCATACCATCCTTGATTATAATTTGACATCCACTTTCATCAAGTTGTCCAAGTCTGATGATGTTATTCTTTAATTTTGGGATATAGTAAACCTCCGTAAGGATGCAATGTTCACCATTTAGGCATTTAAGAATCACTGATCCACGACCTTCAATATCGACCGAAGATCCATCACCAAAATGCACATTTCCTCGTACTGACCTGTCTAGATCAGCGAACCTTCCAATGTTGCCTGTCATGTGGTTACTGGCGCCAGAATCAAGGTACCACAACTGGTTGTGATTTTCAATAGCCTTTTGGTGTGTAGTGCCTTCTAGTTTCATATTTTCGCTTGACACAGCACCTGGATTCACTTCGTCGCCAATTTCAGTCATGAGAAGTGCAATATCGTCATCGTCATCGTCTTTCACTGCAATGTGCACCCTTTCACGCTTCGGCTTTCGACACTCATATGCAAAGTGTCCCATGATGTTACAATTAAAGCATTTTATCTTGCTCTTGTCAAACTTTCGGAATTGCTTTTCCTTTTCCTTTCCAAAATACGAACGATCAGAACCACCAGTGTTGCTGCTACTGTGATTTTGATCAGTTGACTTGCAGGGACTGTTACTTGAACCTTCTCCAAGGAAACGTCCCTTTTGAATCATCTTTTCAACCTGTGACCGCGAAATCATCATCAACTGGTCACCTTTTTCTTCACTTCGCTCACTCCTTCGTGCCCGCGAGCTTTGATCGAAAGCACGCAGTCTCCCAATCGCCTCAGATATAGACATAGCGTCAAGATCTCCCCACTGCTCGATGGTGCTGATAATGGGTGTGAATCGTTCAGGAACTGCACTGAACAGTCGTTCCACAACTACATTGTCCTTCAAATCTCCCCCAAGAGAACGAATCTCATTAACAACGGTCATTAGCTTCGTTGTGAAGTCTCTGATTTCCTCGGAATCATTCATTATCATCCTATCAAACTGTCGTCGCAGGGTGAGAATTGACGATTTCTTTACTCTTTCTTCTCCAACTCTCAATTTCCAGATCTCCTCCCATGCCTCTCGCGCCGTCTCGCAATTGGCAATCTGCATCATAATTGATTCCGGAATTGACTGTGAGATAGCCGCCATAGCCCCTTGATCCTTAATTTCTTCAAGGGCGTCTTCTTCTTCTTCATTTTCTATGGCTGACCAAACACCCAGCGATCGCATCAGAATTTTCATTTTCACAGACCATATTCCATAATTTGTATCCGTTAGGAGAGGATACTGAATTGGAACACCACTTCCCCTTACAACTGTACTGTTGCTCCCTTCCGGAGTTTCGTTGACCATCCTGATTCGTTTATCGAGCCAAGTGCTCTGATACCAAATGTTAGAAGAGAATAAGAGGAGAAGAGATGTATATGTAGAAACTTTGAAACTGAAACTGAAACCCTGTGTTAGTTTCTTTTCTTCGTTCCATATATATATATATTTACAAACAGGTACGAGTCTATGGGTAGTTACTTACAAGGTGTCTCTTCAACTCTTTTGAAACTAAGAGACTTGTAACCGACACACTAACTATAATATGTTTAAACCTAACAGTAGGGAGATTCCCTTTGCTTCGTTTCGGTAGATTCCCTCCGCTTCGAGGATACGTGCTCATCCCCTACGCCAATCATCTCGGTCCAGGTTCTTCTACTTCACTCTGAACTCTAGAATTAGTCCTGTGAGGACACAGTCCGATTTAAGTGTGGGGTAGGATGCTAGAGAACCTTGCATGAACTTGATTGCCCTTGATTGTGTTTTTGTGTGCCTCGTGATTCCATTCCAGTCTCTCTAGCATTAGAATGCTCAGTTCTTGATTTTTGATGTTAAGTTGTTGTTCAAACCTTCATAATGATGCTTAAACTGCTTAACCTAGAACTTGAGAACCAACTTGTATACTTTGATGCTAAATTGCCTGGTCGGAACAAATTTTTTTTAAAATCACACTTGTAGTTTGTAGCCTTGATTGCATGAAAATGACCGAATCCGACTAGCAAACCAACTGTGAGATTTTGATCCATTGCACGTAACTTGCAATTTTAATTCTTTCTGAGTGGTTTTCTGTTTGCTTGAATGAGTTAGAATTTGCATGAGACCTACTCGAGACCACACGATGACCGAGTTCTAGAAGGATAGGGGCACCTAGATTCAGCTACTAAGCCAGATAGCCTACCAAACAATAAATCCACTAGGTTTAGACCCTTGAGCTTGGCCTGTTCTTTCGATTCGATAATACATTACAGCCATTTCCCATTTCCTCATTCCCCATTGATCCCCTGTGGTTGTAGTTCTAGATTGACCTACCGGAAGTCGGTTTGTGGTAACCTGCCTATAGCCATTAAACAGGTGGTCTTAGCTAATATGTCCAGACGTGTAAATCCCTCTAGCAACTAAAAGAAATTCGGCACAAAAGAAAAAAAAGTAAAGTAAGAAAAAAAAAATTTCGAAAAAAGTGAAGAAAAGAAAAATCAGAAAAGTTTCAAAGTTTCTAGTTCAATAAAACGTTATTCTCCCTACAAATGGAAGAACGAAGTCAAAAGAAAAGTTCAAAAGAAAAGAAAGAAAAAAAATCGTGTAAAGAAAAAGAATAAGTGCTAGGTTGCTTAAGGGTATCATAGGACGAGCGTTCATCATTCCACCCGTGTTTGGTTAGACAGTAGGAAGCCATAGATTAGATTCGAGGGAAGTTAGTCGAAAGCTACACCGCACCAAGCCATCATCATATATTCCCATCATCCATCGCATCATAAACCCAAGTAGTGTAGAATTCATTACGGTCCTAGCAGGGAAGTCCTTCTTGACTAGATACTCGTGTTGTCACAGTGGTGGAGATGTGGTCGAAATGCAAACCTATGACAAAATTCGGTAACAGAAAATGATCGAGAGCAGAAACACGTCCTTAAACACAGAGAGTGAGAGTTCCCATTGTACTATACATATCCTGTGTGAGGAGTCTGGTCGGTCAGGTCAAATTCGTGCATAATTGGTTGCTAATTACTTGTCGTGTGCAGTTTATTAGTGAGACCAGGTAGTTTGGCCGATCTGTATGCATGTTAGGTTTCTTGTTCTAGGATCGAGCTGTCTAATAATTCATTGTGTTTGATTGAGCTCAATTTAACTGATCTTATCATTTGTGAACATGAGCGTTTCTATTCAGTTTGCTTGAGGACAAGCAAAAGCTTAAGTGTGGGGTATTTGATGACACTCGATTTGACGTGATTATCAGCCTCATTTAAGCGACATTTCTTTGCTTAAGACATGGTTTTTAGGGTAGAATACTGAATATTCAATCGATTGCCCTATCTCGTGCCATTTGTGTTACCTTGGCCCGTTTCGGGTCTATTTGATGGTTTTCTAGTGTTTTTATGTTAGCACAGGTTTTTTGCCATCGAATGAGTAACCAAGGACGTGTCTAAGGCATTGGAACCTCGAGGAATTGCACCAAAATCAATCCAAGGAGCCAATCAAATCAAACCCAAAGTCTGCCGTTTACAATTACATTTTCAGCGAAAATGACCTATGATTTTCGGCGAAAATGCAAGGACAAATCCACTGATGCTCAGCCAAAGAAGTTTTCGGCGAAACCGTTGGGTTTCCGAACCGAAACGAAAATCACAGGAGAATCAGCCGGCGGGACTTCCATTTACAAGCAAATTCTCGGCAAAAATAATTCATTATTTTCGACGAAAGTCCTAAAAGAAATCCGGCTGGGCTAGGTTAAGTATAAATACTTAACCCGGCGGCCCAAAAGAATAGACCTCATAACAGAGCATAACATATCTTTCATAATTACGTTTTCCAAGAATTCTCTGAATTTCTGGAGCGAAGAGTTAGAGTTCGAAGAGCCGGAAAGAGATCGTGACGGCATCCCTTTCATCTCGGAGAACCGGAGCTAGGAGTGTAGTTTACCGAAGATCGAAGTCTGTCAGAGTCGTCTAAATTAGGTTTTTCAGATTTTTTTCTGTTCTTCCTCTGGATGATGAACTCTTTCTTTGTCTTAGATTCTTTTGTGATAAACATGAGTAGCTAAACTCGTTAGAGCTTAGACTAGATGAACCCTAAGTGACCCAGGGCTTTAAAGCGGTCACGGATCGGCGGTGATTAGATTCGAAATTCAATCAGTTTCTCATTCATGTTTGATTTGTTCTTCATTGTTCTTCATTGTTCATGTTTCTTGTCTAGATTGATCACCTAGATTAGATTCTTGTTAAGCTAAGGATAGAAGCGAACGCTCGCCTTACTTTAGAACATCGAATTAAACAATTAACCTTATAATTGGAGCGTGTCGTTCGTAGGAACCGGTTAGGGTTAATCCACTGCAAGAGTAACTCATTAATCATTAGTAATTGCACCAGTTAATTAAGTCGTTGCGAGAGGCGACCGTACCCGGGCGGCTAGTTAATCTTGGTAGTTAGAACGGATAGAGCGAACATTCGCCGGTCTTAAACCTAAGGGTAAGGAGTTATGGTGGTGTCTTAGTAATTGATTGAATGAGAATCGAAATCCACTGATCTGTTGATTGCCAATGCTCTGGGGAACGAAGGGGGATTCAAAGTCTAAGTTCGTCTGTCATCTTTGTTTTCAAACCCTAATTTCCAATCTGCTTTAGTTTAATTTGTTTTAATTTCTCTGCATTTCTTAGAATTAGAAGTCGTGGAACTCACACCACGCACAACTTGTCTGCATTCGAGTATTTTGCCAGTTTTGAAGTAGTCAATCTTAGAAGACCCTTGGAATACGATCTGCTTAGCTTTTAGCATTGTAGTATTTGATCACTGTTCTGCAGCATCATCATTAGTCACTTAGCTTGAGAGCGAGAGCTTAAGTTGAGTAGTCTTAGGATAGGGATTTAGTGCTACGAGAGTGCATTGAGTCTACAAAAGTGATTTGCATGGTCATTCGATTGCATCCTCGATCATGTTTGGCTTGTTTGTTCATTGTCTCCTCTTGAGCATGATGAAGCTATCTTTCTAAGTGAACCTCCTTTATTTTTTATTTGCACCACTTTGTTTTTCTTTCTTGTTTAGTTTCCTTTAAACTTTTGATTTCTATTTCAAACCAAAAATCCTTTCAAATGAATAGACCGTCTACGAGGAATGTGAGTAGTGGCCATTGAGAGAACCCCGTGGAATACGACCTTGAATGTTGTGAGTTGAAATTCACACGTCAAAGGGCTTCTTCCGTATCTTGATGGATCGAAACCAATCCCCACTGCGGCATCCGTGGCAGCCACGTCACCGAGTGTTCCTGATAAGTCCTATCCGATCAAGACTGTGATTGTTGCTACAACAAACTTAGAAGACCTGACTGCGGCTTGGGAGATGGCAGACGCTAGGGTTTTATCCTACATCCTTGGCTCTGTGGACTCCTCCATCGCCTTGTCTCTCCGTTCTTTTCCAACATCTGTGACTGTTTAGGAGCATCTCCAAACTACCTACTCCAACATCAGCACCTCCAGACTTTTCGATCTTGAATATGCTCTCGCCAATCTTTCGCAAGGAGAGCTTGATGTGAACAACTACTATTTAGCTGCAGACAATCTTTGGACTGAAATCGATTTATTGTCTGCTTCTATGTTGTCTACGGTTGCTCATGCTGAAATTCAGGCTGAACATCGTCGGGCTCGTTCTTTCCAATTTCTTATGCGTCTTCGTCCCAAGTTTGAACAAATCCGATCTCAACTCTTATCGGGCAACAAGACTGAAATGTCTGAAATCATTGAAGAGCTAAACGAGCTGAGACACGGCTGCGAACTCAAGCTCAACTCGATAACTTGTCCTCACCGAATGCTCCTGGAACTATTTTTGCAGCAGGCAAGTTCAAACCATAATTTTTCTCAAATAATTCTAAATCCTCTACTGGTGTTTCTGGTAATAACTCATCTGGTGCAAATGTGGGTAAGAACATGAGTGAAATTCATTGTCATCACTGCCGAGAACTTGGCCATTACATATCTCAGTGTCGGAAATGAAATATATGCACATATTGCAAGAAACCAGGTCATCTTATAATGGATTGCAGACTTCAAGCTCGCAATAATGCTCGTACGGGTCGAAACACGTTGGGGTCCAGTTATATGGTTCATGATTCAATCATGGGTTCGAATGTTGCAGGCAGGCTCAACTTCGTCTTCTCACACCGACAACCAGTCCATTGCTTCGTTGGTCCAAGCTGTGCAAGCGTTGACATCAGTCTTCGCAACCACATGTGTTTCAGGTAAAACCTTTAAGTGGTTCCTTGATTCAGGTTGTTTTAATCATATGACTGGAAACTTGGATGCCTTCTCTGATTATAAGCCGATTACGGGACAACAAGTTGAAGTCGCGAATGGTCAGAAACTATATATTAAGGGTGTTGGCACGGTTGCTACACCTCATCTTGTTTTACCTAATACTCTACATGTCCCTGCCTTAATTCCGAACTTGGTATCAGTTGGTCAACTACTAAAGAATGGTTGTCGTGTCTATTTTGATGATGATGGTTGTATTATACAGGATCGTCGGACCAGGAAGACGATCGAACGGGAAGTAAGGCAGGATGTAACTTTCTCTTGGATGGGTTGGTGTCACCCATTTTGGATTTGAATTTGGATGGTCTCGTAGAGAACACTGCTAGTTCCTCTATTTTATCATGTTCAGTTAATTGTAGTTTGGATAGTTTGTGGTCATTATGACATTCTCGGTTAGGACATCCACATTTTGCTAGACTTATGGATATGTTTCAGAAAAAAAAGTTACCAGTTCAGTTTCAAGTCAAGGATTTTGTGATTCCAGAATGTGTGGATTGTATTGAAGCTAAGACGATTGCTCAATCTTTTCGTTCTAGTACTACTCCTGTTGCTTACATGTTTAATCTTGTTCACACCGATTTGTGGGGACCGTGCTCTACTACTTCCCATCTAGGTTTTCGATACTTTTCCTTGTTCATTGATCATAAGACAAGGTTTTCTTGGGTTTATTTCTTGAGATTGAAATATGAAGTTAAGGATGTGCTACAATAGTTTGTTGTTATGGTTCAGACATAGTTTCACAAAACCATTAAAATGGTTAGGTCCGACCCAGGTGGTGAATTTACTTCGACATCTCTTCATAGTTTCTATTGTCAGCATGGGATTCTTTTTCAGCAGTCATGTCCGGGGGTTTCAGAACAGAACGATCTCGTTGAACGTAAGCATCGTCATGTTCTTGATCTCATTCGTGCTCTTCTTATTCACTCTCGTGTTCCAGCTCAGTTCTGGGTTGAAACTATTCGTACAGTGGTTTATCTGGTGAATCGACAACCTTCCTTGGTTCTTGAGAATTTATCTCCGTTTGAAATACACTACTCCCGACTATTCCAGGCTTAGAGTTTTCGGTTGTACCTGCTTTGTTCTGCTTCCCAAGAAAGATCGCACCAAGTTGTCTTCTAAGACGGCTAGATGTGTCTTTCTAGGTTATACTGACCATCACAAGGGTTATGTGTGCTATGACTGATGTGACCTTATTTAGTGCATTTTGAGCCCTCAATTAGCCTAGGGATCTCCCATGTTTGATCTCATTTTGCCATGATTTATATTCTTTTATGGAAGTTTTATGCAAAGTGCTCTTTTGTTGTCCAAGTGCCACTTTGAGGGAAATTTCAGTGCCTATTGGAGTTTTATTTGTGCATTTTCATTCCTTGGTGTCATAGTACTGGTGACAAGGAGCACGTAGGATCAAAAGGGAGGTCAATCGGATCTAGGACGGAGGAGATATGGCCGATGCAAAATCGAGAAAAGTGCACAGCTTCATACTTAAGTTTTCGGCGAGAACCTTGTAGTTCTCGCCGAAAACCCTCGGCGTGCACAAACAGTGGATTTCCAGGAGGCTGATGTTCGATTTGTGAAGAAGTTTTCGACGAAAACTTCCAGAGTTTTTGGCGAAAACCTATGAAGAAATGTCAAAGCTGCTCGGTGATTTGCAAAGAAGTTTTCGGCGAAAACTGTAGGAGTTTTTGCCGAAAATTCTAGGTCTTTCCAGCGCAATATATAAAGAGGAAGTGGGCGAAAATTTAAGGGAGGCGTTCATTATTATTATTACACACACTCGTCACTCTCTCTCAACTAGCAATCGCCGATCATCCTCCCTCTTCCTTTGTTGATCAACTTGAAGATCAAGGAGCTAAGTGAAGTCCTCCATACCTTGGATTGAAGCTTGAAGAGCCAAGTTGCAAGATCCTCCATGGAAGCTAGGATGGTGATGAGCTGCAGAACAGTGATCAAATACTACCAAGCTGGAAAGCTAAGCAGATCGTATTCCACAGGGTTTCTTCTAATCGACTACTCAAAGAAGCTGGCAATTTATTCAGGTTTAAACACTTCGTGCGTGGTGTGAGTTCCACGACTTCTAGACTAAGATGCAAGAAAATTAAAATGAAATTGAAAGACAGAATGATTGGATGGTTCAGACAGACGACAGACAAGCTTAGATTTCGAATCCCCCTTAGATCACCAAGGCAACAGCAATCAACAGATCAGCGGATTTCAATTCTCGTTCAATCAATTTCTATACACCACCATAACTCCTGACCCTTAGGTTTAAGACCGACGAACGTTCGCTCTATCTGTTCTAACTACCAAGATTAATTAGTCGCCCGGGTACGGTCGCCTCTCGCAACGACTTAACTTAACTGGTGCAATTACTAATTATTTATGAGTTACTCTTGCAGTGGATTAACCCTAACCGGTTCCTACGAAAGGCACGCTCTAATTATAAGGTTAATTGTTCGATTTAATGTTCTAAAGAGAGGCGAGCGTTCGCTTCTATCCTCAGCTTAACAAGAATCTAAACTAGGTGATCAAGGAAGACAAATTTATGCGCCAAAGCAGGGAAGCTGTCTGGCGACTAACCCTAGCTTGCATAAACCTAATCTATGCGATCAACCAGAGAATAAACATAAACAGTCAAGAACAAAACAACCATGCAAAGAGAAACTGATTGAACTTTGAATCTAATCACCGCCGATCCGTGACCGTTTTAAAGCCCTGGGTCACTTAGGGTTCATCTAATCTAAGCTCTACAAGTTTAGCTACTCATATCTGACAAACAAGAATCAAAGACGACAGAAGGATTCATCTTAAACAAAGAAAGAACAGAAAAGGATCTGAAAAACCTAATCTCGGATGATCCGTGAAGCTTCGATCTTGAGAATCTTCAATTCCTAGCTCCGAGCGTCTTCCGAGATGGATTGACGGCGTCACGATCTCTTCGATAGCTCCGGAATACTCTCTCAACTCTCCTCAAGTCGTGGCTGATCTCTCTAGGTTGTATGTTAACAAATCTGGCTTCGAAAAGTCTATTAATACCCCCGAAAACCCTTTCCTTGTTGGAAAAGTTGAGAATTTCCCGTCTGGGGAGCTTACATGGCGTGTAAGCTCACAGTGTATTTAGCTTACACGGCGTGTAAGCTCCAAAACGCAGCGTTTTGAGCTGGGCAGACTTCCAACTTGTTTCGATCATTCCCGCTCCGTTTGAACTCCGATTTGGTCTCCGTTTGAAGCGTTGGACTCGTGAGAGAGTCCTCTATAATGTGGTAACATGGGGCTCAACATAAAAGCTCACAAAAAGGGTAAAAATAGTCGAGAAATGGATAATGTACGCACTAGGAGCCGATAATCACAAAGTTACGACAAATGCATCAAATACTCATCAAAATGGCATCAAAGGGTATGCAATGTTGCTTAAATGAGGCTGATAATCATGTCAAATCGAGTGTCATCAAAATACCCCACACTTAAGCTTTTGCTTTTCCTCAAGCAAACTGAATTAGAACGCACTCAGATTCACAAATGACACGATTGATCAAGTTAAGGTTCAAGCAATCACAATGAATTATTAAACTGCTACTTCTAGAACAAGTGACCTAACATGCTTACACGTCAACCAAACAAACTGGTCTCACTAATTATCTGCACACAACAAGTAGCAAGCACAAATCATGCACGACTCTGACCTAACGACCAGACTTCTCACACAGGTAATATTTGGTACACGGGAACTCTCGCACTCTGTGTTTAGGGACGTGTTTATGCTCTCAATCATTTTCTGTCACTGAATTCTGTCATAGGTTTGCAATTCGACCACATCTCCACCACTGTGACAACACGAGTAACTAGTCAAGAAAGACTTCCCTGCTAGGACTGTAACGAATTCTATACTACAAGGGTTTATAATGAGATGGATGATGGGAATGTATGATGATGGCTTTGGTGCAGTGTAGCTTTCGACTAACTTCCCTCGAATCTAGCCTATGGCTTCCTACCGTCTAACCAGACACGGGTGGAATAGTGAACGCTCGTCCTATGATACCCTCAAGCAACCTAGCACTTTATTATTTTCTTTACACATTTTTTCCTTTTCTGACTTTTCTTTTGACTTCGCTCTTCCATATGTAGGGAGAAGAACGTTATTGAACTATACTACAAACTTTGAAACTTTGAACTTTTTCTATTTTTTTTTCGAATTTTTTTTTCTCTTTTCTTCTTCTTCTTTCTCACTTTTTTTTCTTTGTGCCGCTTTTTCTTTTAGTTGCTAGAGGGGTTTACACGTTTGGACATAATAGCTAAGACCACCTGTGTAATGGCTATAGGAAAGTTACCACAAACCGACTTCCGGTAGGCTAATCTAGAACTACAACCACAGGGGATCAACGGGGAATGAAAGAATGGGGAATGGCTGTAATGTATATCGAACCGAAAGAAAGGCCAAGCTCAAGGGTTTAAACCTAGAGGATTTGACATTAGGTAGGCTATCTGGCTTAGTAGTTGAATCTAGGTGCCCCTATCATTCTAGAACTCGTGTCATCGTGTGGTCTCGAGTAGGTCTCATGCAAATTCTAACTCATTCAAGCAAGCAGAAAACCACTCAAAAAGAATTAAAATTGCAAGTTATGTGCAATGGATCAAAAGCTCACGTTTGGTTTGCTAGTCGGATTCAGTCATTATTATGCAATCAAGGCGAAAAACTACAAGAGTGATAAGTTTTTCTGTTCTAACCAGGAAATCTAGCATCAATGCAAGCAGGTTGATTACAGGTTCTAGGTTAAGCAATCTAAGCATCATTATGAAAAATTGAAAACTAACTTAACATCACGCGTCAAGAAATGAGCAATTCAATGCTAGAGAAATCTCACAAATACCACAGATGAATAGCATCCCTCAGAAATATAATCCCCACCCCACACTTAAATCGGACATTGTCCTCAATGGACCAAACAAAAAGAAGAAAAGCGTATAGGGGTACCGCAATACGAGCATGAGGGTGCCGGAGATGGCGCTGGCGAGACACTGGGGGTATAGACGTGCATAGAACCGTAGAGAATTCTGAGTTCATAGCCTGAAAACATAATAAGAGAGGATCCATCACACAATTAGAACAGTTGGAGTACAAGAGACTCGACCGACCACAAAGGTTCAACAAAGACCCAAAACAACATAAACCGACACGAACAAAAACAAAAAGTACAGAGTTTTGGATGATAAGAAAAATAAAGAAAAATCCTGAAATCACTGGGGCGGAGGAAGAAGAAGCTACTCCTTTGCCTTTGGATTTTCCCATCCTGAAAATGAATAACAACAAATAATGCCAAGTTTAGTGGTCTAACAATTGAACATAATCCTATGAATCAACTCGAGCAAAGAGAGGATTATTGAACAATGACAACCACACAACCATCAAAGAAGCTAAGTTCAAAGATTGCAAGTGAATATGTCAACAAGTGAAGGCACAATCACCTAGGCACATTTTTAGCTCCAAAACACTTAGCAAGATGAACATTTAGGCACTTTAGCAAACTTGGAAAAGATCATCATGGAAGCAAACAGCCAATTGCAATTCAAACTGAAGTCATAATCAAGTAATAAGCAAGTCCAAATCAGCCATATAAGTCACACAAGCCAAGATCACAACTCATGAAATCGGTATGCAAAAAGTGTACCTTAATCCGTCATACGAGCTAATTAAGATAGAGATATTCGAGAACAAGCATGCATACATGTCTATAATCATCACAAGATCAATCACACAACAAAAATTCATCCAATTTCGTCCATAAGCAAAAATCCCCAATTTCGATAAAAATCGGTATGGAAAGTCTATGAAATTTTACAATTGGATAGGCAAACGAAGTCGAAATGACCCCCGATTCAAACTACAAGCATATTATATCACCAATTTCATGTATATCAAGTCAATTTTACAAAACCCCAACATTGAAAAATTAGGGTTCTTGAGCTCAAGAACACAAATTCGATTCAGCACCCGGAAGTCGAAATCGAAGTTGGAAATCACTCATATAGGCAGCATAGGAGGTAGGGGAGTCGATTTACATACCTGGAATTGAGTTAAATTCAAGAAATCGAAGAGAAAAGAGGGGAAGGGCTGGTTCGAGTTCTCTGACTCGAGATGTTGCTGCTGCTCTCGTCTGGTCGAACGAGCTGCTGCTGGACGGCGGTGAAGGCGGCGGGTGGAGGGCGACGTTCCGACGATGGTGGGAGTAGAGGGCGACGCCGGCGGTTTGGTTTGAGGGTGGGAGGAGTTTTCGGGAGAGAAAAATCGAAGAGAGAGAAGAAAACGCGAAAATGAGAGGAAAAGAAGCACTTACCCGTGTGTTTTGGAGCTTACTCGGCGTGTAAGCTGTGTAGTGCAATAGCTTACACGGCGTGTAAGCTCTTACACGTGGGTTTACACAGCTGTGTAAACCCACTGTGTTTTTCAGCTCTCCTTGGGTTCTCTATTCCGAATTTTGGCCAATTTCTTGCAAATTGGTCACTCCTCTTCCTGCAAACAATATATTCAACCCAAATAATACCCAATATATATTTTTTCAACTATTTTCTATCATCCGCACTCAACCGACTCGACACAAAATTATCAAAATGGCTCAAAATAAATAAAAACTGACTCGATAAATTTAAAATGACTCCAGCCGTGGGTTGCCTCCCACGAAGCGCTCTTGCTTAACGTCCTTGAGCCGGATGATACCTGGATGGCGATCAAGAGACATCCCAACTCAGGATTTCTCTTAGGCCCGAGTCGGAGTTCATGAAATATGGCCTCGGGGATCCTCCGGCAAGTGTGAACTTCTGCCCATTTGCGTGAATTATCTTGGTTCGTTCTGGTGGCTCGGTAGACAGGGGCTGAGCAATCGGCTTCCAAACCGCCTTTGTCTTCTCTTTATTCTCCTCCTTTATCTCGCCAGGATCTTTAACGTTTGGTGATTCATGAGGGGACGCCGTCGGATCCTCCTTCTTTCTCGGCCTTTGTGCCGGCAGCTCATTCTTCAGATTAGGGACCTGCCCAACACCTGGCAAGATGATTTCTGCAGAAACTCTAGATTTTTCATTAGAACTAGAGTTGACCGAAGCCAACTCCACAGCTTCAACAGATAAACAATGCATCTCTTCTTTGACTGGACTTGCATACCGTCCTTGAGGCGGAATGTCATGGTGTCCTTGCCGACCCTTAATGTCAACGAGCCATTCGGGACATTAATGTTAATGCCGGTTGTTGCCATGAACGGTCGGCCTAGGAGAAGAGTGACATCTTCCTCTCGAGTATCCATGACAACAAAGTCAGTCAGAATAGTAAAAGGACCACAACGGACAACCACGTCTTCTATCAATCCCCTAGGCAGTTTAACAGATCTGTCGACAAACACTAAATGCATGCTAATTGGTTTCAACTCTCCTAGGTTCAATTTCTCAAACATGCATGTAGGCATAACATTGATAGAAGCACCTAGATCCATTGCACTACGATCAATCTTCACATCATTAATAATGCAAGGCAAAGTAAAAGCACTGGGACACTTAGCTGGGGGTGGTATGGGTGTCGCATGGCCCTGGATAGCAGAGCATTTTTCCTCGAGGGATAGGAGGACAACTCTCCCTTATTATTGTTTTTTCGCAGGATCCTTTGCGATTTTGTCAGCCTCCGGTATCACTTGGATAGCATCAGTAACTGGTGTATTCATATTCGTTTTCTTCAAGTATCCATGCCACTTTCTGTACCGGGTATCATGATCTTTCTCCTTTGATTGCGCGGCCTTAGGAAACGGAATCCGAGGTTGATATGGAGGGAGAGGTGGCGCAGGTGCTGTCTTTGTCAGGGAAGGCGGGGCAGTCACCTCTTCTTCTTCTTCTCTATCCTCCTCCTCGATCTCTGGCTTATCAATGGCTATAGCATCAGGATTTATGGCGGGTTCAGGAGCTGCAGGATCAGCTGATTGCTTGTCGCTTCTTGTGGAGACAGCCTTGACGTGCTCCTTCCTAATGGTAGAGTCGACTTGAACCGAGGATTGATTAAGGAGGGGGCTACTAGTTATAAAGCTAACCATGTTATTAATCATGCTCTCCATTCATTGACCTCGAGCTTCATGTTCTTGATTTATGACGGCTTGAAGCTTGAATTTCTCCTCATAGTTATCGAGCCTTGCCATGATCAGGTCGAGCTTCTTGTCTACCTTGATATCCCTTGTGTTCCCTGATGTAGATCTCTGAGGTTGATCTTGATAACTATCGCTCAAGCACTGATTCTGACTCTGGTTTAAACTGAAGTTGTAAGGAGGGCGCTCTTGGAAACTTCCTTGTTGTTGAGGAGGTTGTATGAACTGATGATAATCGGGGTAGCCTCTTTGATTGCTGGTGAAGCCTTGATCAATAAAGTTCACTTACTCTGAAGACCAGTTACCGAAAATCTTCATCATTTCTTTCTGCACTTCAATCTTGATCTGATCTTCATGGCTTGGTCGGCTCTTAGTTGTTCCCAAAATGTCTCTCCCAGCTTCTCGACTTAGATGCGCAGTTTGCAAAGTGAAGAATAGCAGCTTCCGGTGCGAGTGCGGTGTAATCTCCATCAGCTAAGAAGTTAACCCATTTAGCTGATTCTTCGTTCATCCCTCGGGCGAAGATCTCAGCTAGCTGTCTCTGCTCGAATCCATGATGAGGGCAGTCGTAGAGAAGCTCTTGGAATTCGTTCCAAGCGTCATATAAGCTTACTCCTCTCTTCTGAACAAATCTGGCAATGCTGTCCTTGTAAGCTGTAGTTCTTGAAGGAGGAAAGTACTCCTCTACGAAGTCTTGAGCTAGACTATCCCAATCGGTGTAGTGGCCAGGTGGTTTCATACTGAGCCATCTCTTGGCAGTGCCTCTAAGGGAGAATGGGAAGACTCGTAAGCATAATGTGTTCTTACCGAGGTTCCCACTCTTGAACGTCTCGCACATGGCTAGGAAGTTCGCCAAATGTGTGCATGGGTTATCTTGCGGCTTCCCTTCGAACTGAACATCCCTAGAGATCATTTCCAGGAAGGGGATTGTGATCTCATAGTCAGGATCATTGTCATTAGAAGGCACGGTGATGGAAGACCGAATGTTAGATGCGCGAGGCTTATTGTAGTCCACAAGACTCTTTGGAGCAGCCATTGCGGAAAGGAAGGATGGAACGGAAGTAGTTTGATTCTGTATCAGCTATGATCTGCCAGAGACAAAAACAAACACAACCGGTGTAAAATCGAAGTGTGATGGAAAATGAAAGATGGAAAGTACAAGAATAAAATGCCAACTCTTCTTTCAAACAAATAGAAGAGTCCCCGGCAACGGCGCCAATTTGATGAGCTGCAGAACAGTGATCAAATACTACCAAGCTGGAAAGCTAAGCAGATCATATTCCACAGGGTTTCTTCTAATCGACTACTCAAAGAAGCTGGCAATTTATTCAGGTTTAAACACTTCGTGCGTGGTGTGAGTTCCACGACTTCTAGACTAAGATGCAAGAAAATTAAAATGAAATTGAAAGACAGAATGATTGGATGGTTCAGACAGACGACAGACAAGCTTAGATTTCGAATCCCCCTTAGATCACCAAGGCAACATCAATCAACAGATAAGCGGATTTCAATTCTTGTTCAATCAATTTCTATACACCACCATAACTCCTGACCCTTAGGTTTAAGACCGGCGAACGTTCGCTCTATCCGTTCTAACTACCAATATTAATTAGTCGCCCGGGTACGGTCGCCTCTCGCAACGACTTAACTTAACTGGTACAATTACTAATGATTTATGAGTTACTCTTGCAGTGGATTAACCGTAACCGGTTCCTACGAAAGGCACGCTCCAATTATAAGGTTAATTGTTCGATTTAATGTTCTAAAGAGAGGCGATCGTTCGCTTCTATCCTCTGCTTAACAAGAATCTAAACTAGGTGATCAAGGAAGACAAATTTATGCGCCAAAGTAGGGAAGCTGTATGGCGACTAACCCTAGCTTGCATAAACCTAATCTATGCGATCAACCAGAGAAGAAACATAAACAGTCAAGAACAAAACAACCATGCAAAGAGAAACTGATTGAACTTTGAATCTAATCACCGCCGATCCGTGACCGCTTTAAAGCCCTGGGTCACTTAGGGTTCATCTAATCTAAGCTCTACAAGTTTAGCTACTCATATCTGACAAACAAGAATCAAAGACGACAGAAGGATTCATCTTAAACAAAGAAAGAACAGAAAAGGATCCGAAAAACCTAATCTCAGATGATCCGTGAAGCTTCGATCTTGAGAATCTTCAATTCCTATCTCCGAGCGTCTTCCGGGATGGATTGACGGCGTCACGATCTCTCCGATAGCTCCAGAATACTCTCTCAACTCTCCTCAAGTCGTGGCTGATCTCTCTAGGTTGTATGTTAACAAATCTGGCTTCAAAAAGTCTATTAATACCCCCGAAAACCCTTTCCTTGTTGGAAAAGTTGAGAATTTCCCGTCTGGAGAGCTTACACGGCGTGTAAGCTCACAGTGTATTTAGCTTACACGGTGTGTAAGCTCCAAGACGCAGCGTTCTGGGCAGACTTCCAACTTGTTTCGATCATTCCCGCTCCGTTTGAACTCCGATTTGGTCTCCGTTTGAAGCGTTGGACTCGTGAGAGAGTCCTCTATAATGTGGTAACCTGGGGTTCAACATAAAATCTCACAAAAAGGGTAAAAATAGCCGAGAAATGGACAATGTACGCACTAGGAGCCGATAATCACAAAGTTACGACAAATGCATCAAATACTCATCAAAATGGCATCAAAGGGTATGAAATGTTGCTTAAATGAGGCTGATAATCACGTCAAATCGAGTGTCATCAGATGGTCTCCTCTACTCAATTTCAGGTTCCTTCCATGGTTATGCTAGGCTAAGCTTAGGTTTAGTTTAGTGGGGGATGGATCAAGCTAGGATAGGTGATTGATTGTATGAATTGAGTTTCTCATATCCATTTGTGTAAGGTGATGATCCTAGACCTTGTGCTTGTTTTCCTTGAGATCTTGACTTGTTCTTTTGGTATTGTTTATGTCTTTCAATACATGAGAATGATTGATTGATGTTGATCTAAGGTTTTAGGATTGTAATTGAATGATTTGAGAGATTGGATTATGCAATTGCAACCATTTGAGCTTGTTTTTCCTTGGTGACATTTTATCGAACACTTGGTGTGCATTTAGTTTTCTATCATTTGAAGGTTGAAAGACCCTTTTGATTGCTAGACTAGTGTTATATGATTGGCATGAGAGTGTCTTGCATCATTTACCTTGTGTTAGATGAATGCTAGCATAGAGATCAAGTGTTGAGCATTTCATTGAGCTAGCTAAGGCACTCCATTCCCTTTGTTCACATAGTGAAAGCATGGTGCATTTGGTCTAGGAGTAGAGAGTCAATTGTGCGAGAGTTCGTTGATTCTACTTGAGTGAATTGCATGGTCATTAGTTTACACATTGTTGCTTGAGATTCGATCCAGCTTTCCTGAATCTTGAGCTTGAAGAAACCCCTTGCTAAGCTAAACTCCCTTCTCTCTTGTTTGATCCTCAATTTTACTTGTTAGTTTTGCCTTGTTTGTGTATGCTTTTGATTTGTTCTCATTCAAAACCAAATCTCAATTTAAATGTTTAGACCGTTCATGAACTTTGTGAGTATTAGCTTATGAGAGGACCTCGTGGAATACGACCTTGTATGTTGTGAGTTAAATCTTGCACATCAATGACCCTCGACAAAGACGTATTTACACAGCTTATCATGTGGTCTTTCAAGAACGACTATTCTATTATCACTCTCTGGAGATATCACCTATACCTGCTGCCTCACACTTTCAATTTCCTTATTTTGAGGATTCACCCACTTCCTTGACCTTACCTAACTCTTCCCACTTACAAATACAATTGCCAAATCCTTCCTCACCTCCTCATGCTATCACACACACGTCCACTCCATCTTCCCCATTCCACGAGAATCAACATTCTCATAACCATTCCTCACACATACATATATCCACGCCTGTCACTACACATTCAAATACAAACCAACCTCATGCCCATTCTTCAACTCCTGACCCCATTCATTATCCAATAATCACTACTACCACTTCTAAAAATCAGCCTACTACTCCTCCACAAACCCGTAGATCCACTCGAACTACCTAAGAAACTCTCCCTTCTCGATACACTAATTACCTCACTTATGCTACTACCGGGATATCTATTCCTCAAACTTACCACCAAGCCAAAGACGATGAAAATTGGCAGCAGGCTATACATGTTGAGCTTGATGCTCTTCATGATAATCATACATGGGACCTTGTTCCTCGTCCCACGGTAGCACCCATTATTGGTTCTCGATGGGTCTACACGGCCAATTTCCATCTTGATGGTTCCCTTGATCGATATAAAGCTCGCCTTGTAGCACAAGGGTTCCGCCAGGAATATGGGATTGACTACGATGAGACGTTTGCCCCGGTTGCTAGGATGCAAAAGTTCAGGTCTTGTTGGTGCAGGCTGCGCAAGGACAGTGACCGCTCTATCAACTTGACGTTACAAATGCTTTCCTTTATGGTCGACTGAAGGAGACTGTTTACATGGAGTGTCCACCTAGATATCCTTGTCAGGTTCCTGGTCAAGTGTGCTTACTCCGTCGCTCTCTCTGTGGTTTAAAGCAAGCTCTTCGTGCTTGGTTTGAGACTTTTCAGTCGCTCATTCTTGATTCAGGTTTCAGTCAAAGTAGGAATGATCAGTCTCTTTTCACAAAAACCTCATCCACAAGTATTACATTATTATTAATTTATGTTGATGACATGATACTCACCGCTAGTGATCCAACCGGCATTGCGGACATTCGACGGATTATGAGTGACCACTTCAAACTCAAACAACTTGGAGACCTCTCCTACTTCCTTAGAATCTAGGTTTCTCGTTCCTCTTCTGGTATCTTTATTCATGAAGAAAAGTATGTTGTTGATTTGTTGAAATCGGTTAAGATGTTAGATTCTCGGCCATGTGCTACTCCCATGGAATCCAACTTAAAGCTTAGTCGGGATGAGGGTGAGCTCGTTCCCGATCCTACTCTCTTTCGAAAACTTGTTGGTAGTCTGATTTATCTTGCAGCTACTCGTCCGGATATAGCCTACGCAATTCAGGTTGTTAGACAGTATATGACTACTCCACGTGCTCTTCACCTAGACGCATTATTTCGGATACTCCGCTATTTAAATGGCACACGCTCTACTGGCATTTATTTTCCTTCTACAGGGTCGCAACAGTTATCGGCATATGCAGATGCAGATTATGTTGGTTACGTGGATACTCGTCGATCCACATCCGGTTGGTGTGTAAAATTTGGTGATTCATTTATTTCATAGCGGTGTAAGAAGTAAGATAAGGTATCTAAGTCCTCCACTGAAGCTGAGTACCGATCAATGTCTAAAGTATGCTCCAAGGTGGTCTAGCTTCAACGTCTTCTTCAGGATCTTGGCATTCAAGTTAAGGTGCCAGTTCATTTGTTTGGTGATAATACTAGTGCGATACAAATTGCGACTAACCCTGTTTTACATGACCGGACGAAACATACCGAGACACATGTTCATTATATTCGAGATCTTGTGAACTCTGGGGAAATTCGTCTATTTTACTTGTCCTCTGAAGACCAGATTGCTGATCTTTTTACTAAGGCAGTTCCCACGAGTCGCCACTGGTTTCTGTTGAGCAAATTGATGCTGCGTGATCACCATCAATTTGAGGGGTGGTGTTAATAATACAGGACCAAGACTTTGGCCCAACCGAGATTGGCTCAGCTCACGAAACTTCCTGACCTATTTCCTTGTATATAGTTCAGTAGTTAGAGTTCTTGTATGGCACTCCTTCTCCTTCTCTCAGAAGCTTCCTCTCTTTAGCTTCTCTGTTTTCCTCTTCTCATTTTCTGCTTCTACTCTTCTTCTCCATTGATCAATAATACATAACTCTCTTCGTCTCCGTGGATTAGCTAACATAACGTTAGTGAACCACGTTATATCTGTGTTCTCGTTCATCTCTCCCTTTATCACAATGTCTAACATTTCCATAGATCAACTATTCATCGAAGAAGTATCAATAATATTACAACTTTGAAGTCTGACAATGATACTTGGATTACAAATCCTATTCATCTATCAGCACATGTTGTTAGTTTCTATAATTCACTCTTCACAAAAAATCCTTGAAGTTACAGATTACTCATTCCTTTAGAATCTGCCAAGGAAGGTTGATCATTTTATGAATCAGCATTTAATCAGAGCAGTTACATATGCAGAAATAAAGGGAGCAGTATTCCAAATGGGTCCATCTAAGGCACCTGGCCCTGATGGATTTCCAGGTCGATTCTTTCAAGTTCATTGGAATCTTATCTCTCATATCTTCTGTGCAGAGGTACGCTCTATCTTTCAATGTGGTGGAGTTCCAGAATCTTGTAATGATACTTACATTACTCTTATTCCAAAGGTCAAGCACCCTGAGCAGATTACTCAATTCATACCAATAGGCTTGGCTAATTTCAGAATGAAGGTGATTTCTAAGATTTTAACTACTCGTCTTAAGCATTATATCTCAAATATAATCTCTTAACTGCAATCAGCATTTACTGGAAAATAGATGCATCCATGATAATGTGATTATTGTTCATGAGGTTGTGCATAAGCTTCGAATAAGAAAGAAGGGATCTAAATATGATTTCTTATTCAAAGTTATATGCTTAAGGCTTTTGATAGAGTATCTTGGGACTTCTTATTTGCTACTCTGCAAGCTGTGGGTTTTGATGATATTTGGGTTCAATGGATTAGGAATCTGATTGCTTCAGTTAGATTTAATGTTCTTTTAAATGGTTCTCAAGATTAATGGTTTCATCCAACAAGAGGACTTCGTCAAGGAGATCCACTCTCACCCTATCTATTTATTCTGGTTTCTAATATTCTGTCATTCATGATTCAACAATCAGTTTATCAAGGCAGAATCAAGGGCTTGAAGTTGAGTAGATCATGTCCTGTTCTTCATCATGTTTTATTTGCTGATGATACAGTGCTTTTTGGATCAGCAACACTTGTTGAGGCAAAAATATCATGCTTGTATTGAAGAGGTATTGCCAACTTTCAGGACAAACAGTTAATATTTCTAAATCATCAATTTTATTCTCAACAAACACCCCTGAGTATATTAAGAACAACATTGCTTTTGAATTGGGAGTTGATCTTTCTATTCCAATGGGTAATTATTTAGGGGTGCCAGCTGAATGGGGAGATACAAAGTCTGCCACTTTTCAATACATGTTAGAAAGATTATCTTCAAGAGCACAATATTGGCAGTCGAATCTCTTATCTCATGTTGGAAGATTGATCATGATCAAATATGTTCTCCAGGCTTTTCCATCTTACATGTTCTCTTGCTTTCTACTGCCAAAGAATATTCTAGAGAAAATGGATCAGATAATCGTCAATTTTTGGTGGTCAGATGATATTTCAAGCAGGAAACTACACTGGTTACCAGCTGAAGATCTCTGCAAATCTCTTTCTAATGGAGGCCTGGGATTTCGGAATTCCTATGATTTCAATTTAGCTTTCATAGCTAAATGGCATGGAGAATCATAACAGAACCATATCATCTTTGGGTGCAGCTTTTGAAGGGACTTTATTTTCCACGGACAGACTTCTTACAGGTAGGAAGACATCATAAATCTTCCTGGATCTGGTCTAGTATAATGGAAGGAAGGAAGATATTGTTAAAGGGACTAAGGAAGAATATTGGAGATGGATGTGATACAACTCTTGTAGATGCATGGATCCTTGAGGCTAATGAATTCAGTGCTACATGTTCAGTTCCTGTTTCATCAAATAAAGTGGCAGACTATATTATCAACCCACAAAGTGTTAATTATAATTAATAAAGTACCAATGTGTAAATATACTTAGGGGTACTTCGGCCAACCCTAGTATATATATATATATAGACGTGTTAGTTGTTTCCCTAGTAGAAAAGACCTACATTTAGAAAAAACCCTAATAATAAGATTGCTTGTGTTTTCCTTCGAGGATTAGCCGACACAACGTCGGTGAACCTCGTTAATCTTATTGTCGTACTCATTATCATGGTATCAGAGCTTCCGATCAAGATTCAATCTCGCTGCCGCTAATCTTCTCGTTCAAGCTCGTCATCCCTATCAGCTTCTGTTACTTGCTACTGTCGCTGCTCTCTCTGCCAACATCATGTCCGACGCTATTGATTCTGTTTCTTTCAAGCTGAATGGCAAAACCTACTCCTTGTGGGAGTTCCAATTCCGGTTTATCATTCAAGGGAAAGATCTCCTACCGTATCTCGATGGATCTGTTGACAAACCTGCTGGCAATGCCTCCGCTGCCACGAAGACGACGTGGAACACGAGAAACGCTCGTGTTATGTCCTATTTGCTGCACTCTATTGAACCAAATATAGCCCTCACTCTTCACACGTACAACAAAGCATCTGATATATGGGCAAAGCTGAAAAACACCTATGGTCAGGTTAACTCCTCTCGACTCTTCGAGGTTGAGTATGACCTTGCTCGTATTCAACAAGGGGATAGTGACATCTCCTCCTTTCTTACTGCCATCCAATTATTATGGACAGAACACGATCTTTTATCAACATCTCTTCTTTCATCTACTGCTAGCGAGGAAATTCAGAAAGAAAGACACCGTAGTTGCATCCTCTAATTTCTCATGAAACTCCGACCGGAGTTCGAAGGGGTTCGGTCGCAACTGATTACATCGAATACTGTTGACCTTGATACTGTTCTAGGGGATTTGCTGCGGGCTGAAACCCGACTCTCCACTCAAGCAAAGCTCGATGGATCTCTGGTCGATGGGGGATCAGTGTTCGCCGTGGGTTCGAGTCGTCGGCCACAATTTACATCTAATAAATCACGACGACCACTCACTCCGAATTATTCAGGTGGTTCATCCCGTACTCAGCCTAGTTATCCTCCTTCTAATGATTTGCGTTGTCGTCATTGTGGAGAATTAGGTCACCCGGTTGCGATATGTAAGAAACATAATTTTTGTAACTATTGCAAACGTCCGTGCCACATTATTTCTGATTGTCGAACAAAGCAGAGGAGTTCCAGCTATCAGAATAATTATCAACATCAAGGCTATGGAAACTCAGGTTATACAGCTCACTCGGTTGCGGAATCAAACTCTACTGATTTCTCTCTTGCGAGTTCGACCTCTCAACCGACGGATGATCAGTTTGATGCCCGTGTCCAGGCTTCTCTTCAGAAGGCTTTAGCTTCCTTTGGCATGGCAGGTACTAAATCTGGTTCTTGGTACTTAGACTCAGTCGCTTTTAATCATATGACTGGAAATTCCAAAATTTTGCATGATTATTGCCCTATTGATCGTATGTCGGTTGAGATTGCGGATGGTACTCGTCTTCCTGTAGCTGGCATTGGTGTAGCTCGAACCTCTACCATGACTCTTCCTAATACTCTGCATGTTCCTAGTCTTGTTCCGAATTTGGTGTCGGTTGGTCAATTAACGGATGCTGGTTGCTTGGTCTCATTTTCCCCGTCTGGCTGTTATGTGCAAGACCTGAGGACAAGGATGCCACTGGGAAGGGGGACTAAAGCTGGACGGAATTTGTATTTAGAGTCTTTGAAAGGGGTGCTCGAGCAGCGACCAGTTGCTTCTTCATCGGTGAATGTTTATCCTGTTTCTTCTTCGGTTAATAAGTGGGACCTATGGCACTCTAGGTAAGGCCACCCACATTCAGCTAGACTTGAGTTTATGTTTCGGAATCGGTTATTACCTGGATCATTGAATTTTAAGGATATGGATGAGTCTATTCGTAATTGTTCGCATTGTATTGGTTCAAAGACGAGTAAGCTTCAGTTTAATTCAAGCTTGACTGAGTTTCCTAAGGCATTTGATCTTGTTCACACAGATTTGTGGGGACCCTCTTCTGTTACTTCTCGCTTGGGTTATCGGTATTTCGCCTTATTTGTTGATCATGCTACACGATATACTTGGATCTTTCTTCTCCGTCTTAAGTCTTATCTTCTTCAGGTTATAAAAGACTTTGTTAAAATGGTTCAAACTCAATTCAATTGCATGATTAAGAGGTTTCGCTCCGATCCTGGTGGGGAATACACTTCCACTGCATTATACAATTTTTATCGTGAGAATGGTATTCTTATTCAGCATTCGTGTCCGGGAGTCTCTGAGCAGAATGTGTTAGTGGAAAGGAAGAATCGACATGTGTTGGAATTATCTCGGGCTCTTCTTCTTCAGTCACAAGTTCCAACTAGCTTCTGGCCAGAAATTGTGACTACGGTCACCTATTTAATAAATCGACAAGTTACTTTGGTTCTCCAAAATCGGACACCCTTTGAGATGTTATACGGCAGTTTACCATCCTACTCTATGTTGCGTGTTTTTGGGTGTGTCTGTTTTGTGTTGCTTCCCAAAACTAAGAGAACTAAACTAACATCCAAAGTGGTCGAATGTCTCTTCTTGGGATACTCTGATCCACACAAGGGATATCGATGCTACGATCCGACCTCTCGGAGGATGAGGATTGCATATCATATTATTTTCTTGGAAGACAAGTTCTACTATCCTCTTTCATGTCCTGCTATTTCCACCTCTCCACATACTATTACTGACTTTGGTGTGAATTTATTTGATGAGCACATTCCATTAAATGATGATGATGGAACTAATACAGGTGGTGAAGATATGCATGAGACGCCTCCCCACATACAAAATAATGTTGCTAGTGAAGGTGAATCTTCTCATGATAATACTGATGTTGCTAATGTTACTGGTGGGATACATGGTTCACATGAATCAGCTCCTCTGCGTCGCTCCCAAAGTATCACTAGAGGTCAACTCCCGACTCGGTATAATGATTTCATTGCTTTTAATGTTATTAATCCCATTGCTATTCCTTCCACATATAAGGAGGCATGCATCGACCCTTCCTGGTGTCAAGCTATGGATGAGGAGCTTGCTGCTCTTCAAGAGCAGAATACTTGGAGTTTCATACCTAGACCAATCAATGGATCTGTCATCGGCAGTCGTTGGGTATATACCATTAAGTATAAACCCGATGGCACTGTAGATCGTTATAAAGCTCGTTTGGTTGCTCAAGGCTTTCGTCAAGAATATGGGATTGATTATGAAGAAACATTCGCGCCAGTTGCTAAAATGCAAACTGTTCGTACTCTCTTGGCAGTTGCAGCTCAAAAAAATTGGCCTCTTATGCAACTTGATGTCAAGAATGTTTTTCTACATGGCAATCTCAAAGAAACTGTCTATATGGAGTGTCCTCCAGGATTTGATAAACATGAGCAAGATGTGGTATGTGTGCTTCATCGGTCTTTATACGGTCTCAAACAAGCTCCCAGAGCTTGGTTTGAGAAATTTCAAGATACTATTCTTGCATCTGGTTTCCGTCAGAGTTCAAATGACCCGTCTTTATTTCTTCGACATTCGGATGTCAGTATTGTGGTTCTTCTTATTTATGTGGATGATATGTTTTTGACTGGTAGTGATTTAGTGGGTATTCAGGATATTAAGCGATGTATGCAGGATCATTTCAAGCTTAAAGATCTCGGTGATCTTGCTTATTTTCTGGGCTTGTAGATACATCGTACTGCGAAAGGTATCTTTGTAAATCAACAAAAATATATTGGTGATTTATTAGAATCGGCATGTATGGCTGCTTGTAATCCTTGCAGTACATTTATGGAGATGCATATCAAGCTTAGTTGTGACGAGGGGGAGGAGGAGATAGATCCGTCTATTTATCGACGTATTGTTGGCAGCCTGATATACTTAACCTCCACTAGGCCGGATTTGGCTTATGCAGTGCAGGTTGTGAGTCATTTTATGGCTCAACCAAGGAAACCTCATTTGTCCGCAGTCTTTCAAATTCTAAGATACTTGCAGGGAACTCGAAACATGGGAGTGTTTTTCCCTTCTACTGGTTCGACCATGGTTTCTGCTTTTGCAGATGCTGATTATGAAGGATGTGTTGATACTCGCAGATCCACTTCAGGGTGGTGTGTCAAGTTTGGAGATTCTTGTGTTGCTTGGAGGTGTAAGAAGCAGGAACGAACTTCCAAGTCTTCTACAGAAGCAGAATACAGGTCTATGTCTGAGGTTTGCTCTGAAGTGGTTTGGTTGATTCGTTTGATAGAGGAGTTGGGAGTTCGGGTTACAATTCCTGCGATCCTTCATGCGGACAACACTAGCGCAATTCAAATTGCGTCTAATCCGGTTCTTCATGATCGTACGAAACACATAGAAGTTCACGTTCACTATATAAGGGAGTTGATTCGTGATGGTTCGATCAAGGTGACATATCTCAATACGGAGGATCAAATAGCAGACCTTCTTACAAAGGCGGTGTCTACGAGTCGACATTGGTACTTGTCTGGCAAATTGATGTGTCGTGACCGACATCAATTTGAGGGAGGGTGTTAATTATAATTAATAAAGTACCAATGTGTAAATATACTTAGGGGTACTTCGGCCAACCCTAGTCTATATATATAGACGTGTTAGTTTTTTCCCTAGTACAAAAGACTTACATTTCGATTTGAGGAAAAACCCTAATAAGATTGCTTGTGTTTTCCTCCGAGGATTAGCCGACACAACGTCGGTAAACCTCGTTAATCTTGTTGTCGTATTCATTATCAGAGAATATGGAATGTGCAGAAACTTCGAAGTGTTTTTCCAGAAACAGTGGTCAAGCAAATTCTCCTAATTCCATTGGGTCTAGAGGGTTATTCAGATCGACTTGTTTGGCATTTTGAATCCTCAGGTAAATATTCAGTACGTTCATGCTATCAGCTGCTACGTAATATAAGATTCTCTCACAATCATCTAGTTGATCAAAGTACAAAGAAATTATGGAAATGGTTGTGGCAGCTAGACTTGCCACCAAAAATTAGATTCTTTGTTTGACATGTTTGTAGGAATGCATTACCTACAAAGGCAGGCTTAGTTAGAAGAAGATGTGGAAACTCAGCTACATGCCTTACGTGTAATGCAGATGATGAAACACAGGAACATCTTCTCTTTTTCTGCCCTATAAGCATGTCATTCTGGCAACTTGTTCTGCCTTCTGTTGTCTGCCCTACTTCTACTCAGCTTACAAGATATTGGTTTGCAAGTTTGGCTTCTACGATCTCAGATAATATGGCTACTGAAATAGGATTCACTATTTGGTATATTTGGAAAATGAGGAATGAGTTCCTATTTCAGAACATTACACCTTGCCTGGCAGACTTAGCAATGAGAAGGTCTTATGATTTGCAGAGATGGAAATCAAGTTCAACTGTGAGTAGTATCCCATCTTCCAGTTCTTTTACAAACAGTTTAACTCATTCTCTAGCTCCTACAGCCTACTCTTAAAAGGTTGTGTGTGATGGTGCCTATTTGGCATCTATCCGGAAAGGAGCTTACGGTGTGATAGTCTATGACATCGAAGGAAATGCGGTTACTGGTAGGGCTAGAACTTTGTTATCTGTAGCACCAATATGCGTTGAAGCTATGGAGATTTTATCAGCTGTTCAATTGGCTGTATCGTGGTCAACAAACACTATTATTTATACTGATTGTGCAATGTTTGCTCAAGCTATTATAGGACCGGAAGATTCATGGCCCTGGATAGCAACTGGTTTCATTGCTTCAATATCAAGGCTTCTATTTTGGAATCAGCAAATAACAGTCACTGTAGCATCACGATCAATCGTTCAGAAGGCACATCAAATAGCTCATCAGGCTCATGACAACATTTTGCCAAAAGATTGGCTATCTCTGTTGTAATATATACTATACTTCCTCTGTTTAATTAGCCTTGTTTGTCTTTTGTTTACTGTTGTCCTTGTAATAGCAGTAAGGGTGCTGAGATAATAATATTACAACACCTTCATCAAAAAAATATTATTATTATTATTATCACGATCCAGTCGACTCACAAGAATCACATAAAAACAAACATACAAGAATCTTCTCTTGGTGTGTAATTCAACCATATCATTAGATTTGAAACTTTACCTAAATTAGTCCCTCTTATCCACCACCAACACTTTGCCTAAATTAAGCTCTGTTTCCCCCTTTCAGCAACTTTGCTTACTTTCTTCCATTTAGTTACTCTGATAATGTCGTCGCCATTGATGCCCATGCTCCCCATCAGAGTGCCTTGGTTTCCTTTCATCACATGGCGATGCCAGATTAAAACGACAGTAATGGTAATGGGTCAGCAGCAGGCCATCTCACATTTAAGTCAACATCGGATATCGTCCTTGATGAGGTACGGGTAAGGGATGATGGGTCCACATGTACTGGTCGGATAACGTTTGGAGATGAGCCACCACCACCGCCAATGCATTGAATATTGCCCTGCTGTTCTAATGATAAGTTATCCATATGAATGTGACCACTTGGACTACTGCTGGATAATGTGAAAGCTGGCATCACAGTGAAGTTGTTAATGTTTCTGCTGCCCATGGGAACAGTTGCCGATTGGTTTAAGCCCATATTCTTCTTTTGGGGATTGGCTTGCTCTTCTCCCGTTGGATTCCCAGTGACCTAATTCAGCATGACCAAATGAAACAACATTTATGAGTAGTTAGTCAATGCTGCAGGCCTAGTTATCAACATCTTATCTATCAGTGAACAAGGCTGGATATGGGTTTTCACTTTCACTTTCAATCGGTATCACTGAACAACCAAGAACAGAGGTGTCCAACAAGGAACCTAAACAATGCTCAATCAGATGGCAGCATAATGAGTGCATATATATTTTGTTTCTACTCTCCTTCTTGAGTTTTCCTTAACTCTATGAGTAAAGCTCAACTTAAACCAAATCCTACTACTACTAGTTGTGGTCATTGACCCGTAGAATGGCTAAAAGCTTGAGTTGGAGAGCATCCTTACCGTATCAGTAGTGATATCAAAGAGGCTAGATCTGCGGCGACAACGATTGGTATTGAGTCGGCGGAGAAAGTATTTCTATGCGTGACTAGCGACCTGCGTAGGAGTACGAGTCTTAACAAAATTGCGAGAAATCCCTCTCCAGTCCCCCTTTCCTACCTTCTGCAATCTGATTAGGAACAGCTTGTGTTCCTCTTCTGTCCAAGGAACCCCTGCAGTTCCAATCAATATCAGATTTTATTTACAACGAATTTTGTTTCTATCAACTGATTCAGCGAATAAAGAAAAAAGATAACGGTAAATGAAATCATATGGCGATGAGTTTATTTCAATTAATCGGATTTCGTATTCGTAACCGCAACCAGAACAGTGGTATTCGAATTAGACAAACAGAAGAAGAAAAGAGGAACAAACCTCACTTCCGATCGGAACGAGGACTGGGAGAGTGATGCACGGCGTCGTCCGGGGAGCAGTAACCAGCGGTGAAAACATCGTCCTTCTCCTTGTTGCAGCTGATGTGACTTTATTTAGTGCATTTTGAGCCTATGATTGACCTATGAAATGCCCGTGTTTGATCGTGAGATGCCATGCTCTGTAGGCTTTTATTGATATTTTGCACAAAGTGTCCATTTGTTGTTCGGTTGCCACTTTGGAGCCAAATTCGTGGTCTATTGGTGTTACCTCTGTGCATTTTCAGGTTATGGCATCGAATTACGGATGACAAGGAGTCCATAGGACCAAACGGAAGCCAAATCGGAGCTCGGATGAGGGAGAAAAGAGCGAAGCAAAATTGCGGTCTGTGCAGATTTAGGGTACCGACGTGTAGTTATACACGACGTGTAGTTCTACACGACGTGTATGCCCAACAGATTTCTATATATTGACGATTTGTGGAGCTAAAAGGGGATTCTACTACTATTCTATCATCTCTCTTGAACCCCAAACACATACCTACGACCCCATAAACCCTATGACTCATTTCTGGAGCTAAGTGGAGCTAATTGGAGCAATTGGAGCTTGGATTGAAGTCAACAAACCTTGGCAGAGGAGCTTACAAGTGGAGATTTGAAGATTGATTCAAGGATCCACTCCATGGTGTTCTTGGTGATCAACTTCCCTTCTCTTTTCCTTACTCCCTTGGCCATGTGTGGCTAAGTTCCTAGGTTCATCTTGGATGGGTAGATTAGTTGTGCTATGATAGAGGGATGATTGTATAGAACTTTCCATGATTGATCTTGGTTGTATGAGGATGATTCCTAGACTTGTTCTTAATGCCATTTTATGCCATGTTTACTTGATTTGGTCCATTCAATGTGATTTGATGCATGAGAGTGCTTGGATTGCATAGATTGTAGGTCTAGGGATTGAAGTGAGTGTGTTCTAAGAGATTAGATCAACTTATTTCAACCATTTCCACTTGATTTCTCTCTTGGGCATTTTATCGAACACTTGGTGTGCATGTAGATTTTCATTCAATTGAGTTTTGAAAGGCTTTTTAGTGAATCTCTTAGTGTTAGGGCATTGATATGAGAGTGTTATGCTTATCCTTGTGGTCATAGAGTCCTAAGAGAGGGTCTTGTGTCTTGGCATTTCATCAAACACTTAGAATGCATCCTTTTCACTTAGCTTGAGAGCGAGAGCCTAAGTTGAGTGGTATTAGGATAGGGATTTGGTGCTACGAGAGTGCATTGAGTCTATAGAAGTGAAATGCATGGTCATCCGAATGCAAACTCAATCTTGATTGGCTTGTTTGTTCAATTAGTCCTCTTGATCATGATGAAACTACCCACCAAGAGAACCCCTTTGTCTTTGATTTGAACCACCTTTCTCTCTTGTTTAATCTTTGTTAGTATTGTTTTTCTTTGCTTTTGTTTCTGAATTTCTCAATCAAACCAAAACCATTTTCAAATGTCTAGACCGTCTATGAGAAGTGTGAGCATTGGTTTATGAGAGGACCTCGTGGAATACGACCTTGGTAAAATCCTTTTATCAAGTTTTTGGCGCCGTTGCCGGGACTCTCTCATTCCTTTGAAAGCACTTAGTAGTGGACCGATCTTTTCACTTCCTTCCATTTTACTTTTGCTTCCTTGTTACGTGTTGTTTGATTTGTTATCACACATTGCCGTATTACGTTGGTATTTGTTGTTTGATTTGTGTGTAGGAACCGTGCACTAGTGCATGAGGCGGATCACCCGTCTTCAAGCACGACTCCAAGGCATCAAGGTCGTGATTGAACCACCAACTCGTTCTCTTCCTCACTTAATTCATAGCACCACACGCAGCAACATGTCTCACCATGAGGACGAAGATAACCACTCGGAGCATTCACATCACACTAATGAAGACGATCAATCGCAAAGGGGTGCGAGGCACACACTAGCTGATTATGCTCGCCCAACCCTTGAAGGGGCAGCCTCGAGCATCGTGCGAAGACCAGTGAATGCAAGAAATTTTTAGCTAAAGCCAAATATGATTCAGATGGTACAGAACGGAGTGGTGTTCAACGGTATAGATGGAGAATGCCCATCTAGGCATCTCAAGGACTTCTTGGAGATATGCGATACGGTAAAGAATGACCAAGTGCACCCAGATTGTGTGAGACTCCGGCTCTTTCCCTTCTCACTCAAAGGTAGAGCCAAGTCATGGTTGGAGAACCAACCGAGTAGAGCTTTCACCACATGGGAGGGCCTAGCCGAAGCTTTCCTCGAAGAGTTCTTTCCTCCTTATATGACGGATGCAATCCGAGATCGTATCAACCACTTCACACAACACAAGGGAGAGCTCTTCCATGAGACTTGGAATAGGTTCCAAGCCCTTCTTCGGTCTTGTCCTCATCACAACTTCGCCGAATGGAGCTTGGCGGATATCTTTGTTAGGTCCCTTGATTTTGAGAATACAAGGATGATCAACCAAGCCGCCGGAGGTGATTTAAGGATGCTCACTCCCGAAGATGCTCTAGAACTCTTTGCGGAGATGGCCAACAAGACAAGGAGTTGGTCTCGACAACAACCTCCTAAGTCTAAGTATGGAAGTGACACACACTATGATTCTCGGCCCGTAAGTGTTGATGCACCAAAGGATTCGTCTAGCTATGGGAAGAAGCCTAAGTTACCGGGACATCGTGATGAAGATGACCCCATGATTGCTCTCCTCATGTACAAGATTGATGTCCATGGCCTCTCAAGTAAGCAATCTTAGTATGCCTAAGCATCCCTCTAAGGTTCCATCATCTTATTTGGGTAATCCACCGGTTGCTTCGATATATTGTTGTGAATGTTGTGGAGGCCAGGGCCACTATGTCAGTGCTTGCCCCTTCACCACTTTCGAGCTTAGCCAAGGCGACCACAATGAGGAGGTAAGCTTCGCACAAGGTCAAGGATTCCATGGTAATTTCAACCCCCAAGGGAACTATCAAGGGGGTAACTACAACCGTCCTTGGAACCAAGAGGTGGGTACAACAAGCCTAACCAAGGGTACCAAGGCCAAGGTAATCAAAGTGGTGGTTATAACAAGGGTTACAACCAAGGTAATCAAGGAGGATTCCAAGGTTACAAGGGGTACAATCAAGGTAACCAAGGAGGAAACCTATGGAATCAATGGGGAAATCAAAAGCAAGGCAACCAATGGAAACAAGGAGGAAACCAAAACCAAGGTAACCAAGGTGGTGAGCAAGGGTCTAATCCACCGAGGATGTATAACCATAAGGGTAATGGACCACCTGGTTTCAACAAACCTCCTCCAAACAAAGAAGGTGGATTTTCAATCTCTCAAGAAGACACTAATGCGGCTATTCTTCAATTCTTCAAGAATCAACAAGCTTCCATCTCCAACCTAGAGACTCAGTTGGGGCATGTTGCCAAGGTACTCTCGGAGAGACCTAAAGGTAGTTTACCCGCCAACACCGAGGTCAATCCCAAGGGTCCCGAGGAGCTTATGATGGTAACTTTGAGGAGTGGTAAGCAAGTACAAGATGCCATACCTAAGGTGGTAAGTGCTCAAGATGATGATTTGGTTATTGTTGAAGATGTTGACTCCGATGATGACACAGATAAGATTGAAGTTAAAGATAGAGGAGCCAAGGCTAAAGAAGCTTCTAAGATGACCAATAAGGTTGGTTCTCAAGAGGCTACGACGAGTGCTACTCCGGTCTCTCCTCCCGCACCGGTTGTACCTCCGTACAAGCCTAAGCCACCTAATCCTTCTCGCTTGAAGCCGGATTCCATGGCGAAGGATTTCAAAAGGTTTGTTGAGCTTCTTGACAAGGTGCAATTTACAATGCCTTTTGGGGAAGCAATTACAAAGATGCCTCAATATGCAAAGTTCATGAAAGAGATCTTCACCAACAAACGCAAGCTTACGGATGTGACTTCGGCAAACTCAACGAACAATGCTCCGCCATTCTCTCTAAGAGGCCACCGAAAAGCTTAAGGATCCAGGTAGCTTTACTATTCCTTGCACTATTGGTGAACATGCAATAAGTAGAGGCTTAGCCGATTTGGGTGCTAGTATAAATGTTATGCCATATTGCATGTTTAAGAAGTTAGGCCTAGGGAAACTAAAACCAACTCAAATGAATGTTCAATTAGCGGATAAATCTGTGACATCCCCTCATGGTATTGTCGAAGATGTGTTGGTTAAGGTTGGTGCTTTTGAATTCCTTGTGGATTTTGTTATTCTAGATGTTATGGGTGGTACCGATGTGCCTTTGATTTTAGGACGACTCTTTTTAGCGACCTCTCGTGCTTTGATTGATGTCTATGGTGGTAGACTTACACTTAGAGTCGATAATGAATGCATGATCTTTAACCGTTCCGATGGCATGGAGTTCACTTTGTCTTATGCTAGGCACCATGATCCTAGGAGTCCAAATGATCTTGCTTCGGCTACTAATAGCACTAACCTTGTCCGTCATAGTCTTGCGGAGTTGTTTGCTCTTAGTGATGTGCAGGGGACAAAGGATGAAGTAAAGGAGGCTCCACCTTTCGTGCTTCCAAAGACTCCACCTAAGGCTAAGAAGAAAGGTGTGGAGAAGCCACCCGAGAAGGGCAAGGAAGTCGCACCGATGGGTGAGACTAGCAAGACTAAAGCCACCCGATGAGAGAATTCACTCCAAGTGGTTTGGCCCCTTCTCCATTGCTCACACTTCATCATCCGGGAAATCCGAGCTCACACCTCCCGAAGTCGGTAGGGTTCAATTCAAGTTCCGTGTGCTACGCGAAGGTAATGACTTTGACTTCAAAGAGGTAAGTTGGGATGGTTTTACTTAGCTGGTCCGTGTGCTTCGTCGAGCTTACGGCGTTAAACAAGCGCTTCTCGGGAGGCAACCCGAGTGTTTTCTTGTTTTTTTGCTTTGTCTTCGTGTGTGTTTGTGTGTGTGTGTTCTTCTTTTCTTTGGAGTCCTTGAGGTTTAGAGGTGGTTCTTGGTCTGTAATGCTGTGGGAAATTGGTTTTGTTCGGGTCTAGGACCCTTTGGTGTTTGGAGTTGTTTGGGAAGTTTGGAAAAAAAGTGCATTTTTGTGAAGGGGACTACACGTCGTGTACATATACACGTCGTGTAGTCATACACGTCGTGTACTTTCTCAGCCAAGTCCTTCTGTCCCCAGAAGTGGCTTATTTTTACACGTCGTGTGGAATAACACGTCGTGTGCATATACACGTCATGTACCACCATTTTGAGTCAATTTTTGGTTTGAGTCGTGGTTGGTTTTTGGTTTTTTCTTGTTTTGGTTTGACTTGGTTTTGGTTCACACTCGACCCAACCAGCCTACTCAGCCACCCAACCCAAGCCAACCAACCAACCCACCCAGCCACTCACCCAACCAACCTTCTAACCGAAACCACCCAACCCACCCAACCACTGACCCAACCAACCCGGCCCCCTTATCTCTCTCTTCGACCCAACTGCCCCCGCCGCCGACTCCTTCCCCTGTCGATTACCACCGCCAACCTCCGATTCCAGCCGCCGGCACTCCCTCTCTCCACCACTCTCACCCACCGCCAAGCTCTCTCTCTCCCCGTCTCCCAATTCCATTCTCCATCCGCCCGACGCCGCCGATTCTGTTTCGCCGCCATTCCAATCACCCGGCGCCGTCTGACCCAGCCGACCCGCCGCCAACCTCCATTCTTTTCCCCAGCCACCGATTACCCGACTCCCGCCGTCGCCATTAACCCAGCCGAAATCCCGCCGACAAACCGCCAGCCGCTCGAATCCGATCGAGGTTTCTGCCCAGCTTCCGCCACTCCAATCAGCCGCCAACCTTCCTATCCCGCTGATTCTCCCCAGGTCGCTTTCTGTTTTGTTTGCTGTGCATTGTCCTTGTTTGATGGATTTGTTTTGGTTGTTGGCATTAGTGGACTTTGAGGGGTTTAGTTGATCAGAGTTGGCGTTGGTTGCTTTGTGAGGTTTGTTGGCAGGAGTTGCTCTTGTTTGTTGTGCTTGGTAGTGTACATTGGGATTCATTGTTAATGAGAAAATTTTGGTAGGTGTCTTGTGTTCTGATTTTAGTGTTGTTGCTTGTGTTCTGATTTCATTGTTAATGGTGGCAGTTGTTGTTGGGATTCATTGATTAGGATTGTTGGTAGATTGATGGAGGGCAGATTGTAATTGGCTTGTTGAACCTTCATTAATTGTTCTTATTCATGGGTTTGGTCTGCATCACTTGCTGGTTTTGGTCAGTGGTTTTGTGGTATTGTGGTGTTGGGTGCTAAATGAGCTATAGGGTTTTGGATAGTCAGACTCATTTCTGCTTATTAGTTTGCTTAAATTATTGTGGTGTGGTGTGTCTCAGGTTTGGATTGTTTTTGTTAATTGTGCTCATGAGTGCTGAACTTAAGTATAGATGCTAATGCTCTTATGATATGACTTGTATTCTTACTCCGTGAATTTCATTTTGGTCTATCATTTAATTATTTAGGTTCTGAATTCAGGGGCTGAATTCCATTCTCTGTGTGAGGAGGGGTGTGTTTGATCACCACACATGGGTCTATTTTTGTCCATTCCTCCTTACATTATGTGATTTCGTGCTCATATGTTGCTATTAGTAATATTGCCCGTTTTACATGCCTAATGCTTAGTGTGGTCCTTAATGAATTGATCTTTGCTAGCATAGGTGGTCGTACTTGACTCTGATGATCTTGATTCATGCTAAGTGATATTTCCGTTTGATGTGATCGTTGAGCTGTGGATGTTAAATTATTTGATCTTTGCTCCGATCTTTCATGTTTTGGTTTTTGGAATTGAGGGATGCTTGATTACCCCTCCCAGTGAACTTTTCAGGGCCACACCTTTATCTCGAGACTCTTGCTTTCTTTTTATTTGATTGTGATTGTGTGTAGATCAATCATGGCTCTCTTTTGGCTATATTGCACTTGTTTATGACCCCACGTTATCTTTACTTTTTGCTTTTATTTGCTCCGTGTGTTTTTGTGTTGTTTTAACTTTTTGAATAAGGTTTGGCAAGCACTCGGGATTCACTCTTCACCAATGATTTTCATGAGACTCTTTCACCACTATTACCTCCTATGCTCCTCTTCACCGCACAGTATATTCGTTCCACCTTACCCTCTCTCTCTTGACCATTGAGGACAATGCTCATGCTAGTCGTAGGGGAATTTGAGGTTTGGTGTGATTGTTTGTCGGTAGAAGTAAAATGCTATGTTTTGAGTGTGTGCATGATCTTGATTGAATGTCAAATTCCTCTATTGTAGAATCGATCGGTTCTTGACTTTTGGTGTTTAATTGACTTCAAGCTTTCACAATGACGTTTAGACTGTTCCACTTAGAACCTATAACCAACATGTTAGCGCTAATATCAAGTGAGTCTAGGCCATAACAGAGATTTTATCACTCTTGTATGTTGGTTGATTGGTTTGATACGTGTTTTTGTACCGCTCGATAACACCGGTCTAAAATGATGAATGCAATCAGAATTTTCACCCTTTTCCATGTTTTTCTTCAACTTTTTGATCCCTCGTGATTATGGCTTGAGATTAGACGGAAATCTAATTCGAAATCTTGTGTGGAAGTTTTAAGGGCTAAGGATCAAGTGGCTAGTTTGTGAAGAGAATAGTCAAAAGAAAATGCTCAAAAGAGAAGAAAAGCTAGGCAAGCTCGGCGCCTAAGTGAAGTGTCGGGTTGAGCACTAGCAAAGGCAAAGGCTGTGAGCTAGGCAGGTTCAACACCTAAGTGAAGTGTTGGATCGAGCACTAGTATGCAGTAGGGAAAAAAAATATAGAAAAGAAAAAAAGAGTTCTCGAAAGTGGCCCTTGTTATAATGATCCTAGCTAGAGCTTGTAAAGTGCGGATCTAGAAGCAGATGAAGTCGAGTCGATAGCCACATCACGATCACTTACCACTTTGAAATTTTTTTCCTACCCCCACCTAATCCGTTCCATTTCCTGAGTTCAAGTCCTTTTGATTAGAGTTGGTGTTGTCGTGGTCGGTTTTCCTGTATCCCAATTTACCACTACTTGAAGTGTGCAGAAAACAGTGAGGTCTAGACTTGTTTGGTTGACGTTCTTGCATGTGTAGGTTAAGTTTGTTCGTGGAATAGTCTAAGCCAAATTGTTATTGCTTGAATCTCAATGTGACCGATCTTGTCATTTGTGAACTTGAATGTTTTCTAATTCATTTGCTTGAGGACAAGCAAAGCTTAGTCGTAGGGGAATTTGATGTGACTTTATTTAGTGCATTTTGAGCCTATGATTGACCTATGAAATGCCCGTGTTTGATCGTGAGATGCCATGCTCTATAGGCTTTTATTGATATTTTGCACAAAGTGTCCATTTGTTGTTCGGTTGCCACTTTGGAGCCAAATTCGTGGTCTATTGGTGTTACCTCTGTGCATTTTCAGGTTATTGCATCGAAGTACGGATGACAAGGAGTCCATAGGACCAAACGGAAGCCAAATCGGAGCTCGGATGAGGGAGAAAAGAGCGAAGCAAAATTGCGGTCTGTGCAGATTTTAGGGTACACCACTACAAAAAAGAGCGTTTTGGCGTCGCTCGTTTGGTCGACCGACGCTAAATACTAACCCTAATGAGCTGAACGCCAGCCGCCTCCTCTTTTCTCTCTTATCTCTCTTTTCCCTTCTTCATCTTCCACTCCCAAACCTCTCTTCTTCTTCTTCATCTTCATCTCCTAAACCCAAACCTCTCTTCTTCTTCTTCTTCTTCTTCAGCTCTTCCAAAGCCGCCGCCGCCGCTCCACCTCTTCCAAAGCCGCCGCCCCCCGCTCCACCTCTTCCAAAGCCGCCGCCGCTCCATCTCTTCCAAAGAAGCCGCCGCCGCCCCCACCGCTCCACCTCTTCCAAAGCCGCCGCCGCCGCCCCCGCCGCTCCACCTCTTCCAAAGCTTCCACCGCCACCGCTCCACCTTTTCCAAGACCGCCGCCGCCGCCGCTCCACCTTTTCCTAAGAAGAAGAAGGAGGGAAGAAGAAGAAGAAAAAGAAGAAGAAGAAGGAGGCTAGAAGAAGAAGAAGAAGGAGGCTAGAAGAAGAAGCAGATGCAAGACGTGTAGTTATACACTACGTGTAGTTATACACGACGTGTAGTTCTACACGACGTGTATGCCAGCAGATTTCTATATATTGACGATTTGTGGAGCTAAAAGGGGATTCTACTACTATTCTATCATCTCTCTTGAACCCCAAACACATACCTACGACCCCATAAACCCTATGACTCATTTCTGGAGCTAAGTGGAGCTAATTGGAGCAATTGGAGCTTGGATTGAAGTCAACAAACCTTGGGAGAGGAGCTTACAAGTGGAGATTTGAAGATTGATTCAAGGATCCACTCCATGGTGTTCTTGGTGATCAACTTCCCTTCTCTTTTCCTTACTCCCTTGGCCATGTGTGGCTAAGTTCCTAGGTTCATCTTGGATGGGTAGATTAGTTGTGCTCTGATAGAGGGATGATTGTATAGAACTTGTCATGATTGATCTTGGTTGTATGAGGATGATTCCTAGACTTGTTCTTAATGCCATTTTATGCCATGTTTGCTTGATTTGGTCCATTCAATGTGATTTGATGCATGAGAGTGCTTGGATTGCATAGATTGTAGGTCTAGGGATTGAAGTGAGTGTGTTCTAAGAGATTAGATCAACTTATTTCAACCATTTCCACTTGATTTCTCTCTTGGGCATTTTATCGAACACCTGGTGTGCATGTGGATTTTCATTCAATTGAGTTTTGAAAGGCTTTTTGGTGAATCTCGATCTTGTGTCTAGGCATTTCATCAAACACTTAGAATGCATCCTTTTCACTTAGCTTGAGTGCGAGAGCCTAAGTTGAGTGGTATTAGGATAGGGATTTGGTGCTACGAGAGTGCATTGAGTCTATAGAAGTGAAATGCATGGTCATCCGAATGCAAACTCGATCTTGATTGGCTTGTTTGTTCAATTAGTCCTCTTGAGCATGATGAAACTACCCACCAACAGAACCCTTTGTCTTTGATTTGAACCACCTTTCTCTCTTGTTTAATCTTTGTTAGTATTGTTTTTCTTTGCTTTTGTTTCTGAATTTCTCAATCAAACCAAAACCATTTTCAAATGTCTAGACCGTCTATGAGAAGTGTGAGTATTGGTTTATGAGAGGACCTCGTGGAATACGACCTTGGTAAAATCCTTTTATCTGCAGCCAAGGCCACCAACACTACCTTGAAGAGGAACAGAAGGATGCTCGTACTGCGAAATATTGTTGAGACTGACACTTTTCCTAATGGAATCAACCACCACTCTCACACCAAACATCATGACCTCTCCCGGACCCGACCGCCTCCGTCGACGACGGCACTGCTAGCAGCCATCTCTCTGTATATCTATCGATACGGGAATTGGGAAAACCGTACAAGTGTAAAACAAATTGGAAGGAAGGTGGCGATCGCAAAAGGAGCGGTAGGAAAGGAGGTAAGCGCTCAACAGAGAAGGGGATGTTTATGAAGGATTTATGTCCATCCGTCCAAATCCGCATAGGAACTAGTTAAGTGTTGGACCTGATTAATAGAATTAATTCGGGCCGGTTAGGGATTAATATGTCTTGCTAGAGACCAATATTAATTAGTGGTTTGGGCCACGGCTAATCGGACCGGGTCCTACAAGGTCACACGCCTATAGTATGGACCGGATCATTAATTGGCCAAATCCATGGTGGATTGGGACTACTGGGCTGGCGGCCCATTAGGGTTAGGAAGGGATCAGGGTTTCTGCCCTAATCCCATAAATAAGACTGCTAGGGTAGCAGTCAATCCTAAGCCGAATACATTTTCTATCCGAAGAAAACCCTAGTCGCCATAACCCTAAAAGCCGTTCTTCGACCAGAAGTTCTAGCAAGCTTTGGCGAGGAAGATCCGGATCCCAGCTAGCGTGGACTAAGTAGAAGAGCTACATTTGAAGCTCTCTGGATCGATCTAAAGGCTACGGGAGCTACGGGAGGTATTAGTTTTTGAGCTAATATCACGCTTCAAGAATGTGAGCTACGATAACCTTTGTTATTGATTTATATGCAATCGGGCTGATCTAGGTTGTTAGATGTTTGATTTGTATTTCCGCTGCGATTCTGGTTTATGCATCTAACGTTTTCCTACAGTGGTATCAGAGCCCCTCGTTTTGCATATTTTTCACAACAAAACGAATTGCGTTCTTAATAAAATTATTCAATTATAAGATGGGATTATGTCGTGTTAATATTTTGTTGAAAATCGTGTTTTCGAAAGTATTCATGGATATTTTAAGTTTAAAGTATAAACTTATTTTAAATAAATAAATAAATAAAAATTTTAATCTATACTGTTCGCCGCCGCCGGACGCCGTCCGACGACCGCCGCGGCCGCTGACCGGCGGGCAGCAAGCGACGGCAGGCCATCACAGCTGCGCTCGGAAGCAGCGGACGGAAGGCGGGTGCTAGGGTTTTGAACCCAGCGCCGTCTGTCCTCCTGCAAGCCCAGCCCAAGTCCCACTGGTCGGCCCGTTTGGTTCGGCCCAGACTGGGTTGAACCCTCTGGTTCACCTAGTTCGGTCCGACCGGTTTCGAGTCAGAATTTAAAAAAAAATAAAAATTTCTCTTTCTGTTTGGGACAGATTTAATTCGATTCGATTTATTGACAGTTTTTCGATTTTAATCATAGGTTTGATTAAGTATTGAAAAATTTAAAACTCATAATTAATTTCCTATCTAATTTTAATAATGAGTTATTAAATTGAGTGGGATTTTTAATTGATGGAATTTATGGGCAAGTTTTTGACTATATCCATGAAACTTTTAAATATTAACGATAATTCATATAATTGAATGAATTTTATTGTTGAAGCAATTATAATAAAGGAGTTTATTATTAGGGTTTAATGAGAATAAAATTGTTTTATTCATAATTAATTACCACATTAATTAAAATTAGTTAATTAGGGTTAAATCTACCAAACATGCTAGATTTAAGGTCATTCACTCATGAGGTAGTGAATGGATGGATGTTTTATATACATGTGTTATTGTGTATATTGTGCGTTTTGTGGCAAAGCGTGCAGGTTCTTGGTGATCGGATAAAAAGCCCCACCCCCAGTTTAATTTTATTATTATTTTATTTTGGGAAATACGGTCTGCGTACCGTTTATTTTGTTGTATTTTTTTTGTAAATTAATAAGATAGATTAGGAATCTTGTATTTAGTTTACAAAACTACGTAATTACAGCAAAGGAGGGATGAAAGCTAATCCGATCACCTACAAGCGTTAATTGTCTGAATGCTTAGAACCATATTGTAGGTTGTTGTGTATATCTCTTGCGCGATTAGTTCACTAGCAAACGTATATAAAAACACATCACTTAAAATGTCCCCAAAGTAAAATTGAGGCAATGCGTTACCATAACGAGACCTGTGATGCCTTTACAAGAACTAGGCCCTTTTCTGCCAAAGTAGACTATGGACCTATTATTGCACTGGATAGCAAGGGTGGATCTTAGGGGTCCATAAGTTCGTTTTTGGTCGTACTCAACGAATACAAAAGACAAAGTTTTGGTTTGAAGCATAGTCGATTTTGTGATTGTCACATAATCAACCAAGAGTCACAAAAGGTTTGTGATTGACCAATGGGTTGGTCTACCTAAATTACAAAAATTTAGTGGCAGGGCCAAAGTACGGCTAACTTTTTGATGGATTTAGAATCTTGGGAAGTATTTCATTCAAGGGGACACACTTTTGTGTGAATGAAGTACACATATGCTCTTAATTTTAGATAAAATTATTGAGATATGTATATTTGAAACAATAATAGTTTTTGCACTTTATTTTCGTAGAATTATGGTTAGTCAACTCGTTTATCCTATCACCAAATAAATTTATCCTTATGAAGGAGAAGTACAAAGCATTGTGAATGCTAAAGGCTTTTGAAGCCCTCACCACACATAGAACAAAGTAGTGTTCTTAAGGAGATGTCCTTGAAATCCATATTTTAAAATTCAAATAGTCACCTCATATGAGGAAGAGAAGACTATAAGTGAATTTTAAAAGACAATAGTTGATTGTCATGTGCCACGTGTTGTCATTCATAGAACCACTTGGAGTGAACTTTATGAATGCATACTCTATCCTTGGTACCCCAAACGACCAAATCTCTCCCAAAATTCATACAATGACTGCATGAATTAAGTGGGAGGAGAACTAGAAGCAATGATTGCTTCTCGTCCGTAGTTGGCTGGTTTATACACATTCTTGTGATCCACTTCGGATATGGTGTTAAGGGTAGCCGCGTTTAAAGTATTAAACAAAGGAATGAGAGGTGTGATACCCACAAAGCATTATACGAGCAAGAGATCGTAAATGAAAATGGATTTCAGACAGAATAATGTTTGTAACTTGGAAGAAGTTAGTGGTAGAATAAAACTTCGCATTGACAATGATGCTAGGATGGCATGCATTCAAGTGGGAGTTTTAGTTCCAGTAACACCAAGAAGCAATAGACAAACTCATAATCCACGAACTTTTGACATTTAGACACATTAGTTTGCTACGCATGAAACAACTTTAGACAGTTGGTGTTTCATTCTCATTTTCTTGTGAGAGTTTTGATACATGCGAAGCTTTACCTAATGCGAAAGATGACTAGGTCGTCGTTCTTCTGCCAAGGTGAAAGAGCAAATGATCTTTTGGCCCTCACACATACTGATGTGTGTGGACCTTTTGAGTTCAATGACTCATGGAGGGTTTGGATACTTCATCACTCTTACTGATGACTTAAGTAGGTATGGGTACATCTACTTAATGAATTGGAAGTTTGAATCTTATGAAATGTTCAAAGATTCCAAAAATGAAGTACAAAACCAATTGGTATAAAGATAAAAGCCATTCGGTTTGACCGAGATGGTGAATATCTTCGCCAAGAGTTTTTATGATCATCTTAGGAGTTGTGGAATCATTTCACAAACTCACTCCTCTCGGAATGCCATAGTTGAATGGCGTGTTGGAAATGAGAAATTGAAACTTGTTAGACATGGTTCAATCTATGATGAGCTTCGCTAATCTTCCAAATATTTTTCTGGGGACATGAAACTACTGCGTTTACACTGAATAGAACTCAGTCTAAGTCTGTTGAAAAGACACCATATCACATATGGACTGGTATGGTACCAGTGATATCTTTTCTAAAAAGTTTGGGGTCGCGAACTTTATGTCAAGCGTATGCTTTTCGATAAACTAGCAACAAAATCAGACAAAGTGCCTATTTGTAGGTTATCCTAAAGAGACGAAGGGATATTACCCCTATAAATCCTCAAGAGAACAAAGTGTTTGTTGCTCGTGATGGTGTCTTCTTGAAAAATGAGTTCATTTTCAAGAAAACAAGTGGGAGAAATATTCATCTTGAAAAGACTCAAGATGATGAGAAACAAATGGATACTGATCCAATTACATCTGAGAACCCGATTGAATAAGAAATTGTTCAAGACAGTGAAGATGTAGAGGAAACGCCAAAGGATGCACGATATACTCAAGTTGTTGTTGTTCACCCAAATTCGTTAGTCTAAATGGACTAGAATTCCATCTAAGAAGATTTGTAATCTTCGTTATGACTGGAACTCTAGACATCTTGCTTCTTGAAAGTCAAGAACCAATAACCTACAATCGAGCAATGACGAGTTCAGACTCCTGATCTTGGCAAGAGGCTATGATTTGATCCATTCGGATTGTCCCATCGATTGCTGCATTTCATGATTATGAATATGGCAGTTGGATATCAAAACCGTCTTTCTGAATGGATTTCTGGAAGAGGATGTGTACATGACACAACCAATAGGTTTTGAAGATCCTAAAATCTTGGGAAGATATGCAAACTTGAGAGATCCATGTATGGACTTAAGTAAGCATCAAGGAGTCGAAACCACATACTTGATGAAACTGTCAAGGAAATTGACTTCATCTTATGTATAGAGAAAACTTGTGTCTACAAGAAATTCAGTGGGAGCAATGTAGTCTTTTGGTCTTGTATGTGGATGACATACTAGTCATTTGAAAATGTTTTTTCAATGAAAGACTTGGGTGAGGTAGAGTACATATTGGGCTTTAAGATCTATAGAGATAGACCAGGGAAGCTCTTTAGTCTATGTCAAGAGACTTATACTGATAAGGTCCTTGATAGGTTCGATATGAGGGAATCCAAGGGGAGATACCTTCTTATGAACCACGACATACATTTCAGCAAAGAATCGTGTCTTTAGACACAAGCTGAAAATGAGATATGATGAGTGTTCCACATGATTTGGCTATAAACTCATTATGTATGTCATGACATGTACTCGAAGAGATGTTGCATCATGTGCAACAGATTCCAATCAAATCCAGGTGATTTTTCACTGAATTTTTTAGAGCATCCTTAAGTATCTTGCTAAAAACTTAGGATGATTCTCCAGTGATTGGAAGTGAAAAGGAAGTTGACTATTGAATGGTATTGTGATGCCAACCATTTGACTAATCGTGATGGCACATAGTCATAATCCAGATACGTCTTCATGGAGATGAAGGAGTAGTATGTTGGAAGAGCACCAAATGGATTTTGGTGGCTTAATCTGCTACGAAATCATAGTACATAGTTGCAGTAGAAGCGACAATATAAGTGATGACACTCGAATTGACGTGATTATCAGCCTCATTTAAGAGACATTTCCTTGCTTAAGACATGGTTTTTAGGGTAGAATAACGAATATTCAATCAATTGCCCTATCTCGTGCCATTTCTGTTACCTTGGCCCGTTTCGGGTCTATTTGATGGTTTTCTAGTGTTTTTATGTTAGCACAGGTTTTTGCCGTCAAATAAAGTAGCCAAGGACGTGTCTAAGGCGTTGGAACCTCGAGGAATTGCACCGGAATCAATCCGAGGAGTCAATCGAGTCGAACCAAAGTCTGCCCCGGTTTACAAAGGAGTTTTCGCCGAAAATACCCTAGTATTTTCGGCGAAAATATCAGTACAAATCCACTGATGCTCATCAACAGAAGTTTTCGACGAAAACCCTAAGTTTTCGACCGAGAACAATTGATCCGAAAATCACAGAAGAAAGCAGCCGGCGGACCATCCATCTACAAAGGAATTTTCGCCGAAAATTCTTCAATATTTTTGGCGAAAATATCAGGCAAAATCCGGGGGTATTAGGGTTAAGTATAAATACTTAACCGGCGGCCCAACATAGAATATACCTCATAATTTCCAGACCTAGAAGTTCGAGAGGGAGTTTAGAGAGTTAAAAGAATCGTGGAGAGATCGTGACGCTATCCCTTCACCTCGGAGACTCGGAGCTTGGATTGAAGATTACCGGAGAGCGAAGCTTTGCCAGAGTCATCAGAATTAGGTTTTTCAGTTCTTATCTGTTCTTCCTCTGTATGATGAACTCTGTTTCTGTCTTTGATTCTTTTGTTATGAACATGAATAGCTGAACTCGTAGAGCTTAGATTAGATGAACCCTAAGTGACCCAGGGCTTTAAAGCGGTCACGGATCGGCGGTAATTAGATTCAAAGTTCAATCAGTTTCCCTTTGCATGGTTGTTTTGTTCTTGATTGTTTATGTTTCTTTTCTGGTTGATCGCCTAGATTAGGTTTTTGCTAGCTAGGGTTAGTCGCCAGACGTAGTCACTAGACGTAGTCGTTAGACAGTTCCCTGCTTTGGTGCTTAAACTTGTCTTCCTTGATCACCTAGTTTAGATTCTTGTTAAGTGGAGGATAGAAGCGAACGCTCGCCTCTCTTTAAAACATCAATTCAACCAGTTAACCTTATAATTGGAGCGTGCCTTTCGTAGGAACCGATTAGGGTTAATCCACTGCAAGAGTAACTCATAAATCATTAGTAATTGCACCAGTTAAGTTAAGTCATTGCGAGAGGCGACCGTACCCGGGCGACTAATTAATCTTGGTAGTTAGAACGGATAGAGCGAACGTTCGCCAGTCTTAAACCTAAGGGTCAGGAGTTATGGTGGTGTATAGAAATTGATTGAACGAGAATTGAAATCCGCTGATCTGTTGATTGCTGTTGCCTTGGTAATCTAAAGGGGATTCGAAATCTAAGTTCGTCTATCTTCTCGTTAGTCAACCTTTTACTTTTTTGTCTTTTATTTTCCTGCTTTATTAGATTAGAAGTCGTGGAACTCACACCACGCACTAAGTGTTTAAACCTGAGTAATTTGCCAGCTTCTTTGAGTAGTCGATTAGTAGAAACCCTATGGAATACGATCTAGTCTACCTTGGTAGATTAGTTATTTGATACCACTAAAACTGCAGCTATCAATCGTACCCGGGCGGCTAATTAATCTTGGTAGCTAGATCGGATAGAGCGAACGTTCGCCAGTCTTAAACCTAAGGGTAAGGAGTTATGTCGGTGTCTTAGATTGATTGAATGAGAATTGAAATCCGCTGATCTGTTGATTGCCAATGCTCTGGTGAACGAAGGGGGATTCAAAGTCTAAGCTTGTCTGTCATTTTTGTTTAATCAACCAATCTTTCAATCTGTTTTCAGTTTTAATTTTCAATTTCCGTGCATTTCTTATAATTAGAAGTCGTGGAACTCGCACCACGCACAACTTGTTAAATCTGAGTAATTTGCCTTTATATTTGAGTAATCAATCATTAGAAGACCCGTGGAATACGATCTACCCTAGCTTCCAGCTTGGTAGTTATTTGATAAACCTGTTTACAACGTTCATCAAATTGGCGCCGTTGTCGGGGACTTCTTTTGATTGTTCGAAAGAAGAACTGCATCTTATTCTTCTACTTTCCATCTTTCACCTTTCCAGCCACTTCGATTTTACACTGGTTTTGTTTGTTTTTTTATTTGTAGGTTGTTCATAGGTGTATGCACCGCCGCCCGCTCACGCGCTCTCAAACTGCCAAGGACGACAAGGCTAAGAGTTTAGAGAGACCAGGCAGTTCTGCTCCGCCAAGACAATCACAGATTCCGAAGAGAGGCAGAACCAATCCACTTCCATCCGTCACTCCGATCAAGATCGAGGAACTGAAGGAGAGTTCCTCATCTCCATCTTCACCGTTATCTTCATCCGCTTCATACACCGAGTCACTTTCACCTCCTCCATCTCCTACCATGGATGATCAGTTACCACCACCACAAGGCGGTGCACAGAAGAGTCTAGCTGACTACAACAAGCCGAGCGCGACTAGCGTTCAATCTTCCATTGTCATGCCGCGCATTGAAGGAGATCCTGACTATGAGATCAAGATCCCATTCTTGACTATGATCTCTAGGGATCTACAGTTTGAAGGTAGGCCACTAGACAATCCGTGCACGCACCTGGCGGATTTCCTTGATCTCTGCAGCACTTTCAAGAATGGGAATCTCGACAAGAACACTCTTTGCTTGAGAGCTTTCCCGTTCTCTCTGAAAGGCGCAGCTAAGAGGTGGCTTACTAGCAAACCACCTGGCAACTACACGACTGGGATACTCTTGCTCAAGACTTCGTCGAAGAGTACTTCCCTCCTGCCAGAACAACAACCATCAAGGACAGCATCGCCAGATTCTCTCAGAAGAAGGAGTAAGCTTATACGATACGTGGAATCAATTCCAAGAATTTCTCTACAACTGTCCTCATCACGATTTCGAGCAGAGGCAGTTAGCTGAAATCTTTGCTCGAGGTCTTCGAGAAGAATCTGCCAAATGGGTCAATTCCCTAGCTGAAGGGGATTGCACTACACTTACACCCGAAGCTTCTCTTCTTCATTTCGCGAAATGTGCTTCCAAGTCGAGGAACTGGGAACGACAATTTGAAGGATCTAGAAGCAAGCTCGATCTCGAAGCTACTATCAACGCAGAAGTAGAGAAGCAACTGAAGAAGTCTTCTACACCCATCAAGCCGCCAGCAGCCGCTGTTTACGTTGCCGATTGCGAGTGGTGTGGAGCTTGTGCGCATAATGGAGGCCGATGCCATAATTTTGGTAAAACAGAAGTATGGTCTGCCGAAGAAGTCAATTTTGTTCAACAGGGCTCAGCAACAATCAGAATGGTTATGCTGGCTACCGCAATTTTAGGCAACAAGGGAATTATCAAGACAGACCTACCTACAATGCCGGTGCCAACCAGAACCAGAACAACCGACCAGCTGGTCCAGCTTAGGATCAGAAGCCGAATCATCCGCCGACAGGTGTCTACCAGCCACCACACCGCAATCCGGGTAACATGGAACTACTCCTGGCAATCGCCAGAATCAATACCTGAACAATACTTATACAGGGCAGCAACATCAGATGGAAAACAACGACAGTGAACTGGACAAGAAGCTTAGTCAGATCATCACCAGGCTTGACGATCACGACAGTCAGTTCAAGGCCCAAACTCTTCTCAACCAAGAACAGATCGCATCCGATCAAAGAATTGGGCAGGCTGTGAACCAGATTTCTAGCATGCTAGCATCTGGTCGACCATTTGGCCAACTTTCGAGCCAAACCGAGCCAAATCCGAGTAAGGAGCAAGCTAAGATGGTATCCGTTCAAGAACCGTCATACTCACCTACTAATGCTTCTTCTATTTCATGCAGGACCGATGAAGCGCAAGAGAAGAAGGAAGCATCAAAGGAAGCGCCTAAGGAGTATGATCCCCCTGTTGCTCCGTACTACGTGAAGCCTCCTTTTCCACGAGCATTACTACCGAATGCGAGGATCGAGACTGACATGTGGGGAGGTAAAGAAGGATATCTTGTCGCTCGTAGCAAGAAGCCTTCATCGCCATATCCAGCTAAGTGTTCTGATCCTGGTTCTTTCACGCTTCCTCTAGTTATTAATGATGTTGAGATAGAACGTAGTTTGGTTGACCTAGGCGCGTCTGTCAATGTTACGCCTATGATTTTATTTGAAAAATTGAACCTAGGAGAACTTGAACCAACTAGCATACAACTTGTCTTTGCTGATAGATCACTGAAAACTCCGAGAGGAGAGATAAAAGACGTTGTTACTAAATGTGGTCCTTTTACGTTCTTAGCTGACTTTGTGATCATAGATACTAGTAAGGATGATTCTATCATTCTCATAGGACGACCCTTCATGTCAACAACTGGAATGCAAATTAACGTTCCAAATGGTTCCTTGACTTTGAGTGTTGGTAAGGACACGATAACGTTCCGCCTTAAAGACGGAATGAAATATACCCCTTTGAATGAAGAGTCTCTTTGCCTAGCTTTGAAACTGTGGAGTTGACTCCGGTCAACTCCGTTACTGATGTCTCTTCTAGTGTTCCTAGATCGATTGTTGTTGCAGGTGTTGAACAGATTACAAAGCAGAAACCAAAATCTGCTGCTCAGAAGCCGCCAAAGAAGAAGGAACTGAAAGCCTCTTCTTCACCGCCGAGCAAGGAACCTGGCAGGTCGCGGAGAAGGAATCAGAAGAAAACGAAGACTCAAATGGTCTGGAGACCAGTTGTTCCACCATCTTCTACCAAGCCAGCTGCACCACCAATTCGTTCCGAGCTACCGGCGCCGGAACAAGTATTGAAGGAGAAGCCAAAAACATCTCCTAAGGAAATACCGACGATCACCGATCCTGGTGATACAGAGCCGGAGGATAAAGAGAAGACGAAGCCGATCATTCTCATCCCTTCCACCATCTCCCTTGTAGGGAATCATCCCTCGAAAGAACTTTTTGGTCCGTTCAAGATCACTGATCACCTTCCCGATGGATGTACCAAGCTCATACATGCTAACGGGAAGAAATATATGCTTGACGGAGATGCCCTGAACCTCTACTTATGAACTCCGATGCTAGCGTTAAGGAGATCCTGAGTTGGGATGTCTCCTAATGCTGTCCAGGTATCGTCCAGCTCAAGGACGTTAATAAAAGAGCGCTTCGTGGGAGGCAACCCATGGCTGGAGTCAGTTTTTTTTCATTTGTGTCAGACTTAGTGTTTTAGAGTCGGTTCGGGGGAGCCAAAAGTGTCAGTTTTCATGATTTCTTATTTTTCGTGTGTAGTCTATGTGTCATCGTTTCAATCGCAAGTTGTTTGAGGTTGTTCCGATTTTTGTGGATTTAATTGTGATTTTCTGAAGTTTGCCGGGATTACGAAAATATTTTCAATCGTGCAGTTCAAACTTTTTGGCGAAAACTCCTTTGAAAATCCCACTGTGTTTTCTGGACTGATTTTAACTAAACTTTTCGGCAAAAACTCTATGAAGTTTTCGGCGAAAACTTATTTGAAAACCGGCAGACTATTTTCACTTGTGTTTTCGGCGAAAAATTGCACACATTTTCGCCGAAAACTTGAAACAAAATCAAACAATTTTTCCTTTTATTTCCCGGTCACACTCTCTCTCTCCCTTCACTTTTCATTTTCGAAACAATTTCAAAAAACTCTCCCCCTGTTTAAAACCAAACAACGCCGCCACCACCTTTTCGCCGTCGCCGTCCGTTTGCCGCCGCCGCCGCACCTCTTCCCCTCCCTCTTCCGATCATTTTGAACCATAGATCAGTCGAATCGGAGCTCTAGAGCTCCCGTTCAGCCAAACCCTAAATTTTTTAATTTTTCACCGATTTCTCTTTCTCCGTTCATTTTCAGCACCCGTGGCTTCAAGGTAAGTTGTAGAACTTTTCATTCCGAATCTTTTGACATGTTGAATGCTGAATTTCATCGGGGTTGACTTTCCAGTTTACCTCAATTTGCGTGCTGACTGATTTTGTGTCAACTAGGTTAGTTGAATGTTTTTGACTGATCTAGCATGCTTAGGGAGAATTGTGCTGAAATATAATACCATTTGATCGTGTGTTGATGTGCTTAAGGATTGATTCTACGCGGTGTTGACTTTTATGAAATGTCGGTTTGACCATGAATTGTCTTTGCTTATTTGGTTGCCATGTGTGTTCGTTCACGTTCTTATTACTGTGCTTGCCATCTGAGTTTATAATTATGCCGTCATTTCCCGCCTTGAGCTAGTAATTGCCATGATTAGGATTCAATATGCTATGATGTTGACTTTTTGAATGTCGGTTTGACTTCTGATCCCTAATTATGTTATGAACATTCCGGCTAGACATATGCATGATTTGTGATTTATCGTGATTACCGGTTACTTAATTTGCTTACCCCCACTCGGTTTTCTTCATTTCTTTGTGAAATTGAGTTTTTCTACTAAGTGTGGGGTGGGTTATTAGTTAATTAATCTGGTTTCGTTTCTGGTTTTAGGAATGTCATTCATGAGCGTAGGACTAAGGCGCGACTTGACACCGGCTCTAGCTCCCGAGCTCCCGCTCCCGTCACACCCGCCGTCTCCGGTCCCCCACCACCCTTTCCTGGCAGAGTCGGGTACCACGCCACTGTTGCCCGCCTACCCCAGCACTACTTCGAGCGCTACCAGAGGCTCAAGCGTGTTCCTGGAGCCGAAGTGCGCCCACTTTCCTTGGAGTCACTCTTCGAGAACGACGTGGACTGGCACCGGAACGTGCTCGACTCTTTGCTACCTTTAGGACTGCTGGAGCTGACCACCCTAGCTGCTGACTTCCCGGACGTCGCTCTCCAGGAGTTCTGGGCCACGTTCGAGTTGGACGAGCATAAGAGGAGGCAGCGTGGGAAGGTGGTATCCTTCTACCTTGGCGGGGTGTACAAGTTGTTCACCTATGATGAGTTTGCTGCTCATCTCGGCATTCCCCGGGAGCACTACGAGGGTTATCACCTCAGCTGGGAGAACAACTCCGACGACGGAGAGGAGTACGACGCGCTCTGGAGCCACATGACAGGAGTGCCCGGAGATCATACCATGAAGCATAACTCAGTTAAGTCCCTCTCTCACCCTCTCTATCGATTCATTCACATGGTTTGGCGTCGTTCTCTTTTGTTTGCACTAGATAAGAGCCGCCACCACATCAACAGAGAGGAGCTCACTCTTCTTCGCGCCATTTGGGAAAGTTATCCTCTCCATCCCGGGTGGGTGCTTGCACGCATACTAAGCCAGAAGACGCAGAAGCCGAGGCCACCTAGCTCACTTCTGGGAGGCAACTTCGTGGGCCAGCTCATCATCTCCCTCGGTATCAGCCATGAATATGGCCCGGACACCCCACGCCGCAGAGTGTACACCGTCGGTGGAGATTTAGCGGTTGAGTACGACCTCGAGTTGGACCTCAGTCCACAGGTGGAAGCGCCTCCTCCTCTCCATCACGAGACCGAGTCGGAGGAAGAAGATGATTCTAGGGAGCCGTAGCCCCAGTCAGAGTTGGAGTTTCATGATCATACACCCTCGCCACATCATCAGGCAGGGTATGCACACCAGTCGCCGCCGCCCATTCCAGATCCATATCAGGCGCCTCACCCTCAGCACCGACCGCATCCCGCGGATATTGGAGAGCTGTACGAGCGACTCCATGAGTGGCGGATCCAAGATACCGCCACTCAGGATGCGAGATGGATTATTATGCAGCAACACATGCACCGCTCTGACGAGCGGTATGAGGCATAGCTGGCGTGGCAACGTCAGGTCGGCGACGCCCTCCACCTTCCACCCCGCCCGGTGCCCCTGACCAGCTATGATCGGGTGGTGTCCTTTTCCTTGTCCTTTCTTTTTATTTCTTCTTTTCGGATCTCGATCCAACTTTTTCTGTGTGGATCCGGGGCACTTGTCCCGGTTTCCTTTTTATCTTTCATTTGTTTTTGTTTTGCAGGCAGTTGGGAGATTCCCTTTGCTTCGCTTTGGTAGATTGCCTCTGCTCCGAGGATCCGTGCTCATCCCCTACGCCAACCATCTCGGTCCAGGTTCTTCTACTTCACTCTGAACTCTAGATTTAGTCCTGTGAGGACACAGTACGATTTAAGTGTGGGGTAGGATGCTAGAGAACCTTGCATGAACTTGATTGTGTTTTTGTGTGCCTCGTGATTCCTGTCCAGTCTCTCTAGCATTAGAATGGCTCAGTTCTTGATTTTTGATGTTAAGTTGCTGTTTAATCTTTCATAATGATGCTTAGACTGCTTAACCTAGAACTTGAGAACCAACATGTTTACTTTGATGCTAAATTGCCTGGTCAGAACAGATTTTTAAAATCACACTTGTAGTTTGTAGCCTTGATTGCATGAAAATGACCGAATCCGACTAGCAAACCAAATATGAGCTTTTGATCCATTGCACGTAACTTGCAATTTCAATTCTTTTTGAGTGATTTTTTGTTTGCTTGAATGAGTTAGAATTTGCATGAGACCTACTTGAGACCATACGATGACACGAGTTCTAGAATGATAGGGGCACCTAGATTCAGCTACTAAGCCAGATAGCCTACCAAACGATAAATCCATTTGGTTTAAACCCTTGAGCTTGGCCTGTTCTTTCGGTTCGATAATACATTACAGCCATTTCCCATTCTTTCATTCCCCGTTGATCCCATGTGGTCATAGTTCTAGATTGACCTACCGGAAGTCGGTTTGTGGTAACCTGCCTATAGTCATTAAACAGGTGGTCTTAGCTATTATGTCCAAACGTGTAAACCCCTCTAGCAACTAAAAGAATGAATTGGCACAAAGAAAAAAAGAGAAAAACAAAAAGAAATGTCGAAAAAGCAGAAAAATCAGAAAAGTTTCAAGTTTTTTTAGTTCAAATAAACGTTCTTCTCCCTACATATGGAAGAACGAAGTCAAAAGAAAATTCAAAAGAAAAAAAGTATAAAGAAAATAAGTGCTAGGTTGCTTGAGGGTATCACAGGACGAGCGTTACTATTCCACCGGTGTCTGGTTAGACGGTAGGAAGCCATAGGCTAGATTCGAGGGAAGTTAGTCGAAAGCTACACCGCACCAAAGCCATCATCATACATTCCCATCCATCTCATCATAATCCCTTGTAGTGTAGAATTCGTTACAGTCCTAGCAGGGAAGTCCTTCTTGACTAGTTACTCGTGTTGTCACAGTGGTGGAGATGCGGTCAAATTGCAAACTTATGACAGAATTCAGTAACAGAAAATGATTGAGAGCAGAAACACGTCCTTAAACACAGAGAGTGAGAGTTCCCCGTTTACTAAATATTTCCTGTGTGAGGAGTCTGGTCGGTCAGGTCAAATTCGTGCATAATTGGTTGCTATTACTCGTCGTGTGCAGTTTTTAGTGAGACCAGGTTGTTTGGCTGATCAGTATGCATGTTAGGTTTCTTGTTCTAGGAATTATCTGTCTAATAATTCATTGTGTTTGATTGAACTCCAATTTAATAAATCATATCATTTGTGAACATGAGCGTTTCTATTCAGTTTGCTTGAGGACAAGCAAAAGCTTAAGTGTGGGGTATTTTGATGACTCTCTATTTGACGTGATTATCAGCCTCATTTAAGCGACATTTCCTTGCTTAAGACATGGTTTTTAGGGTAGAATAACGAATATTCACTCAACTACTCTATCTCGTGCCATTTGTGTTACTTTGGCCCGTTTCGGGTCTATTTGATGGTTTTCTAGCGTTTTCATGTTAGCACAGGTTTTTGTCGTCAAATAAAGTAGCCAAGGACGTGTCTAAGGCGTTGGAACCTCGAGGAATCGCACCGGAATCAATCCAAGGAGTCAATCAAGTCGAACCAAATTCTGCTCCCATTTACAAAGAAGTTTTCGGCGAAAATCCCTTGGAGTTTTCGGCAAAAACTCATGAAGAAATCGGCAGAGCTTTCAAGAAGTTTTCGCGAAAACTTCAAGTTTTCGCCGAAAACTTCAAGTTTTCGCCGAGAACCCGGCGTCCGAAAATCACAGGAGAAACAGCCGGCGATCACCCCATTTACAAAGGAATTTTCGGCGAAAATTCCAAGCAAATCCGGCAGTATTAGGGTTAAGTATAAATACTTAACCGGCGGCCCTAAATCAACACATATCGTATCTCATAATACCAAATACTTGAAGGATTCTCAAGAGTTCTAGAGTAGAGTTTAGAGTTCGAAGAGCCAGGAAGAGATCGTGACGCCATCCCTTTCATCCCGAAGACTCGGAGCTAGGATTGCAGATTACCGGAGATCGAAGTTCTGTCGGAGTCATCTTAATTAGGTTTTTTCATATCCTTTTCTGTTCTTCCTCTGTTCAAGATGAACTCTATCTTTGTCTTTGATTCTTTAGTGAAAAACATGAGTAGCTAAACTCGTAGAGCTTAGACTAGATGAACCCTAAGTGACCCAGGGCTTTAAAGCGGTCACGGATCGGCGGTGATTAGATTCAAAGTTTAATCAGTTTCTCTTTCATGTTTGATTTGTTCTTCATTGTTCATGTTTCTTGTCTGGATTGATCACCTAGATTAGATTTTTGTTAAGCTAAGGATAGGAACCAGTTAGGGTTAATCCACTGCAAGAGTAACTCATAAATCGTTAGTAATTGCACCAGTTAAGTTAAGTCGTTGCGAGAGGAGACCGTACCCGGGCGGCTAATTAATCTTGGTAGCTAGATCGGATAGAGCGAACGTTCGCCAGTCTTAAACCTAAGGGTAAGGAGTTATGTCGGTGTCTTAGAATTGATTGAATGAGAATCGAAATCCGCTGATCTGTTGATTGCCAATGCTCTGGTGAACGAAGGGGGATTCAAAGTCTAAGCTTGTCTGTCATTTTTGTTTAATCAACCAATCTTTCAATCTGTTTTCAGTTTTAATTTTCAATTTCCGAGCATTTCTTAGAATTAGAAGTCGTGGAACTCGCACCACGCACAACTTGTTAAATCTGAGTAATTTGCCTTTATATTTGAGTAATCAATCATTAAAAGACCCGTGGAATACGATCTACCCTAGCTTCCAGCTTGGTAGTTATTTGATAAACCTATTTACAACGTTCATCAGTAAGCTATGTGGATCAATAAGTTTCTGATAGAGTTTGATGTGGTTTCTTCACGTCAAAAGGAAGTAGGTCTTCATTGTGACAACAATGAAGCCACTTCTCGTTTGAAGGAACCAAGCCCCAAAGGCTAGGTCAAGCCACATTGATTTGAAGTAATGTCTACTTCAAGGCTATGTGAAGAAACACTTGATCAGATTGTGCAAAGCTTCAACAGATGACAAGTTGGTCGATCTGTTGACTAAGCCTCTAAGCGGTGCTAAGCATAAGTAGCACAACTTGGCAAAAGGACTCGGACAAGTTGTTGGAGATTGTCTTGGAAGACCTTGCTTAGATTTGATGTATACATTATGTAATAGAGTTTATTACATGAGATGTATGACATTGGAGTTATTGTTTCAACAAAAGGAAATAGTTTTCCTTCTCATTTGATTTTGGCTTAGAATCGAATGAAATGTTCAATAGTTGAGTAGCGTTCAATGGGATCATCACCACAAGTCGCTGATGCGTGAAACCCCATAAGTGAACTGAACCTCTCAAGCTATGTTTTGTCCCTAGTCTGGAGTTGTTAAACTGAACATAAAAGAACTCTCATAAAGGACTAGTTTGTATGATGGTTGTGATAGTCGCGAGTTTCACGGACTATAGAGACAAAGTGTTGTCCTGCCATATACATGGGTATGTATAAGTGTTGCATACTGGACATGACCTGCTTTGGAAAGTAACCCAAGACTTTCTAAAGTTATACACTTCTAGTGGATTCCTCCGACATGAGTATGGTATAACCTCATTCAATGAGTGACTCACCTTTGATTCTGTCAAACGCTCACCTGAATAAGGGAGTTATAAAGGCATTGTTTTCGGGGTAGTCATGATTTGAGTGGGAGCATGATCGATACAAGACTGGAGATGTCTCTCTTGCTGCAAAGTAGGATACGGTGACCCGGGCCCCTTGTAGAGTGAGAACTGTGGAAATACATGGCCATGCTCAAATGGATTGTTGTTACAATCATTTGTTTATTTAAAACAGTTCAAGAATCTCAGTGACAAGAAGAAAGATTTTGAGCTATAAGTGAGTAACCGCTCCATGTTATCACGTTCTCAAAATGGTCGACCAGGAGACATGGGAAATCTTAACGTGCGGACTTGTCCCTCGGCCAAGTGGGAGACTGAAGGATTTATGTCCATCGGTCCAAATCCGCATAGGAACTAGTTAAGTGTTGGACCTGATTAATAGAATTAATTCGGGCCGGTTAGGGATTAATATGTCTTGCTAGAGACCAATATTAATTAGTGGTTTGGGCCACGGCTAATCGGACCGGGTCCTACAAGGTCACACGCCTATAGTATGGACCGGATCATTAATTGGCCCAATCCATGGTGGATTGGGACTACTGGGCTGGCGGCCCATTAGGGTTAGGAAGGGATTAGGGTTTCTGCCCTAATCCTATAAATAAGACTGCTAGGGTAGCAGTCAATCCTAAGCCGAATACACTTTCTCTCCGGAGAAAACCCTAGCCGCCATAACCCTAAAAGTCGTTCTTCGACCAGAAGTTCTAGCAAGCTTTGGCGAGGAAGACCCGGATCCCAGCTAGCGTGGACTAAGTAGAGGAGCTACATTTGAAGCTCTTTGGATCGATCTAAAGGCTACGGGAGCTACGGGAGGTATTAGTTTTAGAGCTAATATCACGCTTCAAGAATGTGAGTTACGATAACCTTTGTTATTGATTTATATGCAATCGGGCTGATCTAGGTTGTTAGATGTTTGATTCGTATTTCCGCTGCGATTCTGGTTTATGCATCTAACGTTTTCCTACAGTTTATATATACCACGTGGTCTGCAGAGGTGGCCATTTCGGTCCTAACCGAATTCAGTCAATCATGACTGATCGATTTTGATTTCATCAAATTTGGTTTTTGGTTAATTGATCGAGAACTGATTATTAGTCCTAAAACATGAATCAAATGTGCAAATTAGAGAGAAAAGTGATTTAGATGTCCAAATCCAATAGAATTTGGAAATCCTTTCCTAATAACCATGCCGTATAGAATTTGTTCGATATGAATATTGTGTCATTCACAATAAATTTAGGGGTAAATATAATTTGTTATGATATTTCATCTCATCTTGATTATCCATATTATTTTCAATTGAAATCCATTGTTCTTAACCATGATATTATGGAATGGTGATATATTTTGAGGTACATGCTCACACATTACAATTTTTACTTATTTGGTGACCTTAGAAACAGTGGCACAACGTGAGGGTGGCTATTCTTGGCTCAGAGTACCTCAAACCGAAGTAGCAAAAATATTTTTTTTTTATATATAATTCTAGTGTAATTATTTATTCAACAAATTATATTTTATATATTGGACCCAAAATTTACTTTAACCCGACTTTCTTCATCACTTAGAAACCCTCCAAACCATTATTGTTGATTTATGCTTCTTCTTGGCCAGTTACCCCTCCATTCGCCTGAGTTTTGTTCCTCGTTTAGCTAACGAAATCATCCTTTTTGTGATAGAAAAAGGTTCTTTGATGTCTCCCAAGCCAAAAGACTAATAAACTTGTCATCTTAGGTGAATACTTGGGATGTATAAATGACTCTAATTTTCTATCATGAGAACTATCTTTTGGGGGGGAAATAAAAAATAAAATCATGTACTATTATTCAAAATTGTCCGAAATAATTTGAATTCGGTCAATTCGGTTGACCAAATTCAACTCAGGTACGATCACAGTCTAACCAAATGGAACTCGATCAGGCCACGATAAGTGGTTTCTAGCCGAATTCGATTTCAGTGACCGGCCGATCTCCATGCCTAGTTTGCAATGGACACTCCACATGGCATTTTCTATATTGTTTGTAGCATTCATCCGCTTGTCTGACACTTTTTTTTTTTATGATTGAGTGTGAATTTAAACATGTGACCTCTTTTATGAAAATGTAGTCACTTTACCAGTAGATTACACAATCTTCCACCGCTTGTCTGTCACTTTATAAAACATACTTTGCTTTTCTCCACTGCATGGCCTAACCTTTACCATTTGAATTTACTATGTTCACAACACTTTATTTATTCGTGGTAAGTAACTTTAATTTTAGATATCAATTTTTTATAGTAGGTACCTAATTTAAATTTTTAAATACCAATTTTCAAAATACTTGATTTTCTTTATTTTAAGTATAAATTTTAGTCTGGTTATAGTAACATTAAAAAAGTGTTGTTAGATATTAAAAAATGTGTAAATAATTATGTCAAATATTAAGCGACTAAATTAATTAATTTCTTTTTTTTACAATAAAATCTAGTTATATCCATCTATTATGTGGAATAAGATTATAAGTTAAGAGTAAGGAATAGCAAATGGAGCCCCAATTCCCTTGCAATAACCCTGTAGCGGCAGCTTTAGCCACACGGTTGTCAAGGGAATTATGGGCCCTTGACGTAAATGACACTCTAACCTGAGAATTACATCTTAACAAATCTGTCATTAGCTGAAGCCAAGCGGAGCATTACCAGGGCCAAGTAGACTGATTCCTACAGAGGGCGTCTACAAAGTTAAGACAGTCAAATTTCACCACCGTAGGATAGCCTGAGGTCACTGCAAGATTAATGGTTGTGAGTAGGGCTTTAGCTTCAACCACTATAGGGGAAGAATAATAACATGTTAGTTGGATTTAGAGGGTTTTGTATCCACCAGTCCAATAACATGTTTTGACTAACTAAGCGTCTTTTAATATGGTTTGGCTAACTAAGAGGTTAGATGATAACGAGAGAAAGAATAATGGATGAAAATCTCATTCTCAATAAAAATTAATCAAAAAGAAAAACGACGTGATTTCAGTTTGTTGATATATCAAATTTGACAACCTGTACGGGCTAAGTCAGCATAACTTGTCAGCAAAATCGTAATCACGTTTATTAAAATTCTAATGGAAGGACTTCTTTGTTGAGCGTTCTAAATCGAGGGATGTGTTTTGCGCAAATAATTGTAAGAGAGCTTCTTTGTTAAACGTTCTAAGTAGAAAGGTAACTTTTGCGCAAATAATTATAAGAAAGCTTATCTATTATTTTTCAATAGTACAAAGCCTCCCAATCTATTATCTCAAAATTTAAAATCTAAAGTAAATTAAGAATATATCCCAACAGGAACCCTGAAGAACATATTGATGAACTTAGCGGGACACCAAATATGGCGAAGAGAAAAGGGTAATTTTTCTATACCATATGCGTTTCTGTTTATTTTTATATTATATATGCCTACAGGCTACAACCAAAAACAATTACAACAAATATATATATATATATATATATGTAGTGAGACAGACTAACATAATCAACTGAAATCAATGGTAAATTGGTTAATTTCCAGACTGAGGGTTGGATATATGCCATCTCTGTTCTATCTCTTTCTCAGCTCAGCTCAGCTCTGCTCTTTCCTTCTTTCTGTTTCCAAATCCGACTGTTCAACCAACATAATAACCTGATACCCACAACAAGAAAAAACAACCAAGAGTTTCAGTAATCAGGATTACACTTGATGAGGGTCAGTTTCAGGGAATCAAGGCACAGCACAGACTGAGAGAGACCTTAAGCTTCATAAGCAATGCATTCAACAAAACAGGAACATCGCAGATTCTCTACCATTGTCAACAGTTCAAGTAAATATAAAATCAACCAACCTTGCAGTCCAGCCTCTAGCTTGACTGACTCCTTGGGACCATCTTGTTTCTCATCCATCCTTCTCTTCGACAAAGACTCATCCTCAATTGACGATTTCCCATCAGTGCTGCTCGCAGAGCCCCTCTTCCGTTTCCTTGTGAATGTGTACTTGATCAACTTACTAATCACTGGTTGCTCAGGAACTGATTCCTTTGCTTCACACTCATTCGCCTCCGAGTTTGCCAACAAGACGCTGGCTACCGCATTACAGCATTTACTAGCAAGTGACTCAGAATCCTCCACAGACTTGAGATCCTCTGCTTCCACTGACATTTTATCATTGCTTCTGCTACTTTGGACTGAACAAGGTCTAAGAAGGTTCACATTGCCCTTGGAAGCTTTAGCCAGTATGGACTGTACAACTGTTTCGTCAGGAAGTGGATTTTCGACAGATTCGTTCGGTTCTGATCTCTCTACCAACAAGAGACTGGATATCGCATTATCACATTTACTAGCTAGAGACTCAGAACCCTCCACAGACTTGAGATCCTCTTCTTCCACTGACGTCTTGTCATTGCTTCTGGCAATTTGGACTGAACAAGGTCTAAGAATTTTCACATTAACTTCGTTAGCTTCGGCCAATCTAGACTGTATAGCCGTTTCATTTGAAAGTGGATTCGCTTCAGACTCTTTCAGTTCTGAGTCTACCAACAACAAGAGACTGGATATCTCATCATCACGTCTACTAGCTAGAGACTCGGAACATTCCACAGACTTGAGGTCCTCCTCTTCCATTGACATCTTATCATTGCTTCTGGTACTTTGGACAGAACAAGATCTCAGAAAGTTCACGTTGCCCTCAGTAGCTTCAGCCAATCTAGGCTGTTTAACCCTTTCATTTGAATCCGGACTTTCTTTTCTACCAGCCTCAAATTCAGAATCTTCACCCTGAACTCTCATAGGCCCTAGTCCACATTCAACACTGTTGTCTACATTCTGATCAGGAAACCTTCTAAAAGAGACTCTCCGCTTTCTATATCTAGTAGCTCTTTTCTGTTTCCTCCGGAAAGACTTCAATGCATAAACGTGAATACACTCGGATCCAGTTTGTATCTTCTCTTCATCTTTGTTATTCTCCGAACCATGTGCAATATTATCCTTGGCAGCGAGTTTGTGACATGCATGCTTCCCTTCCTTGTCATCTCCATTACATATTTGCTGTCTTCTACCGTCATCCTGCTCAGCAATAGGAAGACTTCCACCTAAGATGTTTGCTTCTAAAGCACGGATTCTGTGAGTGCATCCATTTTTGTACAGCTCAGGCTCTTTGTTTCTCATCATTATGGATGCGAAATCGGGATCACAGACAAAACAGCTATCCTTGTGAGAACTATTTTCACTATAGTGCTTGCTGCTGTGGTCATTGTATAGGACTGTCGAAGTTGAATTTGTGATCTCAGTAACTGCAACAGGATCAGTCTCTGCAGAAGGTAAAGAAGAGACCATAGGCACAGGAATACTAACTGCATTATGTTCCAATAATGTCATCTCGTTAGCATTATGTCCACCATGACTGTCTTCCCACAAGGGCTGCATTTGATTAGTCATAACCCTTTCCAACTCATCTTGCAGTTCTCTCAACTCTGATCTAAGGTCTTTAACGATATCCTCGGCTTCCCCAAGCTGTGCTTCTAGCTCATCAATCCTTTTCAGTTGATTCAAAGCTGTCATTTCTGCTTCACTGACCTAAAGTCATAAAGGAAACTGAATTAAAGGAAAGAGAGTACAATGTGAAAACTTAGATTGAGGTTAACCAGCCAAACATATTCATTTGACATAATCAGGTGACCAATAGTTATACAAGTTAGGAACCACTGTTAAATTTAATTAATATTAAAAAAGTATAACTATGCTGTCAGTTAAACATAAACATTTTGAGCAGTGAATACATACACTAGAATGCAAATTCCAAAGTAAACAACATACTGATTACCTACCAAGATCTGACTCATCAAGTCACCTACAAATCATAAGGTTACAGCAATGGTTTGTATTGCTATACTGGTTCATATGCTTTAGATGATAAAGAATGCAAACAGAGCAATATGAAGGCTTATGAAAGCTCCATAACTTTCTGAAAGTTCACAAATAAAGCACACCCATGAGCTATGCAAATTGACACTGTCAACATTCTCAACAATAACTAGACTAGAGAATAATACAGAGTATACTTAACCAAGTGCTCTACCAGACCCATCAACCTCATCATGCAATTGCAACTTGTCATTCAACCTAAGAAGACCAACTTTCACTGCTTACAACTTGATGAGGCAACTAATAAAACAATATATATAATAACCCCTGATTTCAGCAGGCAATCAATGCAAGTTTTCTTTAGTCACAACCTAACGATCAAGAGTAAATGCATTCGACAAGAGTCAAGACAATGCCTTTTTGTGCAAACACAAACAAAGCTTATGGACCTTAGAGAAATATAAACACACCAATCCTTCATAAACGCCAAACGAAGTTGTTCTTGATACTCTACATTCACGAGAAAATAAACAAGACAGTTCCACCCCTACCACAATTCATTACAACTCCTCAGACAGCCCTGAAAACAACCGAAAATGAAGTAATCAAAACTAATCAATGCAGCCTGCATTCGGAATCGTGATCATCAATGAACAAATATGCATACACCAAAATCAACCAAAAGCTCATACATTTGAAAGTAGCAGAATTCGAAAAAACGTACCATATCTCTAAACCTAGTAGGCAAACACGAAAGAAACCTTCAAAATATCTCAATCACGAACAGGACAAACAGAAACACGATCAAAGGCAGTATCATTGGCAAGATAAGCAGAAGAGTCAGAAGCGAAAAAAGAGGAAGTGAAAAACAGAAGAAACGGAAAAAACAAGTGAAAAAGAAACCGTTTGTTATATACCTTAGCATCGAACATCTGCTTGAGCCGGAGAAGCATACGAAGCGCCTCATCCTTGGCCGCGAATAGCTCCCGCTGGTAACGCTGAGCTTTCCTCTCAGACATCATTATCCTCGCCGCCGCCTCCTTAGCAGTGTTCAGTATTATATCGGCATATGCTTTCTTCAACGCAGTCAACTTCTGTGAAGAAGGAAATAAACCGCCAAAGATCAAAACAATACACTGTTCAATCGCAACCAAAGAAAAGAATCATCTGAAAATTCAAAAAGAAAGGAAAGAAAAATTCAAAAGCAAACTAGAAAACCAGAAAAACACAATCAGTCATCGGAGTCGCTCAAACAAGAGAACCAGCATTCCGACCGGACACCGAATAAGGCGCCGAAAGAGGCTGGTACGGGGGGCGGAGGAAGGGTAACAAGGTAATTTTACCTCGGAATCGGCCATTGCGGATGGCCTGGACGGGATGAAGAGGAAGAAGAAAGTGTTAGTTAGTTGCTGGTTAAGACCTCCGAAGTTGTTAAAGGAGAAAAAGGAGGTTATTTTTTATTTTTATTTTTCCCTTTTCGCCCAAGCGGCTGTTCGTTATGAGCTGAATCCCACTTTTCGAATTACGCAAATAGTCCCTCAACTTTGCGTTATTTGCACCTCTTTAATCCCTCCATCCCGCTTCTCAAAAAAAAAAAAAAAAAAAAATCAACACCGTTATAGTGGCAGTGGACCCCACAGGAGCTGACTCTGCAATAACATAACATGATCGAATCATAAGCGTTCATTTGTCCAGGAAGACACGTGGCGAGATGCATGTCGTGGTTCCATGAGGTTCGAGCGATATTAAGAAGTTGGGAAATGTGGAGCAGTGGAGGAAGGTTTTGTGCGGTAGCGATGAGATGGGTTGGACTTAGGAGAGTGGGGTTACTGTTGAGATCGGATCATATAGGGGAACCAAAGGTCTTTATGGTCTAGTAAATTAAATGAATAAGGGCCTTTGGATCTTAATGGATGGGTATGATTCAATTTACATATTTAATTACAAAAATAAAAGAGGAAAAAGAAACTATAATCCTAATTAACCTATCCCCACCACGGTAATGACAAAAACACACTTCCCGACTCCATCACGTTGTCGTTCCCCTCCCCGACGACTTATGCATCATTGTTCCCCCTATCCGACGATTTTTGAGTCGTCGTTCTCCTCTAATACGAACTACGCCAACTTGTGACGAAACCCGATACCAAATACTTAGTAATTCAAAAAACGAAATAAAAACAAAGATAAGATGGAATTCGAACTTGGACCCGTTAACTATAGAGGAGCTAAGAACTCGAAGTGTCCAGGTGAATGGTGCCATGAAACCAAGGATGATTGCCTTGATATTGATAAATCCTCTCCTATGAGCTAAGCAACATAGTGCAAAAACTTAAAGGAAATGAAAGAGCAATGCTAAATTCTTATTGATCAAAAACTATTCCAAGTGAGTATAATAGGCCCCTTATATAGGAGAGGGATGGCTGAAACCCTCCCTAAACCCTAAGAAATTCGACCACCATGTCCCCCAAATGGGCTTGACCTCCTAAACTCACTTAAAAGTCCACTAAGTGGGCTGGACCTACTAAACTTACTTAACTACCAATGGGGCTTAATCTCCTTACTAAACTACTAATGGGTTTGACTAAAACGGGAGAGAAAAAACAGGTTGGATCCAACTCCGTTTAAAGATCCAACAATTTTGAACAAGTTCACAAATGAGAATTAGGCCCAATTCAACTCTCTAGGGCTTTTGACCTTCTAAGGCACCATTTCCTTCTTCTTTGAGCTCCAATAAGCTTCAGCAACCTCATTGGAGCTTCTGCTCCAATTCTTCATGCTTGGACCGACTTCATGTCTCCACATAGGCATTGACCTTCGTCTTGAAATTCTTGACTTGGGTTCTAGTCAATGGGTGATCCGGTCTAGTCCAAGGTACTAGTGATGCATCTGATTCTTGTGCTCCATCATCCCCTCTTCGTGTGAAAGATTCGACCCAGAATTTTTGCTTCTATCTCATCATCAAAGTAAGGGTTTAGATCAGAAACATTGAAAGTAGTGCTTACCCCAAAAGAATCAGGTAGGTCTACTCGATGGACATTGTTGTTGATGTGTTGAATGATCCTGAATGGCCCATCGACTCGTGGCATCAACTTAGACTTCCTCTGCTCTGGGAACCTTTCTTTCCTTAAATGAATCCACACTAAGATACTCGGTTGGAAACACATTTTCCTTCCGGCCTCAGTTAGCATTACTCACATATTGAGCAGTTATTCTCTCAATATTTTCTTTCGCCTCTCGTCTAGCTTCCTTACGAACTCAGCCTTCTCCTTGCCATCTGTATTCAAAAACTCGTGGACAGGTAAGGGTGATAAATCCAAAGGGGTCAACAGATTGAACCCATAAACAAGCTCAAAAGGTGAGAACTTTGTGGCAGAATGCATGGCACGATTATATGCAAACTCTACATGAAGCAAACAATCTTCCCAGTTTTGATGTTCGATTTAATGATAGCCGTTAGCAATTGAGATAATGATCTATTAACTACTTCTGTCTGACCATCAATTTGAGGATGACAAGTAGTAGAAACCAGCAATTTAGTTCCTAGCTTAGTCCAAAGTGTTTTCCAAAAATAGTTAAGGAACTTGGAATCCCTATCTGAAACAATGGTACGTGGCATACCATGTAGCTTGACTATTTCCCGGAAAAACAAGTCAGCTATATACGAAACATCATCAGTTTTTTGGCATGGAATAAAATGAACCATTTAAAACCTATCCACAACCACAAAGATAGAATCACGACCCTTCCTAGTTTTGGGCAGTCCTAACAAAAAATCCATTGATAAATCGACCCAATGACTAGAAGGAATAAGTAAAAGAGTATACAACCCGAATGGCTGAAAATCTTGGACTTTGTTTTCTGACATGTCGCGCATTGAGCAATGATCATGTCATGCCTCATCAGTGGCCAGTAGAAGTGCTCCTACAAGCAATCCAATGTCTTGGCAACGCCGAAGTGTCCCATGAGTCCTCCACCATGGGCTTACTTCACCAATACAGTTCGACATGATGAGCTTAGCAGACATAGTTGTTCTCTCGGAACAGATAACCATCATGTATGTAAAACTGATTGAATCCTCCCCTAACACACATCTCAAACACTTCTCCAAAATAAGCATCGTTAATGTACAAATCCTTATGGCCTGGTCGAACTACGTTAAAAATCGGGTGTCCCTTTTCTTCTTCTGTTGTTCCGTTTGTATTTCTCCATTGAAGAACAGAACGAAGCTCTTTGTTCTTCCCCTTGCTCATTTCTCTTTGTTCATACGATCAAAGAGGGACTGAGTGTTGATCGGTTGGGCCAAATTCACTTAAAGCCCAACACATCTGTTAGTCAACGTTTTTACAAGGCCCATTGCCTTCATCCCATATCACCACTCACTAATGGGATCATTTATAAAGGGAAATCCGTTGATTAGGGTTCTTAGAAGAACCCTCATTAAACATTGTCGATTTGATCATCAAAGGATATTTTCTACATATTTCCCTTCTTACCAACAACAAAGACACGAAACGTCAACATGGGTTGGAAGTTATCTGTTTTCGGGAACTCTGAAGCCGGGACTGGGAAGTGGTGGTTGAACATATTTACATAGAAGGGAATTCCACGCCAGATTATCTCGCCATCTTGAGCTATATGACGTTTCTTTTGGAAGCCACCTGATACCGTCTTCAGACAGTAGTCTTTGTTACTTTCTTCATTATGATTGTATTAACGTTGCCGAACTTGATTAATGATTAAGACGCTTCACGCTGTCTTCTAATTTTTTTTATAGAATAGTAAACTATTATTTTGTGAGTGGATTTAACATATTCATTAATCTATTCTTTATAAAAAAAAATAATCTTTATCAACATATTCATTAATCTATTAAAATTTACCCATTTTTTTCTATGGGCAAGCCAATCTACAAGACGGGTCGGAAATGAACATCCAAGCCGTCAAACCCGCTCCTTCTACTTCACTTATCCACAAAGGTTGTATGTCCACCTGTCTCCCCTTCTCTTCAGTGCTTGAAATTTGCAGTTTGAAGCTCCATTTCCATTTCTCTCGGTACAATTTTGACAGCATCCTCCGTTTCCTGCAATTCCATCTTCAGCAAGAAACCAGAGCTTATTTATGGCTATCTGAATTGAAACAATGACAATCTCGCCGTCGCTTTTCATCCTCAATTCCCCTTCTATCTCCGCCCAACTCTTTAGGCTCGAGCCTAGTCGTCTCCGAACTCCTTTCCCCTGCTTCACCGTTCACCGACGTTTCATCTCTTTCGTTGACTATCACAAGACGTGCCGCTCCCTCGTAATAACTAGAGCCAAGCGGAGGGAAATCGTTCGGCTTGCCAATCCTTCCTTCGAAGTTGAGGAAGGTAAGTACAGCTACGAAGTCGAAACTGTTATAAACAAGCTATGCAGTCTTCCGCCGCGAGGCAGCATAGCTCGCTGCTTGGAGAACTTCAAGAGCAAGCTTTCCTTGAACGACTTCGCTTTGGTGTTCAAGGAGTTCGCCCAGCGCGGAGACTGGCAGCGGTCTCTCAGGCTGTTTAAGCATATGCAGCGTCAGATTTGGTGTAAGCCGAACGAGCACATTTACACCATCATCATTAGTCTCTTAGGCAGGCAAGGGCTTCTGGATAAGTGCACTGAGATATTTGACGATATGCCTACTCATGGCGTGGCACGCAGCGTCTTCTCCTACACGGCTTTGATCAATTCTTACGGCCGTCAAGGTAAGTATGACGTTTCTATTCAGCTTCTCAAGAGAATGAAGGCAGAGAAGGTTCCTCCTAGCATTTTGACCTATAACACTGTCATTAATTCCTGTGCAAGAGGTGGTATGGATTGGGAGGGGTTGTTGGGTTTATTCGCTGAAATGAGGCATGAAGGAGTTCAACCTGATATTGTTACTTACAACACTTTGCTTAGCGCTTGTGCTGATAGGGGTCTCGGTGATGAGGCTGCCATGGTTTTCAGGACTATGAATGAGGGCGGCACAGTACCTGATTTAACAACATACAAGTATCTTGTTGGTACATTTGAGAAGTTAAATGGTTTAGATAAGGTTAGTGAATTGCTCAAGGAAATGGAATCTAGTGGAAGTTTGCCTGATGTTTCTGCATACAATCTTTTGTTGGAGGCATGCGCAAGGATAGGAGATATAAAGGATGCAATGGGAGTGTTTAGACAGATGCAGGAGGCAGGGTGTGTGCCGAATGCTTCTACTTACAGTACATTACTGAATTTATATGGCGAAATAGGTAGGTATGATGAGGTTAGAGAGCTTTTCTTGGAGATGAAAGTGAATGGCATAGATCCTGATCCTGAGACATATAACATACTTATAGATGTGTTTGGTAAGGGTGGTTACTTTAAGGAGGTTGTAACATTGTTCCATGATATGATAGAAGAGAATGTCGAGCCAAATATTGCTACCTACGAAGGATTGACATATGCTTGTGGTAAAGGAGGACTTCAGGAAGATGCTAAGAAGATTTTACTTCATATGAATGAAAATGACTTCGTGCCAAGTTCAAAGACATTTACAGGAGTTATTGAAGCTTATGGACAAGCTGCGTTGTATGAAGAGGCATTTGTTGCATTTAATACGATGAATGAATTGCAGGTCAGTCCAACTCTCGAGACTTACAATTCATTAGTTAACATGTATGCAAGAGGTGGGTTGTACAAGGAATCTGAAGTAATTTTGCGGAAAATGGCCGAAGCTGGAGTTGTAAGAAATAGGGATTCTTTCAATGGTTTGATAGAAGGATACAGACAAGGGGGTCAGTTTGAAGAAGCTATCAAGGCTTATGTTGAGATGGAACAGTGGAGAATTGATCCTGATGAACAGACTCTTGAGGCAGTTCTGAGTGTGTACAGTGTTGCAGGTTTAGTTGATGAGTCCAAGGAGCAGTTTCAAGAAATTAAATCATCTGGGATATTGCCTAGTGTCATCTGCTACTGTATGATGTTGGCTGTTTATGCCAAAAACGACAGGTCAGTATGAGTATCTGGTCGAAGGTTGTTAGAAAAAAGCTATATGTTCAAACTGCTGGCTTTAACCTTCTTATTTGTTGGCAACTGGAATACATGCAAAACGATTCTTGAACTGAAAAATTTCAAGCATACTAGGTCCATGAAATAAAATGTTTTTTCCCTTGAGGCTTATAACATGTTTGTTCATAGTTTGGCCTAAGAATTATCAGATGCTGAAAATATGCTTACGGTATATTTTGACAGCATAAGAATTCTGTTAGTTTGTAATAACATGGCATCCAACTGACTGTAGATGCAGCGTTGGAGCTGGATTATGCAAAATGAGCTGCTGCCTCCTCTTATTGTTTCTTTCCTACTCTCTGTTCACGTTTCACATATGAGTTCTTAGAAGTTGTTTATTCATTGAATGCCAGCTGCGCCAATAATAGAATTGGAAAAAACTTGGATAATTGGTTTCCTATATGTGATATGGACTAGAAAATTGAATATCACTACTACTAGTCTTGGCACTGCCACTGTTTTTGTGATCCTAACGGACTGACAGTTGGTCTTGCACACTCATGCAAGAACGGAAATTTTATCATTTGGTAGTTAATTGAAGCACGATTTGGCTAAATTGGTACAATGGTACTTAGAACTTGGCAGTATTGCCAATTTTACATAAGCAATGACATCAAAGCTGTAGTCTTACTTATTTATGTCTTTGCTGCTTGTTTCAGACGGAGTGATGCTTATGAGCTACTTAATGAGATGCTTACTCATAGGGTGTCAAATGTGCATCAAGTGATTGGTCAGTTGATCAAGGGAGAATATGACGACGAGGCTAACTGGCAAATGGTGGAGTTTGTGTTTGACAGACTTAGTTCTGAAGGATGTGGTCTTGGGATGAGGTTTTATAACACCCTTCTAGAAGCACTTTGGTGGCTTGGTCAGAAAGCACGGGCAGCAAAGGTGCTAAGAGAAGCGACAAAGCGAGGTCTCTTCCCTGAATTATATCGCAAAAGCAAACTTGTGTGGTCTGTGGATGTGCACAGGTATCTTATCTTCTGTTTTTCTCCATCTAGATTCACCCAATATTTTATCTAACTTGGATGGTTTTCGCAGGCTATGGGAAGGTGGTGCGTATACAGCAATATCGGTTTGGCTGAATAACATGTATCAAAGTTTCATTAATGGTGAAGATTTTCCACAACTTGCATCAATAGTTGTCGTGTAAGTTATCCACCAACTCAACTCACCTCCTGCCCCTATTTGCGTTTTTCTTCTCCTATTGCCCAAACTTCTGCTTAATTCATACCATCTTGCTAATCAAGAATCCTGGTGTTCACTTGCACGCACCATCAGCTTTCATTAACAGGCTTTGAAAACCCAAGTAATTTTCTACATGTTCGATGATTTTTTAGACTTTGGATCAATCTGTATCTATCTGCTGAAGCTTCTTTCACAACCTCACCCGTTCTTCAATGACACCTACTTCTTTGGCCATGACACCTTAAATGCATTGCCTAATTCCAATAAGCGCATAATGCAGAATGAAAAATGTTTTGTTAAAGGGTTTCTCACACAATCTGTTCGTTGTGTTAGTCAGGACACCTAAATGCATTGCCTAGATTTATGTTAGTCATGGGACTCATTTGTTCGTTGTGGATTTGTATTGTTTAGTTTTGTTATTTTGGCAAACACCAAGTACTTGAACGTTGTTTGCTATTGAATAGCTGGAGACTTGTTGTAATACTGGACATGCTTTTGTTTTTTTGGGGTTGATGCAGACGAGGGAAGAGGGAAAATATGTCACAAAGTATCCCCCTTGCTAAAGCAGTGTATTCATTTGTGGAAGAGAATGGAGCAACATCATTCTTTCACTCAAGCTGGAACAAAGGTCGAATTACCTGCCAGAAGCTTCACCTTAAGCGGCTTTTATCGGACATACAGCAAACTTGTGATGGTACTGAAAAGCAAGACATGATTACACTAAGCAACTTGACACTGTCACTTGATGAAACAAGATACAGAGGAGATGATGGCGATGATACGAAGAGTAGCCAGAACGGTTCCACCAACTCTAAGACTAGTAAGGAGGCCAGAACAGAGCTTTTGACAAGCACCACGTAAGGCAGATGATTTTTGCTGGCTGTTGGTTTTGGTAAGGTTGAAAGGAATGTCCAGTGTCAATAGGGGGAGAAGATATGACATGATATGAGAGCCGCAGAATGGAATGAGGGACATCTAGGGGATCACATTTGATCCACACTTCCCGGCTATGTCGTTTAATGGCGAAGTGAACTCAGAAGTCAGAAGTGTGTGTGGTTGTGAGAGAGAGAGAGAGATAGAGAGAAAGGTTTGTTAGAGTTGTAGGTTTTAGCAACGATATCAGCTTCTTATGGCCATGTTAGTCATCAGGAGGGGCAGTAGTAGGGAGTGACAGTGACAGGCACTGGAATTTGCAGTTTTGTCGAAACAAAAGATGCGCCTTATATTGAAGATGCATTCATTCATATCTAATCTGATTTTGAATTCAGATACATTAATAATTTCCCACTTTTCATTTCCAATCCGTAACCTCGATCCCAACATCTTCCACGATCCGATCTTGGGAGAGCCAAAGCCTTGGCCAATGGATAACTGATCGCGAATCCACCTCCACCAAACCCCATACCAAAACACCTTATGATGTTAGTGAGTGGAACATCAGGCTAGAAATTCCGCTATATGCTTTTTTTTGACAGGAAAAGACGATCATTTCATTCCAATGAAGCAAACTGTTACAAAATTACAGTTGGGGGCAATCCCATTGAGAAGATAAATCCAAGACTCAGGGAAAGACCCTCGGGCCATCTGTTTAGCCACCCAATCTGCTTTTTTGTTTCCAGCACGAGGAATAAACCTAATCGAAATAGCTTGGTGCGAGCGTAGAAGCTTGATTGACGAATCTAAAATAGCCACACAGTCCCAAGGCCACGGGTTAGGAGTATTGTTGAGAATATCAACCAAGACTTTGCAGTCAGAGGAGATCCGAACCGGCCCTTGAAAGGAGGAAGCAAGGGAGATCGCCTCAAAGATAGCAGAAGCCTCTGCCGCAACAGGGGAAGAAACCAAAGTCGGGCCAGCCTTCCCTTCAGTAACAGATCCATGAGTATCAATGATGACGATATCATAAGCCGCCGTCCGGGTCTCATGCAAGAAGGACCCATCACGGTAAATATCCAAGGGATGTTCACAAGACGGTGGAATTGAGCTTGCCGCTATATGCGCTACATAACTTTTTAGTCTTGGGACTGCAATGTATTGCAGCCTTATGAATTTTGACGGAACATCATTTTTCCTTAGGATCTCCCCTGCCAGTGCCACAAGATGGGTAAATATCCCTATTAAAACTTCTGCTTAGATTAATATTTTGGTTATTATTCTTGGACCTTTGTGAATGCTATCCTTATATTCTCCTAATTGTGCCTGAACTGAAATTGTCTGCCAAGAATCTTTAGAAACATTTATGCTTTATTGAAAAAATATTTTCAGGACTTTTAAAGCCGCAAACACATACACAAAACTTTAGTTAGAATTACTTTTCATCTTAAATAGTTTTCACCTTGAATAAGCCACACAATCATATTCCAAACTCAGATATGAAGTTAAGAAGTTCTCCAAGTTTTCTTGCCAGAATGCACTTCATAAAAAATGTTCAGCAAACTCAAAGTCTTCAATAAAAACTAGAAACTCAATTTGGATTGAAAACCTTTATTGCTAAATTCCCCTTAGTTGGAATTCTGTGGGAATTGGAATTTTCTAGCACCGCATCGCTGCCTGGAAACGACCCTGCCGTTACACAACAGCTAGTTTGTAATGGCAGGATCGCCAAGTGGCGATGCGCTGCAACGGACAGAATTCTGACTGGCAGCCAGCGATGCGCTGGCTGGGTGGCGCATCGCTGCCTGGCCAGCGCATAGCTGGCTGCCAGTCAGATTGTGCTATTTTTGGACTTATTTACGCATTTGGCTACTGACGGTACATATTTTTTAAAATTGTGCTAGAAATACCCCCCATTTGATCCATTTCTTCACACCTTCTCATCCTCTCTCAATTTCATTTCCAATCTATTAAGATAATTTGTTAATTAGTTGATTGAGTAGCTTTCATTAACTAGCCATTATAATTTTTGTACGCTAATAATGTCAAGTTTTTTGTAGGTTCGTAGCAATTGTCAATCCCCGTTCAAAAATTTTCGTTTGAAGAAGGCGTACACCCTCAATCGAAAGGTAGCACTACTAACAATAGTATCCAATTGTAATGTGTGTTATGATGTTACTTGATTACGTACGTTTTCGTAAGTAAATGTGTTTTAACTTTGATTACGTACATGTAATTGTAGATGGATTACATGTTCGGAGAGGTGCCATATGGGGTACGAAGTGGTAGTCCCGAGGATCCTTCAATTTTATGGGGTGATGCTGAACGACATCGAGCATCGGGAATTTTCGAAGTTCAGGTCAGTAACTTTAATATTATTAAGAGCAAATTATAATTACTTATATTGTAATGGTAGGAAATTATTTGAATAATAGAAGTAGTAGCCAAATTATAATTACTTATATTGTAATGGTAGGAAATTATTTGAATAATAGAAGTAGTAGCCAAATTATAATTACTTATATATTGTAATGGTAGGAAATTATTTGAATAATAGAAGTAGTAGCCAAATTATAATTAATTATATATTTCAATGTTATTTATATTTCAATGTTACTTATATTTACATGTTATTTATATTTACATAGTATTTATATTTGAATGTTATAGGGTTCACTCAAACATTGAGTAGTAGTTATTAATTTGCTTACATCTTTTCCCTTCAACTATTAGGACCCACACATATGACGCTTAATTGTCGTCATTCGAAGAAGATTGTAAAGTACGATCCTAGGCTCGAGCTTTACCTTGCCCCCATCAGTCTAGATAAGTTGACTGCCTGCCTGGATTTTACCCTTGATCCTGAGCTGATCACCGCATTGGTCGAGAGGTAGCGTCCCAAGACTAGTACTTTTCACCTGTACCACGGTGAGGCGACCATAACGCTAGAGGACGTGTACTTTCTGACCGGTCTGAGCGTCGATGGTATGCTAGTGGAGTCGCAGAGGCGCCTTCCGACTGCAGATTCGGATCTGCAGCAGTACGTGCTGGAGCTTCGTGGGAAGAAACCATCTGCTGATGACCTGTCTGCTGGAAGAGTGAAGATGACGTGGTTGCATAACCACTTCGGCACCATTAGGGCAGACGCCGATCCTCAGACTATCGAGCAGCACTGCCGTGTATACATTCTGGACTTCTTTGACAGCTGTATCTTCGCTGATCGATCTGGATCTCACGCGCCCCTCTTCTTCCTTCCACTACTAGAGGACATGAGCGAGATAGGCGAGTACGCATGGGGGGCTGCCGCACTTTCATGGCTATATAGGGAGCTGGGCCGGTGTGCTTTCTGCATAGAGAGCAGCCCTTCCCGCGACCACATAGGTGACATTGGAGGTTGGATGGCACTGGTTCAGGCGTGGGCCCTTGAGAGATTTACGTCCATTGCGCGTCGAGTCTACAAGAGTCGACATATTACACCGACACACTCCCCCGTTCCACGTATGCCTAGGTTGGTCTTCGACTTAGTATTTCATGTTCATATTTCATTCCACCTTATCAAGTGCTATGAATGACGTAGTTCATTCCACATTTTTTGCAGCTGGAAGGACTGGTATCACGCAAAGACCAGATACATCCTTATAGGGGGTACCGCCAGCTGTTTGACGATGGGACTCCATTTGTGGTATTGTGTTGGTACCGAGTCCCTCTCATTTTGTCGTTCAATGTATGGTTCGTAGTCGTCTAATTTATAAATTTGTTCTATGTAGTGGTGTCCATACTCGGCGGACCGTGATCATTACAGTCCAGGGACATTCCCCATTTATCGCATCGTCGCACCACTCATCTGCTTCTTTAGTTGCATGTGGCATAGACCAGATAGAGTGTTGCGTCAGTTTGGGATGGATCAGCCTGTCCCTACTTATGATCAGCCGATGGGTGAGGTCATTAGTAACCTCGAGGTGACACAACGCGGGTGCCATCACAGAGATGTAGTCGCTAGATTTTCTAGATATCGTCAGATGTGGTCCGTTCGTTTTGACCACGTGGCTTCGGGTCCATGGCTGCGTGCAGAGGAGAGGGAGTCATTTCACTTCCACAGCGAGTACGAGCAGTGGTACCATGGCATCACCAGACGTACAGTGTCTCGACGAGGAGCCGTGGAGCAGTCTCTGGTACGTGTTAAGCACATTGTCATATTGAGGGAGTCCTTTCACAATTCTTACAACTACTTGAAGTTATAGCTTTCTTGTTATGTGTTGTAGGTCGATGGGATCGAGCGGCTATATGTGACGACCGGCCAGTCACATATCACGCCTCAGGAGCAGCAGGAGATGCATTCTACATAGCGGTCCATGATGCATGCTTCCGGCGGGATCCAGAGGTCTGAGTCTAGGCATCCTCCTAGGGCACCGCGACAGGCCACACACCGACGACATCCAGAGTACCCAGTGCCTGATCCTCCAGCTGCCAGGATTCCTACGGTGCGTAGGGTGCGCCAGCATGTTGATGTCCCACCCGTCCCTCGTTTGTGGGAGCCGACATTGCCGCAGTGGGATCCACAGCAGCAGCAGGCCCGCTACTTAGAGCACTATCCGTTCGACACGGTTGGAGACGCGACTTTTGATTATATGGGGAGTCAGGACTACACCCAGTCGCAGGACTACACACAGCATCAGGATTACACACAGCCTCATGACCACACCCAGGCGTTTGGGCAGCCATTCACCACTCCTCACATAGGCGCTTCTACATCTTACGCAGGTCCATCCGGGTCTCAGTATGTCACACCACCCGTAGTGATATATGAGGCATCGTTCGATGATGATGATGCTCCCCCCGGCGACGGGCAGCATGGATATGGACTGAGGCGAGAGCCTACACAGAGGATGTGCGCTACTGGATGACATGAGTTGGGGGCACATTGGAGGGCACAAGGTCTGCGTAGGGGTCGAGAGGGTAGGGGTCGAGAGGGGAGGGGTCGTGATGGAAAGGGTCGTGAGTAGTTATGGTAGTGCTTGTTTATTTCATTGTATTTCATTGCACGAGGTCGACATTATATTTCATTGTACTTCATATTTATTTAAACATTTAGTTATGACTGACATGATATGTTATCTTATGAGTTCACAACACCACATAAATGAATTTTTGCAACATATAATTGATCACACACTTCAAAAAAAGCTGCAGTTGTTCACATAGACAGATATATTTTTTGCAACATATAATTGACAACACACGTGATAAAAGCTGCAGCTCCTCATAAAGTCAACCAATAATAGACCACTCACTGATGTAAGGTCTGCAACATATAATTGATCACACACGTGAAAAAAGCTGCAGCTCTTCACAAAGACATCCAATAATTGACCACACACTCTTCCAAAATAGTCTGCAACATATAATTGATCACACACATGGAAAAAGCTGCAGCTCTTCATAAAGACAACCAAGAATTGACTACACACTGATGTACTGTCTTCATGACATTATATAGAGGCATGAGTCCACAACCACCATACTCACTCTTCCAAAATACTTGAAACCTACTTCCATTCTCAATTTCTTCTGACCAGACATAATGAATTTCACGTTTTGGCTCCGATGGGATGGCGACATAGTACACGGACAACACGGTGGGGTGTGCTACAGCGGGGGGAAATTATGTCACCTCAAAATGACGAGGCAACCTTCACTACAACATGCATGTCCAGTTTTCTTGCGAAAGATGGGGGTAGGAGCTTCGGCGGTGTTGAGGACTGTCATGTATCGATGTCCAGTCTTTGCGAATGACCAAATTGTCGCACACTACCCACTCATTCTTGATGACGTTACTGGGTTGGAGGTTATCTACAACATGATGGCGACCCAGTCAGACTACCGAGTCACAGAGCTATACTTTGAGTTCGACCACTGTGGGACGCCGATCCAAGGAGAATCTATATTCATGGGTGACGGAGCGAGTGCATGTTATAGTGGTCAGAGCATTCAGAGCAATCAAACACATCCGGGACAATTGCGTGGAGCTAGCAGGCAAGAAAGTACGGTAGCGCACTTGGGAAATGAGACCGAAGGAGACTCATCAGAGAGCGACGTCAACTCGGAGCAGGACCAAACATATGTATCTGAGCCGGACATTGAAGCTCAACCCTTTGTGGATGCACAACCACCGAGAGACTACACCCCCCGAGCCATTTCACAAATTTACTAGAAGATATCGGTGAACTGATGACTACAAGCAACAACGAGTACGGCATTCATAACGTTCCACGGTGGCACATTGACGGGTCAGGGTTTGCGATTGGGCAACAATTTGAAAGCAAACTTGTGGCTCAAACTAGTCTGAAGCAATATGGACTCAAGAACAACCGCATGTTATGCACGACACGGTAAAACAATTTAATCCGACCCATCTGTGTTTGGGCAGCCAGAACAACATCAGTCGAGCCAGCTGGACGTCAATGTCATAGCTGATGCAGTCACGCCCTTTGTCCAAGCACGCCCCCATGTTCGGATCAAACTTCTTCAGACAGAGATATATACTATGTACGGACGACAAATTTCATACAAGAAGGCATGGAACGGCAAACAGCGCGCCATGGAGCGGATATATGGTAATTGGGAGGAATCATACAACGAGTTACCTACCCTAATGAAGGCAATACAAGATCGGAACTATGAGACGCAAGTTGAATTCGTCACGAAAGAAATCACAATGGATGATGGAGATACAATCACCCAATTTGACCGTGTATTTTGGAGTTTCGCCCCGTTCATCAAAGGTTTCACACATTGTCCTCCTGTGCTAGTCGTCGACGGTACCTTCATGACAGGAAAATACAAGCACACACTACTCATGGCTAGTTCGTTCGATGGTAATAAGAACATCTTCACTGTGGCTTTCGCAATTGTGGACGTTGAGAGCTAGGAAACTTGAGAATGGTTCTTTGATTGCATACAACGGCTAGTGACACAGAGACGCAGAGTATGTGTCATATCCGACCGACATGCGGGCATCGTGAGTGCAATGGAGAAAATCAGATTTGGATGGCATTGGCGGTGGTGCGCCCGACACTATGTAAGCAATTACAACAAAAGCGCCAAGAACTCAAAACTCAAAAGTCGCCTTATGAATTTAGGTAAGTATCATGACACTCCACCAATTACTTAACAAGTTCAGCGTACATCATTGTAATCCATTCTCCCTTACCTGAAGCTAAACGCCGGTCCTTGAGAAAGTTCATAAGGGGGGCAGCAAGATTCGCAAGGAACGATCCCGCGAATAAAAAGTGGGCGCTTGAAGATCAATTGTATTGGTCAAGAGCCGTAGACGCTCAACACGACGGGGCACGATGGAACCAATTGACATCAAACATGGCGGAGAGCGTGAATGGGCATTCAAGTCAATCCGGGCTTTCCCAGTTGCAGCTTTGGTGGAATCCACTTTCTACAGGCTGCAAACGTATTTCGAAGATCGACGGAAGAGGGTTCGAGAAGAACAGGCGGCCGGTGCAATCTGGACGAAGAAGTGTCTTTCTCGCCTGCAGAAAAGAGTGAATAAGGCCACTTCCCACATAGTGAGGCAATTCGATTATGATGCTGGCTTATTCGAAATACAGACGGCGATAAATCGCAGCAACGGAAAGGGAAATAATAGGCAAGAAGTTCGCTTGGACTACGAGGAGGGGGACAGTCATTGCTCGTGCGACAAGTTCCAACAGCTAAAGATGCCTTGTTCACATGCTGTGGCCGCATGTAACTCCGCGAATCAAGATCCCTTATACTACGCCAACGCCCATTACAGGTTGGAAACAGTAAGACAGATATACGGAAGGAGTTTCCTCCCTATCGGCTCGAAAGAGGACTGAGAGCCACATGGAGGGCCTAAGGTGATGCATGACCCATGAAGGGTTAGGGAGATGGGGCGACCACGACATTCTCGCATATGCAACGAGATGGACTGGGTTGAAGATATTGAGCCTCACTGCAGTTACTGCCAGCAAGAAGGGCACAATAGGAGGACGTGCCCACGTGCGAGGCGAAGCAGCAGAAATCCAAACCCTAGAAGGAACGGTTAATTGCACTATTAAGTTTAAGGGTCTTTGCATTGTTATCATGTACTAGTTTTTCCAATGTTTGTTTAACTTTTAGTACTTCAATCTTTGTTGTTAGTGTCATGTTTCATTTTCAATGTAATGTTTGGTTTCTTGTTGTACTATGAAGTTTCTTTTATTAATATTCCGAGCTTGGTAGATGACTGCTTGCTGCTTAAAATTCTAAGTTTTGTGTTTGAGAGAGGTGTGGTGAAAAACTTCATCTTCCAAGGGGTATTTACACTAAAAATGGGGCAGTTAGGGTTTCTTCAAACCCAGGCAGCGCATAGCCTACCAGGCAGCGCATAGCTGGCTGGGTTTGAATAAACCCTAACTGCCCAGACTGACGGAGGGAAACGGAATTAGCTTTGGGAAGACGGCCAGCGATGCGCTAGCTGGGTAGCGCATAGCTTGCTGGCTGCCAGTCAGATTGTGCTATTTTTGGACTTATTTACGCATTTGGCTACTGACGGTACATATTTTTTAAAATTGTGCTAGAAAATTCCAATTCCCAAATTCTGTCCCGGAGAGAGCCGAAGCAAGGATTAAAAAATCCAAAATTGGTCTTGTTTTCGGTAAATTTGGAATCCAATGATCCAAGAAAGGATCAACTAAGGTTCCCCAACAAATTTTTCAACTAAGACCTTCATGAAGTAATTCTCTAACACGAAGAGTACTCCTTCATGCCTAGACTAATTTTTATATGTCTAATCTATGAGCCATATTACTCGTGAGTTTTTTATTTTTGGCAAGCCAAGTAATGCATTACCTCGTGAGCTTTTAGAATATTATATGTGATGACTCGTCCTTGTACGAAACTATTTTGGGTTGAGCTAATGATAGAGAGAGACACCATTCCTAGACGACCTAACAAGATCTTTAATATTGCTTTACAAAGAACCAAATATAGGCCAATTGATCAAAGTTGGTTCATAGATTCAAATTCTCGACCTTGCGTAGTAACTTAATCCAAGTGTGTTAAAGGAAAGCACTAGTGAAACCATATGATCCTGGAACCTTATTGGATCCAATTACAAAAATTACATCCTTAATTTCTTGACTTGTTACCAGTGCAATAAGATAAATATTCGTTTCATTTTAGACTTTTCATCCTCGAGAACATGGAAGCAACAAGTTATGAACTCTCGACGAAGGAATTGGAGATTTAACAAGTTTTTTTTTTATAAAAAGAGACTGTAACTTCTCGGCGTTTAAGCGGCGGTCTAATATTAAAAAAAAATGAAACTTGCATTTCAATTTTTTTTTGTATAAAAAGAGACCCTAACTTCTCAATGGCAGTCTAATATTAACAAAAATGAAACTTGCATTTCTTCTCTTTAATCCGACTCCAAAATGAATGGAGTGAAGCCAACCCTAACTTCTCAAAAGCAACCTCCAATTTTTTCTCTTTCGTCAATCTTTCTTTCGACTTAAACCGTGTTTACCTTGAACCTTGTTTAACTTGAACTTTGTTAGGTTCGATATTAATATTAAGTATGATATTGCAAACTATTTATTATAATTTATTAGTTTTGGTAAAAAAGATGCCAGACAGAGACTCACCGCCCGCCTAACGCTTTCTTGAACCTCGCAATCAAATAGTGTCATTTCGTTTACAAAGGAAAGGATTTCAATAAATTGCAATAAACTGTAAATACCAGAACCAGGAAACAAACCAAACCATGATGAAACACATGCAGAATGAAGTAACAAATATGATGATGATTCAAGCAATGGAGAAAAACTGAACAAGGAGAAATCATTATGTATGTACCAAACACATCTCTCTATACAATCAGCACTCTCCTTTCACTTGGTTGTAAAGCGGACAAACAAACCAGTAACAGAGCTTGCTTCCTATAGCCCAAAGAAGAAGCTAATCCCTCCCTGCAATTACAAAATGTGATGCCATGATAAGACGCAACATCAAACACATTGGACAGGAAGAAGCTAACTTGAACAACAAGCTAACTCGAGGATACGAAGTTGAGATGAAAATGACAGCTTAGAGACACATGTATGTAGTTTCCACACATTACTAGATAATAATATTTTTGACAAACCTGCTGCCCTCGTCATGAGTTATCGTCGTCCCATGTCAGACGTGGCCCTGGTGTCATGCATTTCAGCCAATGGATTCACGATTAATCCATCGCGGCGCTCAAGGCGTATCCTACCGTTATCTATGTTGAAGCTTTCACGACTGCTTCTCCTTAAGCCTCTAGGATGAATGCCGGAAAATCTTGAATGGGAAATTGGATTGTGGTCCTCAGCTTTTCTCCATAACTTGGAGCTCAAATAATCTACACCTGGTATTCGGCAGCATGAGGTTCCATGACTGTTGGCCATCCTCCCGTTGGATACGGCTAAGTCATAAGAGATCTCATCCAGTGCCAACTCAAGGCCATGAACACGTGTTTCTAGAGAATTCATTCCGTTTTGGGAACTCCCAATGAATCTCTGCATGGAAGCAAAGCCCAGAAATGTAAGCACAAACTAGAGCTACACATAGCTGAGACATAGATAGCATTACAAAAATCATCCACTGCACAAAGGGAAGCAACTGCGTAAAGCTTCACCAAATACAACAGCAAAAACATTGAATGTGAACTGATTAGCATCAGTGAGATGCTTATGTACTTGCAAATCAAATAACTTCTAAACTCTCAAATTATGTGCCTTTAGATCGTTACGATGAAGAATTCTCAAAGGAGTGCAAGATTCAGAACGTGCATAACTAGAAATGACAACATGCCAAGATACCTTGGTACCTCACTTGAGCAAATGAACCAGGTGATGGTTTTCCTGTTCTGATTGATGGAAGTACAGAAAACTTTCAAAAAGCCAGAGACGGATACTGAGGGTTGAACCCATTAGACAAGTATTGCATCCATTGTAACCATCAGGCACCAAATTATCATGTTTCTTAGTAACTATGAGAAGCTCATTTCTTCAGCATAGAAATAAAACTAACCTGTACAAGATCAAGAAGACTGGACTGCTGTCTTTCAATCTGAAGAAGTTGGCTGCGGATCAAAGTCAAATCTTCACCGTCTTTCTGATTGTTATGGTGATTCTCAACAGAATTACTAACAACTGTTGAGTTTCCATTGTCATCATGGGGAGCCACACGAGCCCCAGACTTGAAACCATTTGATTTGGCTGTTTTTTCATCAGAATTCCTACCAAAAAGAGCTCGCCGTGTTTCGGTCTTCGTAAGCCTTCTCTGAGCTGCATCATCAATTCTCCGTTTCATACTAGTATCATCATCAACTCCAGTAAAAGAACTGTCGGAAACTGTAACTTCGACTTCCCAGTCCAAGGGCTTCTTCCTGTTTACTTGTGGTTGGGTCATTGCCGGACTCTTTTTCTTGCCAGCACCCTTCAGGGGACCTCTTTTCCTAGAGGAGCCATTAGCAGGAGTACACACAGCTGATAAAGCACCTCTTGTTCTTGTTTGAGCACGTTCAGTACTAGGAGAGTAAAGCTTTCTTAATCCAGAAGGTGGATTTCGTCCATCAGCTGCATCATCTTCAAAACCACAACCAGAAAAGGTATGAAACAATGACATTCATTTACCGAAGAATTTCAGAAGCAAATCAAAGAAACTTGATGAACTTCCAAGCAGTATTAGAAACGAATAAAAGAGTTTATTGCTATAAGTGTTCAATCAAGCCATGGGAAGTCAAACGAATCTTGTTTCCAGAATACCAAACATATCATAAGTAGAAACTATTAGCATTTCATCTCTTTTTTTGCAACCTCTTGAAGAAGCCTGAGATCGAGGAGGTGGAGATGGTTCATCAGATACATCTGGAACCTGTTTCCACGCTTCTATCATTTGATTCATTGCTTCCCTGGCTGCTTTGACCTGCACAATCCAATCGTTCAAAAAACTGAAATCACAAATTGAAATTGGAAACCAGCATAAAAGTAAACAAATGAAGAGCGAAACCTTGTCAAATCTCCGTTTCTCGAAAACTATCAAGCAGTCACTCTTGAACTCCGATACGGAATCACTCTCCACGATTGCCAATCTACTAAGCGCTTCAGCGGCAGCTTTCCTAGCCGCCCAGTCCTGATGGCTCAGAAAACCGGTCAAGCACTTAACCAGGCCGCTCATCCCGCAGTATCCCCTCACTCCTCCTACTCCGATCACACTTCCTAGAACGACTAAACCGGCGCTCTTCGCCTTGTAAGTGTGGTTCTTCAACAGCCTCTCCAGCCTGGGAACGAGAGCCTTCCCCAACCTCCCAGGGTCTGGATCCGGAGCCGAATCGATCGCGGCGGCCAAACACAGAGCAGATCCGACCTGCGCGTTCAAGTCCTGTTCCGTGAATACAGCCTCACTTAGCGGCTTGAGGAAAGCGGAGGAGAACGGAGGCCTCGTCACGTTGGAGGAGAGAGAAGAGACGGCGGCGACGCACTCGGAGCGGATAGAGGAATCAAGGTCACGGAGGCGGCGAGTGAGGTACGTGATGATCTTAGGCAAGAAGGAAGAGAGTGAGTTGGAGTGGACGAGGGAGAGGACAGATAGGAGACGGAGGCATTGCTTCCGGACCAATGCCTTGTCGGTAGAGTCGGTGGAGAGGATGCAAGAGAGGAATGTCGGGAGAGTGACGCCGTCGAGCGTGGCAGCGACTGAATCAAGCTGATCGGTGGCGGATGTATAGGTGTCCCGGTCGGATAGCTTGGTGATCAGAGTGAGCACCTTCATCTTGAAGCTTTGTGCCATTTTTGTTTTGTTTTTTGTTTCGTATTATCTCTCTCTCTCTCTCTTTGTTTCTGTATAAACTCTTTTCTTCACTGTAGCTTAAAGGGAAACAGAATCGGAGGAGGGAAAGCGGATGTCGGCGGCAGCGGTGGTGCCGGGTGGATTGGAGGCAGCATTGCCGGTGGAGATTGACAGAGTGAGCGGTGGCACCGATTGCCAGGGAGGGAGGATGAGATCTTTCTTTTTATACTTACGAATTAAAGATAGAAAAAGGAAAGAGAAAGATGGATGTAGTGAGTAACGGTAAAGAGCCAGACGACGTCGTGGGGGGGACAGTTAGAAAGTAAAACGGCAGGCTTTATCGTCGTTGGTATTGAGTGATTAGTTTTATTTCTTTTTTCTAGTTTTCTTCTTAAGTTAACTTTACGCAATGGAGGATTTGTTGGAATAAAAAGGATTAGTTGGGAAGCATGTGGAAAAAAGGAAATGCAATGTCAATAATTACTAATATTTGAGTCTATGTTCTTTTTAGGGAAAATGGTGTTTTGCGCCCCTCTACTTTGCCAAGTTAACAAACAACCCCTATACTATGAAATGATCAATTTACCCCCTTCCTACTATGCCAACCTAACAAACAACCCCTTTCATCCAAATTTTCATCCAAAATTCCGTTAAGTGATGATTCACCAATATGACTCATCCACAATTAATGACTGTACATTGCCACATCAACGACTTTCATCCATCTCAACTAAACTAAAAAGAGAAAAATAAAAATTATAAAAAGAATTAAATTTAATTTATAAATAAAAAATAAAAAAAATATTTTTTAAAATATTTCCTGTATGGATTTTAATATTAAAAATGAAATAATTTTTTTTATAAAATAAATATAAATTTTTTTCTAAAAATAACTTTGAAAATTTAAATAAAAAATATTTACTAAATTTAATTGAAAAAATAAAAATTAAAAATCCATAAAAATTAAATATATACATTTTAATTTATAAATTTAAAATTAATATTTTTATTGCCTTTTGTACTAAAAATGCACTGTCATTAATGATGTGGCAATGTACATTCATTAATTGTGGATGAGTCATATTGGTGAGTCATCACTTAACGGAATTTTGGATGGAAATTTGGATGGAAGAGGCTGTTTGTTAGGTTGGCATAGTAAGAGGGGGTAAATTGATCATTTCATAGTATAGGGGGCTGTTTGTTAACTTGGCAAAGTAGAGGGGGGCAAAGTACTATTTTTCCTTCTTTTTATAATAATATTTTTTTTTTGGTGACAAGTAAGGGCATCCTTACATAATATTATTAGGGATCAAACGAGTGGTACAACTATCCACAACGTCAAAATTAAGCCAGTACAAAAGGATCTATCATGAGCATCCAAAACATGTATCCCATAACCAAGGGAAATGACCAAAATTGGCAAGGTAGTCCGCTGCATAATTAGCTTCGCGGCAAAGTACCATTTTCCCTTCTTTTTATAATAATATATCCTTCAGAGGTGGGTACTTTTATATGTTTTGTGAAAAAAAAAAATTAGAATCATCGGGGAGATTTTATCATTTTAGTATTTTACTAACCAAAAAGTTTTTTAGGCTACTTAATTTCTTTTTAAAATATCTTTTTAATACGACTTTTTTATATGTAAGTATGTTTTTAAGAAATTTCCATTTAAAATAAAGAGATTTTTAATGTTTTAGTTGGATGTGAAAGACATTTATTTCTTAGCAAAAAAATGTCTGATACTATTTATTATCTCTTCATTTACGGGATTTTATTCATGTAAGTTCTTCCCATCTTTCTTTACCAGATAATTACTTGTTTTTTTTTTTTTTTTTTTGTTTATGTTAGCTTGTGTCTACTATTCAGTATTGTTTTGGCATTTTGAGCTCTTGAAACAACAACATCTACATCCAAGTGGAGACAACTAGAATTTTCTTGCAGGAATACAACAAGGATCCATACAATAGATTTGCAGCTGATACAATAGCGTCAATTGACTTATGTGTTCTGCAACTTCCTAAAATAGCTAGTAAATGCTTAGAATGGTGTTGCCGCTGACTAGGTATGGTATGTGTCATTTATCATGGAAATTGTGACTTCTGTTTTCTTGATTATAAACCAGCTACATTTCTTACAAATCTTTTCATAGAATTGTTACAAAAGTAGGCAACCCTATGCCACTACATGACAATTTTTAAGCTCATGTTAGTTAATCTTGTTTGCATGTTATCAACCAGTTAGTCTGTAACCTTAAATTTTTTAAGGTACCTGCATGTCGCGTGATAATTATCTGGATGGTGGGAGAGTATAGCCTTGTTGGGGATCTAATTCCTAAAATGCTAATTATTGTGCTCAAGTATCTTGTTTGGAGTTTTACTTCAGAAAGCTCAGAAACAAAGCGTCAGATTGTAAATATGGTTGTCAAGGTAATATCAAAGCCCTCATTCTACACCTTCCCCTCTTCATTCAGCTAGTTTTACTAAAATGCTGAAATATGAATCAGACGAGATTAAACATGGGTGAAATCAGAATCATAGTTTTTAATCGTAAAATCGTAAGATTTTATGAACTACTATCGAAACATTTAGGTCAACAACATATTAAGAATAAATATGTAATTAAACCGAACATTCTCATGTTTCATATCTATGTTATTTGAATTGGTGAGACGAAAAAGAAGACCATTACCCAGCTTTGAAAAGACTAGATAAGAAAAAAAATGTCGTCTCTTAAGCAGTCATTCGAGGAAGTAATAATTAAATTTTAGACATTTTTAGTAATAACTTCTAACTTAATTAATCAAAATCTCAAAACAAAACCAATTTAATTTAACTGTCTTTGTTCTAACTTATATATAGTTGTACAAACTGGTAATTTTCCCTAGAAAGTGAAATCGTAAAATCAAGAAAAATTGTTGATTTTATAAGATTCTAAGATTTTGATCAAGATTTTACTAGATTTTACGGCCCATAAATTTTGCGTGGAATCAAGATCGATATAGACCAGTGAAATCTTAAAATCGTAAGATTTTAAGATTAAAATCAGAATTTTGACTACATTGATTATAACCATATTTCAACATTTTAGTAACACTAGCAGAACGAAGAGGGGAAGTTGTAGATAGAGGGCTTTGATATTACCTTAGTAACCATATTTAGAATATGAAACTTTGTTTCTAAGCTTTTTGAAGTAAAACTCCAAGCAAGATACTTGAGTACAATAATTAGCATTTTGGGAATTAGATCCCCAACAAGGTTAAGGCTATACTCTCCCACCATCCAAATAATTATCGCATGGCCTGCAGGTACCTTAATAAATTGTTGACTTCTCTCCGAAAGAGTTCTATTTGTGTTGGTCGTCGGCCACCTGGCCTATCGATCCTTTTGGTCGTCGACTGTTGGCCTCCTGCCGGTCGATTTTCTCTCGTTTCTTGTCTTTTCTCATTAGTTTCCTCTTTCATGTCTTCTGTGTCTCCCTCGGGAGAGATTAAGAGCTGGGTGGATCTTTTTGACATCCCAAAAGACCTTTCCCTTCGTTTCATCGAGCCGAAGGTGGTTGACGGGGTTTTTCAGGTGCCCATATATGTTCTTGATGATGGACAAAAAAGGCTTACTCTTTGTTTGGTAGTCAATTTTCTGGGGATCCGCCAAAAGATCGTGACCTTCATATTGTGGCTAATCGGTTATGGGGGCGCGATTGTTTATGCCGGGTTTTTGTTATCCCAGATAGCAACGATAAGCTATTCATGTTCCAGTTCCCTTCCATTGATGTTGCTAATTGGGTGCTTTCAAGTGGACCGTGGCATATGGCGAATGTCCCTGTGGGGTTCCGTAAATGGTCCCCAGGGTTTAAGCCAACTCCTCTGGTCACAAAGTTTGCTCCCATTTGGCTTCTTTGTCGTAACATCCCGATTGATTTGCGTACTGCGGAATTCTTGAGTATGGTTACGAGTGCCATGGGGCAACCTTTGAACATAGACATAGTATCCAGGGTTGTAGTGGGGCAAGATGTCATTAAAGCTTGTGTCCTGGTGTGGCTGATAGGCCTTTCCCTGCTACCTTGGATTTCTTTGTTGAGGACGAGGAGAGAATTACTATATCAGTTGATTATCTAAACCCTCCAAAAGTTTGTTCAGTTTGTAAGAGTTTTGGGCATCTATCGGGCACTGTAATGGCGCTGGGAATGTCACTCGCTGGGTTGCGAAGCAGGTTCATGTGGCAGGTACCTCTCCTGTCTCTGATGACACGGAGGTTTCATTATTGGCTGAGTCTGCTTCTGAGGTTGCTACTCTAGAACCTCAAGCTCTAGTGAGTCCGGCTAGGTTCAGGGTTCTTAGGTGACTGGGGTGAAGGCATCTGATGGCCCGAATGCCACACTGAAGGCCCTGTCCCAGAAATCCAAATTGGATCTTCATCAGTTTGGCTTCTATTCTCGGTTAATTCTCCTGCCAATCAAGGGGATGATTCAGGTTTTCAGAATGTAAAATGCTCAGCTAAGTTTTCCATCCCTAAGCCAGACTCGATTATTGTAGCAGGGAATGCTTATGGGGTTCTTAGTCTGAAGCTAGTTATTGAGGTTGAGCCGGTATCACTCCCTAAGAGGAGGTCTCGTTGACGTAGAGGTAAGGGAGGAGCTTCTGCAGCTCCTATTGCCCTTGCGCAATGAACATCCTCTTTTGGAATGTGCGAGGGCTCAACAATCTTCGTAGGCAGGTTATGGTTCTAAATCATATTAGTTCTCATAATTTGGATTTGGTTGTTACATTGGAAACAAGAGTGCGTGTGGGTAATGAGAAGGACATTCTCGAAACTAATTTCATGCATCTTTCTTTTTATGGTAACTATTAACATGCTTCTTTAGGTCGTATTTGGCTCCTTTGGAAGACTGATCTCAATCTGATTGTTCGGCAGACTTCAAATCAATTTATAAAATGCACTGTTGATTACAAAGGTTTCCAACTCGTCCTCAGTTTTGTTTATGGTTCGAATAGTGAGAATGACTGCCGTCTCCTTGATACTTCTTTGTTGGTAAGGGTGATTACGAACTCTCCTTGGTTAGTCATTGGTGACTTTAATGCCATCCGAGGTTTGAAAGATGCTTCGAATTAGATCAACCTTAACTCTAGCATGAGAGATTTTAATGAATTCATTGACAAAGCCTGGCGGCTTGAGACTCCTTTTGTTGGTCCTTTATTTACTTGGACAAACAAGCATGAGGTCTCGCCCATCTCTCGTCGTTTGGATCGAACACTTGTCAATGAGGAATGGTTTACCTCATTCCCTCAATTCAGAATCTCTGTTATCCCCCCATTTTTGTCTAATCATTGTGGAATCCTTATTAACTTGGATATTACTGTCAAGTCTTATCCAAAATCCTTTAGGTTCTTTGACTTCTGGACTTCTCACAAGGTTTTCCTGGATTGTGTTCAGTGCTCTTGGAATCTTCCCACCCTTGGAGATCCTATGCTTTGTCTCTTAATAAAGCAAAGGCCCCTTCGTTTCTCACTTAAAGAGTTCAATAGGCTCCATTTTGACAAAGTTGGATAGAAAGTGAAGGATGCCTTAGCTGAGCTTCATCGTATTCAGTTCTAGTTGTTTTCAAACCCTTCGAGTAATTTGGTTTCTAGTGAAAAGGCTACGTTACATACTTTTCTTACTCTTCAAAAAGCAGAGGAAGGGTTATTTTGGCAGAAGTCTCGTATTCTAAGTATAACTGACGGAGACCAAAATACTGTTTTTTTCACCGGCCAGTCAAACTTCGAACGACTTTTAACACTATGAGGCAAATCACTTCTGCAGATGGTCAGGTTTTCACTGATTCTGATCTTATAATTTCGGAGTTTGTTAACTTTTATAAACTCCTTCTTGGCACAGAAGACCCATTAGTCTTCCCTCCCTCAATTGAGTAGCTTTCAGGGATTCTTGATAAGTTTGTTTCTCCAGATCATAGTATCTCCTTTGCAAAGAAGTTACTCGAGAGGAAGTGAGAAAGGTTATATTTCATATGAATGGAGATCGTTTCCCTGGTCCTGATGGGTTATCTGCTACCTTTTACAAGAAAGCTAGAGGAGTGATTGAAGAGGACTTTGTAAACGTCGTCCAGAGTTTCTTTCATGGATCTGGTATGATTATTGTGCTTAATGTTACATCTTTGACGCTTATCCAAAAATTTGCGAGTCCCTCGCTGGTTCGTGAGTTTCGACCTATTTCACGCTACAATTTATTTTAAAAATGTGTAGCAAGAATCCTTTCCTCCAGAATGCAAATGGTTATCCTAGATATTATATTAGTTCCTCTCAATCGGGGTTTGTTAAAAACAGGAAGATTCTGGACAATATCTTGCTGGCTCAGGAATTAGTTCGCACTTATAAACATGATGTTTCTCCTAGATGTACAATCAAGGTCGACCTGATGAAGGCCTTTGACTCTATGAACTGGGGATACCTTTTTAATGTTTGAAGGCTATGAAGTTCCCTGAACTGTTTATTGGATGGCTTCGCTCTTGTCTTGCTTTTGCTTCTTACAGTAAATCTCTGAATGGGGGGATACATGGTTTCTTCCCAGCGAAAAAAGGGGTTCGTCAAGGTGGCCCCTTGTCGCCCTATCTATTCGTAATTGCTATTGAGGTATTATCACGTCTCTTAGATATTGCTGGGCGAAAGTGTATTTGGCCTTATCATCCCCAATGTTTGAAAGTTCATCTCACTCATCTGGCTTTCACTGACGACTTGATGATTTTCACAGATGGAAGATATTATGGGAATTGAGGTAATTTGTGGTATTTTGCAGGATGGTCAGGGCTTTGAGTGAATCTTGAAAAGTGTGATATCGTTAGCGCAGGTATCCTCGACACTGCTCTTCTTGCTATGAGTTCACTAACGGGCTTTAAATTGGGATCTCTGTCTATACGTTATCTGGGACTGTCTCTGATTGCAAACAAACTGAGAGTCCGAGATTTTGATACTCTTGTACAGCGAATCACAAAAAGAGTTTAGGGGCGAAATGCAAAAACTCTTACTTTTGCGGGTCGACTGCAGCTTGTCAATTCGGTCTTGCTTAGTCTTGCTCAATATTTGATGAGTGTTTTTCTGCTCCCGGCTAGTGTTATTAGAAGAGTCCAACAAATTTATTGTTCCTATATTTGGGGAGGAGATGGCTATTCAGGGCATAAAGCCAAAGTCTCGTGGGAGGAAATTTGTTATCCCAAGAGAGAGGGTGGCCTTGGTCTTCATAACCTTAGGATTTGGAACCAATCCTTAGTGTTCAGACTTCTTTGGGACATATTCGCAAGTCAAGGATCCATTTGGGTAACCTGGCTACATCATTATAGAATCAAAGGGTGCTTCCTGGAGACTCTTAATGCAGGAGTAGGCTCTTGGGTTTGGAGAAGACTTCTAAAGCACATAAATATTTTCCTCACTCATTTCGCCCTTATTGATTCTATAGGGTATTGGGATGGGATTGCTTACTCTAAGCTTCCTATATCAACTATCTGGAATTCTCTTCGAGTTACTCGGCCTGTTGTTGATTGGTACTATCTCGTCTGGGGGCAAGGGAGTATACCCCGAAATAGTTTATTTGCTTACTTGCTCATCAAGGGGAGACTGTCTACAAAGGACAAACTTCTTAAATGAGGCATCTCTGTTGTGTGTTGTGTGATGATAGCCATGATGAGTCTCATTCTCAATTATTTTTTCAGTGCAGTTACTCCTCTACGGTTTACTGTCAGATTCTTAGTAGGCTCTCTGCATCCTTGAATCTGGATCTTCAGAGTTCTATTGCGAGTTACAGTCATCTAGCTGCACAAAACAATTGTCGTGGAATTGTTGCTCACTGTGTTTTGGGTTTGATTATTGCTCACCTTTGGAAAGAGCGCTGTGGGCGACTCTATGACAGACCCCATTCGAATGCTGTTGCGCTTACTAAGGCTATTCTCTGAGAAGTTAGTTTCTTGGCTCTCGGAAATTTATCTTTCTCAGCTGTTGTTAGTGCTAGCGGGGTTTCCTTACAATTTTGAGTTCTCTCTAGTTTCTGTATAGGATTCAGATTCCAAAGTTATGGAAAGTGTATATAACTTTGAGGTTTTGGATCTTTTGATCACCTCTCTATTTTCGAATGAAAACAACCTATTCATAAAAAATAATAATAATAACCTACAAAACAAGATTAACTAATTAAATCATGAGCCTCAAAAGTAAACGTCATATAGTGGCATAGGGTTGCCTACTTTTGTAACAATTATGTGAAAAGATCCTCAAGAAATGCAACTGGTTTATAATCACGAAAGCAAAATTCACAATTTCATGCTAAATGACACATACCATGCCTAGCCAATGGCCACATCAATTCCAAGCATTTACTAGCCATTTTAGGAAGTTGCATAACGCATAAGCCAATTGCAGGCTTGCAACTATTCTATCAACTGCAATCTCTTGTCTGGATCCCTAATGTAGTCCGACAAGAAGATTATGGTTGGCGCCACTTGGATGTTGATAATACAGAAGAAGACCTTTCTTCTCTTTTCATTTCGAACGATCTATTTTGTATTGGAATTTGTGTTACTTCTTGGCCCATTAGGTATGGTCTCACAGTCTGTTGCGGCCTGTCATTTATCCCTTAGTTTCTTTTGTCATCTTGTGTAATGAACTACATTTAATGGAATGAGAAGCAGAGGTGAAGGCATCTTTCCAGCCTTCTCCTTTCCAGAAATGTAATATAGTATCAGAGCAATATCGCTCACTTCCTTATTTCCCCTTTCTCTGACATTCTTCTAGCAAACAACAATGGTGGACGACGCCAAGACTGAACATTCTAGAAATTATCCTTCTCTTAAAGAATATCCTCTCACCGATCCTTATGGTGGAGAAAGTTTTGCACTACTACTAGTGCCAGAGAGGTTGGATGGTACCAACTATGACGACTGGAGAAAATTCATGTTTAGCTCGCTCGGATCTAAGAACAAAATTCCATCCATAGACGGCTCTCTCCCTATGCCACTGGCCACATATCCTCTCTATCAACCATGGGTATCCTGCAACACTGTTTTCCTTGGATGGCTCCGACTCTCTGTCACATACACCATACGAAAGTTACTGCTCAACTACAAAACTGTTGAGGAAGTATGGAAGAACTTGAAAAAATGATTCTCACAGGGAGATCTGATACGAATTCCAGAGCTGCAAGAAGAGCTATCAAATTTGAAGCAAGGTACAAGAACTATCTAATAATATTACACATTTGATTACTGTCTCGAATGATTTAATAGGTTATCAACCCATATCTGATTGCGATTTTAGTGGATCTATACATATTGACTGCAAGGTTTCATTGAAAATGGTTGAGTACCAAGAAACAAATTACATAATACAGTTTCTCAGGGGATTAAACAACAATTATAGTTTGTCCAAAACTCAAATTCTTATGAGCGATTCATTACCTGATTTGGATACTGTGTGCTATCGTGTGACTCAACCGGAGAGACAGCTTATGGGGACAACATGACAGTAGAAAACCAATCCATCTATGGCTATGAGTACAGCTCAGGCCACACAATTCAGACCATCCCAGCCGTGTTTTTCTTATGTAGGTGTGCCTCATGGTATTCTTCAAAGGCCACCACAAAGATGACCCAGACCACAAGGCTCATACAACCCCAAATCACACCTGTACTTCACATACTGCAAGTTTTCTGGACATGTTTATGAGGAATGCTGGAAAAGAATAGGCTACCCACCTGGATATGTGCCACGCTATTCATAGACACCAACTCCGAGACCACCATAAGTTGCATCAAATTTCACATGTTTGGATACTAGACATAGGGGCAACAGATCATATGATATGTGACATTGCATATTTCTCATCCTTTCAGCCCATTTTGAACACACACATTACTTTGCCTAATAGTGTTCAGGTGTTAGGTACTCACGTTGGAACAATTTCCATTTCAGACTCCATTATACTTCATGATGTCCTGCTTGTTCCCTCATTCACTTTCAGCCTTGTTTCTGTTCATAAATTAACCTCAACCATGTCCATTTTTGCTCTATTTCTTGGTGAAATTTGCCACTTGCGGGACCTTTCTACAGGGAGGAAGATTGGTTCAACTAGCCTACGAAATGGATTGTATTGCTTGACCCCACCATCTTCTCAACCTATAGCACGCTCATCCACCTCTCTGCCACCCTCAGGGTTTGATCTATGGCACTATCACCTTGGTCATTTATCCCACTCTAAGATTCCTTGTTTGTAGTCTTTACTCTCTAGTATAGTTACCAAATCAACTCAGCCTTGTGCTATCTGTCACTTTGCCAAAACAGAGAAAGTTGTCTTTTGTTTTAAGCAAATCAGTTTCTAATGCTATTTTTGACTTGATTCACGTTGACACGTGGGGTCCTAATAGTCAGCCTTCCTACGATGGTTACTCTTACTTTCTAACCATATTTTTGATTATTTTTTTCGTGTCACTTGGGTCATGCTCATGAAACGTAAATCAGAAGATAAAGATATTATCAAAGGTTTTTGTGCTTATATAGCTAAACAATTTGGCAAACCATTCAAACACATAAGAAGTGATAATGCTAAAGAGTTTATACTCATAGATTTATTTCAAACAGAAGGTATTATCCATGAGACAAGCTGTGTAGAAACACCCCAACAAAATAGTCGTGTCGAGAGAAAACATCAACATATTTTGTCTGAGGCTAGAGCTTTAAAATAACAGGCTGGCTTGCCTCTGAGTTTTTGGAGTAACTGTATCAAACATGTTGTTTTTCTAATCAATCGATTGCCATCACCTGTTCTTCAAAATCAGACCCCTTATCAACTTCTTCATGGAAAACCTCCTGATTTTTCTTTCCTGGTTGTTTTTGGATCTCTAGTCTATGCCTCCATGCTTGTTAGCCATCATTCTAAATTCACCTCTCGTGCTCGTGAATGTGTCTTTCTTGGTTACTCTCTTGGTACTAAAGGATACAAACTTTATGATCTGGCCTCCCATGTTGTTTTCATTAGTCGTGATGTGGTGGTGTTCTATGAACATGTCTTCCCTTTCCTGCATCTCCCCTCTTCTGATTTTGACCTTGGTCGACCACAAGATCCAGTCAATCCCACCAGCACCTTCCCTATGCACCACTGATAATGCATAAAACAAGGTATCAAATAACTAACCTATCATTCCTAGGAACTCATTCATTACTTGGCTTGTCATCCTTAACAGGATTGCTACTCGAGACAAGCTATTTCAGTGGGGTTGTATCACTGATATGTCTTGTGTGTTCTGTGATTTGGGCATTGACAATAGAGAGAACTTATTCTTCAGTTGCCCTTTTTCTCGTGCTATTGCAGATCAGATTTGGACAGCATACCCCTTCTCACGTTCTGGGATTGGGAAAGCTAGTTGAATAGGGCTGTTGTTGATTTTAGTGGCTGCTCTGGATATGCAATGGCAGGACGTCTCATCTGGAATGCTGTGATTAGTAATATCTGGCGAGAAAGGTGTAGATGAGTTTTTGGATCTTCATTGCATGATGAGACTTGGATAGCGCCACAAACAATTCAAGAGCTCACCGAATTTTCTTATAGTTTTTCTTCTGATTCAAATTGTAATATTGAGCTTGAGAAACTTTCTCTAGCTTAATTCTCTTCTCTCTGATAGGTTGGGTGCCATCCCAGCTATTTCTTGTCTTTCCTTATTTTGGAATTATTGTCCTCCTCGGTTGGTATCCAGATTGGATGCACAACCCACTACAAGAAAATGTCAATTGAACAGCAGAAGCTTAACAGCGGCCAGAATTTTGCCGCTGTTAAATTGAAAAACACGGGAAATTTAACAGCGGCCACTTAGCCGCTGTTAAATTAGAGAGTTTAACAGCGGCTTCCGGCCGCTGTTAAAATACTAAGCCCTGATTGGCTGAAACAGCGGATAGCTCCCAATGAAATCAGGACCGTTGATTTAATATCAACGGTCCTGATTTCTTCTTCCCAAAGAAACCCTAATCGGCCACTTCTTCTTCTTCTTCTTCTTCTTCCCCCTGATCCGCGATCCCGCCGCCGCCGCTAGAATTTTGCCGCCGCCACTTCTTCTTCTCTCCATAACTCTTCTTCTTCTTCTTTCTTCTTCCAGAACACCATTGCTTCTCCTCCTCTTCTTCTTTTTCTTTTCTTCTTCTTCTTCTTCTTCTTCTTTTTCTTTTCTTCTTCGTCTTTTTCTTCTTCTTCTTCTTTTTTTCTTCTTCTTCTTCCGATCAAGGTCAGCCGCGTCGAGGAAGAGGAAAAGGACAGCCGCGTCGAGGAAGAGGAAGAGGACGAGGAGGAAGAAGAGGAGGAGGAGGAAGAAGAGGAGGAGGAGGAGGAGGAGGAAGAGGAGGAGGAGGAGGAGGAGGAAGAAGAGGAGGAGGAGGAAGAAAAGGAAGAGGAGGAGGAGGAGGCGGAGGACGACGACGACGACGACTGTCGGAGTTCCGGCTCAATCGCCGGAGCTCCGACTATTACTTTAATTGGCGGCATCATTTAACATCGGCTATAGACCGCTGTTAAATAAATCAATTTAACCGCGACCTATTTAACGGCGGCAGTCGCGCTGTTAAATACTTTTAGCATTGGTACGTTTAACAACGGCTTCTGGCCGCTGTTAAACTATTTTAACAGCGGCCCTGGCCGCTGTTAAACGTTGTTTCTGCCGCTGTTAAATGCAGCGTTTCTTGTAGTGACCATTTCGATTGTATTCCAAGGGTTTCTTCTAATTGTTTACACAAAGAAATTGACAAGTATTCGAGTTTAATTCAAGTTGCGTGGTGTGAGTTCCATGACTTCTAAACTATTATGCAAAGGAAATTGAGATGGAACTAAAAGACAGATTAATTGATTGAGGTTTGGTTACGAATGACAGACAAAAGCTTAGACTCGAATCCCCCTAAGATTACCAAGGCATTGACGATCACAAAACCATCGACTTTTCAATCCTAATTCATTCAGTTTTTAAACACCATCATAGCTCATGACCCTTAGGTCTAATTCCGCGAACGTTCGCTCTATCGAACTAGCTACCAAGATTAATTAACCGTCCATGCGTTTACTTCTGCAACAGATAACTAATTGGTGCACCTGATTGGTTAGTGAGCTATTCTTGAAACACATTAACCCTAAATGGTTCCTACGAGAGACATGATTCCATCGAATAGGTTAATTAATTGATTTGAAGGCCTAAAACAAGGTGGACGTTTGCCAACTATCCTTATTTTAACAAAAAACTAATCTAGGTGATCAAGCTAGAAAAGAAACACAAATTAAGAACAAATCAATTATGAATAAGAAACTGATTGAATTAAGACTTAATTACCACCGATCTGTGACCGCTTTAAAGCCCTAGGTCACTTAGGGTTTATCTAATATAAGCTCAAAAGGTTTAGCTACTCATATCTGAAACAAGAGAATCAAAAATATAATAGAATTCATCTTAGACATGAGAAACAGAGAAGATCTGAAAAACCTAATTGCGATGATTCGACAAAGCTTCAATCTCAAGAAAAGCTTCAACTCCTAGCTCCGAGCAACTCCGGGATGAAAAGACTAGGAACTAATCTCGCCAAGAACTCCAGAAATCACTCTAAATCTGACCCGTAATAGGCCAGAGTTTTCGCCAAAAACTTAGGAAGTTTTCGAAAACTTCCTTGTAAAATATTTCCAACTTCCTGCGCCAGAATTTGTCATTGCTTCTTCACAAACTTTTCGTCGAGAACTTCTGAACTCTTCGGTGAAAAGTTCTTCATATAATATTTTAGAAATTCTGTGCCAATAACCTCCTTGGATTCTTCACTAAGTTTTCGACGAGGAGTTTAAAGTTCTCGCGGAAATGTTCCTTGAAGAGCAGCTGTGTTATTGGTTCTTGAGCTTCTTCCTTCTTTTATGATCTCGGGTCACTTCTTGAGGTTCCATCGCATCCCGAACACTCCCGATGGCCACTTATTTGACGGTAAAGACTTGTGAACTAACACAAACACTCGAAAACACATCAAATAGACCCGAAACGGGCCAAGGTAACAAATTCAGTAAGAAATAGTGTTTGTTCCAGCCTGGTCGCCTGGTCCAATAACGGAGGCCCAAGCTTGTTGGTCCTCGCGGAATGTTGTACCTCGTAAGTAGCGTGAGGGGTAGTCAGTTCAAGGAAAAGGGGAGGCGATCAGTTTAAGGAATGGGAGAGGAAGGAGAGTAACGTACCGCGAAGCGTTTGTCCGCTGGGTAAAAGTGTTGTCCTCTGGTTAATAGGGTGTACGGGGGTATTTATAGTACCCCTGCCTTGGTCGCCAAGGCTGAATCTTAGCCACTCGTTTGTAGCTCCCGTAGGATGTTGACATGTGTCCGCTTTGTCTTGGAAACCTAAGTGTCGCCGAGTAACCCTAGGAGGCCGCCGAGCTGGGCCGTCGCTTTGGGCTTCACTCCACTTCCTGGGCCTGCCTGTTCGGCCCATCTGGTTTACCGCCTGGGTCCGGACCCCCTGCCCTAGCCGCTGTGTTCGGGCCGCCATGTGGGTCGCCTCGTGGGCCGTCGTGTGGGCCTTAGGACTTCGTCGGGCTGGGCCCATCAATTGCCCCCAAGCCCTTAGTCGAGCTTTGCTTGGCTGAGGGTTTACTTATAACTTGGATCGCTCGTCTCGCGATCGCCGTAAGAGGACCCATCAATTGCCCCCGAGCCCTTAATGCGAGTTTTGCTTGGCTGAGGGTTTACTTATAACTCGGATCGCTTGTGTTGTGTCGCTTTATCGCATTGCTATCCTATCGCCTTATTGCCTTGTCATTTTGTCGCTTTGGTGTCTTGGTTCTTATCGCCTTGTCTCTTTTGTCGCTGCTTTCTATTGCGCCCCTTCTTTCCAGTCTTTCACGCACCTCTCTACCGCTCAGGGCATCATGGTCTTTTACTCCCTACCTTGCTGGAGAAGCTGGGGAAATCGGGGTATTTTAGTAATTGCCCAGAAAGCCATCATTACCTTATCCCTTCAGACGTCATCTCAGCCGCGCGCGCCCCCAATGAAATGTCGCGACGGCTCGCCTTCCCGCCAACACGCCTTTTTAACCGCGCGTGTGACTCACTCATTCACCGCGACGGTTCCACTCCCGCTCATTGCACTCTATATAAACCCCCTTCTTACCGTCTTCCTCCTTTTTTTACTCCTTCTCTGACACCTTGACTCCCCATTTTTACAGTCTTCTTGCCCTCACTGCCTCCTTACTCCTTCCGGCGAGTCCTCCACTATCTTCTCCTTCTCCGTTGATCGGAAAACGTTCGTTTCTCCTTCTTCCGATCACCCGAAAACGTTTATCTCTTCCTGCCATTTTTCAAATGTCTGGAGCCCCCGACGCCCACCTGGTATGTGACTCTTCCCCTCTTTCTCACTCCCATTGCCGTCCTGCCGTGTGTTTCCTTCTCTCTTTTTTTTTTTTTGCTTCTTGTTGTTTTTTTAACCATGGATTCCGCCTCCGATAGCCAGAACCAAAGTCATTCCTATTCCGCCGGTACCGATTCTTCACCCTCTCCTTCATCCTCCTCTTCGTCCTCCCCTTCTTCTTCCAGTCATTCCCCTGAACAGGCACCCTTAAACCCTCCGTCTACAGCCGAAACCTCGTCTGCCCAAATTTCCGACATAGCAGAGGAGAATTTTAATGAATCTCCCGCCCTGCCTTTTTGGGGTCCCCACCAAAAAGGATTCGAGCGGGCCCGTCATGGGGTCGAGATTGATCCTGAGGCGACTAGAGTCACCGGCTCCTACTCCATTGGCAACTGGCGATCTATGTGGGGAAGAGCCACCTGTGACGAGCGCACGGTCATCGGCCCGGGCTACTTTCCTTCAGGGTCGGTGGAGAAGATCGCCCGCGTTCTTCCGTTCGCCATGCTGCCGTCTACCTGGGAATTCGCCGTGGCCTCTCGGCTTTCCACTATTGGCAATTGCCCGCCAGGGTGGCACGGCGTCTGGACCGAGGCCTTCACCAATGGCCTTCGCCTTCCGCCATCCTCGTTCACGGTCGCCCTGCTTGAGTGCTTTGGCGCTTCTCTTGGCGCCTTTAACGTCGGGTGTTGGGCTACAGCCTCTGCCTTTGAATGCAGCTGTGCGACCAAGAAGATCGCCCCCACTCTTCGGTTGTTCCAATTAATTCATTATGCCAAGCACACCTCTAATGGCATCAGTTTCGTTCGCCGAGCTGATCTTACACAAAAGGGCACTTACTCATCACCGAAACCTCGCCCTACATGGTACCATTCGTTTTTCTACTTCCGCCCCAGCGACACAGATCGCCATTGGGCTTCGCTGCTCCCTTCATCCTGGTCTTCTGGTGACGTGAGTTCTTTCAACGCCGAGCTTGATCCTACTCCTGATGAGATACTCCTTCGTCGCCAGATCCTTCTTGATTGCCATCATCTATCGACCACTTCTGGCCTGCGGACTGCCCAGGCGGGAATACGAGGAGGTATACTTTATGTCTTAGGCGGTGCCGATTGTTTTCCTCCCTTCCTAGCTGTCGCCGTTCATCTTGCGTGATTGAGTCGTCGTAGCCAAACCCTTAGGAACGTATAACCTTTATCTTGTCGCCTTTTTTGTGTTTTCTTTTCTTTCCTCCTTTTTATACTAATCTTTGGATGTACCTTTCCTAGGTGCCGTAAGCCTCGCTGGGTGTCTCCTTAGTACCACCGCGCGTGGTCCTGTCGCGAGACTCGTCCCAGCCGCTCTGAGGCCGCCCCGTCGCCCCTGCTTCTGCCCAACCTTCGCCCGAGAAATCTAAGGGGAAGAGGAAGGCGGTTGAGACGGATGAAAGCCTCCTTTCTTCAAAGAGGAAGAAGAAAGCTGGGGTTTCCAAGCCGAGGAGAAAGGCAGGTGAGGGCTCCAGCAATCCACCGCCGCCGCCTCCACCAGTGATAGAGGTGGAGGATGCCGATGCTGAGACTGAAACCCCCCTCCGCCGCTCTCGTCGCCAATCGCCTCCGGCGCATGTCAATCCATCTGCGAGGGAGCCCTTAGAGCATCCTGCCGACGGAACGTCATCTCATATGACGACTCCTACCTTCCTGACGAACCTATTCCCCTTCCCCGGGATCCGGAGCATCCCGAGTCTACGCCAGCTCCGGAGCTTGATCTTCGTCCCACCGAGCCTGCTCCGACCACTCTCGCCCGCCTCCTGTCAACACCGACCGCGCCCGCCGGGCCAGCTGGACAGAGCGAGCTAACACCCTCTTTGATCGCCCTGCTCCTGCTGGTCGCGAAGGTGAGGGTCCCTTTCGCCTTCCCTACTTCGCCGTCGTTCATCCGGTGGCATCCCACATATCGCCCCGGATGGCGAGTGACATCACGGAGGAGTTCTCTCGAGGTGTCTACGAGGGGGTGACCGCTCCTGGTGAGGGCTCGGAGGTTACGGACCTGCATGGGGCGACTTCTTGCCGCCTCCTTCAGGTAAATGCGAAGTCAATTTGCTCTGTCCTGCTTCCCTAGCTCTGCTCGCTGCTTCTTACCCCCTTTATTTGTTTTGTTGCCTAGGCCGTGGCCGAGCTCGGCGATCTTTCCTTTGCATGCAAACACATGCAGGAGGAGAATCGGAGGCTGAAGGAGGATGTGGAGAATCTGCGCTCTTTGCGCATGGATCTCACCCGTTACCATAACGAGGAGAAGGTATTTATTCGTCTGCCTCTTGTTTCTCCCTTTTATATATACTTTTTCCGACTTGCCACCTTACGATCCTTGCTAAACCCGCACGTTGCTGTTTGTTTGCTTGTCTTTTTATCCTAGCGACGGGCAGATGCAGCGACTTCTGCTGCTGAGTCGCTGAAGGAAAAGCCTGGCTGAGGCGACCGGGCGGATTTCCCAGATGGAGGGCGTCCAGGAGGACTTGCAATCTGCTAACAAGCACATTGTCGCCCTTGAAGCCGAATTGGATGAGGTTCGTGCCAAGGCTGCTCAGGTGGAGGAGATAGCCGCCGAAAGGGACAGAGCCAAGGAGCTGCTGAATGACTCTCTGGCGGCTGAGTCGGCGGCGGATCGTGATCTTGCTGCTGCCAAGGCTCAGTACGATGAGACTGTGGCTTATTACACTCATGCTCTCGGCGAGAGTATGCGCGTAGTAATGCGCAGCTGTCGTAATGAGTTCTACGAGCTGTTTCCCAACAAGGGCTGGCCAGGGCGAAAAATGGTTCGAGCCGTCCTTCGAGGTCTCAATCGCTATAACTTTGGGGTTCCCGACCTTCCTGATGCCGAGGAGGAGACTTACTTTCGGGATGCTGCTCGCTTGGAGCGGGAGATAGTGGCGGCAGATGCTGAATATGTGGCGGCCACTCGCCGCAGCCGTGGCCTGCCTGATCTGAATCTCGATGGATCAGAGGTTCAGCCGCCATCATCCGACCAAGCCCCCTCGACCAGCGGCAGGGACTTCAATTCCGCCGCTTCTCCTTCCAAGGCTGGCGAGAAGAGCTCCGGCGCTAAAGACCCATGATCTCGCTTTCAACCTGTTGCTATTGTTGCTATCTGTTCAGACAATCCTCATGTTTCTACGTGCTGTTTGTTGGTTTCCTCTTTTTCTCTTTTTCTTTTTTTGTAAAAACTGCTTTATTAAACTCTTCCTCGCGAGTTTTCAATTTTTGGTTTTTTTTTTTCTTTTACACCTCTCTTGGTCGCTTTGCTCTTTTCGTCATTAACTAGATGTTATCTGATAACTTGTGTCCTTAGGCTTACGTAACGATCCCAATGCCCTTAGGTCTTACATGATAAATTTGATGCCTTAGGTCTTACACAGCGATTTGCTAATGCCCGTAGGTCTTACATAGCGATCCCAATGCCCTTAGGTCTTACATGATAAATTTGATGCCCTTAGGTCTTACACAGCGATTTGTTAATGCCCGTAGGTCTTACATAGCGATCCCAATGCCCTTAGGTCTTACATGATAAATTTGATGCCTTAGGTCTTACACAGCGATTTGTTAATGCCGTAGGTCTTACATAGCGATCCCAATGCCCTTAGGTCTTACATGATAAATTTGATGCCCTTAGGTCTTACACAGCGATTGTTAATGCCGTAGGTTACATAGCGATCCCAATGCCCTTAGGTCTTACATGATAATTTGATGCCCTTAGGTCTACACGCGATCCCATAGCCCTTAGGTCTTACATGATAAATTTGATGCCCTTAGGTCTTACACAGCGATTTGTTAATGCCCGTAGGTCTTACATAGCGATCCCAATGCCCTTAGGTCTTACATGATAAATTTGATGGCGCGAAGACATATATTAGATTCAATCATTAGGGCCCTTAGTTGCCTTAAAAACTAGCCTCGGTTACAAGTGTCTTTTTAATCATAATATCGCCTGAGATGCATGGAGTTCCAAGTTTTGGGGATCTTTGCTCCATCTAACTCTGCTAGTTTGAAGGTGTTGGCCCCTACCACTCGCCGTACTCTGTATGGGCCTTCCCATCCGGGGTTGAGCTTGGCCGCCCCGACCGCCGGCCTGAAGATCTTTCGCAGCACTAAGTCATTGAGCGCGATGTGATGTGGTCGGAGCTTTAAATTGTACCGCCTGGCTAACTGCTCCTTTTCAGCGACCAGCCGCATCTGTGCCTTTTCTCTTTTTTCCTCAATCATATCTACGTTAAGCATCAATTCTTGTTCGTTGACCTCATCCCTGTATTCCTGTATTCGGATAGATGGGATTGAGATTTCTACCGGAAGGACCGCCTCAGTCCCGTACGTCAATGTGTAGGGAGTCTCACCTGTCGCCGTTTTATAAGCCGTACGGTGAGCCCATAGTACATGATCAAGCTCCTCGACCCATACGCCCTTACAGCCATCCACTCTTTTCTTTAATCCTTGTAGAATAAGCTTATTAGCCGCCTCTGCTTGTCCATTGGCTTGTGGGTAGGCGACCGAAGCGAATCTCAGATTTATCCTCAGATCATCACAAAATTCTTTAAAGACCTGTGAGTCAAACTGAGTTCCATGGTCACATATAATACTTTCTGGTATACCAAATCTGGTGACGATACTTTTAAATGCAAACTTCTGTATCTGCTTGGCGGTGATACTTGCCACCGCTTCTGCCTCAACCCACTTGGTGAAATAATCAACCGCCACGATGAGGAATTTCCTTTTCCCGGAAGCTTCCGGAAATGGTCCTAGGATATCCATCCCCCACCTCGCGAATGGCCACGGGCTGACATTCGCCTGGAGCGCCGTTGCTGGCAACTTGTGATAACTTGCAAATTCCTGACATTTGTGGCATTTCTTCACCAGGTCGCCAGCCTCCTTTCTCATTGTTGGCCAATAGAAGCCCTGGTATATTAAGTTCCTTTCCAAACTTCTTGTTCCCAAGTGAGTACCACATACTCCTGAATGTACCTCCTTAGGGCCCAAGCTGCATCCTCCTCTCCCAGGCATCGCAAGTATGGACCCATAGCTGATTTCCGATACAGCTCTCCCCCTATTATAGTACATCTCCCTGCTTTTCGCCGGAGCTTGGTCGCTTCTAACGGGTCACTTGGTACAGTGTCGTTATCCAAGTATTGAATAATAGGCGTTCGCCAGTCGCTTTTCCCAATTCCGTTAATCACGTGAAAACACTGCTTCCTCCTTGTTTCTTTTTCCACTGTGACCATTCGCCCTTCTTCAAAATCGTCGCCGTTGCTAGTTTCGATAATGCATCCGCGTGGCAATTCTCCTCCCTAGCAATCTGGGATATAACCACCTTCTTGAATTCCGATATAAGCAGTTTTACCTCATCGAAATAAGGGAGGAGCGACTCCTCCTTTACCTCAAAGCTCCCATTAACTTGGTTGACTACTATCGCCGAGTCTGAGAAAACTCTGATGTTAGTAACTCCCATACTCTTAGCGATTCGCAAGCCAGCCTCTAATGCCCCGTACTCAGCTGCATTGTTGGTTCGATTGGTTGCGAATCGCAATGCGACCTCGTGGAGGATCCCCCCAGGAGACCTTAGGACTATCCCTGCGCCCGACCCTCCTTTACTCGAGGCGCCATCTGTGAATAACGTCCATTCATCGCCTTCCTCGGTATCTTCTTGTACTGCACCTTCGACTACAAAGTCAGCAAGGACCTGGGCCTTGATCGCCGTTCGTGGTTGGTACCGAATGTCATATTCGCTTAGCTCGATCGCCCACTTAGCTAATCGCCCTGCCACGCTCATAGATCTTAACGCATTCTTAATCGGAAGGTTCGTGAGCACATGTATCGTGTGTGCCTGAAAATATGGTCGCAACTTTCTGGCCGCGCAGACCACAGCGTATGCCATTTTTTCTATCGCCGGGTACCTTGTTTCAGCATCGACCAAGGTTTTACTTGTATAAAAAACAGGGTGTTCGGCTTTGTCCTCTCTTCGAACTAAGACCGCACTAACTGCCTTTGGAGAGATCGCGATATAGAGAAATAAATCTTCATTTGATTTCGGAGATGCAAGTACAGGAGGGGTAATTAAAAACTGCTTTAGCTCTTCAAAAGCCTTGTTACATTTATCATTCCATGCAAACTTTGATGCATTCTTTAAAGTCGCAAAGAACGGAGCGCATCGGTCGGCGATCCTGGGAATGAATCGATTGATTGCCGTCAGTCTTCCAGATAGAACCTGAACCTCCTTCACAGTTTTTGGAGGGGCCATCGCTGTAATCGCCGCGATCTGCGCTGGATTAGCTTCAATCCCTCTCCTGGTTATGAGGTATCCTAGGAACTTTCCTGATGTTGCCCCGAACACGCACTTCAAAGGGTTCAACCTAAGCGAATACTCCTGTAGTGTATTGAAGGTTTCCCTTAAGTCGCCAAGATGGTCATTAGATCTCTTACTTTTGACCAGCAGGTCATCCACATACGCCTCCAAGTTTCGGCCGAGCTGCTTGACAAAGACTTTGTCGATCATTCTCTGGTAAGTCGCTCCAGCATTCTTGAGCCCGAATGGCATCACTCGATAGCAGTAGTTCGTCGTGGGCGTCATGAAAGCCGTTTTCTCTTGATCTTGCTTGCTTAAAGGTATTTGATGATATCCCGAGAACATGTCCAGAAAGGACAGCATTTCATTGTTCGCCGTTGCGTCTACCAGCTGCTCTATGTTGGGCAAGGGGTACGGATCCTTGGGGCAAGCATCGTTAAGGTTGGTGAAGTCGACGCACATTCGCCATGCTCCTGACGATTTCTTGACAAGAACTACATTAGCCAACCACTCAGGATATTGTACCTCTTTGATAAACCCTGCCTTCAAAAGTTTGTCCACTTCATTTGCTACCGCCTGCTGCCTTTCTCTGCAGATGTTCCGCCGCTTTTGCTGGACTGGGCGGCTCCCGGGCTCGATCGCTAGAGAGTGTTTGATGATGTCTGGAGCAATTCCTGGCATGTCGCTTGGTGACCATGCGAACAGGTGCGAGAACTCTTGGAGCAACTTGACCAACTCCTGTTTCTTGTTATCGCTCAGGTAGGATGAAACTCGAACTGTCTTACTTTCATCTTCTTCGAACAGCGGTATTGGGACGTCTGATTCTGCTGGAACACTCTTTCTCCTTCGTTCTCCGCCTCCAAGCTTATGGTGAGGCACGTGCTCTTAGTCGCCGCCCTGTAACATCTTCTGGCGATGTCCGGGTGTCCCCAGGCGAAACCTATTCCTTCATTAGTAGCGAACTTCAGTACTTGGTGCACTGGGGAGGAGATCGCCTGGAAGGCGGCGAGTGCAGGTCGCCCTAGGATCATGTTGTACGTGGATTGGCAATCCATGACATGGAAGTCGATGGATCGGGTGACCTGCAAGTCTCCATCCCCAATGGTTATTGCCATCGTGGCTATTCCCTTGATGGGAACTGTGTGTCCTGAAAATCCTGAGATGGTAGTTTTTGTCTGCCTGAGCAAGCTAGCTGGCAGGTTCATCTTTTTGTACAGCTCCCAGAAAATAATGTCCGCAGAGCTTCCTTCGTCAACCATCACTCGCTCCACTCGGCTATTGTGTGTGATTACTTGAATCACCATCGCCTCCAAACTCGGGCCTCCTACCCTGGCCATGTCTTCTTCCGAGAATCCCAACGTTGGGCGACTGACTTGGTCTATCATCATCACCTCCTTTGTTTCCTCCTTTTTGACTTTCTTTGTTGGGCAACTTTCCCCACCGAAAATGGTTTGATAAACGTGGTTTACCTCAGGTCGAGGCTTTTTCTTGCTATCTTCATTGTCCATAGGCTCCTTAAGTCGGGTGAAAACATCACCCTTCTTGTCTTGTGATTCTCCTTGTCCTCGGCGATCATCTTCTTGCGGCTTGTTTTTCCGCTTTGAGCTGACAATGAAATCCCTGAGACGTCCTTCGTTTATCCACCTTTCGATTTCATTTTTCAATTCCCTGCAGTCTTCGGTGGTATGCCCATGAGAGTCATGGAAATCGCAAAACTTTTGGCGACTTCGCTGATCCGCCGAGGTGAACATTGGCCCCGGCCAGTTGATGGGGTGTCCTTTGTGCTGCATGTACAGCAGAATCTTCCTTCGCGACTCTGAGAGGGGTGTATAATCTGCCCTCTCCTCTTGATATCCTCTCTCCTGATAACCCCTACGCTCCCCTGGGTATCCTTTCTCTTGGTAACGCCTTTGCTCCCCTGGGCGATATTTCCCGTATGGCCGTGTCTCGGAGGGCTGCCCTTTGGCCTGCTTGTTCCCTGTAACGGGCTTTTCTTCCATCTTCGCCGCTCCATGTAAAGGTTCTGCTAACTGCTCCTCAATCAAAATAATTTTGTGTACTCTGGTTTCCAAGTCGGATAGCGACTTCGGAGCCACCTGTAGCAGCGACTCCCGCAGCCTGCCGTTATGAGTCGACTGGAATAAACTTGCCGCAGCGATTTCATGATCTACCCTCTTGATGGATTGGACGACCCCAGTCCATTCATCAAAGAACTCCTTCAGCGACTGGTTCGGCTTTTGCCTTAAGCTCACCAGCGCTTGCAACGGGACCGTCCTTGTTTTCTTGCACTCATACTTCTGTGAGAAGATCCTCGCAAAGCCCTCCCACGATGTTATGATGCCCTCTGGTAGATTCATGTACCACTCCCTGGCTCGCCCTCCCAATGTCGCCGGAAAAGCTCTGCAATATGCGGCGTCGCCGGCCTGCTGCATTTGCATGGCGATCTGGAAGGCTTGCAAATGCTCGTCTGGGTCGCCAGTACTTACATACCTATCTAGGTTGGGCGGAACCAACCCCTTAGGTAGTGGCTCGGCGAGTATCGCCCTGGACAGAGGTTGGCGAACCGCCATCTGTGCAGGGGAGATTTGAGTAGCAGGGAGGAATTGCTGTAACGCTTCCAAATGGGAGTCCTGTGGCGATTGCCTGTCCTGAGTGTTGGCCCTGAGAGCTTGAGCTTGCTGAGCGATCACCGTTTTCAACATTTGTGTGAGTTCAGCATTCTGTTGCTCAAGGGATCGAAATCGCTGCTCCAACAGCTCATAGGCATCGCCGGTCGGAATAGTACTCTGGGACTCCGAGTCGCCCTCGAATTCGCGCTCCATATTTCTTGTGAGGTTTGTGTCTGCTCGAGAACCTGGGTTGACATACTTGACGGGTGTTACTCCATCTCCTCTTTCGCCATCCTCGCCCATCAGAGTGGGCATCGCTGATGAAGCCATTCGCCTTGAAAAGTCGCCTGACCGTCCCCCTATCTGGTGCGCCAATTGTTCCAGCCTGGTCGCCTGGTCCAATAACGGAGGCCCAAGCTTGTTGGTCCTCGCGGAATGTTGTACCTCGTAAGTAGCGTGAGGGGTAGTCAGTTCAAGGAAAAGGGAGGCGATCAGTTTAAGGAATGGGAGAGGAAGGAGAGTAACGTACCGCGGAGCGTTTGTCCGCTGGGTAAAAGTGTTGTCCTCTGGTTAATAGGGTGTACGGGGGTATTTATAGTACCCCTGCCTTGGTCGCCAAGGCTGAATCTTAGCCACTCGTTTGTAGCTCCCGTAGGATGTTGACACGTGTCCGCTTTGTCTTGGAAACCTAAGTGTCGCCGAGTAACCCTAGGAGGCCGCCGAGCTGGGCCGTCGCTTTGGGCTTCACTCCACTTCCTGGGCCTGCCTGTTCGGCCCATCTGGTTTACCGCCTGGGTCCGGACCCCCTGCCCTAGCCGCTGTGTTCGGGCCGCCATGTGGGTCGCCTCGTGGGCCGTCGTGTGGGCCTTAGGACTTCGTCGGGCTGGGCCCATCAGTGTTAATGAATAAAAATACTCTAAACTACTCCCAATCATGTGTTCCAGACAATGGAATGTTGCTTAATTAGGGTTGATAAACATGATATTTCTAGTGTCATCAACCACAACTCCTCTTCTCCTTGTCCAACTCCCATAATTGAGGCCTTTCTTCCTAATCTTGATCTAAACATCGTAGACAATGATGAAACCATTGTTGCTGATCCTGAGATAACCAACTCTCCATACTCACCTGCCATGTCAACACCAACACAATAAATCTCAGATGACGACACATATGTACCAACCAGTCCAGACACCTTAGATAGTGCAGACACACATACTTCCCCTCACACACGAACCCCACTTCAATCTCAATTACAATGACCATATAGAGCACGTCGGCCTCCCACTTACCTAGCAGACTACCATTTCAGTTTACTATCTCAGTCTACAACATGTGATACAGCTAATACCAATCACTCCTCATCCTCCCCACAACAATAGTCAAAACCCACACAAGGTATGCACACCACTGACAAAGTTCTTAATTATGATAATTTGCATCCTAGGTTTAGACATTTGTGCTTGTCTGTTAGTTCCCTATCTTAACCTAGGTCCTTTAAAGAAGGTCGCAACCAGGAAAACTGGATCAATGCCATGTCTTCTGAGCTCACAACACTAGATCAAAATAAAAAATGGTGACTTGAACATCTTCTTGTTGAAAAACGGCCAATTGGATGCAAGTGGGTTTATCGAGTTAAGTTCAAGTCTGATGGGAGCATAGAACGCTACAAAGATAGACTGGTGGCTAAGGGATATACACAACAAGAAGGTATGGATTATACTGAAACATTTGCTCCAGTGGTTAAAATGACAACTTTAAGGGTATTACTTGCTATTGCAGCAACACATAACTGGTTCATCGAGCAACTAGATGTTAACAATGCTTTCATACACAAGGATTTACATGAGTAAGTGTACATGGAAGCACCTCCCAGTTTAGCTACAAAGGAAGATGATAAAGGAAAAGTTTGCAGACTACTTAAGTCGCCTTATGGGCTGAAACAAGCATCACGACAGTGGTTTGCTAAGTTAACGGAAGCATTGATTACTCTTGGTTATAAACAGAGCAATTTAGACTACTCCTTATTCACAAAAGTGGCAGGAGTTGACCTCACAGTGATTCTGATTTACGTTGATGATTTGATCTTGGCGGGCAACAACATGAAAGAAATCACTAATGTGAAGGCTTACCTTGATAAAGTTTTTCAGATCAAAGATTTAGGTCCTTTGAGGTACTTCTTGGGGCTTGCAAGAAATTCGAATGGGTTAAATCTAAACCATAGGAAGTATGCTTTGGAGAATCTCGATGAATGGGGTTTCATGGATGCTAAACCTGTCACCACACCTATGGAACCAAAAATGAGATTAACGGTAGATGAACAAGGGAAACAGGTTGATGCCACAGAGTACAGAAAATTGGTTGGAAAGTTGATCTACCTCACTACGACTAGACCAGATATCAGCTTTGCCACACAACAATTGTCACAATTTCTTGATAAGAGCAACATCAAACTGCAACGCATAGATTGTTGAGATACATCAAAGGAGCTCCTAGTCAAGGTTTTTTTTTTCCTGCTACCTCTACTCATTAGCTTCATGCTTACATAGATTCGAACCAGACAGGGTGTCCTATCTTGTTATTCCATCTTACTTGGTCACTCTCTAGTCAGCTGGAGATCTAAGAAGAAATCGACGGTTGCCAAATCCTCAGCAGAGGGGGAGTATCGAGCAATGGCTTTTACAGCCTGTGAAATTCAATGGCTTTTACAGCCTGTGAAATTCAATGGCTGTTGAGTCTGCTGAATGATCTTCAAGTTCTTCGTCAAGGACCGGCTCTCCTCTACTGTGATAATCATTCATCTCTGCATATTGCCACGAAGCAAGTCTTCCACGAGAGAACCAAGCACATTGAGCTCGATTGCCATTTTTTTCGACAGAAAATTACAGAAGGAGTGATTAAAGCTTCTTACGTTCCAGCTTCTTCTCAACTTGTTGATGTCTTCACCAAAAACCTTGGACCAGCTCCATTCCACTTCTTGATCTCCAAGTTTGGAATGCAGAATCTCTGCCTTCCAACTTGAGGGAGGGTAATATAGAAGAATACCTTTCTTCTCTTTTCATTTCCAACAGTCTATTTTGTATTGGGCTTTGTGTTACTTCTTGGCCCATTAGGTATGGTCTCGTGGTCTTTTGCGGCCTGCCGTTTATCCCTTAGTTTCTTTTGTGGTCTTGTGTAACGAACTACATTTAATGAATTGAGAGCAGCAGAGGTGAAGGCATCTTTCCAGCCTTCTCCTTTCCAGAAATGTAATAGTAGATGTTGTTGTTTCAAGATCTCGGAATGCCAAAACGATATTGAATAGTAGACACTAGCTAACATAAACAAAAAGAATGAAGCAAAATAAGTAACTAACTGGTAAAGAAACGGGGAAGAAATTACTTGAAATTCCTTAAGGATAGAAGAAACAGAAGAATCCATAACAATCGTACAAAGGATCTCGAGCTTTAAAGCTTTCATCTGATAAGAGTCTGAAAATAGTTTTAAAAAGTTATCAAAGTGTTATGCAAATAAGGCAAGTATTGCTTTTGCAAACACTTGAATGTTGCAAAGAACCTACACACTCCCAAATATAAAATTCCTCCTTCCAATTTTTAGTTTTAATATCAATTCATCCTTCTTATATAAAACCCTAATGTCATTTCTTCCTTGAAGAAACAACCAAAAAAATCATTTGTTTCCTCTCTAATTCATCCCTTGGTTAATTTACTACACCGAAGTTTCTGTTAATACATCTCTACAATGGCGAAAGCTCTGTTCAACTCCAGCTGGGAATTTATTTATTTTTGTTTCTACTTTCACTACAAGAAAACGGGCCAACAGTGGCAGTTTTTTCCTCCAACAGTGGAGGTTATAACCGCCACTGTTGAATATATTGTAGCAGTTGTACAGTCGCCACTATTGAAAGAAGAAACCGCCACAAAAACGTCCGACACAAATGATATTTATTGACAGTTAGAAACCGCCAATAATAAATATTAGTGGCTGTTACATTGTGGAGGTTATAACCGCCACTGTTGGTTTTAATTATATAAAAAAAACTAATAAGGTTTATTAAAGTCCTTCTTCTAATAATTAAATTAATAAATTGAAAAATGGTGAAAATGTTTAATTGGTGTATTCTCTACACTTGGGAGAAGGAATAAAAGGGGGTGAATTTATATTTGTATATATATTTTATAGTTAGATATAGAAATAGATATAATAGATAGAAATAGATAATAGATATATTAAGAGTGCTTATTTATTATCAACGCCGCTACTCGGGTAGGAAGAAGAGAGATGGTTCTTTTTTTTGGCTTAAGAGAGATGGTTCAAGACTGATTGTTGTAACAAAGTCGATCAACTGCCCCTCCGTATCCTCGGCCGTTCGTTTCCGTCCTCGCTCTCCGGTATTGTTTTCTAATCTCTTCTCTCTTCGATCTCTCCTGTCTCCTGGCCTGGGTTGCCTTCTTTGGCCAGCCCTCGCCATTTTTCTCCTCCCTTTGTTTCTTTCCTTCCGCCACGATGGCCTTTAGGGTCAAGCGGAAGTGTTCCCACGCCAGTCACGGTATTCCCGTGGGCTGTATTACAGGTTCGTTGAGACCTGACGGCACACTTGGGGTGCTCTTCACTTTCGTTTCCCTTTGGTTTTTCCTGGATCTTTGGCAGGGGATCTTAGGCCATCCATTGAAGTCCGAATTCTGCACTAGGCTTCATCGATTGAGTTCCTTCGGTTCCTTGGGTTCTGTGGATGCTGGGAATCACGCCGTTGGCTGCTGGATGGTTTCCAATTGCGCTCTCCCCCTTCGATTGATCAAGGCGGCGACCGGAATTTGGAGGTCCGTTTGTTGCTTTGGTATGTCGCCGGAAATTGCTGGTCAGAGACGAACTCGGTTTGATTCAATTGGACTCCTGATCCGTCGGTTGGTTCAATTTTGGTTCAGCCAATTTGGTTTATGGGTAGTTTTGTGAACGTGGGAGAGTGTTTGGTTGTTTGCACCCACGTCCAATTAACTATTAATTTAAGTTTATTTGTTTTAATTACTTTCTTTTAATGGGTTTTTCAAAAAAAAAATTATCTACTATTATGGGGGCAAAAACGAGTGTGTTTCATTTTTTGATTAATTTTTTTTCTTTTTTTTTATTTCTTTTTTATAATGTGAATTCATTTTATAATTTTGAATCTAATGATTTGAAGTTGGGATGCCAACTTGTTTTACATTGAATAAGAATCTCCCCCACCCTTCTGTCGGGATGTGCAGATTTCGTGCAGGAGTTTAAGATTTTTATTTGTTTTATTTTTTAGATTGGTTCCCTATTATACGATTTTTCGGTTTCTCGCTTTTCCGACAACTTTCGTATGATACGAAACTGTTCTATGCAAGTTCTTTTAATGCTCTTTCTTCGCATTGGTTTGCTTAAACTTCATAAGTTTCCGATTCGTTTCACATGTAAATTTTTGTCCCTCCAATTAGAATTCCTTCAGTTTGTTCGCACCCCCACCCTCCCCCCTCCCCCCCTTTTCCCTAGTTTAGGCGTTCTTGGCCCTCTCTTCCGTGAGAGTGCTCGACAAAAAAAAAGTCCTTCTTCTTCAACCTCTACTTCGACGAGCCGGCGGCTGCGACGCCGAACCTCCACTAGCTTTGTTCTTTCCTTCTTGGTCCGGCCACTTCCTTCCTTCACCGTCGAACTGAAATACAAACCTAGGTCCAGGTCGGCCTTCACATTGAAATGAAACTGAGCAGTAGAGGAGGATCCTTTGTTAGCCACCTCTTTACCTACCCAAATCCAGCCGTTGTGGAAGACGCAAGGCCTGGTCTTAGATCCGGAGAGATATCCAAGGCTACACAGACTTTCCCAAGCAGCCTCCTCCCGGAGTTGATGCCGTAGCGGCCAATGTATATGGAGATTTGGAGCTGTAGTTTCTCGACAAAGATGGATTTGAAAAGAACGCGGTCGAAATCAGAGGAGAGCACGCCGTATGGGCAGGGATCCATGGAGTATACGCAGGAGGAGAGCAAAAAAAAAAAAAGAAAAGAAGAAGAGGAGATAAAGATTAAAGAGAAAGAGGAATTGGGGGAGCAGAAAGTTTAAAGAAAAGAGGAAGATTCTTCGGGAGCATTGGGATTTAAAAAAAAAAAATCATTTTTTTCATTGTTGATTGGGTTCCACCTACGCGACGATAGATAAAAAATACATAGTGGCGATTTTAACCGCACACAATGATAAAAATTTGACATTGGAGGTTAAAACCCCACTATACAACCGCCACAAGGTAAAAAAATATCGCGTTTAAACCGCACAAATGATAAAAATTTTGACTTTGGGAGCTAAAACGCCCTTGCAAGAGCCAAATTAATTACATAGTGGCGGTTCCACAACCGCCAATAATATATCCGCGAATTTAAACCTTTTTTCATGTAGTTTTTCATGGTATATTTTTTCTTGAAAGGTAGCTCAAATCTTATATAATGAATCATGCAAAGGCAACAATCTGAAATGTCATCATCCACCCCGCTAGGAGGCGATTTCATGTAAATAGGATTCGCTAGATAACGTGATCGAAGATCGAGCTCGTGAGCGAACACATTTCTACATCTCCTAACCCACTCTTATGAGGGGAATTGGAATTTCGTAGCCTAATTTAAAATTTTATGTACCGTCAGTAGCCAATTGCATAACTATGTCCAAAACTAGCACAATCTGATTGGCAGCCAGCGCGTAGCCAGCTAGGCAGCGCGTTGCTGGCCAGCCAGCCAGCGCAGCGCTGGCCAGCTAGCGTAGATAACATATAAGGAATTTAGCAAATATTGACAAATAGCAATTTAGTCACTTTCTTTCCCTATTTTACAAATGAGTATTTAGTCACTTTCTTTTCCTATTTTACAAATGAGTTATTATTACTATTAATATTATTAATTTGATAATATAAGCCAACCTTGATAAAATGATAATATATATAAGCTAGAATTAATTAAAGAAAATTATATTAGCCATCACAATCTCTCGAGTTACGGATCCCGAGGTCACGTTTGTTGGAGGCACAACAATTCAAAGTTAAAACAACGACAAACGTGACATTGGGATTCGTAATTCAAAGTTAAAACAAACGTGACCCGAGGTCACTTCCCGCTGGTCTGGCTACGCGTTGCGCTGGTTATGCACTGATTGAATCAAAGTTCAAACTATTATTGGAAGTCGTTGTCTCCTTCATCGTTGTGGCTCCAACAAACGTGACCTCGGGATCCGTAACTCAAGAGATTGTGACGGCTAATATAATTTCTTTAATTAATTCTAGCTTATATATATTATCATTTTATCAAGGTTGGCTTATATTATCAAATTAATAATATTAATAGTAATAATAACTCATTTGTAAAATAGGAAAAGAAAGTGACTAAATACTCATTTGTAAAATAGGGAAAGAAAGTGACTAAATTGCTATTTGTCAATATTTGCTAAATTCCTTATATGTTATCTACGCTAGCTGGCCAGGGGCTGCGCTGGCTGGCTAGCAACGCGCTGGCTGCCAGTCAGATTGTGCTAGTTTTGGACATAGTTACGCAATTGGCTACTGACGGTACATAAAATTTCAAATTAGGCTACAAAATTCCAATTCCCCTCATATGAGAACATCTCTAATAACCTGTAGATTAGGTTCCTTTCATCTAACGGTGAAAACAAAAGGGACGAAGTTGTAATTTTAGGAAGAAGTTGAAAAGGGGTGGATTACATCTTAAATAAAATCCTAGTTATAATCAAATTAAAAAAAAAACCGTACCATCGCAACTTCTCCTTCTTTGCCGCTAGAATGAAGCCATCTGGTGGTGTCGAACTCGAAGATGGTAAACGGTGCAAGAAGATGCGGCTACCGGCTCAGTCGCCATTGTTGAATGGTGGACGTTCTGGCCGTCGTGAAGGGTGCAGAGGTCGAGAAGGAAAATGGCAAGGAGCCAGCAGTCTTGATGGAAGTTGTTGCTCCGACTATCGAGGCAGTGGTGGTGATGGCGTCGATTTAAATGTTGGCGTGTCTTCTTCTCATGGCCGACGAAGAACAAGTTCTCGTGGCCGACGAAGAACAAGGGCTTCATCGGCTATGGATTCGATACGGAACAAGCCGATCCAGGTACGATAGTTCGAATGATTTAGCTTTGTTCCGGATTTTTGATTTGAAACCACATCTTGTTCCGGAATTCATATTTTGTTTTCCGCATGTTGTTGTTTCTATTGTTTAAATTTGGAAGACTTGACTTGGGTTCTCATATTTTCGAACCACAAAAACTTGTTCTGGATTCCAAGTGTGAGTACCTTATCTTGACTTCAGGTGTTGATTAAAAGGGTAACATAATTTCTGCCACTGAGAGTACTTAGCCGCAGCAATAATCTACAGAGCATGAAGTTGTTTATTCATTAGAAGGATTGTTGTTAGTTTTCGTATGGGTACATTCAGCTATGTTTTCTGAGCAATGGAAAGTGACATTCCTACTGCCTCCTGATTATGTATAGTAAGCATATTCCACCGAGCTAACTAATATTCCACCGAGCTAACTGTTCTTGGTTTGATGTTAGTATTGTTCGAGAACTGTGATAAACTAGTATGAAATTGTGACAAGATCATTCACCAACTTAATTCCTTTGTAATTAGCTGGTGAAATACCAATTTCAATCACTTTTGAGTACCAAGTTGCATCATCCTCCACAAGGGTCTTTCTTAATTTCGATTCTCCAAGTTTTATTTGGTCCTAACAGTTGCATCATTCTCCACAAGGGTCATCATCGTGTTTTTTGCAAATTCGCATAATAGTCGACATTTTTCTCCAGCTAAAATCAGCTTTATATGCGTATTCATGGTAGAACTTGTGAAATTCTTCAATAACTTAAAAAGTAATATCATTCCAAGAGTCTGGATCCTCAAAAACCTTGCATGTAGGTGTATCAGGGTAATAAGTAGTTGAACCTGTCACCACGGGTGGTTTTGATAATTGTAAATTTAAACACAAAGTAAGTACCAAATAAGGGGACTTGGAACATAAAACATATAACTAAAAACACAGCACTATCAAACCTGCATCATGATCATCAGAAGCCGATATATTGACGACAGGCACCGAGCCTGCCTCCATAAATGAATGGAGTATGGTGAGTACCTAGCATTACAAACTGATAAACACAGTACCTATACTTTGGAAAATGAACTTCCAAACCTGACGTGTGATCACCGGTAGGAGATTGGACATTAATGACGTTGGGTAGTAAACTGTTGGTGCTTTAGGTACCGAACATAGAAAAATGGGACGATCAGTACCAAAATAGAAAAACAGGAACCAAATGTACCTGCAATTGAAAATAAGGTACCTGAAAAACCTGAAGCGAGATTGTCAGATGATGATGGAACGGTGGTGGGAAACTCCGATGATAACAACTCATCTCTTATCGATTTCATCGATGTAATAATCTGAAAAACTAAATCACAGGACGCTAATTATCGATTTTCCTAACCACTTGCGTAAAAATCTGATGAACAGTTACAGTTAGCGCCACCGCCGATTTAATTACCACCGCCACCGATTATTGAAACAAACCCCTTGAAACTGTTTTCCCAAAATTATTTGTGCGCATGATTATTATTATTATCATTATCATTATTATTTTATGAATACAAGATTATTTTTTAAATTGTGTAACCGAAGGGAAACTATTTTCCCAGCGTGAAAGAAGGCTATTTTATAGTTAGGATTTATATAAAAAATATTATTTAGGCTACGTTCACTATGAATTAATATTTCATGAATTATACAATCAGATTCTTTAATTCAAAATTAAACCGATAATTCTGTTCAGTATAAAATTAAATAATTGACTTTTATAATATAATTTACAATTAAATGCTAATTACAAAAGTGAGAAAATGTCAATTTCAACAATTACACAATCCAATTTCGTGAATCCCAAAAGACCGTGATTGTGGAAAAAATAGTTAAGATCCCCCCCCCCCCTTTCAAATCTCAACAGCTGCAGAAAGAATCTATTTTCTGTTATATAACTCATCACCAGCATGGTCCTCCACCACGCTCTCAGAGTTACAGTATCGACAAACACACAGGTATCTGATGCATCTGACCTTCGTTTTTTACGTTCTTGTTGTTATGATTCCACAACCCTCCAACTACTACCATTTTAATTTCAAAACTAGTCTTGATACACGAAGCTAACTACTGTATTCTCCAGCTACACCCGCACTTGACCTTACCGTGAACTTGTTCTTGTTCAAAACCCATAACCCATCATCCTCGTCGTCCCTCTCCGACTTAAACCCCCACTGTCGAATCCCATAAGCCTCCCTTCTCCGACTTTACCTCCGTGGTTGAATCCCATAAGCCTCCCTCACCGACTTCACCTCCGCCGTCAAGACCCAACAGCCTCCCCTGCCGACTTTACCTCCGCCATTGAATCCCATAAGCCTCCCTCGCTGACTTCACCTCCGTCATCGAAACCCAACAGCCTCCCTCGTCGACTTTACCTCAACGCCAAGAAGTCTCGATAGCTCCACAGCTCCCTCTGGTTCGGCTCCTTGCCAGCCGCTTCCCCTTCTCCTCGCTATTCAGTTCCTCACCACCAATTTCCCGCCGTCGGATCCAACGAAAAATGAGAGATAATTATAAGACTATAAATAGAAGAGGAACCGTATGGAATAGAGAATGGATGATAGAAACAGAGCATTCCAGTGATTCCACAGCCTGTGTGCTGTGTCATTCCATCATCCTATAATTAATTCCCTTTGCTTACTAATTCCCCATATGGTGTCATCCGCATGAAGGACACTTGTGCATTACAATTTTTACTTTTTTACACGTGTTAGTGTGTAGGTGAGTGTTTGTGATTGTGTTAGTGTTCATGTGAGTGTTAGTGGTAGTTTAATAGTAGTGTTAAAGTATGTTTAATGTTACACTTATCCTTATTAATGGTCCTTATTAATGGTGTCATACATTGTTTTGTTAATATTTTGTTATTTTTTGTATTTACTCACTTGGTTAATGCATGATGTTGAATTTTAATAAGATTGTTGCGTTTAGTTATATATAGTATGGATTCTGGGTCGCAATAACTCGATGACTGTGTGGTGATTGGTGGAAATGAGGTGTGGCCCGAAGCTGTTGAAAGTTTTTTGCTAGACACGTTGATAGCTTCGACAAACAAACAGACATTGTTATAGCATGTTGTGCGCTTCACAATTTCATTCGGATGCATGCGTAAGGGGACTCCCTATTTGCTGAATTTGAAGAGTGTGATGTCCAAGGTGAAACGAGTGAAACATTGCCACGTACAGAATTTAACACGTCTTCGACACAGGTGCGAGAAATGGCTACGAAGCGTGACACTATTGCAGATCAGTTGTGGAGGGCTTGTAATGCTAGTAATTAATCAAGTTTAGACAAGTATTGTGTGATCCACAGAATTCTGGAAGTATATTTAATTTGTGATGCATATTGACTAATGAACACAATTATAAATTTTGAATTAAAAATTTTGAAATGTTACATAATAACTAGTAAACGGAATTTCAATTATCTAAAATTATAAAATTCTGTTAATTGTATAATTTTAGATAATTGTTAGTGAACATATTAGTTTTTGTTTAATTAAGAAAATTGTTAATTACATGATCATTACAAAGATGCTCATGTATTTTAAATCATTAGATTATAATGAAAGGTGAAGATTAATATTCTCGTGGTGAAAACAAATTGGGTGTTCTATTTCTTCTAGATGTAGAAACTTTTCCCAATTAACCCAACTGTTCTCTTTAAGACTACCCATTGTTTTTGTAATTTAACCAATGGGTTTGGCAACAAAGCAATTGATTACAGTTTAGTGGCAGAAGTAAGTAAGTAACCCTTTGATTAGATAGAACAATTGGACCAACTTCCTACCATTTCCGGGGTTTGGTCCCCCCAAAGGCCAAAGATTCCTGATTTGGACACCAACCCCATATATATCAACATTTTCGCCTTTTCTTGACCTAATGAGAAAATGATAAAAGCATAGTTTAATTATTTGGTATATTTTTATTGCATGAATGTATCCCTCCCACTCCTCTTGAGGAGATTGAGAGGATGACGAACTCCTTTCAGTTGAGTATGAAAAATGGAGGTGTAAGAGGTATTTCCTGAATGAGGTGAGAACGCTTATGTGTCCGGAAAGAGGATGGTGACATGGATTTTAAGGATTTGCACGACTTCAATTTAGCTATGCTTGGGAAGCAGGGTTGGAAGTTTATTTCAAACCCCGATACTATTGTTTGTCAAGTTTTCAAAACTAGATATTTCCCTCGAGGGGAATTTCTATCGGTTATTCTAAGAAACAGTTTGAGTCCTATTTGACAGAGTATTTGGGCGACCCAAGGTATTGTTAGAGCTGGTTACCGTTTGCGCATTGGTGGTGGAACTCAGATTCATGTTTGGGGGATGCCGCTCAGATGATAATTTCTATAGTGATACCCCACCCGATGAATTTTTGGCTGGCCTACGTGTTCGTGATCCATTTATTCCAGGAGAGTGTGCTTGGGATGTTGAGATGATTCAAGAACTTTTCAACGAGAGGGATGAAAGAGCTATCATTGAGATCCCGGTCCATGATACCTTAGGGCTTGATAATCGGCTTTGGCATCTTAGTAAGACAGGTATTTATACTGTCCGTTCTGGATACCGATTGATTATGGAGGGGCTTGTGCCAAGACCCCACTTAGTGATTTCAGGACTGTGGCAAAAAATTTGGGGGCTTGAAGCTCCATCGCGGCTTCGAACCTTCATGTGGCGCGTTGCTCATGGTGTCTTACCTACGAGGCTCTCCCTTCAAGAAAGACATATTCAGGTACCTATTGAATGTGTTTTATGTGGCAGAGATATGGAGAATGCTTGTCATATTTTTCTGAACTGCTCTGTTGCACGCCGATGTTGGGAAGTTGGAGGGTACATGCGTTTCATTGAATATGGTATTCAAATGTCAGATTCCATGCAAGAGTTCGTCTGTCATGCATGTTGATACCGTCAAAGCAGCCGAGATTACTGTTGTCTTGAACTTATTCCGGAGAGAACGAAACAATAGAGTTTGGACTGGAAAGATGACCCTACCTATCACCATTGTCCGAGATGCCCTGGAAAGCTTGAAAAGCTTACTTAGTGTACGGCAAGCTGCCATGCTAATGCTTGAGAGGAGATTGAGTTGTGTGAAGTGGCATCATCCGATGAATACTACTCTTAAATGTAACGTTGATGCAACAGTCTTTGAAGGTGACAGACGGGGGGGAGTTGGAATAGAGATTCGGGGAGCAGACGGAGAGCTGAAAGTCTACCACATGAGTACTTACGATGGCATTCTGACGCCAATTGAACGTGAGGCACTTGCCCTGTTCGAGGCAATTAATTGGGCGAGACAGATGGAGCTTGGTGATACTATTTTTGAGGTGGACTCTCAAGTCGTAGCCCAAGCTGGTCATGTAGGCACGGAAGATGCAACTAAGATTGGAACTTTGATTCGCGCTATTCGCCAACAGTTACACGTGTCTTGGAAATTTGTTTTTGTTAGGAGAACTGGTAATTCGGTTTCCCATGTACTTGCTAGGCAATTGAAGAACCATGCATCACCCACTATTGGATATGCTTCTCCTACTTGATGATCTGAACGATTCTTGTTTTGCCTGTGAGCATTAATAATATGATAAGTGACTTGATGTAAAAAAAAAATTATTTGGTATATTCAATAGAAAAAAAATCGCAAAGTGGGAATGAACAAGGAGATAGATAGTAGTATCCTCTCTCTCTTCTTTTCTTTTTTCTCTGCCTTCTCTCCTCTTTTCCTCTTCTTCTTCAGCAGTGGTTGCCACCGGAACCTTCGGGTGACCGGCGGCGGCCTTCCGTTTCTCCTCCACGCTTGCTTTCCTTCTTGCTTTTTCCGTTTCCCTAAGTGATATCTTCACATTTATCCTTTTTCTCCTTCAAGGAGCCTTGTCTTTCTCCTTCGTGGAGCCTTTGTTGTCTCCTTCATGGAGCCTTTGATTGTCTCCTTTCATGGAGCATTTTTCTGCCTTTTCCTCTGATTTTCGGAGTGATTTTGGTGGCCTTGGATACATTGGAGCCATAGATCTGTTCTTTGGTTTGCTTCTTCCTCTTTGTTTCTGCTTGTCCTCCTCCTTGTTTCACTCTTATGTGCAGTGATTCGGAGATGCATGACGATTATATCTCGTCAGGATTTCAGTTCAAGGAGCCTTGAAGCTAGGTTGCCTCCTGTTGCCTTTTGTCCGGACGATCTTTGGTGTTGACGGTGGTTGTGGAGTTGTGCTTGTTGTGCGACGAGTTGGGTCTATTCTCCTCTTCGTTTTCAAGTTTCATCAGCTGGTGCATCCTCTTCTTCAGCATTCATGGTGGCTGGCGGCTGCTGGAGTTTGGAGAAGACATAGCTAGGGTTTAGCTTCATGGGCTCAACATGTTGTTTCTGATTTTCAGACTTACAATTTGGTTTGGGCTTTTATGTGGGCTTTTTCTAGTTTTCTTTTCCTTTACCTTTCTTTATTGTGTCTTGTAAGTTTTATTTTAATTAATGAATTTACTCTTGTCAAAAAAAAAAAAAAAATCTAACAAATATGCACTAGTATATGATAGTACTTGGTTTTTAAGTTTAGAAAGGTTACTCGTTCTTTCTTTGCTTTTGTTCCCGTTTTGTTTCTCTTTTCTGAGTTTCGGGCGGTGATTGCATTTTGTTTAGTAGTTCTGTCATTGCTTCCCAATTTTTGAACCAAAATCTTGTGGCCCTTGGGATATTTTTTTAGCTTAGTACTTGGTGCTTGTTTTCGAAAGTCTTTGACTCATCGTGCTAATTTAAATTGGGTGCTGCTATTTGCAGTCCGTGTTATACTAACACAGTCCGTATTTTTAACATAAATGGATAATTATGCCCTTGCAGTCCGTATTTACTAATGTAGTCCGTTTTTTACTAACGCAGTCCATTTTTACTTACGCAATCCATTTTTTACTAACGCAATCCATTTTTACTAACGCAATCTGTTTTTACTAAAAAAAATCCATTTTTACTAATACAGTCCATTTTTAATTACATAATTTCTCTCAAAATTATTAAGTTTAAGGAGTATATAATTTTTAATATTAATTTATTTAAATTTTTATGATTTTCCATAAAAAAAATTTGACATATAAAATTTGCATCATTATTATTAATTTATTTAAACATTTATAATTTTCCATCAGCAATAATTTTTGTTAATCACTAATTTTATTTCAACATTTATAATTTTCCATCAATATTATTAATTTATTTTAAATGTTTAAAGTGTTATTTGTATTTTTATGCCTTGTTTTTCTAATATATTATGAATAAGGATATTCGCTAGTAAACGGACTGTGTTATTAAAAAACGAACTACGTTAGTAAAAAAAATAGATTGTGTTAGTAAAACAAACTGCGTTAGTAAAAATGGGCTGCGTTAGTAAAAAACGGACTGCGTCAGTAAAAATAGACTGCGTTAGTAAAAAATGGAATGCGTTAGTAAAAACGGAAGGCAAGGATATAATTGTCCATTTATGTTAAAAATACGTATTGCGTCAGTAAAACGTGAACTGTAAATAGCAACCCGCTTTAAATTCTGCTTGTTCAAATTGAGTTCTTGATCTCTTGGTGAGTTTGGTATGGTGATCGAGTCCCTTATTAGGATGTTCGAATTTTTACGTTTATGTTGCACCCCGCGTCTCTTGTTTTCTAGTATTTGAGAAGCCAACTTTTAAAAGATTTTAGGATAGATAATTCGTTTTGTTTGGGACACTTTTGGAACAAATTTTTTTAGAGAATGTGGTCTATCTTTGTGTAAAAAAAATGTGTCGAATTAGAGACCTCAAATTGCTTTCTAAATTGTTTGAATTCGAATGGAAAACTTGCATGGGAGGTGATTGGGTGAGGTTCACCGCAAATCTTGACACGGCCTTGACCATATTCCCCATTTGCTAAGTAGTTTTGGCCTCGAGAAAGTGCTCTAATCTGATCTTTTGAAAAAATTCCAAGTCCGAGAGTAAGTGGGAAAGGGAAGAACGTCATTTTCCCAAAGCTTGAAGTTTTCTTTTTCCGCAAGTCTTCTAAAAGTTGGCTACTCTTGTACTATTTTAGAAGGGACGATGGTTTGTATTGTCGTGCAATCTAAGTGTGGGGTTCTATCTTATCTTAGGGAATACTTGGTTGTTGTTTACATCATTCTAGGACCTAAGACTCTTTTATCTTGGTTTGGTTGAATAGGAGCATTTATCTCTATTAAGTTGATTGTTTGAGGACAAGCAATGTTTAAGTGTGGGGCAATTTGATTCGAGAAAATTATATAACCTTTTCCTCCTCGGTTACCACATTTTCCAAGAGTTTTGACACTTTTCCCGTTGATTTTGTGGCGGTTTAGCTTGTTTTGACACTTTCACCATTTGTGGTGACAATGGACTTTCATAGTCAATTTTCAATTTTTCTAGTGTTTTTGTTGTCATTTCACGTTATGGCATTGTAGAGTGTTGTACGAGGTTTCCATCGGTTCGGACGGTGCCCCGATCGAAGGTTTATAGCTCCGAGAATGATCGCTCGAAGTTGGGGTCCGGAAGAAGTGTGTAGGGCGCGCTAGGTATTCACCACGACCACGTAAAAAATATGTGGGTTCGTCGCCGAATGTTTTTGGCAAAATTGGAGTTAGAGAGAGTTTAGGGCACGATCGGCACCCGCCGCGCCTCCGCCGGTCACCCACCGCGGTCTCGGCCCTCACTTGACAGCACTATATAAGTGCTTTTTCAGTACTTTTTTAGGGGAGAAATTTCAGGTGACAATTTACTGTTTAAAAGTTAAAAGGTTAAAGAAGGAAATATAAAGATTATATTTTTGATTTGTTCCTCAAATATCATTATATCAATGGTTAGATTTAGGTTGTGAGAATTTATTAAATTGGAACCAAGATTAATTTCCTGAACTAGGAATTGAATTTGGCGTTGATCATTGCAGGAACCAAGCTCTTCAAGATTTCTTGTTTCCGGTTCTCTCTTCCAACATGACACCTTAAGCCTGTATGAATGGATGCAAGTGTTGGGTTTTGACCCCTAAAGCCGTATTTCGTTCGTTGTTGGGCAGAAACCGACTATTCCTGGGTGGTTGGTTTACACCGATTTCATTCCCCGCTGATTCGTTTTAATCAGAGACGAGATTTTTATATAGACATTTTCTACTTTATTTTCATGTTCAATCGGAAGAGGATGACATTGGTCGTTTCTCTACCTGTAGTCGACATGGATGTTCCAAAACTTTGATACCTGAGACGAACATGGCATTTTAACTCTGGTCTCTATTGTGACGCTAGTGTAGAAGAAGTTATCGAGATTACGATGGTTAGATGGAGAGGAAGGCATTTTTGTGGGGTCTCAACATGGCAAAGGCTCAGGTAGTAGATAATAAAGACGATATGTGTAATTTTTGGAAGGGAGTTTGGTAGGAGATGATGGAGCACTTTTTCAGCATTTACGACAACAAAGAACTGTCTTCTCTCCCTTCTTGGGTCTACTTCTGATGGGCCACCCTGGGTCGGGTCAGCCCAGTAGGCGATGTGATACACCCAGAAAGGAAGGTCAACGCCTCTGACGAGGATTGACCAGGCGACTGTCTAGAAGACCTGAAAAGCAGGCCCAGATATGGCCCAGGAAGCAGTCAGCATGTCAAGCGAAGGTTGACCAGCTAGGTGCCTTGAAGGTCGCTCTGAGTGGGCCCAGTCGCGGCCCAGGAAGGGCCCTGAGGCGATGTTATGCGCTTACCATTTGGGAAACCCTAGAAGGACACGTGGAGCAATCCTGAAGGTTTCGTCTTCACCAAGCGACGGTTAGGATTCGGTGACACGTGGCGAGATTTGCTGGGCGCCGTACCATTGCCCAACGGTCTTGGCAGACCTGCCAGGCTATAAATGCAGAAGGATTGGACAGACTGACGACACGACCAAATACTGGGAGCAATCCCTAGGTACACTCTGTTACATCATCATCCCTTTCATTCCTCATCCTCCGTTCTGATTACTACCCTCACTCTCTTATTGTGAGGCGATTCGGAGTCACTCAGGCGACCGGGTCGGCTCCCACATTGTTCCAGGCGACAAGAGCGGAACAATTGGCGCGCCAGATAGGGGAACTAATCAAGAACTGAAGAAACTGAGCAATGGAGCATGGGAATATGGGAAGAATGATAAGAGGAGAAGCATCGACGTAAGGCCCGAAGGAGAGACGGAGGAAACACCATTGAAATACGTGAATCCTGGAGCCCAAAACATACCACTCGAGGGAAGAAACTTGAGAAATGATTTGGAGGAAGAAGGGGTGCCTAGAGACACAGACACCGACTCCTCATATATCCCTCGTGACACCAGAGGAAAGGGTGTGGTACAGGAAGAAGCACCGAACTCAGAGGCATACAAAGTCCTCGAACAGCGTTTTCAGGTGCTGGAAAAGCAGAATTTGGAGCTTACTCAATTGTTAAAAACGGTTATCGCTCAGCAGGCGCAGGCGCCCAAAGCTCAGCACGTCCAGGCCCCGGGCAATGACACCCACGCGGAAATGCTACGGGCATTTCGACCGCTAGTTGAAACCGGAGCCGAACAAAGGGTCATTCGGCAACCTCTGGCAAGGGCCATCTTCGCCGAAACACTACCAATTGGCTTGGTCCCACCAAACATGGAGAAATATTTGGGGTTGGGCGATCCTGAAGAGCATCTACAAAACTTTCAAATCGCCATGCAAATGCAGGGCGCCAGCGATGCAGCGTTTTGCAGAGCATACCCAGCCACTTTAGGAGGGGCAGCAAGAGAATGGTACATGAGCTTGCCAGAAGGAATTATTCACACATGGGATGAGTTTGCCAGGGTTTTTTTGATGAAGTATGAGAGTAGGCGACACCGGAAGGTCCCAGTACAGGTCCTAGTTAACTTGCAACAGTGGCCGGAGGAGTCGTTAAAAGATTTCTTTGAGAGATGGATCAGCACGGTACAGTCCGTTAAAGACGTGACTTTAGACATTGCTACTGCAAGTATGATCCAGGCGACGCACAATAGGCGACTGAAGGAGGCGTTAGTAAAGAAAAAGCCTACTACTCTGTCCAACTTGGAAGCCAGAATAAATAATATCATTCTCATTGAGGAGCAGTTAGCGGAAATTGGAGGGGACGACAGCCGAAAAGGACGAAAGGACGGACAGGTGGATGCGTCGCGTGACGGCACTGACAGGCGAGGACGGTGGCAGAGAACGGAGCGATCTCCTGAAAGAAGGCAATATCGGGACGACAGGAAAAACAATGATAGACGCGCGTATCAGGAAGACAGAAGAGAATACACTCCGCTCAACCGATCCCGGAAAGAGGTATTCCTGTACATGCAGCACAAGGATCACCACATTCAGTGGCCCGAGCCACTGCGAGGCGACCCTGAGCAGCGTAACCCCCGGAAGTTTTGCAACTTTCATGATTCGCACGGTCACACCACAGAGGAGTGTCGGCAACTTAAAAATGAAATTGAGCGATGGATTAAGGAGGGTCGCCTAAAAGACTTTATTCTCCAGACCAAGCGAAAAGAAAGGAGTGCAAATGATAAAGAAGTTAGCCCAGTCCCAGGCGACCAACCTAGAAAAACAGTTTTCGCCCGATTGCAAGAGCCGCAGGGCGATGCGACCAAAAAGGCAAATGATGTGGAGGAAGTCACGAAAGTCTATCAAACTATTTTCGGAGGCGAAAGTTGTCCGACAAAAAAGCAGTCAAGCGATTGTAAAGAGGTGTTGATCATAAACAATGAGGCGCGACGGTCTCCCATCATGTTTACGGAGGATGACATAATTAAAAGTGGAGGGCCTAGCCTGGAGGCGATGGTGATTCAGATTGTAACGCTCCGGAGTAGAGTGGAGCGAGTAATGGTGGATGAAGGAAGCTCAGCTGATATCCTGTTCTGGGAACTTTTCCAGCAGATGAAACTCCCCATTTCAAGCCTGAGACCGACAAAGACAACTATTACAGGTTTTTCTGGCCACCAGGTGCCCATTAAAGGAATCATTACCTTACAGGTCATGATAGGCGATGAGCAGATCAAGGCGGTGCAATCCATAGATTTCCATGTGCTGGATTGTCGATCCTCGTACAATATAATTTTGGGGCGACCGGCGCTCGCTGCTTTCCAGGCTATCTCTTCACCAGTATTTTAGGTGCTGAAGTTCGTCACCAAGGACGGCGTCGGAGTCGCTTGGGGACACCCGGAGGTGGCTAGGCGATGCTATCGGGCAGCGACGAAAGGAGCATGTTACAAAATCGACCTGGAGGTGGGAACGGAGAATAGAGAAAGAATACAGTCAGCAAAATCTGACGTTCCTGTAGCTTTGTGGGAAGGCGATGAAGAGAAAACAGTGAGGCTGTCGACTTACCTGAGCCAAGAGGCCAAGCAGGCGATGATGACACTAATCAGGCAATATTCGCATCTATTTGCATGGCATCCCAGCGACATGCCTGGGATAGATCCAGCGATTGTGAAGCATTGCCTATCCATCGACAAAAGCTGCCGCCCTGTGCAACAGAAGAGAAGAAATATCTGCCGAGAGCGACAGCTAGTCGTTACAAAAGAGATAGACAAATTACTGGAGGCAGGTTTTATCAAGGAGGTTCAATACCCAGAATGGCTGTCAAATGTGGTTTTGGTTAAAAAATCATCGGGGGCATGGCGGATGTGTGTTGACTTCACAAATCTAAACGATGCCTGTCCAAAAGACGCTTACCCACTCCCGAACATTGAACAGTTGGTCGACGCCACAGCAAATAACGAAGTATTGTCTTTTCTCGACATGTTCTCCGGGTATCACCAGATACCACTCAATGAAGAGGATCAGGAAAAAAACGGCGTTCATGACTCCTATGGCGAACTATTGCTATAAGGTTATGCCCTTCGGCCTCAAAAATGCAGGAGCAACTTACCAAAGGATGATAGATATGGTCTTCACTAAGCAACGAGGACGTAACCTGGAAGCATATGTGGACGATCTTCTGGTAAAGAGTAAGAAGAGCGACGATCATCTAGGCGACTTAAAAGAAACGTTTGAAACGTTACAACGCTTCGCGTTGCGATTAAACCCACAGAAGTGTGTTTTTGGAGCTACATCAGGCAAATTCCTAGGGTACTTGGTCACTCGACGGGAATAGAGGCGAATCCAGCACAATTGGAGGCCATCTCCGCCATGGCACCACCCAAAACAGTTAAAGAAGTACAAGTTCTAGCCGGAAGAATAACGGCTATCAATCGGTTCATTCCAAAGGCGGCAGAGCGATGCGCTCCGTTTTTCTCTATTTTGAAAAACGCGTCAAAATTCGCCTGGAGTGACAGGTGTGATAAGGCATTTGAAGAACTCAAGCAATTCTTAGTCACTCCTCCGGTGCTGGCCTCACCCAAGGAGGGCGATGAGTTATTCATGTACATTGCGATATCACCAACAACGGTAAGTGCGGTGTTAGTGCGACGGGAGGAACGAAGCGACCAGCCCATTTTTTACACGAGTAAAACGTTGGTCGACGCTGAAACTCGGTACCCTGCCATCGAGAAGATGGCCTATGCTGTCGTATGCGCGGCAAGAAAGCTCCGACCATACTTTCAGGCTCATACCATAACAGTATTAACCAACCTGCCAATACAAAATGCTTTGCGGGCAATGAGCGTGGCTGGGCGACTTGCAAAGTGGGCCATTGAGCTCAGCGAATATGACATCCGGTACAAACCAAGAACGGCAATCAAAGCCCAGGTTCTCGCTGATTTTATAGTAGAAGGGGCAGTGCAAGAAGAAAAAGGAGAGAGCCAAACTTGGACACTCTTCACGGATGGTGCCTCTAGTAAAAATGGTTCGGGAGCCGGCATAGTGCTAAAAAGCCAGAAGGAGCTATCCATGAGGTCGCCCTGCGCTTCGCGTCGCCTAGAACCAACAACGCTGCCGAATATGGGGCGGTGGAGGCAGGACTCAGGATTGCAAGAAGTATGGGGGTCAAATATGTGAAAATTTTTTCCGATTCAGCAGTGGTGGTCAACCAGTTAAATGGGGAGTTCGAAATTAAAGAGGAGTCATTAATGCCATACTTCGATGAGATAAAGCTAGCCCTGGCAGATTTTACTAGAGTAGACATCTTGCAAATCGCCCGAGAAGAAAATTGCCACGCTGACGCGCTATCAAAGCTAGCCACGGCGGTTGATTTTGAAGAAGCAAGAATGGTGACGGTGGAGAAAGAGGTAAAGCTAAACACATGCTTCCAGATTGACGGGTCTCGGGAGGATGAAGGCACACAAGACGATTGGCGCACTCCCATTATTAGGTTCCTAAAAGATGGAACAGTCCCGGAGGATCAGGCGATGGCTACAAAAACAAGGAGGCGAGCCAGCAGATGCACCTTAATAGGCGACGATCTGTACAGAAAGTCCGCCGCAGGTCCTTATTTAAAATGCCTCGGACCAGTGGACGCTGATTATAGCCTCCGGGAAGTACACTTAGGAGTCTGTGGGACACACTTAGGCTCTAAAAGTCTGGAGAAAAATCTGTTATACCAAGGTTATTACTGGCCGACGATGCGACGAGAGGCGACGGAGTTGGTTAAAAAATGTCACAAGTGTCAAGAATATGCCGATTTTCATAAATTGCCTTCCACAGCTTTGCAGGCGATTGTTAGCCCGTGGCCCTTCGCTCAGTGGGGAATGGATATTTTGGGACCTTTTCCTGAAGCCCCTGGGAAGCGGAAGTACTTGATTGTAGCCATAGACTACTTTACAAAATGGATTGAGGCTGAGGCGACGGCCAGCATCACCGCCAAGCAGATTGAGAAGTTCACATTCAAACATATCATCTCCCGATTCAGCATTCCTCACAGCATTATATGTGACCATGGCACCCAATTTGATTGCCAGAGCTTTCAGGCGTATTGCCAAGAATACAAAATCCTCCTACGATTCGCCTCGGTCGCTTACCCGCAAGCCAACGGGCAAGCTGAAGCAGCAAACAAGCTTATATTGCAGGGTTTAAAGCGACGGATCGAAGGCAAAAAGGGCACGTGGGTTGAGGAGCTCGATCATGTACTATGGGCACATAGAACGATCTACAAGACGTCAACAGGCGAGTCGCCTTACACATTGACCTATGGATCAGAGGCGGTCCTTCCGGTGGAAATAACAATACCTTCCGTCCGCTTGGATAGCTACAACCCAGAGAAAATGAGCAAAACCTTGTCCATAGTCTCGATATGGTGGAAGAGAAGCGCGAAGTCGCCCAGATGAGGTTAATAGCGGAAAAGGAGATGCTAGCCAGGCGATACAACAAAAAGTTAAGGCCACATCACATCAAATTGGGTGATTTAGTACTACGAAAGATTTTCAGGCCATCAGAGGGAGCTGCGAAGCTTGATCCTGGATGGGAAGGGCCATTTCAAATCAGGAGGGTCATAGGAGCAAACACTTTTAAGTTAGCCAGGCTGGATGGAACGAAAATCCCCCGAACCTGGAATGCGATGCACCTCCGCAAGTTCCATGAGTAGTCGCCTAGGAGCATGTATGGTTTTTCATTTCCCTAATTAATGAAAGAAAAGCGTCCGATAGCTATATCGCTGGATGACTTATTTTATCATTTATATCTCACCATCGCCATCGATAATTACCTAAAACTTACGAGTTAAGGAGTCGCTTAATCGACACAAATTCCCGTACGACATGGATTCATCTCGCCTACGGGGCCTAAGTTTCAAGCTTCGCTAAGGCCTAAAGGTAACTACATCGCCTAAATGGCATCATAAGAGGGCAAAACTTCGCTCATTAGCAAATCACCAATCGCTAAGGCAAAAACTAAGGTGCCGCCTATGACGGCTGCAAACAATCGCGCTAAGGCTTTCAAAACAATCGCTTACGAGCCTACCTTATAAGATAAGGGCGAAATAAAGGGCGTTTACCCAGATCACGGTCAGCTTGTCTTACAAGTACAAAACAAAAGAGAGAAAAGGAGTATCAAAAAACAAAAAAAAGAGAGAAAGTCATCATTTATTTTTCCCTTGCCCCGAGCTTTGCCCATGATCGCCTTGGGAGGATGCCAGGCTCTTTTCAAACACCTTTTCCCCTCTGCCACCATCTGCCTTCGCCTTCGCGGCTGCCTCAGCTTTGGCCCGGGCCCTTTTGGCCTTCTCCGTCGCTATATACTCCTGATCCGCCGCCTGAACTTCCTTCATCACGCTGATGTACTCAGGGTCGACGTCGGTATTGGGATCGGGCACACCATTCAGCAAGCGATTCACAGCCCTGAAGGACGCTGAGAGAAATTTGCGTCGAACGAAAGGAGGAGAAGGCCCAACAACGGCGACGAATTTCTGACGAACGGCGGTCATGATCACAGGAATGGACCTTCGGATCAGCGACACAGCAGTCATATACTGCCAAGAGCTGAGTGCCTCGGTCTCCTCCTTGATTTTCAAAGTGCGATCCCTCTCCGCTGTCATTGTTTCAGCCAGCTTCTTCGCCTTATCCCTCTCCTCAGTCGCTCGGTTCTGCGCTGCAAGAGCAGCGTCTCTCTCCTTTGTCAGAGTTCGAATCTACTTCTGAAGGACATCTTGATCCTGGAGCTTCTTGGCGGACGAGGAGGCAGCTTCTTTTGCCTCAGACAGCTCCTCTCTAGGCTAGTAATAGAGGCCCGGCTGGTCGACAAATCTTGAGTCTGGCGCTCCACAGAAGAGGAGGCCTCGCTTAGTTTCTGCTCAAGCTGAGAGTGAGCCTCAGTCAGGCGACTAAGCTCGTTCCTGGTAGCTTGATGATCAACTGAAAGAAATAAAACAAAAATGGTAAAAAAAAAACACAACAAAGACAGGGAAGAAACGAAGCATCATCATCATCACTAGTGAAGTGTTTTGCTTACCTCTTCGTTGTCCAGGCGGCGCTGAAGAGCTGCGTGATCGTCGCGAAGCTCACGAGCCTTGCGCATCAACAAGTCACGTGACTTGTCAACAATGCTTAGCGCCAGCAACATCTGGATAAATGGTAGAGCCATACATGTTGGAAGGCGACGATTGGTTGAATATTCCACAATAAAAGACAAGACATGAAAGAAAGAGGAGAGTCGATTAAGGTAAATACCTCGTGATGCTTTACATACACGTTCCCCATCGCGGGATGAAAGTCGCCAACCTTCACATCATCCAGACCCTTTAGAACTCCAGAAGTCAGCTCCTCTGCGATATCCCGGGCCACGTCAGCTGAAAGCTGTGATCGCTGGGGTAGACAACCGGAAAGTAGCCTTCTGGCTTCTCGTAGTTGGGCGACAGGAAGTCTGTCAGGACGCGATGGGATAAGGCACGGCGACCCTCTTCGTCGTTATGAGGCGACAGGGGTGAGTCATCCTGGATGAAGGAAATGAATTCCCGCTCTGCAGGGGCTTGGCTTTCCTTTCCGGGGCGTCGAGGAGGGGGCTCAGGCATTGACGCGTCGAAATGCTCCTTGTCAGGAGGCAATTCAGGGTCGGCGACGGTGGTAATTGGTGGGGGATCCGCTGTCTCGGCCCGATCGTCTTCCACAGCGATAATTGGATCTGATGTACCGGCGGAAGAAGACTTGCGTCGCTTTGTTGGCTCTGCCGCAGGCGACGACTTTTTTTCGCGGGAGCGGCGCGTCCCCCGTTTCTTTCCCTTCCCATGAGGCGAAGGAGGTGGTGGCCCAACTTCCGGTGGCGGCGCATGCTGCGGTTGAGTCGTGGTGATTGACCCGCGGGCTGACGTGCTGATCAGCACGTTAGAAATATCTGTCATCCCTGCACAATGGAGTAAAAAGAGGTCAGAAACAGGAAAGCAAAAGGGAACGCGATAGGAGATAATAGAAAGCAGGGATAAATTTAAAAGTAGGGGAAGATAGTCCCATCTACCTCCAGGCAGCTTCGCCAGGACTTGTTTTAGGATGAAGGGGTCGTTCAGATTGAAGTTCTCCCTGTTAATAAATGACAACAGCTGTTGTTCGACCTCCGTGGCTAAGTGACCACGGGGGAAGTTATTGGCATCGCCTCGCGACCAGCAGGGCGGAAGGGCCGTCGTCCAGGTGTCTTCAGGCGAGGGTTTAAAAAAAAAAAGGCATGATACCATGTGGGATGCGGTTTAACTGTTCCCCGCATCCCCACATCCCTATACGGACCTCGCTTTACAAAGCTAAGGCCGTTGGTGTTATTTTTGGCACTATACAAAAGGGAAAAAAGGCGAAGGGTAGGAGTAATTTTCTCGCGTTGGCAAGATATCTCAAAACTGGCTACAACGGACCATGAGGTCGCGGTATAGGCGCCAAGCGACGCTTTGAGGTTCTGAAGTAATGATACAACAAATGGAGAAGGGGGAAGGCGCAGGCCGTTGGTAAAGCTTTCTGACCACACACCATGCCAGCCTCCGGGACAATTCCCAATGGTCGACAGGAACGAGGGAGCAGCATAGTCCCAACAGGTCGGAAGGGAGAGTTTTGGAAGAAAGGAGCATATAGTGGTGGCAGAGAGATAGGGAAAATAGCCTGGCCCGATGACGTAGCGATCCCGGCCAACGCCGTCGTACCACATGTCTCTCCAAGCTCGGACAGTGTAGCCTTGGTCAGAGATGGGGGCTGTCATGTTCACGGCCAAGGGCGGAATCCGGGAACAAATCCAAGCTGATGCATTCCCCATTCTCGGGGTTCAGAAGGGTCGGGAGAGTTTTGAGAAGCGTCGGAGGCAGTTTCTCTCTGAATTGGTTGATGACAAGGCCATTGGAGCCTTAATATACAAGGAATTTTATAGGGAGAAAGAAGCTAGATAGCGGAGAGGGCAGTCGGCAAAGGCAAAAAAGGGAAAAACGAAGAAAAATTCAAGCAGAGAACAGAGACATACCAGGACAGCTGAGAAGGTAGTCAAGATCGTCGGACATCTGGAGAAAGAAGAGAGATCGGACAGAGGAGGAGGAAAGGCGAAGGAAAGGCAGGAACGGTTGAGGAAGAAGGCAAGGGGCAAGTGAAGGAGCAAAGTGACGGAGAAAGAAGAGAAAGACAGTGGTGAGAGCGGAGCGTTTTATAAAGGAAAGGCGGAGACGTTTGAGTGGTTACATCGGAAACGGAAACGACGCGACAGTTGAAAGGACGGATGGAGCTATCGGCATTGGGAAGAGGAAAGCGTCTCGGAAACGCAAGCCGTGAGAGGTGGTGATTGGGCAACACGACCCATAAAAAGGAATATAAAAAGAGGGGGCTATTTCGTAGGCAATGATCGAGTTAGGGGGCTACGGAGGAAGGAAAAGACTAGATGACCCCTCGGTTGTGGCGAAAGTAGGGTTCCTCAAGGAACGCGGCGGGCGACGAGAAAGAGTAGTCTGCCAGTGTACTTGGCGACAAGCACACAAGCGGACTGGGGGGCTCATGATGGGCCACCCTGGGTCGGGTCAGCCCAGTAGGCGATGTGATACACCCAGAAAGGAAGGTCAACGCCTCTGACGAGGATTGACCAGGCGACTGTCTAGAAGACCTGAAAAGCAGGCCCAGATATGGCCCAGGAAGCAGTCAGCATGTCAAGCGAAGGTTGACCAGCTAGGTGCCTTGAAGGTCGCTCTGAGTGGGCCCAGTCGCGGCCCAGGAAGGGCCCTGAGGCGATGTTATGCGCTTACCATTTGGGAAACCCTAGAAGGACACGTGGAGCAATCCTGAAGGTTTCGTCTTCACCAAGCGACGGTTAGGATTCGGTGACACGTGGCGAGATTTGCTGGGCGCCGTACCATTGCCCAACGGTCTTGGCAGACCTGCCAAGCTATAAATGCAGAAGGATTGGACAGACTGACGACACGACCAAATACTGAGAGCAATCCCTAGGTACACTCTGTTACATCATCATCCCTTTCATTCCTCATCCTCCGTTCTGATTACTACCCTCACTCTCTTATTGCGAGGCAATTCGGAGTCACTCAGACGACCGGGTCGGCTCCCACATTGTTCCAGGCGACAAGAGCGGAACAACTTCATCATGCACGACAACGGCTTAGCGTCGACACTCTTTTGATAAGATTCTTAACTCTATCTCTAGTACTTGATTTATTGAATTTGACTTTCTTCGGGCCAAATTATGTTTCATTGGATTGAAATGACTTTTGACAACAAAGCTAGTAGTGAGGTTCAACCAAAGCTCTTCTCCTCGTAATAAGAATTTTTGTGTCTGTTGTCTTTATCTTCATCGGGTGACGTTGACACCATTTTGATACGAGTTTAGTAGATGTTTTGATCTATTTTTGCATGTGTTTTGTTCTTAGAATTTCTCAATGGATGGTTGTGCTATCTTAACTTTCGCTGCCTTTTTTATGCATCTCCAGATTATGACGCTGGTATACGAAACCAGAGACTCTGGGTTCGATCCCCAGCGGAGTCGGTTTTCTAAAATTTATTTTTGTTGTGTTGAATCTCTCCCTGAGAGTAAATGAAGGATCTCGGCAGATATCGTGGGCAGCCAACAGCATGGATATCAACAATCTGAGAACTGGAGCCAAGCTCCACTTTTGACAACCAAGTTTGTTTTAAATTCACACGTTCAAGTCCGTAGTCCCTAAAAACTCAGATCATAGTGGTTATTGAAGATGATTCTCCTTTTATTTAGTACAATCTTTGAATCCCCTTGTCAATGGTGTTTGTTTATACCAAAAGCGATGAATGCAACAGTAATACAAATTCCCAGTCTTTCTGTACCACACACGTTTACAAGACTGCCTCAAATTTCCCTACCAGTTGTCATGAATCATGATATCTTCCAGATTACACGTAACCTAGTATGTGGATGTCACCATAAGTAGGCATTGGAGGCACTAAGTAATTAAAATGTTAGCAGCAAGCAGATATCATATAGAGCTCAAAGTTGTTCCAAATTAAAAAGACAAAAAGGTGGAACAACATAGAAAACAAAACCAAAAGAAGACAAATTCGATGCTAAAATTGCAGCTACGTACTATACTTCTAGCCTCACTTACACACCATAGTCCTCCATATATGCACCTTCTCCTAAGCATATGGAATTAATTACTTGGTCACAAATTTCCTGGGAGAAGTAGGACTAGCAGTAGCAGTGTATTTGATCTTGGTTTGGAGGTAGTGGGCGGCGAGGGAGTCGAAGAGTAGACCTGCTGCATAACCAGCAGCTAAATCAATGGTGTAATGACCTCTTGTCCCAAGCAGCCTCACCGCTTGTAAGGCGTTGAGTAAGTCGAATACCCAGGCCATCTCCCACCTTTGCATTCTCCTCATGTCCAGTGATGCTATCACTGATCCTGCCACATGACCTGAGAAGAAGAGGAAAAATGACACGTTCCCTACTGGGAAGTCCACTCCCGAACCCAGATATCCCTGCATACATATCCCATGTTCTTCATTCATTACTTCTTACTTACTAACCACTTTATGATTTCAAAGCCACACTACACTATAGTTATTACCTCTGGGAGAGGAAGTTGTGTTGAATAGCCGAGAATTCCACGGCAAGTGAACATGAAGAGTGCTGATATGGTGGGTCTGCCTCTTCCTCCACCACAAACGTCCACAATATGTAGCTTGTTTGCATTCCCACGAATACCTGCAAATATCCCACCAGGCCACCATTATATTCTGTTATATTCACTGTGTATCAATTTCATGTTACCAGGATTCTGATCACGGGCCATGATGGACAAACACGGCCACCAGTCCACCACCGTCTGTTTCAGTGTTTAGATTAGAGATGTCACTTTCCATGGCCAATACCAAATGCATACTTAATATGAATTGGCAGGACTCGGTAGACTTGCAAGATTATTTTATTCATTCTCTCTTCAAGCTTAATTTCTCCTACAGCAAGTTGGTTCAGTGTGACAACAACCAGCTTTAAATGCGTCAACACGTTAATGTATGGACAATGATGATTCAGCTTACTATTCAACTATGTGGTTGAACGAAGAAGTTTTGTGGTTCATCAACGATTTTAATAATTAATAGAAAGAAAGAAATCAGGAAATCTAACTCATCATCAATCACAGAATCCAAACTTCCATCTCCATTCTCCGAACAAAGAGCAACTAGAGAGCTCGTGTAGAGAAATTAAACCATTTCAGGGCCAGAACAAAAAAAAAAAAAAAAACTGAGATGATTGATTCTTCAACTGATGAAATGCAAAGGAGAATCAATGTGAATTAGAAGAACAAAATGTAAAAATGTGTAGATTGGGGGAGTTACCGTGTTGAGAGCAGCGAGGACGGAATTGAGGTCCGGCGAGGAAGAAAGAAGGCGATGGAGAGGGCGGGTGGCTACGAACCCCAAATCAAAGGGCTGTGAAGAAGTAGGGATCATCCTGAGGGTGTACTCAACCCACATGAAAAACAAGAGACTACCTCCCAATATCACAGGCAACCAATGCTCCCTAACCACATTCATCGCATCTTTCACCCTCCATTTCGTAAACGCCGGAGCCATTCTCTCCGCCGCTGCTTCCTCCTGGTCTTCTTCCACTAGTGAGTATTTGTCATCTGCATTGCTGTTTTTCCGAGTCTTGGCATCTGTTTTCTTGCGCTTCAACGGAATGGCGGTGGCTGCCACGGCGGCGGTGTGTGAGGCTTCCATGGGGGTTTGCGATTTCTTAGAAATAGAAGAAGAAGAAAAATAGAAAGGAAAGTGGTGCAGAAAAGTTTAGTTATGAAGAGAGAGAGAGAGAAAGGGAAGAAGGGAGAAACGGGTGGTGGTAAATTAATGTGACATATGAGACTACTATATGCAATGCAAATAATATGAGTCACGCTGTCGAGAAACCAGGTCGCTCGCGACCAACTTGACATTTGATTCAAGAAAATTTCACTCGTGACTCATCTCGATTTTAAACTAGTCAAGTTTGAGTTAGGGCATGTTCGACTCGATAGGCTCGTGAGCTGGCTCGAACTCGAGATTGAGAGCTAACTCGAATACTATCTTCACTATATGACTTATTATAAACTCAACCGTGAAACATGTGGTTTATCATATACAATAAAAACTTGTACATTTTAGAATAATTGATTTTTTACTTGACTCGTTGATGTTTTTTGTCACACAAACTTCAAACTGGGCTAAAATTAGACGCATCAAGTAGTTTTAATAACCTAAATTAGACTTGAACTCGAGTTTGGCTCACCAAGTGTAGTTAACGAGCCAGACCCGATCTCGTCACAAAGTTTAAAAATTCTAGTTCAAGTTTGAACTCGAACTCGCCTAAAAAGCAATGAGCCAAGATTGAGCATGATAAAATTTGTTCAACTCGGTTCGGTTCGTGAACGTCCCTGTATACGAGACATATAGGCGGAGTTTACAATGAAACTGTTAGTGGGTCCATATCCTCAATATTTACCAATGAGATTATATGGGCAAAACCAACACTCTCTCATCTTTTATTATAGGGTAAAATACTTTTGCGATCACTTAAGTTTTCATGTTGTGTCAACTCGGTCACCTAATTTTGAACTCAGTCGAATTGGTAATTTATGTTTCAACTTTGGTACAGCGTGGTCACTTGGTCCGATTTTGTGATGATTTTCGTTCAAAGTGACATGTAGACATGTCATGTCATCCATTATATTTGTTTTCAAGTCAAATAAAACCACAAAGCCAATCATCTAAACTAAATAAGTTGATTCACTTCCCTCATTCACCCGAATAAAACGTGATAGATAAAATTCTTTCGATTATCGACCTTGTTTTCTGGTTTGATTTCAAATATGAAATGAATATAATGGATGACATGTCATATGTCGCACTTTGAATGGAAATCATCACAAAATCAAACCAAGTGACCATCCCGTAACAAAGTTAAAACATAAGTTACCAATTTGACTGAGTTCAAAGTTAAGTGACCGAATTGACACAACATGTAAACTTAGGTGACCGCAAAAGTATTTGACCCTTTAGTATAAGATGCAAGGTTTGGCATGAGATGTCATCTTCGTGACATAGTTTATTAAGATTTTTAAAGCCACTTGTCTCAATGGGAAGGGCATAAGATTTTTTATATATTGTTTTTTTGTGTGGAAGATTTTAGATATGGGTAAACTTGATAATTCATATATTCTTTTGTTAAAGTTGATCATGGCATGCAAGGCATCTTTGCCCCGACCACCCCAACCATCGACGAATCTAGAATGAAGTAAGGTACTGAGTCGAACTATATAAAGTTAAAATTAATTGGGCCACACTAATTCTTTTATTAATTGACGTATAAATATATGAAAATTTACATATGATTTGAATTATTGACTCGGACATGGGCAGGATATTGGCCTCGGGGAGACTACCCCTGAATTTGCCACTGCCTCCAACAACAAACTGCATAGTCTCCTCTTGAACAAGGTCTCGACCATCAAGAACAATTCTTTACCTTCAAGTTCATCAACTGATACTTAGTTGAGGTCATCCAACATGGCACTAATGAAGGTAGGACGTTTGTAATACCCACTCCCAATTTTCGTGGTTGGTCCCACGATTGAACTGGGAACGAGTACTACTAGCGATAATCGAGAATAACCAAAACTTAAAATCAAGTGAAAGCGGAATAAATCAAAATATAAATCATTGAATAAGATTGAGATCTTTAATTTAAATACAATTCAAGCCACAACGGCCAAAACTCTAATTCAAATACAATATTAAAAAAAACGAACACTGTCACTTGAATAAAATGCGAAAGGGATCAACCTCTGTGTCCTCAGTCACCGGCCTTTCAACCATCCTTTTCATCCAAGCTCCAACTGTCAATCCAAGATCTGGCCAACCACACGCACATATCAACAGAAATGGGGAAATGAGGGGGTCAGCTTCTTAAGGAAACCGAGTTAACCCACGGGGCCCAACTATGCACTGAACTGCCTAGGGAGCATCCTAGACTCCCTTATAGTGTCATCAACATTTGGGACTCACCCTACATCTATTCCATCTTTATAATTTTGTAACTGATAATTCTAGGTGACCACGTCATCATCATCTACCACTACCCATGTCATGTCCATCCCCACTTCCCATCAATTAGTCAACATGGCAATAATAGATACATATTCCACAATCTATCAATTCAACCTTAAGAGAAATAGGTCACATAAGTCAATTACCATCACAACACAACCCATCACCATCATCATCAATAGCCAGCATGCACCACTAGGGCTGGCAGTCGGCCTGGTTCGGTAAAAAACCGGGCCGAATTTTCGATTGACCGTGACCGAAATTCTGTCAAACATGGGGCTGGCGACCGAACCGATTTTACTCAGTTTTTTAGCCAACCCGAGCCGGCCGGTTTCGGTCCGAAGCCGAACCATGACCGAGAACCGATCTAGACGTGATTTGATCGAAACCCACCATGAACCGACCTAGAACCGAGCCGAAACCGATCCGGAAACCGAGTATAGACCGAGATTTGAACCGGAAAATCGAACTTTGTACAAAAAACCGAATGTTTAAATTATTTTTAGTTTGATGAATTTTTGTATTATTATGACCTAAAATCGGTAGGCTCATATGGTAATCGTAGCCTCGTAGGCTCAAGTAAAGTTTGATGAGTTGGATTTGATAGAAGAATTGGAGTATTGTGTAGGGAGGGCGTGCACAGTGCACCATTACTAAAATTTCGGCAGCATAACCCTACAATTTCATCTATTCAGTTCTTCACAATAATACCTGAAACGAAAACAAAAGATCTCATACCACAAATCCACAATCAACCATCCATCACAAGTCATAACTCATAAGTCATAACCATAATTCCAAATTCAAATACCACACAAGTTCAACATTAACAACATAAATAAATTCAACACCCCACTTCGCAACATCTAAAAGCTAATCATCATCTGACGCGCCCTGCATACCACACATTTCATTTTCAAGTGCATCGTCCTCATTGTAGTCATTATCATCATCACTAGCAATAGCGTTGTCATTGCCATTCTTCTTGATGAATGATTCTAGAACGGGTTGAACAAGTGGATCAGAACCAGTTGCTGATGTAGTAGCATCAAACTTCAAAACCGTATCTTCGAAACCTAACCAAAACAAGACTTGTAATGAGTATAAATGCTATCAACTATCAATATACACTACTTCTGTACTACTATCTATGGAAGATAAAAAGTATAAATGCCAAAGATTACCTTTCTCGAACTCCAGTTGTTCATTCTCATTTTCCTCTTCTTCGGGATCAAATATATCCAGAGATGTTGACCGCAACCAATCCTCAGCACAAATCAGAGCTTCCACAATAGCAGGAGACAATGAGCTCCTGAAGTTGCTCAACACTCGTCCCCCAGTACTGAAAGCACTCTCAGAAGCAACAGATGAAATCGGGACGACAAGTACATCCCTCGCCATCTCACTAAGGATAGGAAACCTGAGTGCAGACGCTTTCTAATAAGCCAAAACATCAAACCGTTGCTTCTTATCGGAACTAACTTCTCGTAGTTCAGATAGATACTTTGCCAACTCTGCTCTAGGGTCATCACCAGTGTGATTATCATCGTCAAACTCAGCGAAGCAATCATCTTCAATCTCTTGGTCCTCCTCAAAGTCATCTTCGTCGCCACCATATCCTCCATTATCACCGGTAGTCTGTGTTGTTGAAGCTACAAATCCACTTTGACTACTGTTGACACGTTTGTCATACTCTGCCTTGTATAGGTCAAGCAAAGCATGCAATTCACTTCTCACCATCTCTACCAATTCAGCACATTGTGTCGGATCATAAATCAGCTTGAAAGAATATGGAATGATTTCCATCTTCTTTCGTGGATCGAGTATAGCTCCAATGTAGACGAGTCTGTTAACTTTGACGTTAGCAACGTCCTCAGACCAATACTTCTTAACTTTCTCTTCCATTGACCTTGCCATTGTTGATATGACTGTTTCCTCATCTCTTTTCATCTTCTTAATGTGATAAAACAACTTTGTCACTTCTCTGAGGAAGAGATTAATAGTAACATATGAGGTACCAGATGCCACACGAGTCATGTCACTGAAGAACTTCAGGTGACTAGAGAGGACTCTCACACCAATAACCTCACCTTGATAAGTCTTCGCCTCCAGATCTTCCACAAAGTTACTTTCCATATTTTCGAGAACTTTGAATGCTTTCTCATAAGCCGAAGCCGTATCCAACATTGAGAATGTGGAATTCCACCTAGTTGGTACATCTAGTAAGGGCATTTTCTTACACTTCATCTTCCTGATGGCCACAACATTCCTGAAACACTCTTCACGTGCTGGCGATGCACGAACCCATCTCACCGCCTCCCTCACTCGCCTAACTGACATTCCAATTTTATTTAGTCCATCTTGAACTACTAGATTGATAATGTGGCAAACGCAATGAACTTGCAAGTAGTTGCCGCTTAAGAACTGAGTACCCCAACCATGTAATTTCCCGTGCAAGTACTTGTTAGCGGAATCATTTGCACTCGTATTATCAACCGTCACAGTGAAAAGCCTCTTCAACCCCCATTCATCCAGACATCTGGCAATCCCTGCCCCAATATCACTACCTTGTGACTTGTAATCCGAGAGAAACTGATAACCTTCTTATGCAACTTCCACTCATGTCCAATGAAATGTGTTATTATGCACATGTAATTGAGATTCTGAACAGATAGTGTCAGTTGTTATCGACACTCGACCAACACAAGCCGTCCTCAAGTAATCCTTTAACTTTTGACGCTCAGCAATAAAGAGTTTGAAACAATCCTCTCGTATTGCTCTCCTCGAAGGAATGTTGAACTTTGGGCAACATACTTCCATAAAACATTTAAACCCCCTATGCTCCACAAAGCTGAAAGGAAGCTCATCAACTATTATCATTTCTGCTAGAGCCAACCTTATAGCAACTTGACTGAATTGCCAGGCATCTGGAGTTGCTTCCCCTATAACAGTTGAACTCTTCCTCATTATCAAAGTAGTTTGTCCATTTCTTGCATCCCTCTTAGCAATACACTTTAATGCATGCTTCTTACAAGTAGAAGTACCATTCAAAGTAGGATCAACAGCAAGAACCTTCTGGCATATATTGCACTTAGCTTTTTTATTACCATGCTCATCGACAAACTTAACCATAACTGTCCACGCTGATGATCATGACTTATGCGTTGATTGGGGAGCACTACTAGCACTAGTACTATTAGCACTGTCACTGAAAGGAGTAGGAGGAGTAGGAGCAGGTACCTCAGGTTCAGGGTCAGGAGAGTAGTGGGAGCTGGATTGCGACTCGGTTGTTTGGGAATAGGAGGTCGTGAATTACCCTTGGTGCGTTTATGTGCAGGCGGTTGCATCTGAATTCCTTTACGCTTACCACTTCGCGTATTCACACCCGCTTCCATTCTTCTTTAATCTGAATCCCTGCAATCCAGAACAACCCATTTTGAGACAATGCAACCACTTTAACTAGTAAACCGAAAAAGGAACATAAACAAACCATTATGTAAACTGTCCATAGTCAAAATTTAATGGAATGGAAATTGAAACATGGGAATACAAATTAAATTCTATAGTATGCAGACTGCACCCACCATAGCTTCTGTTGATTATTTTAGTAAGTTAGGCTCCTTATTATAGTTAATTATGACAAGTTAAAGACATCATATCCATCACATTGCAACATTTGAGCTTCATGGATTCGATTACAGTGAAAGAGCATCAAGGCCAATAGACACGCACGCACGGGCATCAATTTATCAAGGCCAAAAAAACCATTTCAACTTATCTTGCAATAAACTCATTCACCTTACTACAACAGAAACATAAAGGATACAAGAAACCAGAGCAAGAAATACTTCCCCACCAATCCCTATGATTCTGCCATCTACAAACAAACAAAATACTATCATACATTCATACATTAAGCCAAATATCCTACCTAAATCTAAATACATTCCTTCACACAAACTCAATAACACTAAGCCAAAGATCCTACCAAATTCAGAAATCAGGATGTTACATTTAGAACCTACATTTCGGAAGAGTTACTTTGGGTCTTCGAGCGAGCACAGGGAAATGATGAGATACTTCGAGTGAGCAGAGGGTGTCTTTTCGTTCAGTACCTAAAGACAATAAGCACGAAGTTTGAACCCAACAACTAATTGAATAGATACAAAGAGGAAGATGAAGTATACGATTATGTTCATTTTACTAGGTGTGCTGCTACCTGCTGTGCTGCTGCTGAGGCCTGAGAGAATTGAGAGGCTGAGAGTAGAGGGGTTAAAGCTGAAGCAGGTGCTGCTGGGTGCTGGGCTGCTGGCGATTGAAGAAGAGGGGATGAAGATTGCAGAAATAGCTATCGTCGAAGAGAGGATTTCGGCACTGTGTGTGACCTGTGAGACAGAAACACGGAGAGTGAGATGAGAAAGAATAGAGAGTACAGACTAGAGAGTGAGAGAGGGTAGTACGATACCGGCACTCCAGCTCCGGCAGTACGCCGTTGAGACTCGACACCGCCGTCGATACTAGAGAGGAGTCCGTCGTCGATTATGCTGTCGTCGAATTGGCTTCCTGCTGCCGCCGACTTTGAGTAACATAGATTGAGATGAGAAACAGATTTCTGCTGCCAGTCTTCAATTATCCAAGACCAAGAGTTTGAAACTCAGAGGGGAGAAGTCGTTCGTGGGACTGGGAAGGGAACTGGGAAGTAGGAACTGAGAGGGTGAGAAGAGATGAGAAATTAGGAATTAGGTCAAAGTGATGGAGAATGAATTATTTCGTCAGACCCCGTGCGTGAGTGAGAGAGAGTGAAGTGAGAAATTCGGTTGTAATCTCGGTTTTTGGTTTTTTATCGGTTTTGACTGAAAACTGGCAGAAGCCGAAAATAGCTCATTTAATCAACCAACGATCGAGCCGACTCGATTTCTTCTCGATTCGGTCACCTCGGCTCCGGTCCGGTTTTCGATTAAAACCGAAAAACTAGTAACCGACTGCCAGCCCTATACACCACTATGACACTCAAATCACTAAGACACAAATACAACCACATTTCATCACGACTCAATTACATCTAGGTGTTTAATTAGGCGCCAAAGTGTTGAGTAACCTGTTGAGTTGGTCTTAGTATTTCGGTTTAATTTTTGATTAATCTGAATTCAATCAACGGGCCGAGCCAAGAAGGGTTTATTCTTATGTGTGTAGGATCTAAACTTGTAACGAGAACAAAGAAGATAAGGACAATCGCCTCTCAATCGAAACCTAGTTAAAGCTCTACAGAGCGTCGCGCCTGAAATCAAGCCCCTTTCAAGACCGCAATCATGTGTCGTCAAACTGAAGATCGAGTCCTCAAATCATCATGAAATATTCAAGCCAAGGATCGTTATCTGACGATAAATACCCAAACGACGCAATACGGAAAAGGGAGATTGATCTCAGTTGTCCGGGTTGTCACTCATTGGTTGTGTGAGGCTTTTGTTGGCTGGTGTTGTTGTGTACTCACCAAGATTCGTGTGTGAATCTTGGGGCTGATTTGTATTAATCAAAGTGACTATCTCGAGCTTTGCTCGAGCGTAGATGTACACAAGGTAGACTTGTCAAACCACGTTAAAATCGCGTGGCGTGTCTCTCTTACTCGCTCTTTCATCACTGCATATTGATTTAAGGTTCTAGATCAGTTATCCTCCTACTGACCAATTCACGTCGTCGTTACAAGGAAGTAATTTAAGGTTTCAGTATCAAACCCTGAACGTGTTCAATTTTCCATTTGCTTTCATTTGTACAACGATTCGAACTGACTCAATCTGCTTTCAATTGGTATCAGAGTAGGCTTCTCGAGATGAGCCAATCACTGACGGGAAGAATTGATCACTATGACGACTGCGGCTGGACAAGGAATCGAAGGATTGTCTCATTCCAAACCACCATGGTTTGATGGCTGCAATCACCAGTTCTGGAAAAACCGTATGAAGGTATTTTTCCAAGGTATGGATCTGGCTATGTGGAAAATTGTTGAAAAAAGAGGTGTTGATATTACAAGAGATTATGAAAATTGGGACGAAGCTAAGAAAACCACTGTTCAGTTAAATGCTAAGGCTCTTAATATATTCTATTGTGCTTTGTGTAATGATGAATATAATCGTATCAGCTCACGCGAAACTGCTAACGAAGTCTGGATTACTCTTGAAACTACTCATGAAGGAATTTCACAGGTTAAAGAAACTAAGATAAATGTTCTCATGCATGATTATGAAATGTTTAAGATGAATGAAACTGAATCTATTTCTGTTATATATGATTGTTTTAATCTTATTGTTTCGAAACTTAAACATTTAGGTAAGAACCTTGATAAGTCAGATCTTGTTAGGAAAATTCGGAGGTCGTTGCCTAGAGAATGGATACCTAAGATCACTGCTATCGAAGAGGCTAAAGATCTAAATGTTCTCTCACTTAAAAATCTGATATGATCACTTATTAGTCATTAGGTTGTTTTAAGACAAACTGATCCTATAAAAGAAGATATTCAGTATAAAATTCTTGCTCTTAAAGTTGTACAGAAAAGTGTGTCAAGTGATGATGACATTGAGGTTAATGAGGATGAGATAGCCTTCATGACTAAAATATTTAGACAGTTTTTAAAAGCTAAAAGAGACGCTTCTAGGAATAAAGGTCAAGGTTCCTCTAAAGATAGATTTCAGTCAAAGTTTAGGAAAGACACTACAAAAAAGGGGGGATCTGCGTCGGTTGAAAGGAAAGTAAATTGCGTCGGTCGGTCAAAGATCGACGCTATATGCAGAATTCGCTTTGACCCGTGTAAATAGCGTCGGTCGTTGGTTAGCCGACGCTAAATGCGTATGAATCAACTGACGCTATGTACTATCCTAGCCAGATACGCTGGTTGAACCAACGAATTAAATAGCGTCGGTTGTGAGAAAGTATATAGCGTCGGTTGTAACCGACGCTATATACACTGGTTTTTAGCGTCGGTTGACAACCGACGCTAAATTCCTTACCTATAAAAGTTGGCTTCCAACGAAACAGCTCATTTGTGCTTGTCATCTCTCTCTCTCCGCCTCTCATCTCTCTCTCCGCTTCTCAACCTCTAGACGCCGCCGCCATCTCGCCGCCGACCACCGCCGACCACCGCCGACCATCTCTCCTTTGTTTTCAGGTCTGTACTTGGGCTTCTCTTCATCTTTCATCCCTACCAGCTCATTCATCTTAACTATAAACTTGTCTTAATCTTAACTATAAACTTGTCTTGATCTTAAATCTGACAAGCTAGATCCGTAGTTGGGGATCCGCCATCCACTCCCGCGGCGGTGAATCCGGGGCCTGATGGAGCAGCAACATGGAGACAAGGGAGCTGGTGGATACATGGTTGGGGAGGCGGTTGGAGATGCGGTAGGGACGATGGAGGGATTTGGAGCAGCAACAGGAGTAGGTGGTGTCTTGGGAGCCGGAGCTGCTTTCGACGAGCCTGCGAGAGCGGCAGCGGGCGCCTGAGCAAGAGCGGAGCCAGCGATGAGAGCGAAGAACATCACAGAGCTGGCTTTTTACTTTTGCGTCGGGCTTGCATTTAGCGTCGGTCATAACTGACGCGAAACCCAACCGAATAACCAACCATTGGGTGGCTGGACATATTTTACGTTAGTTGGTCAGAAACATTAGCGTCGGTTGGTGTTTCGACCGACGCTAATATTTAGCGTCACTGTTATTCGCGTCGGTCACATCAGACCGACGCAACATGTATTTAGCGTCGACTCTGACCGACGCTAAAAACCCGGTCTAACTGACGCTAAATGTATATTTTTTTGTAGTGAGATGAGAGTAAATTGAGTGAAGATAAAGATGCTATTACGTGTTTTAAGTGTGGCAGACTAGGTCATATCAGGCCAGAGTGTCCAAATAGAGCATACTCAAAGGAGAAAGCATTCAAGGTATCATGAAATGACTCTGATTGTGATGATGAAGAAGCATTCATGCCATCATTGATGATGAGGTTGAGGATTTAGACTCTTCTTCAAATGAGGTTTGCACTAAATCATTCTCTAGTTTATAAAAGAAAAAGTCATGACTGCTTATATTAAACTTGTTCAGTGTTTTCAAGAACTAAAAACTGAGAATTATAGGTTAAACCAGTTATTTAATGAGTGGCATGAATTAAGTAAGCGGTGTGATTGTAACAAAATGATTAATCTATATGAGACTCAAATTGAACAGTTAAAAAGGAAGCAATCATTCTTAAGAAACAGGACTATTATTGGGAAAGAACCAAAACTGAGGGGAATACAACTTTTTTGTTCTAAAGACCAAAATAATTGTGCTCCTTTCGTACCTTTAATCAAAATCATTTTCGTACTTCATTTACTAAAAAATGTTGTAAGAAGTTCAACACAAAGTCTTCTAGATGTGATTTTTTTTGGCCTAATACCCTCAGTTGTCACGAACTATTGCGAAATTACTCGCGTATATACCACGTATACCCTATCTGGAGGGCGTCACCAACTATTGGATTCCAAGTTCCAAATAACACGCCGTCTGTTTTGAACGATTTCCGTCCATGTGAGATGGCAAATATGCTAATGTGGCTTGGTTGTCGCACATGTGGCACGCCACGTCATTAAAATTAAATTGGAGGACTGAACTGTGACCTAGGAAGTCGAACCAAATTGCAATTTTGTCATCTTTTTCTCCAATTTACAGGTAACGATTTACAGGGAACGTCCTCCACCGCGACATCAAAGGCAGCAACGTCTTACTCGACGCGGATCTAACGGCCGCTTGGGATATTTCGGTCTCGCCAGCCTGTACGACCATGGCACCAATCCCCAAACAACTCACGTGGTTGGAACCGTCGGATACCTAGCTCCATAGCTCTTACGGCTGGGGAAGGCAACCACCGCCACCGACGTCTACGCGTTCTGACTGTTTATACTGGAAGTAGCCTGCGGGAAGAGGCCGATCGACACGACGACGATCCCGGAGGAGATGATACTAGTGGATTGGGTGATTGATTGCTGGAAGAGAGGGGATATATTGGAAGCGAGCGATCCAAAATTGGGAGGGGATTATGCGAAGGAAGAGATGGAGATGGTGATGAAATTGGGGGTTCTGTGTTCTCATAATATGGAGGCGTTTCGGCAGAGTATGAGACAGGTGATGCAGTATCTTGACGGGGATTCAAATATCCCGGAGGGCCGGCTCTTCAGTATGAGCCTCTGGCTGAACATTCATGGCCATATCATTCAATAAGTTTTCGACATCATTATTTATACCCCCATTTTCGTGGTCTTCATTATGCATCGATGATGATGCGTGGAATGAACTCTCACCATGTAAAACCCAATGCGTGTAATTCCTCACAAATCCATCGCATATCAAGTGTTCAAAGACATCGGCTCGAGTCATCCAGTGACGATTGAAGCAATTTTTGCAAGGGCATAATATTTTTCCGTCTTGACAACACGGAGAACTGAAAGAAAAATTTAAGAAAGTGTCCAAGCCATTCATATATTCAGGAGTACTTCGAGGCATACTCATCCAACTCTTATCCATGATTAGAACCTAATAAAAGTAAGATAAAACTTCAGACCTAGTGGTTTCAGTTTCACAATCTAATCATCATAATTGTTAATGCCAAATATGGAATATCCAACTAAGAAAACAAAGAAACGCTAAAAAAATGTCAGTTTAATCTCCTGCACCTAAGTATAGTGTTGTACATACTTATGTAAAGTAGACATGAACTGAAGAAAAAACACCAGTCAACATTAGGGTAATAAACTTGTGTTTTAACAAACTTGTACATGACTTTTATAACAAAACTAAACTTATTATTAACATATATTACAAAACAAGTTAAGAAAAAAACAATAAGAGGAGCCAGAAGTTGAACTGTAAGCCATTAGCCTGCACTGCAATAGGCTGAATTGATAACATTAATCCTAAGTTTCATGAAGTTTTGGATCCATTATGTTAACTAGTCCAAGAAGGTGAATTGCAAAACATTAATGTTGAACTGCAATAAACTGAACAACTAACATTATTCCTAAGTTTGATGATGTTTTGGGTCCATTAATCATTTGTTAATTGGTCTAAGATGGTTAACTGCAAACCATTAAACTGAATTACAGTAAGCTGAACTGCAGTAAGCATGAACAACTAACATTATTCCTAACTGTGGTGAAGTTTTGGGTCTATTAATCCTATATGAACTGTTCTAATAAGCTAGAAAAATAAACCGATTAGCTGAACTGCGATAAGGTGTGGTGTTTTGGTTTTTCATATTCCTGTTATAGGTTTAGTTTTAGTGTTTCAAATTATTGATATGTACAAACGAAACGTGTATAAGGTGATGTCCTCTTCTGTATGCAATACGTGATGCTCTCTTCTATATATTGATATGTAAATACGTGATGCTCTTATCTATGTCAGAAACTTGTTTAAGTACATGGATTTATGAACTTATATAACTGCAGATGAACAAGAAACAAATATAAACAAAAGGAACTGACCAAAATCAAAAGAGGAGGATAGCTTAAAGCTTGTCGAAAGCCTAAGATTTCGAACGAACCAATCATCTATGAATTATTGAAGTACATGGTGAAAGTAGTTATCTTTAAAGTGTTCCATTCTATCAATTCCTAGATACAAAGCAAAATGTCAGCCAAGAAAATCTGAACAGAGCAGTATAGAGGGGTACAATTCGTTATACCTATTTGAGATCGAACGAAACCTGGATAAGCAGCAAAATCCCAGGGGAAAAAAAGACAAATATAAATGAAATCATGACCAATCTTGATAGGCCATGGCCACTTGGGCCCAAAACTACCACTAAAGCCCAGCTACAATAATCCAACAACTTGTAGGCCCAACACAAGGGCTCACTAGGGTTGAGGTTCTAGGGGCCTATAAAAGCAAAGGTCATTCCCACAAAGAGAGGGCTCCCTCTCTCTCTCTCCCAGCTCTCACGCTAGGCAACCAGCCTCTTGCTAGGCGACCAAGCGCCCAACTCTCACGCTAAGCAACCAGCCTCTTGCTAGGCGACCAAGCGCCCAGCTCTCACGCTAGGCAACCAGCCTCTGCTAGGCAACCAAGCGCCCAACTCTCATGCTAGGCAACCAGCCTCTTGCTAGGCGACCAAGCGCCCAGTTCTCACGCTAGGCAACCAGCCTCTGCTCGGCGACCAAGCGCCCAGCTCTCTCGCTAGGCAACCAAGCGCCCAGCTCTCTCGCTAGGCGACCAGACGCCCAGCTCTCACGCTAGGCAACTAGCCTCTTACTAGGCGACCAACTTCTCTGCTAGGCAACCAACTTCAGACTATCAACTCTCCGTTAGGCTATCAAGCAACACACAAACAAGCCTCTCAGCGGCCATCGCTGAGGTTCGTCATCCTCTATCTTATTCTCTTTACTTAGTATATCTCAAAATACTTAGACTATGGTGACTCATACACATTTACCCGGCATCAACCGAGATCCTATCGAGGTTGTCCGGACTTGCAGGTTGTCAATCGGAACCCCTGGTCGGAGCCTATTCAAATTCTATTGTCCCCCAACGAATGGGTCGGAACAACTGGCGCGCCAGGTAGGGGTTATGACTAGTGAGGCATCTTGGTTGACAACTTAGTCAAGTACAATACTCACCTTCAAGCTAACAAAGGCAACTTGTAGAAGAATTTAAGCAATGACCACCCATTATTTGCTAAGCGAAGGAAAAAGTGGAAAAGTGGAGCATGTGTATTTTAGTTGAGTAAAACTCGCGGAAGCAAGTCTCAGAAGTCCAATTGAGATTAAGATGGGACCACATGACACGTCAAGATTAAAGGTGCATGGCCGTTGGCTCGTTCAATTATGTGAGCTAAATGAAGAAGAAGAGAGAAAAGACAAGGGACGCATATAAGCGGCAGGTGAGTCCACCTTTAAATCGCTGAGCAAATCCCTGGTGGAATTGCCAAACGAGCAACTATTTTTTACAATACAAAATGGGAAGAAAATTCAAGATAGTGAGAAGTGACAAGAGAAGGAGCGAAATCCAGATTATTTGACAATATAACAAGATTTCAAGAACAAGTAAGAGTAGCAAAGGGAGGAAGCGAATCAAGAGCAGCTTATAAAGATAGGCGAACATGGTGCCTCTGTCATTCACAAAAGAAAAAACCAAGACCGTCGTCTCACCTATTGGAAAAGTGTCGCATGGGTAAAATCGCCTCAGAAAGGATGTCCAGGATCTGCTAGATAATCCAAACAATCAAGAAGGTAATTATCTAGAAAAACTTGGGAGCTATAAGTCAAACCCTGCAAATTCTAAGGCAAGAACCACGGGCAAGTCACCTCCCAAAGCCTGTTAGTCTGAAGCGACAAGATATATATGTGAAAAAGGGAAGCTAACATCCTTCATCAAAGCTAACCACCTGTCACAATAAAAAATCGCTTAAGCCAAAGAGCAAAGAAGAAGGGCAGTTGCTTGTCGAAATCTATCGTAACGAAGTTTTTACCCGTCGCTCGGAACTGCGGGATAGAGAGATGGAAGAAGGGAAAACCTCGTAACCTGAAGGAGAGAGTCCATTACTTGGCAAAGAAAATCATTTGTAAGGCTCGAGTCTGTGTAAACGGAAGTCGCCTTTGTTAAGCAGTGCCTAGCATAAGAAGGTGCTCAGCCAACGTCGTCAATTTCAATCGCCTCTGACAGGGTTCATATCGCCCACCAGAGTTTAAAGCAGAGAGCTATGAAACTGATGGCAAGTCGCTCAATGTAGAGACCACCAAACCACCAGTATGTTCCAGTCTCTTACGAAAATTTACAGCTAACAAGCTTCATCACCTGCCAAAATGGAAAGAGTAAGGGCACGGGGAAACATCAGATTCGTTCAATCACGAATTGAGCGATAAGCCATAGAAACGAGAGGAGGAAAAGAAGTTGAAACACAATTTAAGAAAAGATATCACCGAAAGACGAAACCCGCAATGACCCGTTAACTTCCAAGATATGCGAAGAAGAACAAGCAACTTTCCAATCGTCCTACGTCTATTCTCCCCGATAGACAATTTAAAGATGCAGCAATGGTAATAATAGGGAAAATCCAGAGTCTACTCACTTGTCGCATGATGAAGTTGGAGGTCCAAGGGAAGAAAGCTCCTCGCTCATCGCTGGACGAAGTTGGAGGTTCAGAAGGAAGTCGCCCGTCACCCATCGCCCATCACCTGTCGAAGTTGGAAGCTCAAACCAAAAGAGCGACTAGCGTCGCTTGTTGAAATCAAAGGTTCAGTTCTCTAAGTCTACAAAAGGAAGATCGAGCCGGCCAAATCAGTCTAGAGCAACAAGAGAGAAGATTTAAGAGCACCTTTCGATCGAGGAAACAAGACCCGAATCACCGTCTGAAATCTCCCGTCAAAATTAGGCGACGGAAAAGCGAAGCGAGGCAGCAAGGCTCAAATCGCCGTCTGGAATCACCGGAGAAAGTTAGGCGACGGAAGAATGAAATGAAGAAGATTGGCTCAGTCAAATCACTGTCTGGAATCGCCCGTTGGAAGCTTGAGCAATGGAGAAATTGAAACGAAGAATCAAGACTCAATCGCCCCGATAAAATCACCCAATCACCTGCCAGTCAAGTCAGGCGGTGGAAAATAGGAAAAAAAAGATGAAAGTCGCTCAGTACAACTTCGAAGGTTGGGTTTTCTGAAAGGATTTCAGCTAGGGAAGCGAAGGTGAAGAAGAGGGGAGGCTAACAATCGTCTAATAAGAAGGAAAAGTGAGCTTGGAGGCTCTCTAGTTTGATCCACTAAAGAGGTATGCGGAGATGGGAAATTATGAGGTGATTATCACCTAAATCAATTGGGCCATAGGCCCAAATCTAAAGCATTGGTCTCCAATTGATCAAGTTACTGCCTGTAGCCGGGAAAATTGAAAAGAAAAGGATGCCAGGAAAAGCGATACAAGTTGTGGGCTCAGCCTGCAAAACAAGACAAAACAGGAACAAGTATCTATGAGGTAATCCTAAAAGCATCTAGTGCTTTGTGGGAAGTTCAAATTCATGTGATATACAGTATACTACTTATCATTTATGTTAGGCATATACATTTTCATGTCAACAAACGCTATCTTAAGCTATAATTCTTATTGGCAAAAGAGAAAGCACAAAATAAATATTGTCGCATATAACTCTTCGCTATAAAAAGCACGAGATAAACGCTCAAGTATAACTCTTCGCTATAAAAGCACGAGATAAACTCACAAGTATAACTCTTCGCTTTAAAAGAACGAGATAAACTCACAAGTATAACTCTTCGCTATAAAAGCACGAGATAAACACACGAGTATAGCTCTTCGCTATAAAAGAACGAGATAAACTCACAAGTATAACTCTTCGCTATAAAAGCACGAGATAAGTATAACTCTTCGCTATAAAAGCACGAGATAAACTCACAAGTATAACTCTTCGCTATAAAAGCACGAGATAAACACACGAGTATAGCTCTTCGCTATAAAAGCACGAGATAAACACACGAGTATAGCTCTTCGCTATAAAAGCATGAGAAAAACGCTATCGCATGGAACTTTTCGCTTTGTAAAAGCATTCGGTCACTCGTTCAAGAGAAGGCATGGTTTCTCATGTATGAGAGATATTATTAGGCGGCAAGAACTCAAGGCAAAATGGTCCGACAAAATCTTCATTATAAGTAAATGACTCAACTCGCTTATGAGCCACACTTGGGGGCAATTGATGAGTATATTGGAACCTTCGGCTTGGAAAACTTGTTGCCTAGTCAAGCAAGACAACAAGCTTGGGGCAATTGATGGTCCCCAGCCGCAATTGACAAAGTTCACTAAAGACTATCGACTTGGAAAACTTGTTGCCTAGACAAGCAAGACAACAAGCTTGGGGGCAATTGATAGGCCATGGCCACTTGGGCCCAAAACTACCACTAAAGCCCAGCTACAATAATCCAACAACTTGTAGGCCCAACACAAGGGCTCACTAGGGTTGAGGTTCTAGGGGCCTATAAAAGCAAAGGTCATTCCCACAAAGAGAGGGCTCCCTCTCTCTCTCTCCCAACTCTCACGCTAGGCAACCAGCCTCTTGCTAGGCGACCAAGCGCCCAACTCTCACGCTAGGCAACCAGCCTCTTGCTAGGCGACCAAGCGCCCAGCTCTCACGCTAGGCAACCAGCCTCTGCTAGGCAACCAAGCGCCCAACTCTCATGCTAGGCAACTAGCCTCTTGCTAGGCGACCAAGCGCCCAGCTCTCACGCTAGGCAACCAGCCTCTGCTAGGCGACCAAGCGCCCAGCTCTCTCGCTAGGCAACTAAGCGCCCGCTCTCTCGCTAGGCGACCAGACGCCCAGCTCTCACGCTAGGCAACCAGCCTCTTACTAGGCGACCAACTTCTCTGCTAGGCAACCAACTTCAGACTATCAACTCTCCGTTAGGCTATCAAGCAACACACAAACAAGCCTCTCAGCGGCCATCGCTGAGGTTCGTCGTCCTCTATCTTATTCTCTTTACTTAGTATATCTCAAAATACTTAGACTATGGTGACTCATACACATTTACCCGACATCAACCGAGATCCTATCGAGGTTGTCCGGACTTGCAGGTTGTCAATCGGAACCCCTGGTCGGAGCCTATACAAATTCTATTGTCCCCCAACGAATGGGTCGGAACAAATCTTAAACCCTAAAAGGATATCAATCACCCATTCACTATATCCTCAGCGTTCAAACTTGAATATACTATATCAGAATTGAAGCTAGTAAGTCATACCTGCTAATTACCAACGAACTTTGTGATACTTCAGAAAGACTGATCAATTATCGCCGCCGAACAGACGAGAGAATGAGAACGGTGAGAATAGATTTACCCCAATGTGAAATCAATAGTCAACATTACAATCAGACAGACAAGGCAAGGTCGGCAAGAAGAGAATGGCTGGTTGGGTACTTGATTCAATCAGATCATCGCTCAAAAAGGAAGAAAATAGAAGATTAGGAATGAGTTTCATGTTTCACGGGAACACTCCATTGCTGCTATTTGGGCGGATAGAACTGTTGCAGATGAAGAACATGGGAGGGGGAAGGAATAGGATATTGAATTCGGAATGAAGTCTAAAGAACACGCTGGAACTTTGCTGCAATTCCTGGGAGTTGAAAAATTTAAGATTGGGAAGAGATAAAAGGGATACTAATTTAATATGATTTCTTCACGTTTTTTCTTTTCTTGTTGTAAGAGATTATGTTTTTTTCTTTCATATTTATTGTTTTTAACCTTTTTGGAAGTATTCTGTATAAGTTTATTTGTTTCTCAATATATTGAACATAAACCTACTTTTATATTATTTTAATCAACTACTATTAGAGGCACATAATTATTATTTGTCGCTAGAAATAGTTACGCCACAGCTTTTAGAGGCATTTATAAGATATCTGCCTCTAAAATTGTAAATTAATATTTTTTAAACTTTAAGTAAATAAATAAAATACAATTAGAGGCATATGTTTGCATCTATAGAGGCACATACAGATTTTGTTTTTTAAAGGTATGTTTAGAGGCAGATAGCATATTTGCCTCTATGCATCTGCCTCCGTAGCCCGGTTATGTTGTAGTGATTTTCATTTTAACATTGAATACCTAACATCGGATATATGACCGTTGTTAGCTAACAGTGGATTTTTAATAATTCGCTGTTAGGCTAACAACGGATTCCTTACCGCTATTAGAGTTTCGATGTTAGGAGGTAATTTTCTTGTAGTGATGGCTCTCTCTTAAATGAACATTTTAACCCCACCTCATATTCGTCCGATTCTAATCACATATCTTAACTCAAGACTTCGTATCCTGTTCTTCTACATCACCTGCCACTTCCTACCTAGAACTCACAACCTTTCTGTAATTCTTCCTCTTAACATCTGGATCTTGTACAATGCCACCATTACCAAACATCCTCTCAGTCTTCCTCACCTTCAGTTGCAGCTCTTCCATGATGTTGCATCCGCAAATTTTAACGGTCCCCTGCCTCTTGGGCCGTTCACTCAACTCCTGCAAACCCTCAAAGTTGATTTCCAGATTGCAACACCTGACCCAAAGGTGTACTACATTCGACCTCAACACATTCTGAGGAAGCTTGAGCTCCCGGCTGCCCCTCAACGACCAAAGTTGGATATCTCCAAAGGGAGAGAAAAATGAGTTTCCTTATGCTGCACAAAGGGCCAGATCATTGCTAAACTCAACATTCTTACATCATCTGTAAAGGAAAGGAATGACTGTAACACTCCAACCAAAAGTCTGCTCAATTTCACTCTTGAAAATTCTATTTCAAACTTCGTTGGAGTACTCAAATTCTGGGGATACTGGGAGTATGAAGATATCCACAATCTTGACTTGGGGAGGGTCAGGAAGCCAGTGATATCAAACAGCTAATCATGCAGGGTTATGAAAAAGAGTTTGAGAGCGACCACACATCGGATTATGAAAGCGATCCAGAAGTCGACTTCTGATCTTGTGTTGTTTTCTTTTTGACTCAGAGTGTTTCCTTTGTTTCTTGGTTATTTGTGTTGGAATGTCTTTGATTTCTGTCATCGAGCTTTAAGCTCAATATCTGCTCAGTCTGAACATTGGAGGGGACTTTAAATAAAATTGGGTTGCTTGCTGTTTGTTAATTCTCAGGATTGGAGATATCCAACTTAGGGGGAGTGAGTTGAGTAAACTGTTGAGTTGGTCTTAGTGTTTCAGTTTGATTTTTGATTAACCTGAATTTAATCAACGAGCCGAACCAAGAAGGTTTGATTTTTATGTGTGCAGGATCTAAACATGTAACGAGAACAAAGAAGATAAGGACAATCTCCTCTCAATCGAAACCTAGTTAAAGCTCTACAGAGCGTCGCGTCGAAAATCAAGCCCCCTTTCAAGACCGCAATCATGTGTCGCCAAAATGAAGATCGAGTCCTCAAATCATCATGCAATCTTCAAGCCAAGGATCGTTATCTAACGATAAATGCCCAAATGACGCAATACAGAAAAGGGAGATTGATCTCAGTTGTCCGGGTTGTCACTCACTAGTTGTGTGAGGCTTTTTAATCAGTGGTTGTTGGCTGGTGTTGTTGTGTACTCACCAAGATTCGTGTGTGAATATTGGGGCTGATTCGTATTAATTAAAGTGACTATCTCGAGCTTTGCTCGAGCGTGGATGTAGACAAGGCAGACTTGTCGAACCACGTTAAAATCGCGTGTCGTGTCTCTCTTAGTCGCTCTTTCATCGCTGCATATTGATTTAAGGTTCTTGATCAATTATCCTCCTACTGACCGATTCACGTCGTCGTTATAAGGGAGTAATTTACTGTTTCAGTATCAAACCCTGAACGTGTTCAATTTTCCATTTGCTTTCATTTGTACAACGATTCGAACTGACTCAATCTGCTTTCACAAAGGAGATGTTCCCCCGCTACCTACCAACCACTATCGCTACCTACTCATATGCGGAGGATGCGAGATGCATCTCGTAAGATCCTTCCCAGTAGATAGAATTGCATCTACTCATTGGTAGACCAACAACTATTTCCACATCACAATCTTGGGGTAATTGGATCCTTCCATATTATACTTATTTCACAACAACAAAACCATCACACTGCAAAATGATACATCTCATTCTAGTACACTGTTCCCACCCATTCCTAATTCCATCACTCAACGCCACATCCTAATTCCATATCTCAGTACCACCGTGTCGTAGCATAATCCCATAGTCTCAAGACCACGACTCGAGGCCTCAATCCTAATACCACATCACATGACCACAATTCAAAACCACGATCCACACTCAATACCCATCACGAATCTTCATACACAAACTCACATCAATAAAGCAAAGTGATATGACTCATCTCAATTCACATTTCCAATTTTCCTCATTCACAACTAGGGTTCCACATATCCATGTCACATGCATGATTGAAAAACAAATGGCTAGCCTCACCGACCACCCCACCAACAGAAACAATGAAATATGAGTAGTCTTGTCATGAGGTCTAGGGCTACCCACATGTTCATCCTTCAGAGGATGACCCTTCATTTGGATCATCCTCCTGTAACCACAACTCATAACCACACCAATAGAGTACTGAATTACACAACCATGTTTCATCATATTACTCTCAGTCTAAGCCATCTAGTCAATGGGTTTCCAAACAAGTCAACCAATCATGAAATTGCAACAATCGCCAACCACATAACACTTAAGAACCAGTTTCCACCCTCACCGATTCATGCATCCTATTATTCATCTACGTTAGAATTTTAATTCCTCACAGCATTCTACCTATCGACGATGGGCCCTCACTTGGAAAATCGTGCTTCCTTTCCCCAAGACTACAACCACTTTCTGAAGTGATCCGGGTTTCCAGACCCGACCCGACTGATGCCAACCCGGCCCCAGCACTAATACCAGGCCGAGACTACACCGGGTCTAGGCCTACGCCAGAACCACCTCCGGAGCCTTGGAGAGCCAAAGCCCCAAGTCCTGACCCCGAGCCAAGACCAGCCCTGAGCCGAGGGCCTCCACTAGGCCCTGACCTGATTTCCACAAGCCCTGGAGGTAAAGAGGAGCATTGGGAGTCTCTAGGAGCATTCCTAGAGCATTGGCGGAGGGAGAGAGGAAAGGGCCCGACTGGAACTCACTGGAGCACGAAATCAGGCCCCGGAGCCGATCGAGGACTAGGCCTAGTACCTAAACTAGGCCCCATGCCAAGTACCACGAGCCCCAGACCAGTGCCAGCCATAGGATATCCCCTAAGAGCATTCCTGAAGACCTGGCCAAAGCAGAAAGCAGAAGGCTTTGCCAGAAATGGAAAAGGCCCAACACTGAGCCAGCCCCGGGCGCCGGACCAAGCGCCGGGCACACCAGAAGCGTGCTTTTGGCCCAGCCAACAAATGGCTCAAGTCTTTTGGGAAATTCCAGCAGGCCTGGATAGCTTGAAGTCTCAGGAGTACCCTCCAACAAACGGAGATGAATTTGGAGGAGTATTGAGGGAGATAGGGCTAAATCAAGTCCTAGTGATGCATGGCCTAAGCATCAAAGAATGGAGCCCAGATGCTGATCCGAGGAAGGCCATGCTAGGAGCTACGATCAGGCCACCACCTGAGCCTGATCCAAGGAGGGATGGCCGACCATCAAGGATACGGGAAATGAAGAGAAGAAGCCAAGTACATACGAATAAGGAATCCTAATCAAGCTAGGATTTCCCGGTTTTGGACAGATTCCTAGTCTGACGAAGATCGACGAATTTGGGTCACTTGGAGATAGAATTTGGGCTGAAGCCCAGCATTAAAGTTGAAGCCCATGACGTCTACTAGTGATCTACCAAAGGGCATAATTTTCCGAATTTATGTAGCTGATTCTTCCAGAACCCGTTTAGCTGTTTTTTAGGATTTTTCCAGCTTTTCTTTTTTAGAGTTATTGTTTAGGAAGGAGTCTTTTCTTTGGGGAACAAGGCTACTAATTTAGCCTCCTTCTTAGACAATATTAGGATTAGATTAAGTCCTATTTAGTAGTTTAATTAGGACTCTTTTTTATTTCTTTATTGTTTTATAATTAGTTTCTAAGGAGGAATAGGAGAGCTTGTTCCCTACTCCTCCCCTATATATAGAGGCCGCCGGCCTCTCTTGTAAACTCAACCTTTTTCGAAATCAATTATAAATCAGAACTTTTGTTCTTCAAATTCCTTTAAGTTTTTGCTCTCGTGCATAGCTTAGGAATAGGTGTTATCAACATAAGTATTCCCCTTCTGTCGTGGAGTCATTCCATCGGACACTCAGGGTTCTCGGTTAATCGCGACCGACGGGTCCTAGTACTTTCCCGCCCCGATGCCGACGGTTCAATCAAGCGAAGGTTCAAGACTAGCGGTGGTTAGGGTCGTCTGCCCACGGTTGCATCGGTTTACATCAGTTTTTGTATCAGAGCTTCGGTTCAACACGAGGACCAAAATCTATCCAGTCTTCAGGTTTGAAACCCTGAATTCATATCCTTTACTTTTCATTGTTAGAAAATCGTGAGAAAACCCTATCTTGTTGCTTTAGAAAATTTTCTAGAAAACTTCATCTTTTTATCTTTCTGTTCAAGTTATTGTAAGGCAAGAAAAGATTGGTGGCCGAATAAGTCATCAAAAGAAAATTCTCAAAAGAAGTTAAGAAAAAAAAAATCAAGCAAGGCCACTCTTGCCAAGTTTATTTCCTTTCATTGTAAGTTGGTGTCTAAGAAGAGGGGACAGAGAAAATAGAAAATAGAAAATTCTATTAGCTTTCGTTGCCTAGAGTTTTTGTGAACCGAACCCTAATATTCATAAGAGTCGGAGACCTTTGTATATTGTTATTTTACTAACCATAGCAGAAGAGACGATGGTTTTGCTGGAGGCCACCTTGCCATCCATAGCATGAATCTTGGCTAAGATGACAGCCACGGTGGAAAGAATGGAGAGAAGAGCCGAAGCCAAGAGTGTCAGCACTAGACGTAGCGCCTGCCCAGCACCGGTCCAGCATCAGGCCAGCACTAGGCCCAGCACCGGTCCAGCATCAGGCCAGTGCTAGGCTCAGCGCCTGCCCAGCACCAGCTCAGCGCCCGACCGGAGCCTAGCGCCCGAAAGACGCCCATCGCCCGACCGGAGCCCAGCGCCCATCGCCCGACCCGCCCCACACAGCGCCCGACCGGCGCACAACCCCTGAGCGGCCCCAGCGCCCAGCCCCGGAGCGGCCCACGCGCCTAGCCCGGAGCGGCCCACGCGCCCAGCCCCAATGCTCAGCCCCGGAGCAGCCCTAGCGCCAGGCCCCAGCACCCAGCCTAGGAGCGGCCCCAACACCCGGCCCCAGCGCCCTACACCAGAGCAGCCCCGGCACCAGCCCTGGCTCGACACCAAGCGCCAGCCCCGGCTCAGCATCAAGCACCAGCACCGGCGTCAGCCTTACCCTGGCTCAAAACCCCAAGGAGCTCCATAGAACCACTAGGTCAAGTCCTACACGTCCAAGTTATTATTTTTAAAATTTCTAATAGATTACCAGGTGCGGATTCGAGGACAAATCCTTTTCAAGAAGAGGGGAATGAAGTGATCCGGGTTTCCAGACCCGACCCGACTGATGCCAACCCGGCCCCAGCACTAATGCCAGACTACGCCAGGCCTAGGCCTACGCCAGAACCAACTCCGGTGCCTTGGAGAGCCAAAACCCCAAGTCCCGACCCCGAGCCAAGACCAGCCCTGAGCCGAGGGCCTCCACTAGGCCCTGACCTAATTTCCACAAGCCTTGGAGGTAAAGAGGAGCATTGGGAGTCTCTAGGAGAATTCCTGGAGCATTGGCGGAGGGAGAGAGGAAAGGGCCCGACTGGAACTCATTGGAGCACGAAGTCAGGCCCCGGAGCTGATCGAGGACTAGGCCTAGTACCTAAACTAGGCCCCATGCCAAGTACCACGAGCCCCAAACCAGTGCCAGCCATAGGAGATCCCCTAAGAGCATTCCTGAAAACCTGGCCGAAGCAGAAAGCAGAAGGCTTTGCCAGAAATGGAAAAGGCCCAACACTGAGCCAGCCCCGGGCGCCAGACTAAGCGTCGGGCACACCAGAAGCGTGCTTTTGGCCCAGCCAACAAATGGCTCAAGTATTTTGGGAAATTCCAGCAGGCCTGGATAGCCTGAAGTCTCAGGATTACCCTCCAACAAACGGAGATGAATTTGGAGGAGTATTGAGGGAGATAGGGCTAAATCAAGTCCTAGTGATGCATGGCCTAAGCATCAAAGAATGGAGCCCGGATGCTGATTAGAGGAAGGCCATGCTAGGAGCTACGATCAGGCCACCACCTGAGCCTGATCCAAGGAGGGATGGCCCACCATCAAGGATACGGGAAATGAAGAGAAGAAGCCAAGTACATACGAATAAGGAATCCTAATCAAGCTAGGATTTCCCGGTTTTGGACAGATTCCTAGTCTGACGAAGATCGACGAATTTGGGCCACTTGGAGATAGAATTTGGGCTGAAGCCCTATATGAAAGTTGAAGCCCATGACATCTACTAGTGATATGCCAAAGGGCTTAATTTTCCGAATTTATTTAGTATTTATTTGGCTGATTCTTCCAGAACCCGTTTAGCTGTTTTTTAGGATTTTTCCAGCTTTTCCTTTTTAGAGTTATTGTTTAGGAAGGAGTCTTTTCTTTGGGGAACAAGGCTAATTTAGCCTCCTTCTTAGACAATATTAGGATTAGGTTAAGTCCTATTTAGTAGTTTAATTAGGACTCTTTTTATTTATTTATTATTTTATAGTTAGTTTCTAAGGAGGAATAGGCGAGCTTGTTCCCTACTCCTCCCCTATATATAGAGGCCGCCGACCTCTCTTGTAAACTCAACCTTTTTTGAAATCAATTATAAATCAGAACTTTTGTTCTTCAAATTCCTTTAAGTTTTTGCTCTCGTGCATAGCTTAGGAAGACGGTGTTATCAACAGAAGTATTCCCCTTCTGTCGTGGAGCCATTCTACCGGACACTCAGGGTTCTCGGTTAATCTCGACCGACGGGTCCTAGTACTTTCCCACCCCGGTGCCGACGTTTCAATCAAGCGAAGGTTCAAGACTAGTAGTGGTTAGGGTCGTCTGCCCACGGTTGCAGCGGTTCACATCACTTTCTTCCTTTGAAACTCACCAAGAACCACTGCAGAAAACCCACAACCAACACCCACGAATTTGATAAAAAACTAGGTCTGAAACTCAATTGAGAAAGGAATCATCAATAAAAAAGTACAATACCTTGAATTGGAGGTCAAAATGCGCTAGAAACCTTTCACCAACCCTCTCTCTTGATTCCTAAGTCGATCCTCTGCAATTCTAAGCCCCAAGGTTCATCACTCCTCTTCTTCAATTGCCTCAGTCGCTGCTTGATCGAAGGAATGAAAATTAGAACTCGTGAATGAGTTTTCCGGCCGACGACCAGGTTTTATTCTACCTAGCACAACGAACATTGCATGCCACAAAAACCGTTGTAACTTAAGGGAGCAACATCCATTGCATGAGCAACGACCATTGTCCTTAAGTAAGGCAACAATCGTTGCTCTAGACAGCGCCCATTGTCACTTGTAGCTGCAGATCATTTCTGCTAGAAATTACAGAACCTTTCTCTCTAACTCATTCTCATCTCAACTCAAATTACTTAAGTAACGACAAACAAGAACGAGGCGTACACCAAGATCAACACTCATGACAATCCAACTGATATGATGACGAAGACAGTTCTTACTGCTAAGTTTGAGCTATGCTCGAGCTTAATAGTTATCACTCTCTAGTCGATGAGGGACTTTGGGGCACGATGGTGTTTCCTTGTTTTTTTTTTTTTTGAAGAGATTGGAGTTTGTTACAAGAGAAAATTCGTCTTAAGGTGGACTGTTGAAGTTTGGTGATTCAAATTTCCTAATTTATGAGCTGAGTCACTTTAAGCCTATTAGGTTTTTTTTTTTAAATGAAAGCCTATTAGGTTACTAATCCTATTAGGGTTTTGTACCTCTATCTATTTATACCTCTTGTTAGCCGTAGGAAACTCAAGCCGCACTTTGTATAATCCATACATTTTTTATTCTCTGATCATAGTGGAGTTTTTGTTGCCGTCGTGCATTCCGTGATTTTTTCCCACAAGAATTTTGCACGTAAAATCATTTTGTCGTCTCTCTCAAACCTATTTTATTTCCGTTTATTGCTTGTCGATTTCTAACAAAGTCTCATCCGCTACCTACGTCTATCAAGAAAACCACCATCAGTGGGTCTGAAAACCACCACTGCTAAGTGCTCATTCGTTGTTGGAATCTCAGTGAACCCATCGTTGTGGTCTGAAACTGGTAATCTCCAAACAAGTGCAACTGTAACTTGCTTATATTTATATACCCCGTCATGTAAACACATTTTTTAAAAAGAAATGGGAAGTAATTTTTGGGAAATAAATGTAGGAACTTTTGTTCTTTAAAAAATCCACAAAACAACTAGGATTCGTAAAAATTTTAATTTTTAGTTAAAAAACCTCTATCTGAAAGAGAAACAAAGATTAAGGCCACGTTTTCCTGTTTAGTTGGTAAATTCCGCCGGAAAGATGAATTTCGGGGGAATTGAACTGAAGTAGGAATCCGGCCAAAATCCAGCTCGTAATTCCTTGTTTTCCTGCAAAATTAACGACTTGGAATTGTAACTTAACTCTACTTGAAATGACTAAAATAGCCCTATCACTATCCATTTCTTATCCCCTTCCTCTTTCTTCTTCGCTGAACCTTTTCTTCTTTCCTCAGCATCACAGTCCGCTATCGTCATTCAACTGAACCTTTTCTTCTTGAGGATGCTCTTCTGGAGATGCTAGATAGGCTTTACATGCAACTCAAGTATGAATGTGTGATGTGTATATATATTAACAACGGGAACAAAATGAATCCCTAAATCCACATGAAAGCAAAATGAGGAGGAACCCTCATTCAACTTCACATAATACAAAAGTTCCACATAAAGCAAAACAGGAAAAACAAAATTGCAGCAGTTACCAAAATTCCCAAAATTGCAGCAGTAATGCAGTATTAGAAACTCTGCTACCGCAGCATCAGATCCAAAACACAATCCCATAGGCTGCTCCAAAATCACCACAAACTTGACACTCACCAATCCCCAAACCAAACCCATAAATGCAACTCAAGGCTTCCCCATAATTTGTGCTTAGGGGTTATTTGGTTGATGGAATTGAGTCCTAATTCCGGGCCCACTGGGAATTGATTGAAATAATTGCACTACAACTCTCAGTTCAGTGGGCCGGGAATTGAAATCCAATTCCCAAATCTAATTCAATCAACCAAACCACCCCTAAAATTAATTGAAATTACTTTCATTTTCAATTACCTTAACACCTATATAATAAAAATGGTGGAGATTTATATTCTAAACAAAATTGCTGTTCTAGCAGCAAATTTTGCCATACAGTCTTATAATAAGCAACTACTGATTACATCTTATAATAAGCAACTAATGATTACTATCAAATGGTTTACAATGTTTTTGGTTCCCATGTTGCATACACTGAAAATGATAAAACCCTGTATGTGCAAGAACTCAGTATTCAGTAAGCAGGACAAGTTCTAGCTATCCTAGTTTATACACCACATCGATCACTATACAACATACCCTACTAATTCTGTCAACTCCAATCCAAAAACAGAAAGCAGGACGACAAAAATGAGAGCAGAAGATGACCAAGAATAAGACTTGGCAACTGCCAACTCTTATCTGTTGAATCTGTGCAACCTTCAGAATGAACCCTTTATGGGTAGGTGCTTCACCGGGATGGTCCATGGACCCTTTGGTAACTTTCGCTTTGCTGCATGGTTGTGGATTACTTCTTGCACTTTCACAAACTCCACAAAGAATTCTGCTGCCTTAGTTTTCCCCAGTACTTTCTTTACAAGCAGTTCCAACGTCTTACACCTAAAGCCAAAGCCAATTTCAACTGACAATCCAAACAATAACAAAAGATATAACTTCCATCTTTAGGATTTTGATTAATTCTAATGCACACCTGAGCTGTTGAGCCTTAGCTATGGCACTCTGAATCTTCCTGAACTCAGCCTCAATGCAGCTCAACTCAGAGTCCCCTGATTCTTTCCTTTTTGGAGGAGCAAAGGGAAGACTAAGTACACATTTGGCCTGAATCTCAGCCATTTCCTCATCAATCACAGCCTCTTCAATGCGTATTTCGTGGATGAGCTGTGACAGGTTACAAGTTTCATCTGAGGTGGTGGAGTGAGGGTGCATTCCAGAGAGGAGTTGGAGAATGGTAGAAGGACGCCAATCTCCAAGCCATGACATGGTGGCTAGCTCATGAGGGGGTGCAGTGCTAGGCACCAGAAGCTGAGAAACATCATTCAGCTTGGTTGGGTTAATGGTGCGGTGGTAATGAGCATGAAACCAATTCAACTGATCCTCTATTAGCTCCTCAGATTCCCATCTTGCCTTTAGCTGTTTCTGCAGCCTTGCTGCTCTAGTTTTCTGCTCTTGTCTCCAAATGCCATACTCAGCATCTTCAATCAAGCAAAACCCATATTGGACAATCAGCTATAAACAATTCTGGAAATTAGCCCTAATTTTTTTAGTTCTTTTACCTTTGTGATTGGTGATGTCCTGCTTGTGAAGGGTTATCATGCATTGAACAAGTTGGGTTCCATCACGATCATCAACAACATGAACATCTCCTCCCTTTGTACATTTCCTTGTTATTCTTTCTCCTTCTTTCCTTCTCCCACCTCCATTCCCGTCTTCATACGCATTCCTGGCAGGAAACACACATTCAAGGAACGAACTGAAGATCAAATTCAGGAAATAGAAAGCACATTAACGAATTAAGATTCATTCCAAACTTCCAAGAAAGTAATTAAGTGGTCTTCTTTTCCCCGCGAAAGAAAGAAAAATAGTGTAATGTTAACGCGAGGGGCGTCAATGGTTATGATGTGGGAAATCTTACCAGAGGAATTGCGGCGGCGAATTCTTCATCACTGCGTCTTGGCACAGAAATGACGAATCGGTGAGACGTGATGGAGATTTTCACGTTGTTTTCTCTGATCTCTATCTATCTCCCTCAAATCAAATGGCCTGAACTGTAACAAAGACTAAAGAAGATGGAAGCAGGGCCCCGAGCGGAACTCTTAACTGCAGGGTTGTACAATGGATTGAAATGGATAATTCTCAAATACACAAATCTAAAGCTTTTTCAATTTATATCAAATCTCACTCACCACTTTTATTAGAAAACTCATTTTCGTCACTTTCATAATTTCCGTCCAAATTTTCATCGTTCTGTTAAGGTATTTTGACAAAAGGATATAGTGTAGACATGGTACTGGCCTAAAACCTGAAACCCAAAAACCTACCCGTAATCGACCCGGGCAACGCGGTTTTATAAACGGACTGACCAAATAACGGGTTCAAGTCGGGCGGTTAAAAAAAACCGGCCAAATGTTAAGGCGGTTATTGGTCCGCCAGATAACCGGGCCGATTCGGCCGAATGCCACCCCTATATGGATGACTTGACGAGAGTTGGGATCATCACATCGTTATGTTTTAAATTTATTTTCTTCGAACTCTTAGTATTCACAATTTCGGATGTTAATTAGTTATTATTAAACAGAAGTATTTGTGTTATTATTTTGGGATTTCAGATTTTTAGTTTTCGGAATTAATTATTTAGTTAGCTGTTTAGTATTTCAGAATTAATTTTTATTAATTGTGTCACTTAATAAGTTAGTACGAAGTACGAACTAAATTATGAAATTAACATATCCCAAATTAAGTGCTACAATTGAAATAACAAATTATTTGGGCTACTAAAACCCATAATTATGCAGCCCAATTGGGTTTGGAAGCACTTGGGCTGTATTTGGATTCGAATTTGGGCCGCAAATGTTGGGCTTCACGCTAGGCCGGGTATAACCGTTGGTGCCCGCCCGCCCGTCGACCACGGTCACGGTAAGGAAAATAGAACCGACATGTCCGGGTCGGGCGGTTAAAAAAACCGGCCAAATATTAGGGCGGTTATTGGTCCGCCAGATAACCGGACCGACCCGACCGAATGCCACCCCTAATCCCCATCCAACTATTTCCAAGGGTTGGAAACTTCCAACCTTCATCTCAACCATTAGATCACCCTTTAACCCTTTGACCAATCCAATGATCTAGATTAATAGGGGTATTTAGGACTTTACACATATAAATTAATTATTACATTTAAAATAAATAATTTAATTCTCAGGGGCTGGCGTTGCTCTCCGGCGGCCGGCCACCGTCGCCGGCAACTTTTCCGGCGACAGGCCGCCGTCGCCGGCGAGACTCTGGCAAATTTTTTTTTTAAATTAAAAAAAATTTACATTTAAAAAAAAAAAACTAGTTAACACTTTTTTGTTGTTAACTAGTTAACACTTTTTTGCTGTTAACTAGTTAACAGTGTTTTTTTAACTGATAACAAGTTAACATGGTTTTTACCTGATAACTAGTTAACATCATTTTTTGTTTGATAACTAGTTAACATCATGATTTAGATAACTAGTTAACAAAAAATTTAGTTGATTACTAGTTAACACATTTTTTTGATGTTAACTAGTTAACAGTGTTTTTTAACTAATAACTAGTTAACATGGTTTTTATCTGATAACTAGTTAACAACGTTTTTTGTTTGATAACTAACATCATGATTTAGATAACTAGCTAACAAAAAATTTAGTTGATTACTAATTATCAAAATTAGTTAACTAGTTAACACATTTTTTTGTTTAACATGATTTTTATCTGATAACTAGTTAACAACGTTTTTTGTTTGATAACGTGTTATCAACATTAGTTAACTAGTTATCAAATTAACATAATTAGTTAACTAGTTAACATCATGACTAAGATAACTAGTTAACATTTTTAGTTAACCAATCGAGTTAACTAGTTATCTAATCGTGTTAACTAGTTATCAAGTTGTTAACTAGTTATCTAATCAAGTTAATTAGTTAACTAATCATGTTAACTAGATATTTTGTTTTTAATTAGTTAATTTATCGAGTTAACTAGTTAACATAATGATTGGATAACTAGTTAACGAGGGTATTTAGTTGATAACTAGTTATCAAAACTTATTAACTAATTATACGAACTAGTTAACACGATTATTCCATAACCAATTTATATAATTAAAATGTTATAAGAAAATGTACACAAGAATGAAATTGTAACCTTTCATAATTATTAAAAATATCTGGCAGTGTTAAAAACTTTACAAATCAGTAACTTAACTTGACCATGTGACAAATCAGTCACTTAACTTGTCCACGTGACAAATCATTCACTTAACTTGACTACGTGACAAATCAGACACTTAACTTAACCATGTGACAAATCAGTCACTCATCTTCAACCTCTGAAATCAACATCGCTGCTCCAGACGTCGTGCTTCACCGGCCGCTGCTCTAGAAGTCGCTCCGCCGGCCGCTGCTCCAGACGTCGTGCTCTGCCGGCCGCTGCTCCAGACGTCGTGCTCCGTCGCCCGCTGAGATCGGAACCAGGAGCTTCTGGCCGAGAGACAAAATCGGATCAGAAAAGCAAGAGCAAATCGGCCGTCGGAGGATACAAGGAGCTGTCGGAGATGGTGATTGAGGCGGATCAGTTGACGATGAGATGGATTGGCCGACGGAGCTCTTCGATCGGAGACGGGAACGATGTGATAACCAAGGCGGAACTCGCGGCGGTGATGGGTTGGTCGTTGGAGGAGGCTGAGGAGAGGAAGCCGGCGAAGAGAGCGGCGGCTTATGCGATTCGGAAATTAGGTTTTAATTTATCTTTTTCAATTTCCTATTTTACCCTTGGTTGGACCGGTCCAACCCCTTGGAGGTTCGACGCAAATCGCGTGCCGATTGATAATCCGAAGCTTGAAAAAAATGGAAAAATTAAGGGTTAATACACTTTTTTGGCAATTACTAATATGAGGACCCCTAAGTGTCCTTATATAAGGACACTAATCTACACCCTTAATTTATATAATAGAGATCCAATGATTAATATGAAATGGGTATTAAGGTAAATTGCTTAATTGGTACGCTTTTTCTAATTCACGTTTTGGTTCCACTTTAAATTAATCACCTCATTTTCCCCTTTTGTCCATACATGGTTCCCCGCAGTTAGATTAGGATCATCATCCAACGTCTGTAAAGAATGTCCTCGTATAAGGACTCTTAATGGGGTCCTCATAATAGTAGATCCCCACTTTTTTACCCTCGTACTATGCAAAGTTAACAAACATAACCCTCTACTATTTTTCAATCAAATTAAATCTCTCTACTTTAACATTTTTAACAAATGTGTCCTTCTATTTCTCATCTATTATGTTGATTGTACATGCCACATCAGACTATTTGTTCATGTGACCTCTAAAGTAAACTTTAAACTGAAAAATCTTAAAATCTAAGACTTAAAAATTAAAGGATTAATACACATTTTTGCCCCCATTTTCCTTCTCCTTCATTTGGAACACACCAACTCTCCAAACTTATTATTCTCTCAACATCCATATGTACCAAATATCTTACTAGATATGTCCAGTCAACAAATTTAACGTAAAATGGATGAAAATTTTAACATAAGGGCACATTTGTTAGAAGTGTAAAAGTAGAGGGGTTTAATTCAGTTAAAAAATAGTAGAGGCGTATCTTTGTTAACTTTGCATAGTAGGAGGGCAAAAGTACGTACGAACCCAAAAATTAATAACCGCAAAAACAAAACTTTCTCTTCTCTCATATCGCATTCCGAGCTCTCATTTTCCGTTTGTGTAACGACGAAACCCTAACCCTAATCCGAGTTCCGTCCCCTGTAAACCCAAATTCTTCATCGACGGACAACTGAACGATGACGACTATGATAACCGGTCACTGATGGACAACACGATCAACTTACGAAGAAGCCATCTGGTTACGCGGTCTTTCTCAAGCAGTGGGTTCGGAGGAACAAACGGAGTGTAACGACGACTGGTTGGTGGTGGATGGACGTTTGGAATCATTTTGAGTTTAGACTTTCTCTCTTTGACTGCGATTCCGACTTAGAGCTTCTCTCTGTGGTTATCCAAGTCTTGTTGCTACGATACTAGGGTTACCACAATTTGGGGTTTAGGGTTGAAGTTGTGCTGCAACGATTTAGAGTAGATGAACGATTTAGATTCGGCAAAAAAGTCCAGCGAGGATTAATCCATTTATGAAGAAAAGATAATGAGGGGAATAGGGAGGAAGATGAACAGTGGCGTTTCTAATCAGAAGAGTGAGATGAATGGAAGCAGGGACGATGAACAGTGAGAGAAAGAGTTTGTGTTGGCTAGATAAAATGAAGATGTTTTATTATTTTAATTAGTGCGGTAATTAAAAAGACATGGCAGGCTATGTGACCGAAAATGTGTGCTGCAATGGATGACAGGTCATTCCAGCTCATAATAGTAACGACACCGTCAAATACAACGACTCCGTTACTAGTCAAATGGGTCAACTGGATAGATTTGACACGAAAATAAAAAGTTTTGTCCATTTAGTATCACTAAAATAGAAGTGGCTAGATCTGACATAAAACAAAAAGGTTTGGCTAAATTCGTGTATGTGGTCATAATTCTACTATAATTGCATGTTTACATGTATACATTCTGTTTCGGGTAAGTATGTAAAAAAGGGGGAAATAATATGAATTTGATCTAAAACCCACTTGTTCTGATGGGATTTAGGAATCCTGTTCGGAGGTGATTTGGAATCCAGACAGGAATTTAATTTCGTTAGAGCCATATGGCTTATTGATAATCCGAAGCTTCAAAAAAATGGAAAAATTAGTAACCGCAAAATAAAACTTTCTCTTCCCTCATATCACATTCCGAGCTCTCATTTTCCGTCTGTGTAACGATGGAATCCTAATCGGAGTTCTGTCCCCTGTAAACCCGAATTCTTCATCGGCGGACAACTGAACAACAACGACTATGATAAACCATCACTAACGGACAACACGATCACCTTACGAAGAAGCCATCTGGTTACGCGGTCTTTCTCAAGCAGTGGGTTCGGGAGGAACAAACGGAGTGTAACGACGACTGGTTGGTGGTGGACAGACGTTTGGAGTCATTTCGGGTTTAAACTTTCTCTCTCCTACTGTGATTCCAACTTAGAGCTTCTCTCTCCGGTTATCCAAGTCTTGTTGCTACGAAACTAATGTTACCACAATTTGGGGGTTTAGGTTGTGCTGCAACGATTTAAAGTAGAAGAACGATTTAGATTCAGCAAAAAAGTCCGGCGAGGATTAATCGATATCTGAAGAAAAGATGATGTGGGGAATAGGGAGGAAGATGAACAGGTGGCGTTTCGAATCGGAAGAGTGGAGAACGGAAGCAGGGAAGATGAACAGTGAGAGAAAGAGTTTGTGTTGGCCAGATAAAACAAAGATGTTTTATTATTTTAATTAGTGCGGTAATTAAAACGACGTAGCAGGCTATATGGCAGAAAACGCGTGTCTGTAATGGATGACAAGACATTCTAGCTCATAATGGTAACGACACCGTCAAATACAACAACTCCGTTACTGGTCAAATGAATTAATTGGACAGATTTGACACGAAAATAAAAGATTTTGTTTATTTAGTGTCACTAAAATAAAAGTGGCTAGATCTGACATAAACCGAAAAGGTTTGGCTAAATTTGTGTATTTGGCCATAATTCTACTATAATTGAATGTTTAGTAAGGCCATAATTATAAATAAAGAAAATGAAACAAAGATTTACATGTATATGATTCTGTTTCGGGTAAGTATGTAAAAAACCGGGAAAATAATATGTGATGTGACTCTATTTCATGTATTTTGAGCTTGTGATTGACCTAAGAATCTCCCGTGTTTGATCTCGAAATGTCATGACTTATATGCTTTTATAGATGTTTTGTGCTAAGTGTCCTTTTGTTGTCCGGAAGCTTGGGGCCAAATTCGTGGTCTATCAGAGGTATCTTTGTGCATTTTCAGGAGTTGGCATTGTAGTACGAATGACAAGGAGCACATAGGTTCAAACGGGAGGTCAATCAGAGCTAGGACGGAGGAGTTAAAGCCGTTGCAACTTTGGGATTTCTGCACTCAACTCTACTAAAGTTCTCGGCGAGAACTATCAAGTTCTCGCCGAGGAGTTTTCGGAATCAAAGTTACAGGAGGAGTGGAGTTGATTTCCAAAGAAGTTATCGCCAAAAACTTTCAATGTTCTCACCGAGAACGTATGAAGTAACTGAAGGCTGTCTAGTGGATTTTCAAAGGAGTCCTTGGTGAGAACTTTCATAGTTCTCGCCGAAAACTTTGATCTGTTTCGGCATACGTATTTAAGCTGTAGCAGAGTCGCGATATGAAGGATTCACGATTCCACACTCACTCGATGAACACAGAGCAACACTTAGCCATCCCCGATCGCCACTCCTCTCTCACCCTCGATCATCGTCCGCCCCTCACCTATTGAAGATCAAATCCAAGTGGAGCTAAGGATAGAAGTCTTACCTTGGAGTAGAGCTTGAAGTGCAAGGTTGGAAGATCATCCATGGAAGCTAGGGTGTTCTCCTCCTCTCCAATTCAAGTTTCTTCCATGGCTAGGCTAGGCTAGACTTAGGGTTTAGCTTAATGAGGGATGATCAAGCTAGGATAGAGAGATGATTGATTGAATTGAGTCTTCCATAGTCTTTGTGTAATGAATTAGTTCCAAACCTTGTGCTTGATTGCCATGTGAGCTTGATTGTGTCTATGGTACATTATTAATGTTATTCAATGTATGAAAATTGTTGTTGATATAAGGTGTAGGGATTGTAATTGATTGATTTGAGAGATTGATTGCTCAATTACAACCATGTTTCATTTGATTTCCTTGTTGGCATTTTTTTGAACACTTGGTATGCATTTGGTTTTACATTCATTTAGTAGTTGAAAGATCTATTGATTGTTAACCTTATGTTTTATGATTGACATGAGAGTGTCTTGCATCATTGCCTTGTGTTAGAAGTTGTTGATTAGGATTTTAGGTGAATTAGCATTACATTGAGCTTGATTAAAACACTCCATTCCTTCGTTCGTATAGCGAGAGAATAGTGCATGTGGTCTTGGAGTAGTGAATCGATTGTGCGAGAGTTCATTGATTCTATGTAAGTTTTTTGCGTGGCCTATGAATCACACTTTGATGCTTGTGACTCAATCTATCTTTCATTGCTCTTGAGCTTGAGAAATTCCCTTGCTAAGTTGACCTTCCTCTCTCTTGTTTGACCCTCAACTTTCCTTGTTAGTTATTGCTTATTTGCTCGTTTAGTTTATGCTTTCAAATTGTTCGTACAAACCAAAACTTAATTCAAATGTTTAGACCGTCCATGAGTAATGTGACTAGTGGCCATTGAGAGAACCCCGTGGAGATACGACTTTGACTTTGTGAGTTAATTACTTGCACGTCAATATGAATTTCATCTAAAACCCACTTGTTCTAATGGGATTTAGGAATCTTGTTCAGAGGTGTTTTGGAATCAAGACAGGAATTCAATTTCGTTAGATTTCGTACACTATTTTGGATCGAAAAAAAGCAATTTGGAATATATCCGGATTTGGTCAATTCCACCCCCAGAGTCTTTTACGGGAAACGATTTCATTATTCAATTTAACTGCAATGTGTATCTACCATGGAAAACAAAGCTTTTTTGTGTGGGAAAATATGGTTAAAGAGCTTCATTTAAAGAGGAATAAGTCTAGGCTCTGAAATGTCGATACAATCTAGCTGAAGGAAATAACTAAGGTTATAATCAGGTAGAGAAATCGTGTGAATTCCTCAAGGGAAATTGTGATCAATACTAACTGTCACTACAAGAAAATACCAATTTAGTCACGGTTATTTAGTCACGGTTTTTGAAACCGTGACTAATTTGTCACGGTTCATAAGAAACCGTGACTAATTTGTCACGGTTCAAAAGAAACCGTGACTAATTTGTCACGGTTCCTTATGAACCGTGACTACTTTGTCACGGTTTCAAAAGAACCGTGACCAATTTGTCACGGTTTCTAAAGAACAATGAACTAAACTGGTCACGGTTCTTTATGGAACCGTGACAAATTTTGACAGGCTGGCAATCTTCTTCAATCACTGCCCGACGACTCTTCTCTCATCTTTAATCTTCTTCCTCTTCTCTTCCTCAGTCTTCTTCCTCTTCTTCAATCTTCATTCTTCATTCTTCAAGCTCCTCTTCATTCTCCTCTCCCCAGCCGCCGCCTCTCCCCAACCGCAGCCTCTCCCCAGCCGCCTCCTCTCCCCAGCCGCCGCCTCTCCCCAGCCGCCGCCTCTCCCCTTCGGAAACCAACCCCAGCCGCCGCCTCTCCCCTTCGGAAACCAAATCCCCACTGGCCGACGACCCTTCTTCTTCTTTCTTCGCCAGTCAGCTCACCAAAGCCAACAATCGGCGGAATCTAGATCTGAAACCACCAGCGAGAGCTAGGAGAGTGGGGTTCCGTCTCGTCGGCCTTCCTACACCACTTCCCCCACCGCCATCACCAACCCTTCCTCCATCACCTCTGGACTCCACCGCCGCCGCCAACTCCACCGCAGATCTAGTCTCCTCCGACACTCCTCTTCTCCAAATCACATCTACGACATCGATTGGGACGTCAGCCTCGTTGATGGTCCTCGTGGCTACTCCGGCGAGTCTCCTGGTCGGATGTCGTCGATCTTCAATCGGAGGCAGCGGCGATGATTTCAATCGGAGAAGACAAAGGGCGTCGATGCAATTTTTGGAAAGTTTGGGGCTCTGGGCAATTTTTGGAAAGTTTGGGGGTCTGTTTCATAAATGTAATTATTTTATTTTCAAATTAATTAAAATTATAATTTGTATTATTTGAAACAAATTAATAAATTAATGACCTATTAGAAATCATGTAAAATGGAGTGACTAGTTTGAATAACTGAAAGAGTTGAATTGAGACCTTTTGTTAACTGTCAAAGTTTTTGGATCACTTTGCATAACAGAAGGAATTGAGGGTTTGGTTCTATAATTCTAGAAAATTACAAATGTAGTCACTGAAACATTGCTATTTGGTCACTAAAATTAGTCACGGTTTTTGTACAGAAACCGTGACTAATTTTGTCACGGTTCCTTAAAGAACCGTGAGTAATATTAGTCACGGTTCTTTAAGAAATCGTGACAAAATTAGTCACGGTTTCTTTAAGAACCGTGACTAATATTAGTCACGGTTCTTTAAGGAACCGTGACAAAATTATGTTAGTCACGGTTTTCAAGTAAACCGTGACAAAAAATACTCATTATAGTCACGGTTTCAGAAACCGTGACTAATTTTTTTAGTCACGGTAAAAACCGTGACTAAAAGGGTAAAACACCGTGACTAAAAGTGTATTTTGTTGTAGTGTGTAAAGTTTCCTTCCCTATAGCTAGGTGTGTGAAATAGTGACCTCCCTCTCATGTTTGAAGATCTCTCTAGGAGTGGTAATCTCTCTAGCATAGTGGTGGGAAGGGTTAACATCTCACGTGACGAGCTCCTGGATCTCCAGCGGGTATACACGAACAGCAACTTTCAGATATCCCTTAGCCCAAGCCAAATGTAACCCCTCGTTAGCCATCCCCCAACAATTTGGGCCTCATAATAGATCATCTTCCCAAATTAATACAGAAAGCGAACAGACACCATCCTACCTCATCACGAACCAAAGCACCACCACCACCCTTGCTATTATCAAGTAAGACCGAGCCGTCTGTATTAAGAACAACCCACCCTCTTTCGCCAGGTTCCCACACAATGTCTTTACGAACTCAATCCATCTTTTTCATCCCAATAACCTCTTGCTCTAACTTAGCTGATCTGACTAAAATAATCAAATTCTTAATACGAAAAGCAAGCGTGGCAGCAGCCTGGGAGTTGCTAGAGAACACCCATTCGTTTCTTGCTTTCCAAATCCACAAGAAAGCGATTCCCATGTCGAGGGACTTCTCATGGGTCAGAATTGTCTTGACCAATTGCTAGAACAGTTACCATTTCGAATTGGATCGTTGCTAATATAAACAAGCTCGTCCCAAACGTTTCCTGCAAATTGACAGTCTCGAAGAACATGCAAAATGGATTCATCTCCTACTCTGAATCTCAGACAGAGCTCATCATCTGGCATATGCCTGCGTTTCCTTTCTACATTTGTGAGAATCTTACCTTGGATTAACAACCATAGGAAATATTGAACTCTACTCGGCTCAAAACATTTCCAAACCATGTTCCAGTTAACCTCTCGACGAAGGTTAGGGGTGATGTAAACGATTTCATAAGTTGTACGGATTGAAAACTTCCCACTAATCTCCTGACTCCGATATTGATTTGGCTCATTGAAGATTGACTGAAATATTGTCAGTATCTTGACGCAAATAAAAAAGTTGAAATTTAAAAAACCAAGTTTGCGACCGAGTCTCGGTGCCATACGTCGTAGCTAACGAGGCCTAGGCAGTCGTGTTCGTGCGAATTCCGTCAAGGTTCTGAAGAACACCTTCAGAGATAGATGGTATGTGTAACATCCATCCCGAATCGACCCGGGTAATCCCGTGGTTGAACCAGTAATGAGCATTACTCGAAGTTATATTTAAATGAAAAGAGCAAAAACGTTAATAAGGAAAAGACTGAAGTTCTTAATAAAATAAAATTTGAAAGGAGGCCCCCAAAATATGAAATTCGAGTACAATGATAATCCAAAATCCAAAATCCGAATCCTCAAATGATTACAAAATCCCCAACCACAATAGTGAACTGAAAAGGAAAAAAAGTTAAAAGAAATGGTCAACTCAAATGAGATCACCAATCTTCACCTCATAGCTCCAACCGGCAACTGCTCTAAACTTGACCGAAACACCTAGACCTCAACTCACTCTCACTAACCACGAGAACCTGAAAGGGGAAGAGAGGGGGGGAATCAATTTCCTAATGAAAATTGAGTGAACCCACTGGGTTTAACTATGCGCCAAACCTATCTAAAAGAAGCGATTCCAAACTCCTCACAAAACACTAACAAAGGAACCCGACTCAACCTTTACCAGTTTTAATATCCTAAAAATAGTCTAGGCGATCACATAGGTGTAGTTCTCAGTTCAACATTCACAATTCACATCCAATATGATATATAACAGAGAAACATCATACATATAGTTCAGCATAAGTCATTCCGCAATCATCATCAGCACACACACACTCATACACATACATATACACCTACACCACATTTCTCATTTCAATTATCTAAGTGATTTCATTAGGCGCCATAAGGAGTTATACCGTACCACCCTTGCCAGCTCACAACAGACGCACCCCGAAGCACAGTAGGGGGTTCTCAAAGATGCATCCTCAACCGCAGTTAAAAGGATTCATGGTCACACCACACAATACCCCTCAGGGACACCATAACTCCTTAGTGCAATCTAGGGGACTGTACAAGCTCCTTCTGGTTCTATCATTTCAAGAAATCACAACAAATAATCCAATCCTCAAAACCATCCATCAAATCCATCACAAACCAACCATCAAATTCCATCATCAATTCCCTCATTAGTTCTATCATAAACCATCTCATTCCACATTTACATTTCAATCAATTCCAATCAACATTCCACATATCACAACCAAGTCAAGGGTAAACAACTAGCTTATACCGGCCACCCCCACCTGCAAGTTCAGGGATAACCATGTCGTAAGTCTAGGGTTACCCTCCTGTTCATTCTTTAATATTTCTGATCCGTTTAACATCAGCATTAATCGTTTACCCCAATCCCAACAACATAGCATCACAACACTCAACATACATCAACAATCAATCAAACGACAATCATTAACAATCAATCAATTAGCAAACACATAATGGTTATCCCTTTTTACTCTCTTCAATTTCCATGCAATCCCTAAATTCATCTAGGTCAGAATTATAACTCCTCACATCAACCATCACTACCTATCATACGCTAAACCCTCACCTGACAAGAAAATGAGGCTCTAAACAACTTCTAGAAACTCGAACGAACAAGCTCTCCATCTCCAAAAACGTAGCTACTTCCTTCACTCCTTGACAGCGCCTAACTCGGAAATACCCAGAACCAAGATATGCGATCTCTTCCTCTTGTCGACAAGAACATACAAAAAAATGGATCTTTAATCGGACAACCGTAGCTCCCGGAATCAAGGTTTGAAGTGGGGGAAACCTTTGTTTGTCAAAAGGGTTTTCAGGAGGAAAGAGAGAGGGAAAAGTTACAGAAATCCATCCAAAAACCCGTATTTTATAGTTAGATCACGATACACGATCGTGTATCGTGATACACAACGTGTATCTCTAATACACGGCCGTGCATCACACATTGGCAACTCGATGAATATTCAACGTGCTCGACGTGTAACTTCAACCCAATTCAATTACGAACGTCCCAGACTTCGATGTGACTTCAAGAACACCGTTTCCAATGCCTCAATCTCCCAAACTCGAGTTCCAAACTGTTCGATTGGGCGGGGATGTTACAAGTCTCCACAACTTCAAATAATTTCATCCCCGAAATCACAAGCCAACTCATCCTAGCAATGCAACACGAAAAATGTAGCAAAACGCAGCAGGTTAAGCACCACATCAGCACCTGAAACCCCCCTTAACGGCTCTAGTTACTCGCACCTTCTAAAAACACTTATCCCACACTAACCGAACTTCTACCTAACACACACGCACAACCGAACCTCCAAAACACAACTTACCACAAGAGCACAACCAAAAACACACTCAACCAAAGCAAGAACTACTAACCAACACCTACAACTAGAACCTCACACTCTTCAAGCACTCTACCTAACTCAACCAAAATCTACAAAGGCCTCTACTCTTCCAACCAACTCCCTAGTCTACTACTACTCCTACCTCAACTACTCCTTACAATCACAAGAACAAAGGAGTGGAACAAGCCCAAATCAAACAAAGCATAAACGAAAGGATCAAGAAAAGATATCATACCGTTCACCCCGTCGTTTGTCTTCTCTTCTACACCTTCTGTAAGAGCATACAACCCTCCTTGATATCCTCCGGCTCCAAGTGGCGTAGCATTAGCTCTACTCTCTCTCATAGCACACGCAACACACGACCAAAACTACCTCCTCCTCTACCTTCATAACTTCCATACGGAGCTTTAGGCCCTTGCATCGAACCCACAGATTGAGTTGGTGCAACTCTCCTAGTTGGGAACTCTCCACTCTTGTAACCTCTCTGACCATACAAAAAACATATCATCGAGTCATGCCTCAACATACGACACTCCCCGAAATGAGACTTTCCGCAAGTGCCAGATTGGCGATCCCGATGACGCTCCACCCGACCGGGTCATCCCAACACTCCTTGACCCACACATGTTACTCTTATGACCAGGTTGACCACAAGTGTAACAAGTTACATCTCCCCATTGTGGAGCTGACTGAGCACTCCAAAAGTTTGTGTGAGATGACTGAGCACGCTTAATAGGCTGGTGATGACACTCGATTTGACGTGATTATCAGCCTCATTTAAGCGACATTTCCTTGCTTGAAACGTGGTTTTAGGAGTAAAATAGCGAATATCTCAACTACCCTATTTTCTACCGATTTGGTTACTTTGGCCCTTTTTGGGTCTATTTGATGGTTTTCTAGTGTTTTTGTGAAAGCACAGGTTTTTGCCATCATTTATGTAGCCACGGACGTGTTCAAGACCTCAAGGAGTGAACCGGAATCGAACCAGAAATCGAACCAGAGTCAGAACCGAAGATCCAACTGCCCAGCACAATGTTTTCGTCGAAAATACTATGAGGATTTCGGCGAAAATACCTTCAGAAACTCACAGGCAACGTCAGCTGATTTACACTGAAGTTTTCGGCGAAAACTACTTTAAGTTTTCACCAAAAATCATAGAAGAAATCAAACAGGGGATTTTAACTAAAGTTTTCGGCGAAAACTATTTGATATTTTCGCCGAAAATATCTTCCAAATGCGGCGCTGTATTGGAAACCCTAAGCATACCTATTTAAAGAGAAGCAGCCGGCAGCCAAAAGGTGGAATCAAATCATTATTCATATTTTCACAAATCAGACTTTTGAGAGTCAGCCGACTCTAGGGTCGATAGATAGAGTTTAGAGAGTTCGAAGATCCGTGGAGAGATCGTGACGCCATCCTTCACATCGGAGAACTCGGAGCTTAAAGTTGAAGATCCAGGAGATTGAAGCTTCGCGGGAGTCGTCAGAATTAGGTTTTTTCAGTTCTTATCTGTTCTTCCTCTGTATGATGATCTTCATTGTTGCCTTTGATTCTCTTGTTTCTGATATGAGTAACTGAACTTTTAGAGCTTAGATTAGATGAACCCTAAGTGACCCAGGGCTTTAAAGCGGTCACGGATCGGCGGTAATTAGATTCAAAGTTCAATCAGTTTCTCTTTGCATGGTTGTTTTGTTCTTGATTGTTTATGTTTCTTCTCTGGTTGATCGCCTAGATTAGGTTTTTGCAAGCTAGGGTTAGTCGCTAGACGGTTCCCTGCTTTGGCGCTTAAACTTGTCTTCCTTGATCACCTAGTTTAGATTCTTGTTAAGCTGAGGATAGAAGCGAACGCTCGCCTCTCTTTAAAACATCAATTCAACCAGTTAACTTTATAATTGGAGTGTGCCTTTCGTAGGAACCGGTTAGGGTTAATCCACTGCAAGAGTAACTCATAAATCATTAGTAATTGCACCAGTTAATTAAGTCGCTGCGAGAGGCGACCGTACCCGGGCGGCTAGTTAATCTTGGTAGTTAGATCGGATAGAGTGAACGTTCGCCAGTCTTAAACCTAAGGGTAAGGAGTTATGGTGGTGTATAGAAATTGATTGAATTAGAATTGAAAACCGCTGATCTGTTGATTGCCAATGCTCTGTTGATCTAAGGGGGATTCGAAATCTAAGTTCGTCTATCTTCCCGTTAGTCAACCTTTTACCTTTCCTGCTTTTAATTTCCTTGTTTGTTAGATTAGAAGTCGTGGAACTCACACCACACACTAAGTGTTCAAACCTGAGTAATTTGCCAGCTTCTTTGAGTAGTCGATTAGTAGAAACCCGTGGAATACGATCTAGTCTACTTCGGTAGGTTAGTTATTTGATACCGCTAAAACTGCAGCATCAGCTGGCTATGCGCGACAGACTAAGAGGGCGGAGTAGTTGTCTTCCTTTTCCTATCCTCCTTCTTCCCTCGCTCTAGCAACTCTCTCTTAAGGCAGCCGCCTGAAATGACACTAAACTCCTCATGTCACTAGATGCGACACCCTCCTGAATCTCCCACTTCAAACCTCTCTTGAACCGTCAAATCAGTTTCTACTTCCGATTAGCCTGTTCATCAAACCACTTGGAGAGGTTCATGAACTCCATGTAATACTCCAGCACTAACTTATCACCCTGCACCAGCTCCATGAACTCTTTGGCCTTTGCCACGCACCGAATGTCCGGACAGAACTGATTAAGGAATTCCTCAAGTAACTCCTCGAACTCCATGTCAGGTGGGTACACTTGGCTCTGAGGCAGCGACTCCCACCAATCTAACACATGACCCTTAAGCAGAAAAGTCATGGCTTGCAGCTTCAACTCACTCTCAAACCCAGCTCTCAAGATCTTAAATTTACACCCTTTGATCCACTGCTAAGCTATAGGAGGATCATCTACCTCTCCACTAAAACTCGCTAAAGTTCCAGCCCTTCAGATCAGACGGTTGGAATCGACGGGCGGCTACTCCATTCCCAGAGTTACTAGTAGGATGATTATCTATCGATTTACTTGCTTCACTATAGGAGGGCACGAAAATGTTTCAGCTGACTAATTTCAGAAACCGACATTGCAATTCAAAACACTTTTCCTTTCAAAACTTCCCACCCATTTCAAAATGGTTTGAAAATCCCTGAAAAGTTAGTCCTGTGCTGAAGCTTCATTCCTTTCCCTTATGAGGTTATTTACTCCTCTAGAAGAAAAAGATGAAGCACCAACATAGCAACAACTAACCAGGCTTTGATACCACTTATAACATTCATCCCGAATCGAGTCGGATAATCTCGTGGTTGAACCGGTAATGAGCATTACTCGAAGTTATCTTTAAACGAAAAGAGCAAAAATGATAATAAGGAAAAGACTAAAGTTCTTAATAAAAATCAACATCTGAAAGGAGGCCCCCAAAACATGAAATTCGAGTACAATGATAATCCAAAATCCAAATCCTCAAACGATTACAAAATCCTCAACCACAATAGTCAACTGAAAATTAAAAAAATAAAAGAAATGGTCAAATCCAATGTAGATCACCAATCTTCACCCCCTAGCTCCAGTCGGCAACTGCTCTAAGGTTGACTGAAACACTTGAACATCAACTCACTCTCATTAACCACATGAACCTGAAAGGGGAAGAGGGGGAGAGAAATCAATTTCCTATTGAAATTGAGTGAAACCACTAGGTTTAACTATGCGTCGAACCTATCCAAAAGAAGCATTTTCGAACTCCTCACGAAACACTAACAAAGGAATCAGACTCAAGTTCCAACCTTTACCAGTTTTAGTATCCTAAAAATAGTCTAGGCGATCATATAGGTGCAGTTCTCAGTTCAACATTCACAATTCACATCCAATACGATATATAACAGGGTAATATCATACATATAGTTCAACATCATATCACAAGTCCTTCCGCAATCATCATCAATACACACACACATACATAATCATACATACATACATACACATACACCACATTTCTCATTTCAATTAGCTAAGTGAGTTCATTAGGTGCCATAATGGGTTATCCCATACCACCCTTGTCGGCAACTACAGTTAAAAGGATTCATGGCAACGCCATATAATACCCCTCAGGGACACCATAACACCTCAGTGCAATCTAGTGGGAAGTATAGGCTCCTTCCGGTTCTATCATTTCAAGTAATCACAACAAATAATCCAATCCTCAAAACCATCCATCAAATCCATCGCAAACCAACCATCAAATTTCATCATCAGTTCCCTCATTAATTCCATCATAAACCATCCCATTCCACATTTACATTTCAATAAATTCCAATCCACATTCCACTATCACAACCAAGTCAAAGATAAACGGCTAGCTTACCGGCCACCCCCACTTGCAAGTACATGGATAGCCATGTCGTAAGTCTAGGTTTACCCTCATGTTCATTCATTACTATTTCTCATCTGTTTAACATCAGTATTAATCATTTACCCCAATCCCAACAACATAGCATCACACAACTCAACATGCGTCAGTAATCAAACAAACGACAATCATCAACTATCAATCAATTAACAAACACATAACAGTTATCCCTTTTTACTCACTTTAATTTCCATGCAATCCCTAAATTCATCTAGGTCAGAATTACAACTCCTCACATCGACCATCACTACCTATCGTACGCTAAACCCTCACCTAACAAGAAGACGAGGCTCTAAATAACTTCTACAAAAACTCGAACGAACAAGCTCTCCTTCTCCAGAAACGTAGCTTCTTCCTTCATTCACTGACAGTGCCTAAATCCAAAATACCCAGAACCGAGATGTGCTGTCTCTTCCTCTTGTCGCCAGGAACGCACAGAAGAAAACAGATCCTCAATCGGACAACGTAGCTCCCAGAATCAAGGTTTGAAGTGGGGAAAACCTTGGTTCGTCAAAAGGGTTTTCTAGAGGAAAGAGGGAGGGAAAAGTTGCAGAAATCCGTCCAAAACCCCGTCTTTTATAGTCAGACCATGATACAAGACCGTGTGTCATTATACACGGCCGTGTGTCATGATACACGACCGTGTATCACACACTGGCAACTCGACGAATTTTTAACATGCTCGACATGTAACTTCAACTTGACTCAATTACGAACGTCCCAGACTTCGATGGGACCTCAATAACACTGTTTCAATTCCTTAATCACCCAAACTCAAGTTCCAAACCGTTCCGTTGGGTGGGGATGTTACAATATGATCCATCCAAGCACGATCTGATCACGTCGGTACCAATCTTTAGACTTTGGATTTAGTTGATTGTCAGCGGTGGGAGAGGGAGGGGCTTCTTCAGATCCGTCTATATGGCCGGCGAGATTATAACCAGCGAGATAGAGGCTCGAATGGGAGTTTCCAGAGTAGATAATTATTTGGAGTAAGTTTGATGGTGAAAATAGTAGAGGGATTGGGAAGCGTGGGTAGTGAAGAGGAGCTTGTAGACGTGTTGTTGCAGCCATGGTTGTGGCTAGGTTTGGAGCTCTAACACCATAAAGAATGGGAGAAACTCACATACCAACTTATGTGACTTTATTTACTGCATTTTGAGTCTATGATTGACCTATGAAATGCCCGTGTTTGATCGTGAGATGCCATGCTCTATATGCTTTTATTGATATTTTGCTGTTCGGTTGCCACTTTGGAGCCAAATTCGTGGTCTATTGGAGTTACTTCTGTGCATTTTCAGGTTATGGCATCGAATTACGGATGACAAGGAGCACATAGGAGAAAACGGGAGGTCAATTGGAGTCCGGACGAGGGAGCTATGGCCGTTGCAAGTTCGGGATTTATGTAGAGTGCAGGGGTGCACGCCGTGCACTGCCCCCTGCACTATAAATACCCACGTTTTTTACTCTTTTGAGGCATTCTTTCATCTCCCTTGAACCCTAAACACATACCCACTAACCCTCAAACCCTAGAACACATTTTTGGAGCAATTTGAAGCCATTGGAGCTAGGATTGAAGCCAACAAACCTTGGGAGAAGTGCTTACAAGTGGAGAAGTGAAGATCATCACAAGGATTCATCCATGGTGTTCTTGGTGACCATTCTTCCTTCTCTTCTCTTTACTCCCTTAGCCATGTGTGGCTGAGTTTCTAGGGTTCATTCTTGGATGGGTAGATTAGTTGTGCCATGATAGAGGCATGATTGTATAGACTTGCCATGATTGATCTTGGTTGTATGAGGATGATTTCTAGACTTGTTCTTATTGCCAATTTATGTCATGTTTGCTTGATTTGGTCCATTCAATGTGATTTAATGCATGAGAGTGCTTGGATTGCATGGATTGTAGGTCTACGGATTTAGTGCTACGAGAGTGCATTGAGTCTACAAAAGTGATTTGTTTGGTCATTCGATTGCATCCTCGATCATGTTTGGCTTGTTTGTTCATTGTCTCCTCTTGAGCATGATGAAGCTATCTTTCCAAGTGAACCTCCTTTATCTTTGATTTGCACCGCTTTGTTTTTCTTTCTTGTTTAGTTTCCTTTAATCTTTTGATTTCTATTTCAAATCAAAACTCCTTTCAAATGAATAGACCGTCTACGAGGAATGTGAGTAGTGGCCATTGAGAGAATCACGTGGAATACGACCTTGAATGTTGTGAGTTGAAATTCACACGTGACCAACCTTGGTCATAGAGTCATTTAATTTATAGAATCAATATGTTAGTCATTAGAGGATAATGATTTCCACTTAATAAGGGAGGATATCAAGGTGAAAATAATAACAGCTGCACGGTTACAGCCGTGAGCCATGCTACAAAAGGGGAAACAATATATTACTTTATTTGCATATCCTTATTAGTATCAATATGGTTTATAGTAATCAACCAAGCCACAACACTTCTTCTAGGAATGCATAATCTTGACCACATCAGCTCGTTCCAAGCAATACAGGAATGCATAGGCCTGATATCATTCCAGATTGTACTAACCTTATATTTTTGTAGCAACGTCATGTTCCAACAACAAGGATTTTCAATTTCATAATTCCTCACTGTGGTTCTCAATTTCATAAGTTCCCCCAATGCCAAGAATTCAGAGAACGCTAATATTATAAATAATGGAGCTACCTTGAACCCTACACATGAAATTACAGAATTGAGAGTGTTCTTCATTGACTTTTTGTTTTTGTTAAACTAGGAGCAGGCCCGAACCTGATTTATTGGAGGCCCTGCTTGAAAAATTATTTTGAGGTCCATTTTTTAATTCAAATTTAATTAAACAAAAAAATATTAAAATTTATAAATTCATAAAATGAGTACAACAAGTGAAAATATTGTCTTTCGCTATGTAAAAAGTGATAACATTTTTTGAAATAAAATCTTCTATGTGCTCTTCAATCTTAATTAATCCATTAATTTTTTTTTGCCAATGCAACTCCCTTGAAGAGGATAACCAAATATCACGAGCTAACCTAGGAGATACGAAAAAAAAAGTAAAAAGAAAAGATAGAGACAGGAGAGGGGGAAAGGCTTAGAGAGGGGTGTGTGTGTGGAGGGGGGGGGGGGGGGGGACACAAGAGACCACGTTTAAAAAAGGTTTAATGATTATTAATTGACGCGAACAGAGTAAGATTAATCAAAGGAGATGAAGAAATGAGAAAATCAAGGGCGAATTTTGCTAAATTATGAGCCTTTTGGTTTTTCGTTCTTGAAATTGTTATATTTAATTCTAATGAATTTTGTCACAAGAATTCTTACTTCTTGGATAATAGCTCCTGCAATAAGGTGTAAAGATTTATTATCGAGTACTTTTTTATTAACTGACTCGACATCCCCTCCACTAGAACCTCATAGATCCCAACTTGGAGACACCATTTTAGAGATTCCCCACTTTCAATTAATCCATTAAGTTTCTATCAAATAAACAAACAAACAAATAAATAATCTAATATTTACCTATAATAGCAGAAATAGAAGATTGCAAAACAGTGGTAGGGAAGGTAACTTCTTAGCTTGGTATGGTGAGAAAGAAAGATAAATTGAAATACTCCCTCACTAACGAAAAAAATAGAGTTTTGGCTTTTGGATTATTATAAAATGGTAATTGTTTGGCTTGGTATGGTGAGAAAGAAAGATTGGAAAGAAATTGTGTATTTAAGGAGAGAAGATTTAATTACCATGGTAGAAAACTCTTGGTAAAATGATATTTTGTCCCCGTCAAAGTAACAAACAGCCTCATATACTATTAAATGATCAATTTAGCCACTCTTACTATACCAACCTAACAAACAGTCCCTTCCATCCAAAATTCTGTTAAGTGATGACTTATCAATATGATTCATCCACAATTAATGACAGTACATTGCCACATCATTGACTTTCATCCATATTTGTTAGTGACTCAACTAAATTAAAAATTTAAAAACAAAAGGCAATAAAAAAATAATTTTAAATTTTATAAATTAAAAATATATATTAAAAATTTTAAATAACTTTGAACTTTTTAAATACAAATTTTTTATTAAATTTAATTGAAAAAAATTAAAAATTAAAGTCCATAAAAATTAAATATATATTTTTTAATTTATAAATTTAAAATTATTGTTTTTATTACCTTTTTTATAATTTTTAATTTAGTTGAGTCACTAACAAATATGGATGAAAGTCGATGATGTGGCAATGTACTGTCATTAATTGTGGATGAGTCATATTGGTGAGTCATCACTTAACGGGATTTTGGATGGAAGAGACTGTTTGTTAAATTGATCATTTCATAGTATAGGGGGCTATTTGTTAACTTGGCAAAGTAGAGGAGGTAAAGTACAATTTTTCTTATCGGAGAAATCATCTATCTATTATATATATAAGCAAATATAAAGAGACCCCCTTTTTATTCTTCTTCTCCTTGAATGTAGGGATTCTACCAATCACCATTAAGTAATTAATTAATATAAAATTTAATATTAAATTCTGTCAATAATAAAAACAATATAAATAAATAAAATAATGCAATGGAACACAGCCACATTTTTTGCAAAATTAATAAAAAAATGAAAACAGTTTCTTTATGTTCCATAATCTTAGGATTATCTCTCCTTTCAAAATAGCATCTTTCTTTTATTTTCTCTTATTTAAAAAGCACAAAGTGTACATCCCTACGTAATTTTAGTATTTCAATAAAATTAATTATTTTTTCATACAAAATATTTTTAATTTTCAGGTTTACTCTATAAAACAATCATACGCATTTTTCATTTTCAATCAATCAAAGATCTTATCTTCATTTTATCTTTTTATTTTTTTAAGTTGTGACTGTATGAATATTATTAAAAGCTTATTCTAAATGATTCATATCAAAACGGAAATTTTCAATTAAAAAAAAAGTTCAAAAGTTAAAGACTTTAACCACTAGACCAACAATTTAAAAACATTATTTTATATGATAATCTATATATGTATCCAATATCTATGATACATATAATCAATCTCTTTTTACAACTATGATTTATATGTTCGACTTAAGCCAACCATTATCGTCAAAACTAAATGAGAATGAGAATTTTAACGAACTTATATATAGATCATCAATATTTTAACAATTTTCTTAAACTTTTCTTTACCACATTCGTTTTTTGTTTTAAATAAATTTTTATGACATTCTTAATTTTTTATTTTTTTATGGATACTCTCATAATTTTTCAGTTACACCATCACTAAATATTTTAATGTCAAATAGCAAGGATATTCTTCAAATTCACATAAATTCTTATAGTTAAAAGTGTAATTTTATCCACCCAATTAGATAAGGGATTATTTCGAACGTTTATTTGATTTGGACGATTAATGGACAAAATTCTTACTATTTATTTGACGCCACATAATTCTTATTGTTCAAAAAGTGGTCTATCAAAGAATTATGATTTATTACATTTTTCCTTTCTACGCATAATTTCTGAAACATTAAGGGGATTGATTAATTAATATTAAACCTTATGCTTAATGTTTGTCGATTCTATGAAGAATTCTATAAGAACTTCTTCTCCATACACTGATAAGGACTATATGGATTCTCGAGATGAGAGGAGTCGTGGTGGTCCCTCTTGAACCGCTCGGATCTCACGAGTGTGAAATGAACCATAAAAGATAATTATTAGTAACCAATCACAATTTCACTTTATTTTCATAAAAGAAATGTTCATTTTCACTCTATTTTACGTGTTATGGACAAAATGACAAAATTATCATAATTTCACTTCCACAACTCTCTTGGCCACAACAAGATTTTCTCTCTCCCAAATTTAAAAAAAAATTATTCTCTTGAGAAGTTACGAGCCACAAATATATGAAATAATTCATTGAGTTGTCTATTCTTTTATTTCACCATAGTTAATTAAAATGAGTTGATCATTAGGATAAATAGTTGGAGACCGGCCATTAGAAAATATAGATGAGGGTTTGGTTCGAATGCATCACACACAACAACATTGTAAGGGTTTGAGAACCCAAATTCTACATCAAGTTTTCAAAGTTCGTTGTGAATAATAAATAAATAACTAATCTAGCGAGACATGATAAATAACGAAGAACCAACATCCACCAACATAGATCAGCACAATCAACATTCTCTAATTTCGTAATGACCTATTTTTTCACATTTCATTAAAATAATGCCTATGATAAATATCTATCGGGTTTCATGATATTTTTATTCTCTCCAATTTAGATAAATAGAATTTATTTTGCTAACAAAAACTGAGTTTTCTTTATTCATAAACTATTTATTTAATTTTATACGGTCCATGTGATTTTAATTAAACATGAGCATTGATCGAGTTTACATTATCAATAATTACCTGGATAAAAAAGTATTACAATAATTGTACTTTATTAAAAAAACTATATTTTAAATTTTAAATTTTTTTGTTACTTAGAAATTCATGATATAATAATAATTAAATAACAACACAAAAAAAGAATCATCTTACAATCAATGTAAAAAATAGAAATAAATTATAAAATACATGCCAACAACATAGGAAAGGTCAACCTACAAACATCAAATCAAATCCAAGTATATGAGCTCGAAAAATTTCAAGCTACAATTGGTATGAAACATGTTCACAAAAGAAACACATAAACAAAAACAAGTACTGCACACAACCTTACATAAAAAGCAAAAGGTGCAATTCTAACTATAGTCAATATTTACAAACACTAAGTATTGAGATCCATTACCAATCATAAACCATTCAAATACTTTATATAAAAATTCCCATGGGCTAAAAATATAAAAATTCATTAAAATTAAAAAATAAAAATACTAAAATTATTTGCTGCTATTTATTAATTCTTCCATAACATTTTTTTAATATGTAGTAAGATTCACTACATATAGTTTAATTTTAGACTCTCTTTTCCATTTAAGTTTTTCATCCTTAATCATTCTCTAATATAGTCGATCTTTAATCACGTCTCATTTTTTAATAGTATTTTATGAGGTTTTAGCTATTGAAGACTTCTAAGAGACTAGAAGGCACAGACTGTAGATGCCTTCATGACTAATCTTGGAACATGTTCAATAACCTGTGCATAACTCACAAGCATTGTCATAAGCATGGAGAGAGCTTGAAATGTTGGGTTGAGAGTTCTTGAAATGCAAATCCACTTCATATGTGCAGTTAAGCTCTTATCAACGACCACGTACTTGGACCACCAACATACAACAATTGTTTGTCAGTATAGAAGAATGTTGGAGAGGAATTGAAAGGTTATTTTAAAATACATCTATAGAGAGGCAAACCATTTCGCGGACGTACTGGCGAATAACGGCCATGGAATTGACTTGGGAACACATACAGTAAAGTGTACGAACAGCATAATTAAATACTAGGAGCAGTATGACCTTATGAGAGAGCAGAGACTCTATTAATTTTCATGTAATTGATTTTCATTCTTCCTAAAAAAAGGTATGTTGCCCGCTGCTAGTAATTAATTATCCTCATATTTGCCTTTGGGGATTTATTGTGATCACTAATAAGCATGAATCAAGGAACTGTATTGGGAATTAATATGATCAGTAAATGCCAAATGGCGACTCCATTATTGAAAAAGGAAACATATGGTTAGAAGGAAAAACATGAAGCCCATATTTGAGAGAGGGCCTAATATGATCATCAAATTATTATTTTTAACTAATTGACCTGACCTATATATTAAGGCCCAAACTTTTTGGATGGCCTGTGCTATGGATCTGACCAGCACAGGGTCAAGGCCGAGTCTGACTAAGAGGAACATAATTCGTTGTTTTACCCTGGAGGCGAGTAATTGATAGAATGTTGTGCACATTGTCAATATAGTATCGCAAACATCTTAAATAGAGCGACCTAGTTTGCGGTTCGGCCAAATCCTTTATTCGATAACCTATTTTATTTCTAACCGTTATTGGGTAAGTGGCCATGTAATCTTTAAATTGAAAGATTTTTTATCCTTGTAATTGATGGGCCCTTGGGGCGGCTTGTACCTGATCCGCCCAGTGGACCGGTGGATCAATACTGTGGTTCTTGGGAGGGTTAAGCAATGGATCCGTCCCCGAGTGTCTCGGCGGATGGTACCTTGCAGGCGGACGTGCAAGGGGTTAGTATATGTAAGATGGCAAGTATGTTGATAATGCAGGAGAGTGGGTTACAGAGAAGTACCGGGCGAGAGCCCTTTTGTGCGGGCGGAAACCGATAGCCTTTAGCGTACAGCGTGAAAGCTTGTAGTATCAGGCGTATGGTCCCCAGTCTGTTGTGTCCTCTTCTGAATGGGGATCCTGTTATTTATGGGTCCCATTGACCTGACAGGGTCCAGTGTCTGCTCTGAGTGGGCCGCAGCGAGTCACCGTCCACAGTAATGGGCGGTGGTCTACTGTTGATGTGACAGGTGGTCCTTTGGCTCAGGCGGACGGAGGACCGCCCTCGAGTGAAGGGACCGCCCTGACCATGTGGAGGGCGGATTCAACTCTGGCCCATCATTGCCCCTAGTATGGCCTCGAGGCCGTAAGAGGCTCGAGGCGATACTATGGGACTGTTTCGAACGCCCTGGAGTGACGGACCGCCGTGACCATGTTCGAGGGCGGATTCAACTCGGGCCCATCAATTGCCCCCAGTATGGCCTCGAGGCCGTAAGAGGCTCGAAGCGATACTATGGGACTGTTTCGAACGCCCTGGAGTGACGGACCGCCCTGACCATGTTCGAGGGCGGATTCAACTCGGGCCCATCAGTACCCATTACAGAAGGTGACCCGAGTCGATAAAAGAGACAACCTGAGCGACATGAGGGTTGACTAAATCCAGATAGTTCCCCCATGCCAATAAAGGCTTAGTTAAGGGAGAATCTCATCCTGACGGTAAAAGTCAACCTGAGCGACATGAGGGTTGACTAAATCCAGATAGTTCTCCCATGCCAATAAAGACCCAGTAAAAGGAGAATCCCATCCTGATGGTAAAAATCAACCTGAGTGACGCAGGTTGACCATGACAAAACCCTAAAGGCATACCTAAGCAGTGGATTCGCTCAAGGCCTAGATTACCCTAAGCGGCGGTATGTTTGACGCCTCAAAACCCTAGGAGACACGCGAAACAATCCTGAAGCGTCGTACCATTCTCAACGGTTGAGGTACCTCCGTACTTCCAACCAATGGGAGCACAACGCTAATTACAATATCAATCAGACTATAAATACCTACGCAAATTTACAGCAATGACACAAACAATTCAGAGTAGAGAACATTCTCTCGGTACAGTTGCGTTACTTTGCTTGAGTGTTGATTACTACCCCAATCTCCTTACATACGAGGTGATTCGGACCAGGAGGCGATTGAGCTTCTCTATTTTCAAGGCGACGAGCCCAGAATAGTAATCTATTTATTTCTATTATCCACAGAGGGCTCTGAAACTTTTGGGTGGAAGGTGGAACATCCTAGTGTTAGTTAGGGGTCAAATACCTTAGTAGTCCCAAAACTTTAGGTTAGGTTACAAATCAGTCCTGAAACTTCAATTTGTTGCAGACTCGTCCCGAAAGTATGAATTTTGTTACGATGTGGTACTATTCACGTCAACCGGGACTTTTTCTGGCGAATTTGCCACGTCAGCTTGTACACGTCACTTAAAATAGAATTAAATAATATTCTTGACCCGTTCCGGATTAACCACTCTAATCAAACCGATCAATTTAATTTTGACCCAAAAATTAAAAACCCAATCCTTTTCTTTCTAACCTAATCTGAAATTGCACCGGGAGGCTTTTTGACTCCCCCTCCTCTCTCTTTGTATCATACAACACTCTTCTTCGTTCTTCCCCTTGAGGCCTTGAGCTCCAATGAAGATCAGATCTTTACTTCAGTTTTCACTCCCCTTGTTGTAGCTTCCGAGGCCAAAAAAAGAGGCTTTGCTTATGAGATCTAGATCTCCTCGTGTGTATTGCCATCCCTTATCTTTGTTTCATTCAATTTGGTTTGTGCTGGATCAGTTTTAGTTTGTTGTTGATTGAATTCAGATCGCTTCTTGAAGCGATGTTAACAAGAAGGGAATCAGATTTTAGTCAATTGAATTCAGTCCCAACTGACGATTATCACGCTTCCACTAGCGCGCAGCAGTAATAAAACCCTCTTTGTCGTCATCATCAACGCCTGCCGCACTCTTCTCTCTTTGCCGCTTTGTCGTCGTCGCCTTTTCGCCCGCCTCACCTTCAGCTTGCAAACTACGCCGCCACAAACATGATGCTCTTCCTTATCCGTTGCTTACTTCCTGCTTTATTTTATATTTCTAATATGCGTACATCCAATCCATTGCGCAGTCCGGAGTGGAGAAGAAGGCCGAGACTCATGAAGAAATCGAGCGCAAGAAGAGGAAGGAAGAAAAGTTTTAGTTGTCATCTTAATTTTGCGATTCGGTTCCGTTGATGTAGATTGCATATTCTTTCAATTTGAACTTTTGGCTCCTTGTACAATTTTAGGCGAAGGAAAAGGAACTGAAGGAGCAGAAGCTACAATTACATGCTTATTTTTAATTTTTTTTCCCATTGAATATGTGAAATCAGTTTGAAGAAGATTGTGATTCTATTTGAGTTCTATGGAAGAAGATTGAAGCTTGTTTGGTGTTATGCATTCCAGTTTTGTTTCCATTGAATCTATGAAATCAAGTATGAGTTCTTATGGCAAGAAAAATTGAAATTAAATCAGTCTTCAGAGCTGGATGGGAAGAACGAGAAGAAGAGTGTTGTATGATACAAAGAGAGAGAGGAGGGGAGTGGGAAAGCCTCCCGGTGCAATTTCAGATTGGGTTAGGAAGAAAGGGATTGGGTATTTAAGATTTTTGGGCCAAAATTAAATAGACCGGTTTGATTAAATGGGTTAATTCAAAATGGGTCAAAAATATTATTTAATTGTATTTTAAGTGACGTGGACAAGCTGATGTGGAAAATCCACCAGAAAAAGTCCCCGTTGGCGTGAATAGTACCACATCGTAACGAAGTTCATACTTTCGGGATGAGTTTGCAACAAATTGAAGTTTCGGGACTGATTTGTAACCCGGCCCAAAGTTTCGGGACTACTAAAGTATTTGACCACTGTTAGTTAGTGTAAGGCCGTCAGTTGTAATTTCCATTTCCAGATGCAGGCTCCCGATAAATTCAACGCCACCTCCCAGTCCCAGATTTAGCGCCGAAAACTAGTGATGAAATTCTGACGATTGCTGATAAATGGAATCCACCCACCATCTCTCTGACTCTCCTACCAGCAGCTTTCATCACCAATTAATCGCTGTCTTCCTTCCATAAATCCATCTCAGCCGTTAGATTCCACAGTAGAAATGACCAGAAGAAGAAACCTCAGAGTCATCACCAATCCAATCCATCATCGTCATTCCTCCTTTGTTGCTGTTTGTCATTATCATCTTCACTTTATCCCAAAAGCAGCAACATTTGACTTACTGCACCATTCGGACGAAAATCCAACAACTGATCATGAACCAGCTTCCAGTTCTTCTGGTTGCCCTTCATCTTTTCCCCTTTTCACTATTCGTCACCCACGTTTCCCATTCTCAAGCCCATACTATTCAACTTGTGTTCCATTAATTTAGATGGATTCAGAATATGATCCATTTTCCCTCAGCCTCTGTTTCGTTACTCTGTTTTCAGTTCTTCCTGCCTACATACTAGCTATTACATATATAATATAAAATCCACCTTAAAGCTGATATGCTGGACATTTGTTTACTTTCCATTGATTTTGATTTCGACCTGTTTCTTCATAACTCACTCCTTAGAGGCTTAAACCTTGGGTCGAATGGATTACAGATTCGGATTATGCGATTCCAACGATATCATCAGCAATGGGAGCAGTAGCTGCTGTGTAGATACTCATTCCATTTCCACCTCACAGCACGAATTCTTGGCTCTCCACCGCCTCTCCCAAAACCTCGAATCAATCTTGGACACTTCTTCATCCTCGGAATTCGACTTCTTTGCCGACTCCAAAATCGTGGTGCGAGGTCGCGAGGTATCGGTGCACAAATGTATTTTGTCGTCGAGGAGTCCGTACTTTAGGACTATGTTGTCATCCGACTGCCGTGAGAGGTTTGAGTCGAAAGAGTTGGCTAAGGACTACGATGTTGGTTTCGAGTCGCTTGTGGCGGTTTTGGGTTACATGTATAGTGGGAAAGTGAGGGCATTGCCGCCGGCGGGTGTTTGTGTGTGCGTGGATGAAGATTGCTCTCATTTGGCCTGCCGTCCAGCACTTGATTTCATGGTGGAGGTTCTTTATGTTTCTTACACCTTTCAGCTCCCTGAATTGGTCGCTATCTATCAGGTTTGTTATATTGGGGGCTACCGAGATTCGAACAAAGACGTACTTGTGTGCTTTATATAGATTTAATGATGTTGTTTGTTCATTTGATTGATTGCAGAAGCGCCTAGTAGATGTACTTGACAAGGTGTCCATCGACGACGTATTGTTGATACTGTCTTTTGCAAACTTGTGCGGGAAAGCTTGCGAATCGCTGCTAGGGAAATGCATCGAGATAGTAGTCAAGTCCGATGTGGACATTGTAACTCTTGACAAAGCGTTGCCACACCAAATTGTGAAGCAAATAACGGATGCACGTTGGATGTTGGACTCATATAAAAACCTTCAAACGGAAATCCACTGCTTCCCTGACAAGCATGTTAAGAGAATACACCGAGCTCTAGACTCCGACGATGTTGAGTTGGTCAGGATGTTGCTCAAAGAAGGACACACGAATCTTGATGATGCAGAGGCACTTCACTACGCGGTTGCTTACTGTGATTCAAAGACGACGATGGAAGTCCTTGACCTTGGCTTGGCTGATGTTAACAGAACGAATTCGAGGGGTTACACAGTGCTTCATGTTGCTGCCATGAGGAAAGAGCCAAAGATAATAGTGTCATTGCTGACAAAAGGAGCCAGGCCTTGTGTTCTCACTTCGGATGGACGAAAAGCTCTGCTGATAGCCAAGAGACTCACTAGAGCTTCGGACTACCACAAGTACTGTACCGAGGAAGGTAATAAAGCTTCTTCCCAGGAAAGGTTGTGCATAGAGATACTGGAACAGGCTGAAAGGAGATCTCCATTACTTGGAGAAGCATCGGTTTCTCTTGCATTGGCTGGTGATGATCTTCGAAGCAAGCTACTGTACCTTGAAAATAGGGGTACGCATGTTCGTACGTGCATTAAATTAAATCAAGTCCTGTTTCAATCGGATAATTTCTGAACCAGTTCACGTGTTATTTGTGGTGCTTGAAACAGTTGGACTAGCAAAGCTTCTGTTTCCAATGGAAGCGAAAGTTGTAATGGACATTACTCAACTAGATGGAGCATCTGAGTACCCATTAGGCAATATCCAAGCAAACAACTCTGGTGACGTGCAGAGGAGTACTGTGGACTTAAATGAGGCGCCTTTCAGAATTAAAGAGGAGCTTCTCAATAGAATGACAGCACTCTCCAGAGCAGTAGAAGTGGGGAAGAGATTCTTCCCAAGATGCTCAGACGTGCTGAACAAGATAATGGACGACGACAAACGACCTAACACAGCTAGCATGTTTAGGAAATGGTACACCGGAAGAGAGGCAGAGGAAGAGAAAGAGGTACTTGGAGCTGCAGCAGTTACTGGGCAAGGCTTTCAGTGCTGATAAAGAAGAGTTCGATAGGTCTACGATTTCTTCTTCATCATCCAGATCTTTGGATGGAATGCCCCCGCCGACCAAGAAAACTGCAACTGGTAAGTTGCAAAAGTATCTAATGCATCTCAGCCCTTTTTAGTTTTGATAAAGTGATGGATTATGAATATATAGTCTGTTTATCTGTGTGTTTTGTTTCATTATGATGAAGAAGCCCCTTACTGGCCTATATTGGGGAAACGCAGTAGTTGGTGATGAACTGGTAAGTTTACGACAATGGAGAGTGATTTGAGATGACCATTGATCAAGAAACCGATTACCTATGCTGTGATGAAACGAATACTTGTAATCAGTGGCATAGAGACACAGAACACAAACATCTATCAACTTCCCCAACAACAGAACATGTGATAGAGAGGGTTTCTGCTAGCAGCAGTAAATTACAAAATTGTGTATATTGTAATCTAATAAATAAGTCATTTGGTTCAATAAATCTGGCCTCCTCCAGCTTTTTGGTAATTTAAATGTTACTAGAGTGGGTGAGCGCGCGATGCATGCGGCGGAGCACTAAGTTCATTGTGATTAGATATTGGTCACTCGTAATTTATTAACTGAATGGCAATGCAAAATGTGGGCAGCGGATCGGTTGGACCGTTCCAACCAAGACCACAGTAACCTAAATACACTACTGCCGTTAGTTAACGCGTACGTTAACGTCTAACTGACAGATCCAGATCCGATCAACTGTTTGAACAAAATAAATAAAAAATATCAACCGTTAGATGAAACCTTGATTGATCTAACAGTCCATAAAAGGTTGGACTCAAATCCAACCCCTTGGAAGGATTGGGTCCGGATCCGCCCCCAAAACGTGATATATAAAGTATGTATAACAATTACGACTAATACACTAATCTAGCCAAACCTTTCACGAATATGTCAAATCTAGCCACTACTATTTAAAACCGCAAATCAACCAATTGAGTAATTTTTGTTAAATTTTTCATCTAAGTTAATAGACATACAAACTTCAAATTTGACGTGACAAACATTGACACCTTACATGTTACCACATCAATTATTTTACCACGGAAATAATAAATCTTTAATATAAAATTTTGAAAACTAAAAAATGAAAGCAAAAAAAGAAAATTGTGTAGCAGCTGAAGTGACATCTATTTGACCCGTAAAACAAGTGTCACGTCAGCTCCGTTACCACTGGTACTAACAGTGTCAAATTTTTCGAATTTGTTGGCTACATTTTTTATCACTTGCAAAGGTTTGACATAAAAAATGTCATCAAAATAATAGTGGCTAGATTTGACATATTCATGAAAGGTTCAGCTCGATTAGTGTATTAGTACTAACGATTATGCACGAATAACTTTATTAGAATTGAATACATATAAATTGTACAAAGCAAAAGAGCAACATAATTATTAAAAGGGTTAATACACCTTTTTGCCCCTCTACTATGCAAAGTTAACAAACACACCCTTTTACTATTTCCTAACCGATTTAACCTCCTATACTTTAAAAATTTTACAAATATGCCCCTCCATTTATCTTTTCATCTATTTTTCGTTTAATGAGTTGATTATACGTGCTACGTCATATTATTTGTTCACAATAGCGCTGATTGGGATGTCCACAAGGTGAAAATATTAAATTAAAGAGAAAAGAAAAAGAAAAAACATTATAGTCACCATCATGTACAGAGGTGTTTGCGGTATTCCTTTTTCTTTTCTTTCCAATTTAAATAATTTTGGATTGTGAACATTCCAATCAGCGATAAGGTGTACATATAATATGACATGACACGTAAAATCAACACATCGAATGGAAAATAGACAAAAAATTAAACAGAGGGCCATATTTGTTAAATGCTTTAAAGTAGAAGGTGTTAGATCGGTTAGAAAATAGTAAAGGGTATGTTTGTTAACTTTACATAGTAGAGGGGCAAAAAGGTGTATTAACCCTTATTAAAACGAAGGTGACAAACACGCAATGATGGACACACCTAAATCAACATCGAGAGTAAGCAAGGTAATATAAAGGAAAAATAGCATTTTGTCCCTTTCTACTTTGCCAACTTAACAGATAGCCCTCCTATACTATAAATTACCTTTTTTACCCCTCCTACTTTGACTATATTGCCAGTTTGTCCTTCTGTTCCAACTTTCATCTTCTTAACATTAAATCTGGACACATCCACACACCGACGAAAAGAGATATCAGAGGTAGGAGACAAAGAGTTGGCCAAGAAGGTAAATTGGGGAGGTATCACGAAGAGTATAGTGAAAATACGAAGAATATTAAAATCACACATTTTATTCATCGATTTCATCCTATTTAATTATATTATTTATATTCACAATTAAAAAACTGTTAGTAAGCTAATACATGACTATTGGAGCTAACGTGATGTACTAAATGCGCATCAATCAAAGTCACAAAATTTGGAACAAAAGGACCCATGACGGACTCGAACAAAATGTTCAGTGTTCTTGCCATGGGAATTGGAATTTTGTAGCACAATTTTAAAAAATATGTACCGTCAGTAGCCAAATGCGTAAATAAGTCCAAAAATAGCACAATCTGACTGGCAGCCAGCTAACCGCCAACCAGCTAGCTATGCGCCACCCAGCCAGCGCATCGCCAGCCAGTCAGCGCATCGCTGGCTGTCTTCCCAAAGTTATTTTCGTTTCCCTCCGTCAGTATGGGCAGTTAGGGTTTCTTCAAACCCAGCCAGCTATGCGCTGCCTGGTAGGCTATGCGTTGGCTGGGTTTGACGAAACCCTAACTGCCTCATTTTTAGTGTAAATACCCCTTGGAAGATGAAGTTTTTCACCACACCTCTCTCAAACCCTAAACTTAAAATTTTAAGCAGCAAGCAGTCATCTACCAAGCTCGGAATATTAATAAAAGAAACTTCATAGTACAACAAGAAACCAAACATTACATTGAAAATGAAACATGACACTCACAACAAAGATTGAAGTACTAAAATTTAAACAAACATTGGAAAAACTAGTACATGATAATAATGCAAAGACCCTTAAACTTAATAGTACAATTAACCGTTCCTTGTAGAGTTTGGATTTCTGCTGCTTCGCCTCGCACGTGGGCACGTCCTCTTATTGTGCCCTTCTTGCTGGCAGTAATTGCAGTTAGGCTCAATATCTTCAACCCAGTCCATCTCGTTGCGTATGCGAGAATGTCGTGGTCGCCCCATCTCCCTGACCCTTCCTGGGTCATGCATCACCTTAGGCCCTCCATGTGGCTCCCAGTCCTCTTTCGAGCCGATAGGGAGGAAACTCCGTCCGTATATCTGTCTTACTTTTTTCAGCCTGTAATGGGCGTTGGCGTAGTATAAGGGATCTTGATTCGCGGCGTTACATGCGGCCACGACATGTGAACAAGGCATCTTTAGCTGTTGGAACTTGCCGCACGAGCAATGACCGTCCCCCTCCTCGTAGTCCAAGCGAACTTCTTGCCTATTGTTTCCCTTCCCGTTGCTGCGATTTATCGCCATCTGTATTTCGAATATGCCAGCATCATAATCGAATTGCCTCACTGTATGGGAAGTGGCCTTATTCACTCTTTTCTGCAGGCGAGAAAGACACTTCTTCGTCCAGATTGCACCGGCCGCCTGTTCTTCTCGAACCCTCTTCCGTCGATATTCGAAATACGTTTGCAGCCTGTAGAAAGTGGATTCCACCAAAGCTGCAACTGGGAGAGCCCGGATTGACTTGAATGCCCCATTCACGCTCTCCGCCATGTTTGATGTCAATTGGTTCCATCGTGCCCCGTCGTGTTGAGCGTCTGAGGATCGGCGTCTGCCCTAATGGTGCCGAAGTGGTTACGCAACCACGTCATCTTCACTCTTCCAGCAGACAGGTCATCAGCAGATGGTTTCTTCCCAAGAAGCTCCAGCACGTACTGCTGCAGATCCGAATCCGCAGTCGGAAGGCGCCTCTGCGACTCCACTAGCATACCATCGACGCTCAGACCGGTTAGAAAGTACATGTCCTCTAGTGTTATGGTCGCCTCACCGTGGTACAAGTGAAAAGTACTAGTCTCGGGACGCCACCTCTCGACCAATGCGGTGATCAGCTCAGGATCAGGGGTAAAATCCAGGCAGGCAGTCAACTTATCTAGACCGATGGGGGCAAGGTAAGGCTCGAACCTAGGATCATACTTTACGATCTTCTTAGAATGACGACAATTAAGCGTCATATGTGGGTCCTAATAGTTGAAGGGAGAAGATGTAAGAAAATTAATAACTACTACTCAATGTTTGAGTTAACCCTATAACATTCAAATATAAATACCATGTAAATATAAATAACATGTAAATATAACTAACATTCAAATATAAATAACATTGAAACATATAATTAATTATAATTTGGCTACTACTTCTAATATTCAAATAATTTCCTACCATTACAATATAACTAATTATATTTGCTCTTAATAATATTAAAGTTACTAACCTAAACTTCGAAAATCCCCGATGCTCGATGTCGTTCAGCATCACCCCATAAAATTGAAGGGTCCTCGGGACTACCACTTCGTACCCCATGCGGCACCTCTCCGAACATGTAATCCATCTACAATTACATGTACGTAATCAAAGTTAAAACACATTTACTTACGAAACGTACGTAATCAAGGAACATCATAACACACATTACAATTGGATACTAGTGTTAGTAGTGCTACCTTTCGATTGAGGGTGTACGCCTTCTTCAAACGAAAATTTTTGAACGGGGATTGACAATTGCTACGAACCTACAAAAAAATTGACATTATTAGCGTACAAAAATTATAATGGCTAGTTAATGAAAGCTACTCAATCAACTAATTAACAAATTACCTTAATAGATTGGAAATGAAATTGAGAGAGGATGATGAGAAGGTGTGAAGTCCGCTCGCCAAGTGGTGATGCGCTGCAACGGGCAGAAATTTGACAGGCAGCCAGCGATGCGCTGGCTGGGTGGCGCATCGCTGGCTGCCAGTCAGATTGTGCTATTTTTGGACTTATTTACGCATTTGGCTACTGACGGTACATATTTTTTAAAATTGTGCTAGAAAATTCCAATTCCCTCTTGCCACCCCCACTCAGACCCTTAGTAGGTAACCATGTGTCAGCCGCTAGACAAAGCCTTGCTCAACGATGCATTCCCATACACCCAATATAGTTAGTTCATCTAGCCCCAATACGATGGACGGACGAGCTCGCATGTTACATAAGGTCCATCCATCCCTGTATTAGATGCCACATACGACGACCGAGTGTTGAGGTATGGTTTGCACCAGAACCCATAGTAGACGATGTGCCCGCCTGGAGGTGGGGGTGGACGCAGAGGTGGTGGTCAAGGTGGTGGGCGTCGACAGGGGTAGTTAGTGGGTTTCCATTGTATTTTTCCTTTTGCTATTTAGAGTTTCGTTGTTTTATCTAGTCATTGTAAAACAGTTTTGTCTTCTCATGTTCAGACTACTATTTTTTGTTCATGGTTTAACTTTGTGTTTCTACTTCATTCGACTTAGACACAAGACATGAAAAATATTTGCTTGCTTCATAGGTAAACCCTACAAGAAACACAACAACCTTTTGACAAGTTTTTCTTCACCTTCACCTGGTTGAGCGAAATCTAGTCTTCACTATTTTGTTGATGGAAGCACGCATTGTGTCAATGTTAACCCGCAAAGCTTGGTTAAGTAAGAGCAAGTGTCTAATATCTTTGTTCCTCTTGTGGATGATATTGTCCTTCTCCCTAATATCGAATGTTATAACGCAAAAATGGAAGATTATTTTTACCTCCTGCTCGAGTGGATACCCGAAGTAGCATTCTAGATTGCAATACGCAATGGATCTGGGTGCCCTTAACCCACACTTGTAGTAGTCTTCATCTCCCTAAGACAAACTAAGACAAGGCGCCATCCTGCCTCTTAAACTTGTGGATTATCTTGTCAACAACTAAGACAAACAAACACGGTAATTAGATCAAAAACAACAATCAGCAACAAAACGAGTTATTGTTCTTCACATATTGCGACTAGAAGAGGCCATATTCCGAAAATACAAAAAGACTACTGATGTGTATGAATTTAGGGTTGGACGATGGTGAAAACTATAGCTGAGAGGGATACTTGTACCTCGAGGTGGGGAGCTAGGATTTCAAAGGGGGGGGGGGGGGGGGGGGGAACTAGGCGAGACGCCATCCAGCCAGTGCCTCGTTGGTTGGTTCCTCTGAAACTCAGATGTTGCCTATTAACAACGTTGGCCACCCACTAACAGTGGACACATAGCTAGCGCGACACTGGCCGTGAGTCACTATTACCTTAAATTGTTACGTAATTTTCACTACAAATTTACAAAATCTTATTTGTGATGATGTGAGATGACAACGTATAGGATAGATCACTGCTTCCGTCATTTATCTGTTTCATCAGTAGTAAATACACACGTCATCGTGCGTGCGTGAATGCATGCATGCATGCATGTGTAATAATATTATTGTCATAACAGTCACGGGATGAACGGTTAGTTAAGTATTTGAAGAAATCTTCTCAGATCAGTCTACATAATTCAGATGTAAAACCAGTCAACCCATCATTCTTCAACGTTGACTTTTCCAAAACTTCTGAATTTTGAAATTTCAAGTATTTTACTCTATGCCCGTGAACCCACTATACAAAAAAAGTAAGGGAATATGTGTATATATATATATTGTTGGCGGAGTATGATCAGCATATTTCTGGTAGACCAATTATAAGCCAAATTACAAGACTGTCACAGTATGTCGCTGGAAGCATTAGCAATGGCGGGAGTGGATTACGTGGAATGGGGAATGAGTAGAGAAGAATGGGAGTTTGAGGAAGTACTTGACCAGCAGCCTCCACCTCATTTGATTGCAGGTCACGATGGAGATGATGATCATGGCATTATTTTTGGATGCGGAAAATGGTTGCCCGAAGCCGCAGCGGTTGCGTCCGATGATCATGATGATGATAAAAATGGCAAGGAGGATGACTTCATCAATGGGGAAATATATTTGGGTAATAGAAACACGAAACCGTGTTTATGGAGGAGTTTATAATAAGAATCATCTCAACAATCGGTTCAAGGCTCTTCACTATTACTTGAATGACTCCGTCACGCACTCACATTTCTTTGCCTCAACACATTCTTTGTTTTAAACACATTACTATAAACATCTAGTAAAATAAATAAAAGAGTTATCTCAAAATTAATGTAAATATATGCCACAATCGACCAAATAAAAAATAAGGGTGCTGCTATTTGTAGTCCGCGTTTTACTAACGCAGTCCGTATTTTTAACATAAATGGACAATTATGTCCTTGCAGTCCGTATTTACTAATGCAGTCCTCTTTTTACTAACGCAGTCCGTATTTAGCCAACATAATTCCGCCGTATTTTACTCTTTCTTTTCTTCTCTTGTATGACTTCTTCTCCTTCTTCAATACCTTCTCTTCTTTCACGGCCACCAGATCGAGTAGACCATCGGAGGAGGCCTTTGTTGTCGGTCGATGGATTAACGGCGAGTTGTGGATGAACGGACGAAGGAGAAGGACTGAACTGATGAGTGCGATTTTGGGTTTTGCATGAGAGCTTCTGCAAAGTCGTATTATTTTTCAATTCTCTGCACTTCGTTTTGGTTTTTCCGAACTCCAGACCGCTTGAAACCGTTCGAAGCGGACCGATTTTACCGGGTTTCCCAGTTCGACCCACTTTTTAAGCTTCATTGGGCCGGTGGAGTGTAGCGTGCAGACCGGACCGTGCTAAGCCACGGTTCCTGGTTTTTCTGGTCAGACCGGCTGGTTCGGTCCGGTTATGATAACATGGGTATTTACTAACGTAGTCCATTTTTTGCTAATGCGGTCCGTTTTTACTAACGCATTCCATTTTTTTTACTAACGCAATCCATTTTTACTAACGCAGTCCATTTTTTACTAACACAGTCCATTTTTACCAACGCAGTCCTTTTTTACTAACATAGTCAATTCTTTAATTATATAATTTCTTAGCAATAATTTCTCTCAAAATTATTAATTTTAAGAAGTATATGATTTTCAATCATTATTATTAATTTATTTGAATTTTTATAATTTTCCATCAACTTTTTTAGAATGTATATAATATTACATCATCATTTAATTTATTTTAACATTTATAATTTTTCATCAGTATTTTTATCAATATTTTTATTTTTTTTAAATGATTAAAGTGCTATTTGTATTTTTTATGCCCGTTTTTTCTAATATATTATAAATAAAGATATTTGTTAAAAACAAACTGCGTTAGTAAAAACGGAATGCGTTAGTAAAAAACGGACTGCATTAGTAAAAAATGGATTGCGTTAGTAAAAAATTGACTGCGTTAGTAAAAACGGACTGCGTTAGTAAAAACGGACTGCAAGGATATAATTGTCCATTTATGTGAAAATACGGACTGCGTACAGTAAAACACGGACTGCAAATAGCAACCCGCAAAAAAAATCCTCAAATTACGAAAATACATAAAAAATCAACCCAAAATCTGAACAGTCAACTGAACATAAATACAGGCCACAATCGGCTTAACTATGCGTCAAACCTACATAGGGAGTATCCCAGACTCCTGCACTGTAAACAACATTGAGACAAATACCTACGTTTATTCCATTTTAACAACCTAGTGTAATAATTCTAAGTGACCAGACAATTCCCTCTACCACTACACACAACATATTCCCTCTACCCACAACATGCATTACCCCACTCAATCATCATCACAATCATGCCACATTATCCACAATCCAACATCACTTATCAACAACGTGCAACACACACATACACACACATTCATATATTCAACACTTAAGTTTCTAGGTGATTCCACTTGTGCGCCAATAGGAGTTGTCCCCCCACTACCCCGCCGGCCACCGGTACCCTCACATCTGTGAAGGGTGCAAGACGCTCTTTCACTAGCTGGGAAGCCCCTGACGCATCCCGTAGAATCCCTGAAACATCCCTAGCTACCCGTTGGCAGATCTCAACACATTTCCATTTCCACATCACAAATCATGGGATAACGTTGGCTCCTTCAGTTTCTATAACTTTAATTCGTAACCATCACAACAATCCAAACACATAACATCATTTCAAATTCTCAACTTAAACATATTGACCATCCAAAACTCCAGTTAGTGACCATTTTTTTGTACGACCAAATGTGGTGACCAAATAGTTGATCTAAAGCTCTATCGCCAAGTCGTGGGGTCTCTTCTATATGCGATAATAACACGACCAAATATCGCTCTTGTGCTGTCAATCGCGTGTGTCAGTTTATGAACTCGCTAACCACCACATATTGGCAAGCCGTCAAAACGCATCCTCCCATATCTCAACTCCACCAAACAACACTGCCTCACCTACAAGTCCACCATGGCGTCCTATGCCTACTATGATTCATGTTGGATATCTGATTCGTATGACAGTCGCTCCCAATACGGCTACACTATTTTTCATGGACCTAAAACCTCATAAGTTGGACGTCAAGAATCAAGTACTGAAGCGGAGTATCGAGCCTTAGCATACATAGCAGTAGTGGAACTACAATGGTTGAAACATATTCTATCAGAACTCAAGGTTCCTCTCCGCCATCCACCACTCATTCTTTGTGAAAATGTTGGCGCAATGCCGCAATCTTCATGAGTAAGATCCGAGTAATCAATACTTGATCCAAGAATGTTGCTTTGGACTTCCACTTCATACGAGAACTTGTCTAGTCCGGGGCTCTACGAATCTCCCATGTCTCATCCTTGGATCAACTAGCTGATATATTCACCAAACTTTTGGCCAAGGATCACATTGCACACCTTCGCACCAAGCTTCATGTACAACCTGTCCTTTCACTTGCAAGGGGCTAATAACAGAAACTTAGCCTTAAGACACCAATCTGTCCCACTACTTGGCATATAATTAAGACTTCTATATGAGTGCAATACATGTTTTATTTTTAGATAGGCCTAATACCCTTAAATGTCACGAACTATTGCGATATTACTCGCGTATATACCACATATAGCCTATCTGCCCGGCATCACCAACTATTGGATTCCGAGTTTCAAATAACACGCCGTCCAATTTTTGGGTTTTCCGTCGACGTCCGTCAACTGACGTGGCATTTCGTGGTTATGTGGCAAGTCCAACGCACCGGGTCAAAGGCTTAACCCACAACTGTTGATTTTCTATACCTGAAAAGGCACAACTGTTTCTCTTGTCTCTCCCACCTGCTAAAGGATGGAGCACTCATGAATCATGAGACATGAACAGAGCTGAGCAGTGATCAACTGAATCTTTACCCTGAATCTGAATTGCAGCTATAATAAAAAAAAAAAGTTTTGAGATTGGGAGAGCAGTAGAGCACCATCATTGATAAGGTCCAAATTTACCCAGAAATATATATTCATAACAGAAGGTTTTGAAAGAACAAAGCAGGGCTCCAACTCCCCTTTTAGAATATATCGCTATTGCATAGATCTTGAACCCCCGGCGAGACTTTCCTCAGCTGGCATCTGGGCAGCCTGGGGAACAGATGGTGCTCCAGCTGGAACTGTAATCCGTCGTGGAACCAATCCATCCATGATGGGCAGGAAATGTCCACTGTGCCTTTGGTCTGCTTCTCGAACCAATCGTTTGCTCCGGGAGGCCCCATGTAGTGATTCACCGGGAAGTGATTGAGGCAGAACTGGACGTGCTGGACTGAGCAAACTGCGAACGATGTTAACACGAACATGAATCACTCCGACCAGTTAGGTAAATAGGCGACGAGGAGAGGAAACCAGGTCCAGAAAACCATGGTTCCGGTGATGTTGAGAGCTCTGTCTGGAACGTTTCGATTGGAGAGGAGGAGGATGAACGTCCGGATGTAGAGATTACTGAATATAACGTCCAGTGCTGGTAGCTCACAAGGAATCTAGCCACCGAATCGAAGCTCAAGCTCCGTCCATAAAAAATAGATCTGATCGAATCGAATAACCGATTCGAGATAGCGAATACAGGGATATGCTGCAGATCCGGATCATAATCGAGGCTGTTCACCGTGAGATGGTGTGCGTTATGAGTTCACTTCCACCACGCGATGCTGATTCTGGTGAGGCAGTTTCTGGCGAGGAGCTGCGCTCTGGATCCACAAAAACCCTAGCAGAATAGGCGATCCGAAATGGGCCCAGGGCGAATCGCACCGAACGACGCCGTATACAACCAAGGAGAAGAGCACCGCTATAGCCGCTAATGCGCCGACGACGATATGCCCCTAGGAATTAGAGTTTGAACTCAACAGATCGAAGCGACGATATGTCTTGCGGCGGTGATTGAGGCGGCGTCGGAGCCTGGGGTGGAGCAGCTGGGGAAGGTAGTTGTTGCAGATAAGGCATTTATTTTCGTATTTTTTTCAAAAAGTCCTCAGTAGTGGAAATCTAGTCACGAGGTGGGTCAGCATGTGACGAGGCAATTCGGCTGAGTCAGCAAACTCCGTTTGCACCCGTGTTCACGGAAAACCCAAAAATTGGACGGCGTGTTATTTGAAACTCGGAATCCAATAGTTGGTGACGGCCGACAGGTAAGCTATACGTGATATATACGCGAGTAATATTGCAATAGTTCGTGACATACGAGGGTATTAGGGCTTTTAGATATATGCAGAAATACAACTTCTCCCTCACTATAAGAAATAAATTATAATTCTCACTTTGTAGGTACCTTGCAATTCCTGTTCCAATTCTATAACTAATTTTTGACAATCCAAACAAGAATAGACACTTTCTGAATGAGTGATGAATTGGAGTCCATTTTCTATTCCCGATTGCCACATCTAATAATAACTCCTAGTGCACATATATCCATGTCTTTATTATATATATAATGCAATTATAAACAGAAATTCCTAGCTAGTTCACATAGGACATAGCTAGCTAAGTAGAAGAGTCGTACAGAATTGTCTTTGATTCATTTCGCTACAAGTTTCAGACAATCCAAGACTAATATTGTCCATTCCCTCAAAATAAATAAACTTTTAGTACAAGTGCATTCCATGTGACAATAACTAAGCAGGAATTTCAGTGTTATAATCATAATTTTTAGCCTTTTTTTTAATAGAATTTTTTAGCTAATAATGTATTTTTGACAAGAACAATAGAACAGTTTTGTTTCCTTTTCTTTCTTATTTTATTTCTCTCATATATTTTGGATTTCGCTCAGCTGAAAATGAAAAGAAGCTATTGATAAAAATTGTTCAAAGTAGTAATTTAATTAGCTTCTGTTCGTAAATAATGGGTCATAATCATCGTCATCAAATTCCTCTGTCAAGTGGAGGATGCTCGCCAAAAGCATCAATCATAACTGAACCACAATCCTCCATTGAAGAAGGAAAGGCATCAAGTATCAATAATCAAGCAGCTGTTTCACAGGTTACCTCATCCACAGTAGACGATCTTAGTTTTGCTTCTACAACAATCCATGCTCATAAGGTATATCTTTCTATATAACTACTATCTCTCATGTTTCCTTACTAATAATAATAATATATAAATATTAATGGTAAGTTTAGATAATTGCAGAGCTGGTAGGGAGCTATGTCATCATATTAGTAGGATGTGCTTCAATAATGGTGAAGAACAAGAAAGAGCAGATATCCACAGTAGAAGTTGCTGCAGCTTGGGGACTTGCAGTAATGGTCATGATCTATACTCTGGGACACATCTCTGGTGCCCATTTTAATCCTGCCATAACCCTAGCTCTTGCTTCCTCATGCCGCTTCCCATGGAAACAGGTCTTGTTTTTGTATCACACATTCAGCATCACCGTTGTAAATAGTAGTGGTGTCGTAAATAGTATTTGCTACAACAAATTACTATATGAAATAATGATTGCCGTTGCAAAATATCACTATTAATTTGCTACTTCATTTCCATGTTGTTATAATTTAGAGTAGCTAAAAATAAATGTTTTTGTAGTGTTATGTACGTAATTGATGAAGATGCATGCATGCATGATGATGCAGGTACCAGGATACGTAGGAGCGCAGGTGGCAGGGTCGACACTGGCAGTGTTGACTCTTAGGGTGATGTTCAGTAATCAAGATGTTGATATAAAAGGAACCATAACCACTCAGATTCAAGGATCATTATCAACATTACAAGGCTTCTTATGGGAGTTCATTATTTCATTCATTCTAATGCTAGCAGTCTGTGGCGTCGCCGTTGACACTAGAGCGGTACGTATGTATAGTCAATGGCGTAACCAGGATTGGTATACGGGGGAGCCGAATTGTACATTAAAAATTGGTGCCACCGATAAAAAAATTTCTTCAAATTTGAATAATAGTATAAATTTTTCATTCATCTAATACTAAGTAAAAATACACAATAAATGTTTTGGTTATAAGTTGCTTAATTAGTAAAAAATAATTATATGTGCCACCGGCAAATTTTTTTTTTTAATTTGGATAATTTATGATCAAATATTTAATTATTACACAATATAAGTGAATTATGAGTAACTATTATGTAAAATTTAAGACAACATTTCACCGAAACAACGTAGTGGGGGAGCCGAACTTCAAATACCCCGGCGCCAAATTCCGAAAATACCAAAAAATACATGTAATATTAGACTCGATACTGGGGGAGGGGGGCGCCGTGGCTCCCCCCAGCTCCCCCCTGGTACCGCCATTGTGTATAGTATATATATGCACATGCACAGAGGCGTCCAATCATTTTTGGAGGCCCTGTTTTAAAAGTTAGATGTAGCAAAAAAAAAAAATTATAACCAATATTTTTTAAAACATAATAAAAATATAAATTATTAGAAAAAAAATAAAATCATAAAATATTAATGAAAATATTTTTTGGAAAAAAATATCGTTGAGCTCTTTAATCTTCATATCCTAAAAAAATTATTCTCAATCGCCACCATTGTTAATCCATTAAGTCTTTCATATGTCATTGTATGCAAATAGGATTTCAACAACTTCAACCTAGAAAAACTTCTATGAGAACTAGCAACAATCACAAGAAGAACGAAAAAAATTCATATACTGTAGTTGCATTATATTTATGTTCATACCACGTCATCATCCCATCCAAAATAACACAATATGATAATTGGTGAAAGGAATATACAAGTTTGATGGTATTTGGTGAATAAAAATTGTTTAGTGGTGAATGTGAAAGGAAATAATAGTTCAGTGGTGTCTTGTGTATTTTACTCATTTGTGTCACAAAAATTGAGGTCTCAAATAAATTGTCTCCCAATTAATTTAGTTTAGATGTCGATAATTCGAATAATACTATAATCATTTTATTATATTAGTAAAAATTGATAGTTTGACCGAAATATTTGAGGCCCTGTGCGGTAGGTCTTTCAGCACAGGGTAATGGACCCCTCTGCACATGCACATGCACATTCACCTTCTAATTATGTAACTTGAATTCACCATTGAAATTACAAACTTAAATTAAAACAATGCAGATCAACGAGCTGTCTGGGATCACCATTGGAGCAGCGGTTCTTTTTAATGTATTGATTGCCGGGTAAGTACGTACGTTGTTGATATGTATAATTAATTAATGGGAAAATAGCAATTTGCCCCCTCTAATTTTCCACCTGACACATAGCCCGTATACTATAAATCATTTTTTTACTTTCCCTCGAAAAAAAATAAATCATTTTTTTACCCCTTCCTATTTCACCACTTTGCCGTTTGGGTCTTTTCGTTCCAACTTTCGTCTTCATGATATTAATGGATGTGTATTCAGTACACCACGTTAGCTCCAATAGCCATGTATTAGCTTACTAAGCATTTTTTAATTGAGAATATAAATATATTAGATATAATGAAATCGACGAATAAAACGTGTGGTTTTAAAACTCTTCTTATTTCACCATACTCTTCGATATACCTCCCCAATATACTTCCATAACGAACTCTTCATCTCCTACCTCTAATATCTCTCTTCGTTGATACGTGGATGTGTCCAAATTTAATGTTAAGAAGACTATAGTTGGAATGGAAAGACCCAAAAGGTAAAGTAGTCAAAGTAGGAGAGGGTAAAAAGAGCGGTTCATAGTATAGGAGGCTATCTGTTAAGTTGGAAAAGTAAAAAGGGGCGAAAGTGCTATTTTAATTAATTGATTGATCATCTGGTTTGGGTAGCGCAGGGAAATGACGGGAGCATCGATGAACCCGGCGAGAAGCGTGGGTGCAGCTCTAGTGAGCAAAGAATTTGACAATCTGTGGATATATGTGTTGGCTCCAATCCTTGGGATGCTAACAGCTACAGCCATCTACAATATTCTACTCACTACTCACGTCTCTCACAACAACCACAAGAATAAGCAAACGGGCCACTCATAAAATACTGTTTTTATTTGGAGTCTGATCCCGGACACAACATTTAGGTTAAATGAGTTATTGAGTTTTGAGATTTATCGGTTTAGATTGAGTTGGGTTAGGTTGGATAGGTTAGTTGAGTTGAGTTTATGATACACCACTTAACATCTTGGATGGACACTTGACGAAATGACCAACTTGTTACAAATTCAAAAACTTGATGATCGCATGGAAATGTTATTGCATGACCATTATGCTGCAAATACTATACATTAATGACCAAAATAGATATTAAGCCTAGAATTGACGGAGACTTGTTGAACTTGCCTTTTCAAGATGATGAAAGTCTAGAGCACCTTTTCTTTCACTGCCCTGTAAGCATGTCATTCTGGCAGTTAGTAATGCCTTCTACTCTCTGTCCTACTTCTGGTCAGTTAACAAGAGAAGAGACTGGTTTACTAGCATTGCTTCTACAGTTTCAAAAATTGCAGCTACTGAAATAGGATTCACTATTTGGTACATTTGGAAAATGAGAAATGAGCTCCTATTTCAGAACATTGCTCCTTGCCTGACAGATTTAGCTGTGAGAAGATCTTATGATTTGCAGAGATGGAAATCATGTGAAACTGTTAGTAATACTATAACTTCCAGTTCTTTTACAAACCATTTAACTTATTCTCTAGCTCCTACAATCTACTCACAAAAGGTTGTGTGTGATGGTGGGAATTGGAATTTTGTAGCCTAATTTAAAATTTTATGTACCGTCAGTAGCCAAACACGTAAAAATGTCCAGAAATAGCACAATCTGACCCGCAGCCAGCGCTGCGCCAGCCAGCCAGCGCTGCGCCAGCCAGCCAGCGCAGCGCTAGCCAGCCAGCGAAGTTCCTGCAAATGTTCTGCAAAACAATTGCAAATATGGGAAAAGAGCAAATTAGTCACTTTTCTTTACCTTTTTGTAGATAGATTATTATTATTATTATTTTGATAATATAAGTCGGCCTTGATAAAATAATAATATATATAAACTAGGATTAATGACAAAAAAAATTATTAACCGCCACAATCTCTTGAATTACGGATCACGAGGTCACGTTTGTTGGAGACACAACAATGAAGGAGAGAAACGACAAACGTGACTTCGGGATCCGTAATTCAAAGTTAAAATAACCGTGACCCGAGGTCGTGTCCTGCTGGTCTGGCTATGCGCTGATTGATTCCATGTTAAAAAAAATTATTGCAATTTGTTCTCTCCTTCATTGTTGTGTCTCCAACAAACGTAACATCGGGATCTGTAATTCAAAAGATTGTGACGGCTAATATACAATTTTCTTAATTAATCCTAGTTTATATATATTATTATTTTATCAAGGCCGACTTATATTATCAAAATAATAATAATAATAATCTATCTACAAAAAGGTAAAGAAAAGTGACTAATTTGCTCTTTTCCCATATTTGCAATTGTTTTGCAGAACATTTGCAGGAACTTCGCTTTCTGTCCAGCGCTGCGCTGGCTGGCTGGCGCAGCGCTGGCTGGCTGGCGCAGCGCTGGCTGCGGGTCAGATTGTGCTATTTCTGGACATTTTTACGTGTTTGGCTACTGACGGTACATATTTTTTAAAATTGTGCTACAAAATTCCAATTCCCTGTGATGGTGCCTATTTGGCATCTATCCGGAAGGGAGCCTACGGTGTGATAGTATATGACACTGAGGGACATGTGGTTACTGGTAGGACATGAAGTGTGTTATGTGCAGCACCTTTAAGCTGAAGCTATGGGGGGGTTTTATCAGCTGTTCAATAGGATGTATCGTGGACAACTAATATTATCATTTATAAAGACTGTGCATTGCTAGCTCAGGCTATTGCAGGACTAGAAGATTCATGGCCTTGGATAGTTGTTGGTTTCATTGCTTCAATAACAAGACTTTCGTTTTGGAATCAGCAAGTTAGTGATTCTGTGTCACCACAATCAATAGTTCAGAAAGCTCATCACAAGCTCGCCAGGCTCGTGACAACATTTTGCCCAGAGATTGACTATCCCTGTTGTAATATATTTTGTACTTATTTTGCTGTTTCACAGCCTACTTTTGTCTTTTGTTTTACTGTTATTCCTGTAATAGCAGTCAGATGTTGTGGTAATAAAATAACATCTTCATAAAAAAAAGTATATATATATATATATATATATACATATATGGTGAACACTCCGGTGCACCCACTAAAAGTGGGTGCACCGGGTACACCCGCTAACGTTTTGATAGATAAACATGTTTTTAATATCTTTTTTTTTCGAGTATAAGAATCTACATATTGTTAAAGGATATATAAGACGATTTGAACAAAAAACTAATTTAGTAGAGATGATAATCTATCATATTGAGAAAAATGCAACTGTAGAAAGAAACCTGAAGAACATTAGGTATAATCTTATACTATGATGACTAAAAATTGTAATTAAGCTCAATTTTAGACTTATTAAGATTAAATCTATTGATATAAACGATTAGTTCAATAGAAATATCACTCTAGATAGCACAAACGTCAGTGGGTGTACCCGGTGCACCCACTTTCAGTGGGTGCACCGGAGTGTTTACCATATATATATATATATATATATATATATATAGGGAATTGAAATTTTGTAGCACAATGTTAAAAAAATATGTACCGTCAGTAGCCAAATGCGTATAAAAGTCCAGAAATAGCACAATCTGACTGGCAGCCAGGTAGCGCTGCGCCACCCAGCCAGCGCATCGCTGGCTGGGAACAAGATTTATGTCCGTTGAAGCGATGCGCCACCTGGCAGCATAGCCGTTACGGACTAGCCGTTACTTAACGGTCATCTTGTTCCCAGCCAGCGCTGCGCTGGCTGGCTGGCGTACCGCTGGCTGGAATCAAGTGACGGTTTTTTTCCAGCAGGTATAAATACCCCCTACCCCATACCATTCTTCACACCCTCTCATCCTCTCTCAATTGTAGTTCTCTCAAAGGTAATTTTTTTAGTTTGTAATCGTCATTAGTTTCGAGTTATGATTAATGTACCCTAATTACATCTTGTTTTGTAGGTTCGTAGCAATCGTCCGTCCAAGCAGTCATTTGAAGAAGGCATAGACCCTCCCACAAAAGGTATCATGCTCTCAATTTTATCCGAATGAAATGTGTTTTACAATTATATAACTTTGATTTTGGATATTAAATTGTAGATGGATTACATGTTTGGAGAGGTGTCGGTTGGGGTACGAAGTGGTAGTCCCGATGACTCTTCAATTTTATGGGGTGATGCTGACCGACATCGAGCGTCGGGGATTTTCGAAGCTCAGGTTAGTACATTTGAAATGTTAGTTATAATTTAATGTTATTTATATTTATTTGTTATTTAAATTTACATGGTATTTATGTTTGAATGTTAAATGCATTTAAATTTATATGGTATTTATGTTTGAATGTTAATTGTATTTATATTTACATGGTATTTATGCTTGAATGTTAATTGTATTTAGATGTTATTTATAATTGAATGTAATTTATAATTATGTTTGAACGGTACATGGTATAATTTAATGGTATTTGAATATGAATAGTAGTAGTAAATATAAGTATTTATGTTTGTTAATTTATATATTATATAAATATTTATAACAAACAATTATATATTATAATAAATTAGGTACTTACATAATTAGGTACATACATAAATATTTGAAATGTTAGGTACTTACATTAGGTACCTACATAACATTAACATCTCAAATTATATTTATGTCACACCAACAGTTAACCAAACTTGCCTCATAAACGAACAAGTCCTCCTCCACCGGCTTCTTGAACTTGTGCATTACCCTCTCAGTATCTGTCACTACAGAACAACAGTAATTAGTACACAAGATTAATTCGTTAAACGAATAAATGAGATAAGTACAAAGCACCCTAACGAATTTCACTTACGCTTACTCTTCCGAGACCTAGAGCCAGAGTTGAAGAACGACATATTCTAAGCTTGGTGACGGCTGCCTACTTCAAATTCTAAGTGGGCTTCAAGGGAGGTGAGTGGTGCAAAACTGCATCATAGAGGGGGTATTTATACTAAAAATTGAGGGGTTTAGGGTTTCATCAGTCCCAGGCAGCGATGCGCCATCTAGCCAACGCATAGCTGGCTGGGATTGATGAAACCCTAACGGAGCATTTGACGGTATCAAATCTGATAAGGCAGCCAGCGCTGCGCTTGCTGGGTGGCGCAGCGCTACCTGGCTAGCGCGTAGCTGGCTGCCAGTCAGATTGTGCTATTTCTGGACTGTTTTACACATTTGGCTATATATATATATATATATATATATATTATATATATATATATATATATATATGGAAACGACTACGGTGCTCCCGGAGCACCACATGCTCCCCTCTGTTTGAACCATTCAAGTAGAATCTCATTCGTTCATTTTAGAAGATCTAATATGAGCCATCCATAACTAATTTCATTTTAGTATTTAAATAAATGATAATTAAAATAACTAATAGGTCACTCAACTTTGTTCATATGAATGTTTAAACATGGTCTTTATTTCTTTTTTCAAATTGAGATTTATCCACACCAAATTAAATTAAGATCATCATAAAAATAACAAATACATATTAAGTTACAATTGTTTTGTAACTTGTTAAATCACTTCACCATTTTCAAACATCCATCCACTCCATACCTTTAGTCAATCAAACTCTACCACCCATCTTAATCACTCATCCCAACTGAGTATATGACTTCACTCCAACCAACTCACCCAACTCACTCAATTCTTATCACCTCACACAACACGATAGAACCAATTTCATTTTTATGCAATCAGTTCATTATCATTTCTCCTCATTCTCCCATCATTCTTCACCTTTCAATTTCATCATATTTCGTTTCTGGAAACTTGCAGTCGAGTCGAGAGTAGCCAGCCGACCGAGCAGAGACGATTTGAGGAATGGGAGGTGGGTTTCAAGCTCCCAAGCTGGGACTTTTCTCGTAAGAAATTGCGGGAGATGGATCAACCAAGGGGAGATTTCTGATGGGGCAACGAGGGAGAGGAAGCGAAGAGGGTGGTCGGCAATGTCAAAGAGGAGAGAAACTTCATACTGATCGAGGAATGTATCGAACTTCAGTTGAAGATGAACTACTGATTCCCTCGTCGAGAGAGTAATCTTTCAATTCGTCTTCTAACACTCGTAACCATCACACTTACCCAGTAAGTTTTAATCCCCAATTTCCCTCTTCCCTTGCTGGGTTTTGTTCCGATTACCGGATTTCACGGTGGGCAACTGACGAATTCCGATTTCGGTTGAAAGATTACTCGGTGATGGGTTCTTGACGATCAAATGTGGTTCTCGCTAGAGACACCGACGAGCAGATTGGAGCCAAGAAGACCTTGGTGTTCTTCTACCGAGCACGAGGAGATGCTAAGCCGGTGAGAACCGACTGGGTTATTCTGTAGTAACAGGTCACAACACTGCTTCGCAATCAGGTTTGATTGATTGATTGAGCTTTGTTGATTATTGATTTATAGGTTATACAAGTCCAATACTGGTTCTAAATCTGTGTGTAGACTGAATATGTCATCTGTAAATTGAAGAACAAAGGAGAATGATGGACCAAGAACTCAGCAGCTAGCACTAGTGGTGAACCGAGCCATTGTACAACAGCAACTTCTGATGCTGCAAATCTTGGTGTACCAATCCAATTTGTGAGTATGAAAACATGCCATGATTGATTTGTATAGTTTTCACCAGTACCTCCTCGTAGTAGTATTCGTGTTAAGCTGCAAAGAATAGGTCGAACAAGTGTCATTGATGTAGGAATCGATTAGAAAATAGTAGGCTACCAAATTGCTTTAATTCTATAATAACTGTTTTGTTAGTTTGATAGTTTTGTCTAAAATCCTACTGGGTTGTAGTTGCACAGACTTGCACTTCCTGCAAAGTGCCTATTCTTGGCTGTGGTATGGGTTGGGTTAAGTCCTGTTGTGATTCTTAAAATGGTTGAATGTGTTCAAGATACAAGGTTCAATTAGCTATCATGCTGTCTTGTTCTTTTTTGCCAGGCTGTTTGGAAGCCATCTAAGGCCATCATAGGTGGAATACCTGTCTTCTTACCTCGGGTTAGGAATGATGTTCAGCGAATATAGGAGAAATAGTACTATAACTGAATATTTGACTACATTGATTATCGATTCACTAACCTAATAGCCAATGCACCCAAGAGACAAGCTAGAAGTTACGCCTTTTGCTTGTGTTTGTAGCGATCGGTAATCCTTGGTTATGCATATTGTCTTGAGCATGGTAACCTAGCTGGTTTCTGATTTATGATTTGCTTTAAATTGTATATTCAATAAGATACACTTACCTTTCTCTATCCATTTGATAAGCTACCTTGAACGTTGTTAGGCAGTGTTTATGTAGCCAAACACAGATAAGTTGATATTGTTATCTGTTTATTAACTAGGGCATGTATCCTTATAAACTGAGGAGTCTAGTTTGATGTGATGCCCTTTCTTTTATTATTTCATTGTTCTCTCTTCTAGGCGTTCTTATAGGATATCTGGGGCAGGCAGAATAGTAGTTATGCTTTTATGTGCATGCGGCTTTAGTTTTTCTCTTCTGCATTCCAATCTGGTTTAGACGTTTATTACTGTAATTAGTCTGACCTTTTTGACTGTATGATGACTTATCTTGGATTGTCTTTTCAGGATCAAGGTGTTTGGATGGCCAAAGGTCCCAGTTCTGTAAAACGGAGGATAACCTGCCATTGAATCAATCTTACAGGGGGAGCAATAATTCTCTTGTTATGGGTCATGCATTTAGCAAAGTTGACAACAGCCTGGTGCCTATGACACAGTCCTACAACAAGGTAGAGGAGAATAACATTTCGATTGGAAACATGTTCGCGAGAGGAAAAGTGAGCACCATTTCAATGGGTGGTGATATGGGTAATTTGTCAACCTGATGCAATCTCTTTTGATGGCGAGGTATGTGCCTTATTGATTTTTTGTCATGCTTGATTCCCAGCTTGTGAAACTCTGGGAGATATCAATGCAGCGTTCTTTTTCCAGGCTAATCGCGTATAGTTAAGCACACCACCGAAGATCGTAATTATAGACCTCAAGAAGAAGATAACTCTCATGATGCGGAAGGATGCAATGTCAGATGCAGGTGGAAGCTTAAAATGCCCTGTTCTTCAGCCTGGAAAATAATCTCTTTATTGCAACTGCATTCTTAAAATCGCTAATTTACAACCGGTGCAGTGATTAGTAATCCCTCACTCAAATCAGTACTCCCAAACACATTATGAAGATGAATGAACATGTGCTTATTGTGAAATTGATCTACTGCATACACAAAGGACTACTGCATACACAAAGGAAAACTGATATCATTCAGATTCTCTACTTGTAAACGAAAACAATTGCAACACGGACACACCTGTTTTTTGCCCATAGCGGCTTCAAACGAATCATCAGCGTGAGATTCACTCCTCTGACACAGCTATAAAACACCCCCCACATATTAGAAAGAAGATCAGTAATCCAAGAAATTAAAAAGAGTTATACTTATCTAACCAAACATGCGCAATTATGGATCAAAGCAGTAACACATCAAGTTATGGAGTAAGCAAAATATACATTCATGAAACAAAGGGATCAAGACAAGAAAAAGTGAACTCCTCAGATACTCCCTCGTTCTTCAGTTGGCAGTTGACATATACACACAGATAACATATTAAAAACCATTGTTATGAACTTCTAGCAGCAACAGATCTATAATCAACCCTGATCATGAAGCAGGGTTGTGGCCTGTCTTGGATAAGTCATCATACAGTCAAAAAATTCAGACTAATTACAGTACTAAACGTCTACACCAGATGAGAATGCAGAAGAAACTAACTAAAGCCGCATGCACATAAAAGCATAACTCGTATTCTGCCTGCCCCGGATATTCTATAAGAACGCCTAGAACAGAGAACAATCAAATCATAAAAGACAGGGCATCACATCAAACTAGACTCCTCAAATTATAAGGTTACATGCCCTAGTTAATAAGCTGACAACAATGTCAACTTATCTGTGTTTGGTACAAAAACACCGCCTAACAGCATTCAAGGTGGCTTATCAATGGAATAGAGAAAGGTAAGTGTATATTAATGAAAATGCAATTTAAAGCATATCATAAATCAGAAACCAACTAGGTTACCATGCTCAAAACAATATGCATAACCAAGGATTACCGATCGCTACAAACACAAGCAAAAGGGGTAACTTCTAGCTGGGTGCATTGGCTATTAGGTTAGTGAATCGAGATTCAATGTAGTCAAAAATTCAGTTTTCTCCTGTATTCGTTAAACAACATTCCTAGCCCGAGGTAAGAAGACAGGTATTCCACCTTTGATGGCCTTAGGTGGCTTCCAAACAGCCTGGCAAAAAAGAGCAAGACAGCAATGATAGCTAATTGAACCTTGTACACTTCAGATCTTGCTCAAACATAGCAACTAAACTGAAAACTGAAACTATGTCTGACATGTCACTAAAGTTCAACGGAGAGAAAGGGAAAAAAATTGTAACAGATATTGGTTCCAAGTGAACCAACATCTCCACTCAAGGGTGGCTGATCATTCCAGACCTATATGCTTGGATTTCTTTAAACAACTCATAAGTGCATATACTCCTGATTGTGATAATCAAAACAAGTGATGATGACCAAAGTTGCACTCAGTTTCTTTCATGATCAAAAGTCAAACTCTTAAAACAACAATTATAGAATTATAGCAATTAGGTAGCCTACTACTTTCTAATCGTTTCCTACATCAATGACACTTGTTCGACCTATTCTTTGCAGCTTAACACGAATATAACTACGAGGATGAACTGGTACCGAAAAACTATACAAATCAATCATGGCATGTTTTCAAACTCACCACTTGGATTGGTAAACCATAGTTTTCAGCATCAGATGCTGCTGTAGTGCAATGGCTCGGTTCACCACTAGCAGCCGCTGCTGAGTTCTTGGTCCATCATTCTCCCTTATCCTTCAGTTTGCAAATGACATATACACACAGATTAAGAATCAGTAATGAACTTCTAGCAGCAGTAAATGAAGAATCAACAAGGCTCACTCAATGAATCAAACCTGAACATGAAGCAGGGTTGTGGCCTGTTAACGATGAATAACCCAATCGATACTAACCAGCTTAGCATCTCCTCTTGCTCGGTAGAATAACACCAAGGTCTTCTTGACTCCAATCTTCTCAGCGGTGTCTCTAGCGACGATGAAAGGAGGCTTCCCCGTGAACTTTCACAACCCGCCATCCATCGCCATGTTAGCCCCTTTGATGTTGTTGTATTTGTAATCCATCCGAGAAGAACCACACTCAGTCATCCGATTAAGAACCCATCACCGAGTAACCATTCAACAAAAATAAAATTCGTTAGTTGCCCACCGTGAAATCCAGCAATCAGTTCAAAATCCAGTTAGGGAAAAGGGAAATTGGAGATTAATACTAACTGGGTAAGTCCGATGGTTCGCGCGGTAGACGTCGACTTTAGGGATGACTTCGTCGACGAGTCGTTCATCTTCAGATTCAGGTAATGGGTGATGAGCTCTACGCCTTTCAATTAGAACCTGTAACCCATGGCCAAGGCCATGAGTAGTACGACATACAAAACGAGAATTGAATCCCACACACCCACAATCGCACTAAGCTCGAAATTATAAGTCAATAACATCTACCTGGTAAGATTAGAGGAGATAATATACCTGAAATTTGAAATATTCCTCGATCTGAATGAAGTTTCCCTCTACTTTGACAGCCCTAGAACCCTCTTCGACTCCTCTCCCTCGTTGCTTTGCCGGAAACCTTCACTGGGTTGAACCATCCTCTCAACCCGGATGTCTCTCGATTACTTTCGAGGAGAATCCTGAGATTGGGCGCTTGAGTCCCGTATCCTCACCTGGAGTATGGTCGGCCGATTGAAGATGGTGGGAGAAGGTGAATGTTTAGAAGGTGAATGTTTTGATGAAGATAAGGTGAATGTTTAGAAATGGTGGGAGAATTGAAGATGGGTTTCGATGATATTAAAAAATTGGTGGGTGGGTTTATTCTAAACTCTGGTGGTCTGAGTGATTAAGATGGGTGAGTGAGATTGGTTGAGTAAACATATGGATGGATGTTTGAAAATGGAGAAGTGATTTAACAAGTTACAAAATAATTGTATCCAATATGTATTTATTGTTCTTATGATGATCATAATTTAATTTGGCTTGGATAAAACTGAATTTGAACATAAAATAAAGAGTTATGATTAATTATTCATATGAAAAATGTTGAGTGACCTTTTAGTTATTTTAATTACTATTTAATTAAATTAAAAAATCAATTTATGTACGGATGGCTCAGATTAGATCTCCCAAAATGAACGAATGAGATTCTCCTTGAATGGTTCAAACAGAGAGGAGCATGTGATGCTCCGGGAGCACCGTAGTCGCCACCATATATATATATATATAATAAACCCAAACACTTACAGGTTTTGAAAACCAAAGGTTGAATTGACGAGAACAATGATTGTGGTCTAACGACCCCGTTTACTATAAATTCCATTCCACTTTCTTTTTTGTATGTTTTCGAATTAAGAAAAAAATATGTTTAGTAACAATTTCAGTTTCAGTTTTGGAAACCAAATTTGAAAACTAGCTACCTGTTTCTTCAATTTTTGAAAACAACAAAATTGTGTTTTCATGCAATTCCAAAATTAGTTGCACACGGGTTTTTGTGGTTGATTTCATTAAAATGATTTAGTGATCGAGACTCACCACGACCAATTTATAGTGAATTTTTAAAACATATTGTATACTCTATCTTTATTATCATTTCAAATTTTTGGACGAAAATCCCATTAGATTAAATGTAGATTTTTATTTTTTGATTAAACTTTTGAGTAATATAATTTAATTTCAAGTATATTTATTAAATCATACAATTTGACCAGTTTAATCATCGAATAATTTGTGAAATAACCCGAATTCATAAGGAATTTAATATTATATTGTCTAAAATTATGTATGGTGGAATCCACTTGCACCAACACATTTTCGTGATGTAATAAATATTCACGTCGGTTATACCCTATTTGTGAAAAAAGTAGAGAAAAATAACACTTACAAAATATAGTAATGATTCAGCTCAAGCGCGAAAATTGGGTAAATGACGTGATTCAATTGAAAATTAGATGTGAATGATCATCAAACTACTTGATTTATTTAGATAATTTTTTTTCAAATTAGTAGATTCAACTAAATTGTATTCATTATATAGAGTGAAAACAAGACTTCTTATATAATTGTCAGCTAAACACATTTTCGGTTTTGGTTTTTAGATTCTTAGATTTCTCAAGATAGTCAACTAAACACGTTTTCATTTTTAGTTTTCACTTTGATTTCAATTTTTTCATGTTTCCAAATTGGCATGGTTTTCAAATCAGACTAAAATTAATACTAAACGGGCACTGTTAAGAAATCATTGTAATATATAATTGAACCGTTTTGAGTATTAAATAAATAAGGACATTTAAATTAATATTAAAAAGCCAAAATTGGACAAAATTTCTGACCTAACAAATAAAAACCTATAATATATCAAATTCCACACACTAGTGTAACAGAAAGATGTCATAACTATGAAAATAAACATTCTTTATGAATATATGAGTCCAGCTCTAGTGATAATGACTCATTTTTTTTACATCCAATGCAACAATCAATCTCCTCCTCTAGATTTAGCTGTTTCATTTTATGGTCTTAATTTATTGTTTATAATTTGAAGTTATTTTAGTTTGTTGAAGTTTCCTCTAATTTTTCTATCACCAAAAAGTTTCCCGATGAATTTCCCGATAACAAGAGAGCCTTCGTTGACGAAAAATTTTCCACCTACGTGATCAACGTAATTAGATCTATGTTTCTGGAAAAAAAATATGGCAATTTTTACGATGGCTAGTCGTACAGTTCGTATGTGTACGTGGCTACCACGTACAAACTGTATACAATTAATATTGATGTTTGTACAAGTTGTATACAAACTGTAAACACTTTGTATGAGTTGTACACTCTGCATTTATTTTTGTACAGTCTGTAGTGGAGTTGTATACAAACTGTATACACTTCGTACGAGATTTGTACACTCTGTATTTATTTTTGTACAATAAGTACGAGAGTTGTATACACTTTGTATAGGAATTGTACACTTTGTATAGGAATTGTACATTTTGTATCTATTTTTGTACAATTTGTTTTTTTTTCGTACCGTACGGTTATAAACAACTCATACAAACTATATATACTCTCTATGAAATCAGTATATTATGTATGAGAATTGTAGAACCTGTGTCTAATGTACACTCTGTATGGAGTTCGTGCAGGCTTTATTGACGAAATAATTAAACATGTCATCATCAGCGAAACCTCCATATAAAAACTACGTCCCACAAATTTAAATCTCACTCCGACTAAATTTTCCTTCGATCGAAAAAACAATTAGCCGTAAAAAGATCCCATACATACGAATTGAAGAAAAAGGAAGGAACAAGTGAGAGATGAGGACCGTAGATTAGATGGATGACTGAGATTATTGCTGGTTTGGAGACAGCATGTGAGATATTGTCTCTGGAACCGCGGACATGAATATATATAATTTTATTTAGCAAATAGTTGTTGTATCAACTTACGCAACTCATTTTAACCTAAAAACTAAAAAATCTAAAAGTATACTGCATTACAAAGTAAAAAATTGGATACATGTGACATGGGAGTGACGATATGATAGTGTCACCCAGTTCAGGGTTGGTAGAAACCCTAAACGATGTTATGGGCGATCTAGGATTTCTTGACCCATATAGTGTTGTACTACACCATAGGTCATGAAACCCTAGATCGACCTTGAACAATAATTTTGTCATAACTATTTTGACCATTTAGTGAGTGAGAAGCTATAGAGCCTTGTCCACTCTAGACACTAAATTTTTAGAAGCTATAGAAAGCTAGGCTCACATTTGACCAGTCAATGGTCGAAAGCTGTAGAAAGTCATGTGCACTTGGCTGTACAAGACATCTAATAATAATGAGAATTGAATAATTTATTTGAATTTTGAGGCCCCTGAGTCTATTAATAACCAAATTTAGTGGGAGGTTCAAATGCAGATTTATCATAATTTCTTTCCTTCTTCCTTCGATCCTAAAAATCCATTTCTCATATCCATTCCTTCTTCTTTCTAACCACAAAATGCATTATCCTTCTGCTTTCAACGAGGATAGTATTGTTCATGAAATAGGGAGGGGTGTTTTATAGTGGTGGGAAATTATTCTGATTGAGCATGAAAAAATAACCTCCGTAGCCTTTCTAGTTTTTTCTTTGCAAGATGGACGTCAAACAAATCGTGGTGGTGATAAATATCATCTATCGGCATCCAGTGTTTTCCAACAAAGAAATTGTGGTTAATTATCCACTCCCGCTGATGGATGTCGTTGGGCTAAACGTTATCTATAACATGACGGCAGACAATCTTGAGTAGTGCAACACATAGATATTCTTTGAGTTTAATGAAGGTACAACATCAAGTCAGGTATGCATTTAAAGTTGATGGCATGACTCTATCATACGACCATTCAAGATAGAGTGGGAAAACTAGCTACTCACAATATAGTGACCATATTGAATCCTCCTTGTCGGCTCCTAAAGACCCAGACATTCCTACCATTAAATTGAGCGATGGGAGTTCATTAGAGAGTGAAAACAATACCTTCGTTGGATTGTTGGGTGAAGATGAGGAAGATTTTGATCTCGTGCTTCCAAGAGCTGGCGAAATTCCATCATCTTCTACATAACCACCACACGCATACACTCCACCGAGACATTTTTCCAATAAGCCATCCAATATTGGAGACCAGAGGATAGTGAACTATGAAGAATACACTGTTGATGTAGTTCCATCATTTGTCCTAGATAGGGTTGGTTTCGCGATTGAACAATAGTTTGAGTCAACGGTGGTCGTCCAACTAGCCCTCAAGCAATATGTATTAAAGCACACCCGCATGCTAGCAATTACGTGTTTAAGACCTTGGGAACTAGAGCTTAAATGTTTGGGCCTCAAAGATTGTGGGCATCTATGGAGGATTAGACTCACTTGTGACAATAGCAGGTTTGGGCAATGAAGCAGTTGAACCCATAACACATGTGCTTGGGTAGCTGCCACAAAAGCTGTAACACTAATCCCAAACCAACATGGTCAAATCCATGGTTAGACCAGGAATAGATGTCACGATTAACTCAAATGGTAAGAATATAACTGAAACAACTCAATAAACACAAAGAACATAATCCAAAGAGAAAGCGAAAGCGCTTCCATTATTGAAATCCAACTCCAACATAAACCCAAAATCCACAATGAATTCATAAAAAATTATAAAATTTCCCAAAATGTCAAGTGAAAGAAGACAATTAAAGAATGTCCAATCCTCATTCACAGCTTCAGTCGTACACCTCATTTATGTTGCAATCATTCGTCCTCTACTCTGAACAACCCTTATGTCTGCTCCACAACTCTACTCACAAACTACCTCTATTAATAAGGGGTAAAGAAGAGGGACCAGGTTCCTAATGAAACTGAATGAGGCAACATCGACTCGCCTATGTGCCAAACTAAACCTTACAGGTCTCCCAAACCCCTTCAACCATACAATAATAATGAGAGCACATTCCTAGCAACAATGACGCTTCAACTATGGCCTAGCTGGTCTAGACGATGAATCACCTTCATTTGTTAATTTTTTTTCCTACCTGGAACAATGAGGTTCGACCTTACCTAGAGTGACCTGGACTTGGTGTTCCTCGCAAAACAATGATGACGTTTGGTAGTGAGTTTAAGGGTGATGTAAGTCATAACGAAATAGTAAATGGAGGGTTTTTTTGTACGTAATGATGGAATATTTCCATGTCAATGTTAATCTGACCCATTGTGATAGGACTGGTGTCATATTTATAGTCTGAGACATGTGGTTGGTGGCCTTCTCTCATTGGTTGTGGCGCTTTAAGCGATCCTTGTCACTAGTATGAGGTGAGCCACCCAGATCATGCCATGTAGCTTGGACACCTTGGCGAGCAGAACCTTAGCTTCTTCGGATTTTGTATGAGCTTCTCATGTCTGGCGGTTTGGGATGACTGTGGAGTCATGAGGCATTGTTGTGGGTTTTGGGTGGTTTGGAGGACCTTGGCCTTTTGTTATCCCCCGTCCTTGACTATATTTTATACATGGTTGAATCACCTACTCATTGTTTCAGTCTGAAAGTTTCATTTGATTCCACGAGGTTACATTTCACTATCCAAGTAGTTTAGACTAGACAAGATAAAATTGAATCAACGGATTCTTGTTTATTGTTCATAATGGAAGTTTTTAATCAATATAATATCTATGTTCGTTTGTTTTTATTTGAGTTTACTATCTTAGTTAATTTTTTGGTTGTTAGTTCCTTTGGAAGTTGCCATTCTTTAGGGTAGTGTGGGTACGTAGGGTCATCAAAATAGAAGATGATCTAGGGTAATAATCGGGGGTGATGTAAAAGGGAAAGGTAACAGGTTTCTTTCTAATGTAATAAAATCTGTTGATGTGTTAACAGAAGTTACAATTTAGTCTTCATCTTACAAATTTTTACAAAGAAAGATGGATGTAATTAACAATTTCAATTATTTTTGTTGTTGAAATATTAATCAACGAAAGCTCGTCCAAACGGCAACGATTTCGGAACATTACAAAAGAATAAGAACACTTACAAATTTGATAGCCAATTTGGTATCAATGAACCCATCCTGGCTCGATTGGCAATGGTGTTCGCAGGTTGTACTTTATTTTGCTTGCAGTCAATGGCGTAACCAAGATTGGTATACGAGGGGCGCCAAATTGTAAATAGAAAATTGGTACCACCGGTAAAAAAAGTTCTTCAAATTTGGATAATAGTAGAAAATTTTCATTAATCTAATACTAAGTAAAAATACACAATAAATATTTTGGTTATAGGTTGCTTAATTAGTAAAAAAATAATTATATGTGCCACCGGCAATTTTTTGTTCAAATTTGGATAATTTATGATCAAATATTTAATTATTACATACTATAAGTGGATTATGAGTAACTATTACGTAAAATTTGAGACACTATTTCACCGAAACAACGTAGTGGGGGAGCCGAACTTCAAATACCCCGGCGCCAAATTTCAAAAATACCAAAAAATACATGTAATATTAGACTCGATACCGGGGAAGGGGGGCGCCGTGGCTCCCCCTAGCTCCCCTGGTACCGCCATTGCTTGCAGTGTGAGATCATGATTGGAGAGTCGTCCCCCAGTACTTGCACGATGTCAAATATGATAATTGCACACTCTTAATACCACTCTCGAGAAGGAGCCTTAGTCAAAATAAGACAATCTCACAACACCTCGAACGTGACCCTCTCCCACCTAGTATATGATTCCGCAACAATCGGAACTCCACAAAAGAAATATTCCACCATTCCATCGATGGTGTGACCGTCAAGAATATATGATAACCCTGAATCCTTCCCTTTCAATATAGTTCTGAAATGATCCATCACATAGAACCTTTCTATGAAATATCCATGGCAGTGGAACACTAAGTATATTGAAATTTTGATGGTTGGGTGATGACACTGAATTTATAGTGTTTATTTTCCCATATTAAACTACATTTTACACCCATTGATGTAATTATTATGAGTATTTGGTGTAAATGTGTTAACTACGCAATTCTCGGCTCCAAGTGCGTACATTGTCCGTATTTTGGCTATTTTTACATTGTTCGTGAGTTTTTTTGTTGAGCCCCCAGGTTACCACATTTTAGAGGACTCTCTCAAGAGTCCAACGCTTCAAACAGGGACCAATTCGTAGTTCGTACGGAGTGGGAATCGCCAAAATAAGAAGCTGAAATTACTTTTTCCCAGTTTTCCGGATTTGGACGGATTTTGTGTATTTAAACGCCAAAAGAGACATTATTCAATTGGGAGATTTTTCCACGACCTAAAGAGTAGGGATGGGAAATGGGTTGGGTATGGGTACCCATACCTGTTGGAAGAAAAAGTCCAAGCCCTCAAACAAATCTTTCTCATAAGAAAGATCCTTCTCTATCACAATCAAATTTCTTCTTTCCGTTTCTGTGTCTGTCTTCCCAGTTGATTGCAGGTTACAAAAGGAAATCATGATCAAAGGAAAAATCACAATCAACATTCAAGACCAAGATCATTCCTCAACGGCTAGTTCATCTCTTGCTATATGAAGGACCGAAGTGCTCCTTCAAACAGCATAACTGTGGGATTACAGCTCGGGAAGTGTTTTGCTCTGTTTCGCCAGAGAAGTGAAAAAACAGAGGGTGTTACTCAAGAGTGTTTTGTCTTGAGGGTTGTAATTGAAATCTGTAATAAAAGTGACTCCCCAAGCTTGCTTGGGTGTGGAGTAGGGTAATACCGAACCACGTAAAAATCCTGTGTCTCTCCTACTCTCACCTTGTTCTCTCTGCCCTATCTCAATCCTTACAACCTTCTATCACCAAGGCCAAAGGTTGTTGAACACATTCAGTAACTCTGCAAACGTGGAGAGCTTCATCGTCATAATCTTCATTGAAGATTCTTCTCTACCCTTACTTCAGTCTATTTCCACTTTCCTACGTTTATTCTTTAATTCAGTTAGTTATCTCCTGTTTCAGTTGGTATCAGAGCTGGTCCGTGATCAACCTTAATTGAGACTAGACGTCTGCCACAGATTGATCCACTTGAAAGGATGAACACATGTACTGGAAGCAGTAAACCACCAAATGTGGAAGGACACTCTAGTACAAGACCACCATGGTTTGATGGAACTGGATACCAATTCTGGAAAAGCAACATGGAGGTATTCTTTATGAGCCTTGACATTTCAGTCTGGCAAATGGTAAGATCTAAAACCTTCAGACCTCCTGCGAATCTGGATAATATTTCTGAAGAAGTGAAAACTAAGGTTGAGTTGAATGCTAAGGCAATGAATGTTCTTTACTGTGCATTGTGTGATGAAGAATATAATAGAATATGTGCTTGTAAAACTGCTCATGAAATATGGAGTATTTTGGAAGCAACACATGAAGGAAATTCTTCTGTTAAGGATACAAAAATTGATCTATTTGTACATGAATATGAGATGTTTAAAATGAATCCTGGTGAAACAATCTCTGAAATGTATGGTAGATTCAATTTAATAGTAAATCGTCTGTCTACTCTAGGAAGAAGTATTGAAAGGTCTGATCTTGTTAGAAAAGTGCTTAGATCACTACCTAGAGAATGGATGACAAAAAGAACTGCAATTGAGGAAGCTAAAAATCTCAATACTCTTAGTCTTGAGGATCTTATGGGATCTCTGTTAATCTATGAACTTGCTTTAAAACAAAATGAAATGTCAGATAAGAAGGTTGAACTTGAAGAAAAAGAGAAAGCGAAGAAGAATATTGTTTTTAAAGCAAAACAAAAATTTGAAGAAAGCTCAGGGGAAGAAGATGAATTCAACCTGAGAATATTGAAAAAGAGATTGCTTTAATGAGTAGTAAACTTCGTAGATTAATAAGATACAAGAAAGAAAATGGAAGAAAAAATAGTCAATCTAGATCTTCTGACAGGTTCAAATATAGCAGAAACAACATGGATTTTTCAAAATCTAAACGAGATGATGATAGAGCTTTTGATGATAACAATGTTACATGTTATAAGTGTGGAAAAACAGGGCACATAAAGTCAGAGTGTCCTTTGATCAAAGGATCAAGAGGAAAAGCTCTGAAGGCATCTTGGAGTGAGTCTGATTCTGACAGCGAAGATGATAAAAGTACAAAGAACCAGGCTTTCATGGCAATAACTGATCATGAAGATTCTGATGATGGCCAGGTGAGTACATGCTCCTTCGATGATATTGAATCAATTTCTAAGACTGAATTGATAAATGCTTTTCTAAGCCTTGAAAGTCTTGTCACTGATCTTAAGTCTAAAAATCGTCACTTAAAGATAAAAATAAAGTTTTAAGATCTGAAAATAGCAAGCTTATGTGTGATCACCAAATTAAAATGACAGAGATTCAGAAAAGTCCACCCAGACCTACTATCATTGTTAAAACTAGAACCTCTGCATCTTTTATCCCTCCCATTTCTTCTGAACCTGGAATCTTAGGTCCATTTCCAAGGAACTTTGGTCTTACAAATGACAAACTGGAATTCAATAATGCAAAGCTTAAAGAGAAGTTGCTCTTCTTGAGAATTGGAATTTCTTACTTCATCTGAGATTAAATGAATTTAAATGCTCTGCTTTGTAGAAACTTCTGACACAAACAAACTTCTGTTTGTTGGAAGTAGTAAAGAAAATATTTATTCAGTGAATCTTCTAAACTCAGAAGCTTTCAAAGAAAAATGTTTTTCTGCAATTGAAAGGAATCTCGAATTCTTGTGGCATAGAAGACTAGGTCATGCAAGTCTCAGTAGAATCGCAAGGCTGTCGAAACTTGATCTTGTTAGAGGGCTTCCAAAGCTCAAAGAAACTAAGGAATTCTTCTGTCATGCTTGCTCTCTAGGAAAACAGACTCGTTCTTCCTTCAAAATCAAGACAATTTCTTCAACCTCTAAACCTCTTGAACTCCTTCACATCGACCTTTTTGGCCTTTGTAACATCATGAGTATTGGTGGAAAATTCTATACCTTGGTAGTTGTCGATGACTTCAGTCGGTTTACATGGGTTAAATTTCTTGTTCATAAGAATGAGGCTCTTTCTTCTCTTCAAAAGCTGATCTCTAAAGAAGAAAATCAAATTGGTCTAAAAGTCAAGGTCATTATGAGTGATCATGGTGGAGAATTTGAATCACATGCTTTCGACCAATTATGTACCTTCATGGGCATTCGCCATAAATTCTCAGCTCCCAGAACTCCTCAGCAAAATGGAATTGCTGAAAGAAAGAATCGAGCACTTCTTGATCTCTCTAGAATAATGCTTGCTGATCATGATACTCCCAAGCATTTATGGGCAGAAGCTGTTGCCACTGATTGCTATGTTCTGAACAGAACATTGATTCGGAAGGATTTCTCCAAAACACCCTACGAAATGATCAAACTTCGAAAACCTAAATTGCCTTATTTTCATCCTTTCGGATGTAAATGCTTTGCGCTCAACACAAATGAAACCTTAGGAAAATTTGATCCTAGATCCTCTCCAACCATTCTTCTAGGTTACTCAACTCACAATAAAGCCTTTCGTGTCTTCAATCTCCACTCTCGAAAGGTTGAAGAGTCCATAAATGTCGTCTTTGACGAGCAAACTCCTTCTGTCCCCTCACCTCAGTCGGATGATGAGGAATTGATGGGCTGCAGAACAGTGATCAAATACTACCAAGCTAGAAGCTAAGGTAGATCGTATTCCATGGGGTTTCTTCTAATCGACTACTCAAAGATGTTGGCAAATTACTCAGGTTTAAACACGTTTGCGTGGTGTGAGTTCCACGACTTCTAAACTAGGATGCAGGAAAATTAAAATGAAATTAAAAGACATAATGATTGGTTGGTTAAGACAGACGACAGACAAGCTTAGATTTCGAATCCCCTCTAGATCACCAAGGCAACAGCAATCACAAGGCCAGCAGTTTTCAATTCTCATTCAATCAATTTCTATACACCACCATAACTCCTTACCCTCATGTTTAAGATTGGTGATCGTTCGCTCTATCCGATCTAGCTACCAAGATTAATTAGTCGCCCGGGTACGGTCGCCTCTTGCAACGACTTAACTTAACTGGTGGAATTACTAACGATTTATGAGTTACTATTGTAGTGGATTAACCCTAACCGGTTCCTATGAAAGGCACACTCCAATTATAAGTTTAGTTGGTTGAATTGATGTTTTAAAGAGAGGCGAGCGTTCGCTTCTATCCTCAGCTTAACAAGAATCTAATCTAGGTGATCAAGAAAGACAAGTTTTAATGTTTTAAAGCAGGGAAGCTGTCTGGCGACAAACCCTAACTCAACACAAACCTAATCTAGGCGATCAACCAGAAAAGAAACATAAACAATCAAGAACAAACAACTATGCAAAGAGAAACTGATTGAACTTTGAATCTAATTACCGCCGATCCGTGACCGCTTTAAAGCCCTGGGTCACTTAGGGTTCATCTAATCTAAGCTCTACAAGTTTAGCTACTCATATCTGACAAACAAGATTCAAAGGCGACAGAAGGATTCATCTTAAACAAAGGAAGAACAGAAAAGGATCTGAAAAACCTAATTCCGGACGATCCGTGAAGCTTCGATCTTGAGAATCTTCAATTCCTAGCTCCGAGCGTCTTCCGGGATGGATTGATGGCGTCACGATCTCTCCGATAACTCCGGAATACTCTCTCAACTCTCCTCAAGTCGTGGCTGATCTCTCTAAATTCAATGTTAACAAATCTGGCTTCAAAAAGTCTATTAATACCCCCAAAAACCCTTTCCTTGTTGGAAAAGAAGAGGATTTCCCGTCTGGGGAGCTTACACGGCATGTAAGCTCACAGTGCATTTAGCTTACACGCCATGTAAGCTCCAAAACGCAGCGTTTTGGACTGTGCAGAGTTCCAACTTGTTTCGATCATTCCCGCTCCGTTTGAACTCTGATTTGGTCCCCGTTTGAAGCGTTGGACTCGTGAGAAAGTCCTCTATAATATGGTAACTTGGGCTCAACATAAAAGCTCACAAAAAGGGTAAAAATAGCCAAGAAATGGACAATGTACGCATTAAGAGCTAATAATCACAAAGTTACGACAAATGCACCAAACACTCATCAAAATGGCATCAAAGGGTATGAAATGTTGCTTAAATGGGGCTGATAATCACATCAAATCGAGTGTCATCAAAATACCCCACACTTAAGCTTTTGCTTGTCCTCAAGCAAACTGAATTAGAACGCACTCAGATTCACAAATGACACGATTGATCAAGTTAAGGTTCAAGCAATCACAATGAATTATTAAACTGCTACTTCTAGAACAAGTGACCTAACATGCTTACACGTCAACCTAACAACCTGGTCTCATTAATTATCTGCACACAACAAGTAGCAAACACAAATCATGCACGAATCTGACCTAACCGACCAGACTTCTCACACAGGTGATATTTGGTACACGGGAACTCTCGCACTCTGTGTTTAGGGACGTGTTTATGCTCTCAATCATTTTCTGTCATTGAATTATGTCATAGGTTTGCAATTCGACCACATCTCCACCACTGTGACAACATGAGTAACTAGTCAAGAAGGACTTCCCTGCTTGGGACTGTAACGAATTCTACACTACAAGGGTTAAAATGAGATGGATGAAGGGAATGTATGATGTTGGCTTTGGTGTGGCGTAGCTTTCGACTAACTTCCCTCAAATCTAGCCTATGGCTTCCTACCGTCTAACCAGACACGGGTGGAATAGTGAACGCTCGTCCTATGATACCCTCAAGCAACCTAGCACTTTATTATTTTCTTTACACATTTTTTTCTTTTCTGACTTTTCTTTTGACTTCGCTCTTCCATATGTAGGGAGAAGAACGTTTATTGACTAAACTTGAAACTTTTTTTTTTGGCTTTTCTGTTTTTTCTCTTTCTTTTCATTTTTTCGAATTTTTTTTTCTTTTTCTTCTTTTCTATTTTTTTCTTTTGTGTCGATTCTTTCTTTTAGTTGCTAGAGGGGTTTACACATCTGAACATATTAGCTAAGACCACCTGTTTAATGGCTATAGGCGGGTTACCACAAACCGACTTCCGGTAGGTCAATCTAGAACTACAACCACAGGGGATCAATGGGGAATGAAAGAATAATGGGAAATAGCTGTAATGTATTATCGAACCGAAAGAACAGGCCAAGCTCAAGGGTTTAAACCTAATGGATTTTATCATTTGGTAGGCTATCTGGCTTAGTAGCTGAATCTAGGTGCCCCTATCATTCTAGAACTCGTGTCATCGTGTGGTCTCGAGTAGGTCTCATGCAAATTCTAACTCATTCAAGCAAACATAAAACCACTCAAAAAGAATTGAAATTGCAAGTTACGTGCAATGGATCAAAAGCTCACAGTTGGTTTGCTAGTCGGATTCAGTCATTATCATGCAATCAAAGTGAAAAACTACAAGAGTGATAAGCTTTTCTGTTCTAACCAAGAAATCTAGCATCGATGCAAGCAGGTTGATTACAGGTTATAGGTTAAGCAGTCTAAGCATCATTATGAAAAATTGAAAACTAACTTAACATCACGAGTCAAGAATTAAGCAATTCTATGCTAGAGAAATCTCACAAATACCATAGACAAATAGCATCCCTCAGAAATGTAATCCCCACCCCACACTTAAATCGGACATTGTCCTCAATGGACCACACAAAGAGAAGAAAAGTGTATAGGGGTACCGCAATACGAGCATGAGGGCGCCGGAGGTGGCGCAGGCGAGATACCAAAGACATGATTCTGAATAGAATTTATAGATAATTCTGAGTTCCACAACCTGAAAACCTGATAAGAGAGGATCCATTACATGATTAGAGCAGTTGGAATACAAAAGACTCGATCGACCACAACGGTTCAACAAAACGCTCGTCGTACTCCTGTTGCCACTTCTGAGTGGCCTCCCAACGCGCGTCGGAATCTGCTCTCATCTCCCTAAGCTCACGCTCCAGTCCACTGAAGTCATATGCTGGGGCCGCTTCAGGCTTTGGCTCTGGTGCTGGTGTCGATCTTCCACGTTTCTCAATGTAAGGATCGCAGTGAGGAGCAAGGATGTCAGGAATCTTCTTGGATCGAGGAAGATCGTCGGTGATCCAGAGCTGTGGGATACGATGATGGAGGCGGATGGCGCCATATGAAGTGAGCACGTTGTACCTGTGAACCAGACGGGTGACATAGGAGCCACCCAACAGAAGTCTCATGGCGCGCTCGCGCTGAAGCTGGAATAACTTGGCCACCAAAGAGCCAAGATGGACCTTCCGTCCCTCCTCGATGCACCGTAGTATGAACAGGTCTCTAGCGTTACAGACACCACCAGAGTTCAACCTGTGAGTGATAGACTCCCGGAAGACCAACTGCAAGAGCCGGTAGATTGGCCTCTCCATCATACTAGCCTTGGACGCAGTAGAGTCATACTTGTTCGGGTCCGACGGAGCTAAGGTGCGACAGAACATCTCACACTCTGCAGTACTCTCGGTGTTGCGGAAGATGGCAGTTGGTGGAGCTGAAGCTAGCTCTTCCGTAGTGTAGAAACTGAGGTCGATGGTAAACTCATCAAGAGTGAGAGACCTCTCGATCCCTCCTAGGCGGAAATAGCTGCACTTGGTCGTGCTGACAGAATTAATTCTCTCATTCACCCTCTCCATACGGAAGGTGGAGAGGAGCTCCTTGGTTGGCCACTCGTATGCCGGCTCGATGACGTGGAATAGCGGAAGCAAACCGGGTCGGTTAAGTGTCGCACGGAGACCATCAGCCCAATCTTCTGCCTCCATGGCCTCCCAATCAACCTGACTCATGGCACCAATTGCTTTCCTTTGTATGGCCATCCAAGTCGCCCGATCATCCTCCCTCGGGAAGTTGAAGATGTTGCTGGAGATGTCATCCGGCAGGGAAGCCACCTGGAGGGTGTCGCGCCTCGCGGTTCCTTTCTGTTTTTTCGCCGGAGGTGGGGCGGAGGAAGAGGAAGCTACTCCTTTGCCTTTGGATTTTCCCATCCTGAAAATAAATAGCAACAAATAATGCCAAGTTTAGTGGTTTAACAATTAAACATAATCCTATGAATCAACTCGAGCAAAGAGAGGATTATTAAACAATGACAACAACACAACCATAAAAGAAGCTAAGTTCAAAGATTGCAAGTGAATATGTCAACAAGTGAAGGCACAATCACCTAGGCACATTTTTAGCTCCAAAACACTTAGCAAGATCAACATTTAGGCATCTTAGCAAACTTGGCAAAGATCATCATGGAAGCAAATAGCCAGTTGCAATTCAAACTGAAGTCATAATCAAGTAATAAGCAAGTCCAAATCAGCCGTATAAGTCACACAAGCCAAGATCACAACTCATGAAATCGGTATGCAAAAAGTGTACCTTAATCCGTCATACGAGCTAATTAAGGTATAGATATTCGAGGACAAGCATGCATACATGTTTATAATCATCACAAGATCAATCACACAGCAAAAATTCATCCAATTTCGTCCATGAGCAAAAATCCCCAATTTCGATAAAAATCGGTATGAAAAGTCTATGAAATTTCACAATTGGATAGGCAAACGAAGTCGAAATGACCCCCGATTCAAACTACAAGCTTATTATATCACCAATTTCATGAATATCAAGTCAATTTTACAAAACCCCAAAATTGAAAAATTAGGGTTCTTGAGATCAAGAACACAAATCCGATTCAGCACCTGCAAGTTCGATTTTCATGGCAAATACCTTGATTAAAGAATCATGGAGGTAGGGAAGGTGATTTACATACCTGAATGTCGACTCAAACACACGAAATCGAAGAAAAACGAGGGGGTGGCTGGTTTGTTCGAGTTTCAACTCGAGTTGCTGGGCTCGTCGGGTTTGGTTGTGGTCGCCGTACGTTTGCAGCAGGGGCGGCGGCGAGAGGAGTCGGCGGAGTCTAGGGCGATGGTCGTCGGGATTCGAGGCGTCGAGAGGAGTGGTCGACGTTGGGATGGCGGCAGCGATGTGGCTTGAGGGTGAGAGGTTTTCGGCTGGAGAGGAAAAGAGGAGAGAGAGAAGAAACGCAAAAATGGAAGGGAAAAACAACTTACCCGTCCACTTGGGAGCTTACATGGCGTGTAAGCTCCTTAGTTCATTAGCTTACACGGCGTGTAAGCCCTTACACGGGGGTTTACACAGCTGTGTAAACTCACTGTGTTTTTAAGCTCTCCTTGGGTTCTCTATTCCGAATTTTGGCCAATTTCTTGCAAATTGGTCACCCCTCTTCCTGCAAACAAAATATTCAACCCAAATAACACCCAAAATATAATTTTTCGACTATTTTCTATCATCCGGACTCAACCGACTCGACACAAAATTCTAAAAATGACTCAAAATAAATAAAAACTGACTCGATAAATTTAAATGACTCCAGCCGTGGGTTGCCTCCCACGAAGCACTCTTGCTTAACGTCCTTGAGCCGGACGATACCTGGATGGCGATCAAGAGACATCCCAACTCAGGATTTCTCTTAGGCCCGAGTCGGAGTTCATGAAATATCCTCCGACAAGTGTGAACTTCTTCCCGTTTGCGTGAATTAACTTGGTTCATTCTTCGGGAAGATGACCAGAATTTTTACAAGGCCTGAACAGTTCTTTTGAAGGAGCGTCCTTCAGAGGATCATTCTTCACTGGTGGCTCGGTAGAAGGCGGTTTAATGACTAGCCCCCAAACCTCCTTGGTCTTTCCTGTTCCTTTCTTCTTCGTTTCGCTAGGATCCTTAACTTTTGGTGGTTCATGGGGGAATGTCGTCGGATCTTCCTCTTTCTTGGCTTTTGTGCCGGCAGCTCATTCTTCAGAGTAGGGACCTGTTGGCAAGAAGATTTCTGCAGAAACTCTAGATTTTTCGTTAGTAACGGAGTTGACCGAAGCCAACTCCACAGCTTGAACAGATAAGCAATGCGCCTCTTCTTTGACAGGGACTTGCATACCGTCCTTGAGACAGAATGTCATGGTATCCTTGCCGACCCTTAATGTCAATGAGCCATTCGGGACATTAATGGTAATGCCGGCTGTCGCCATAAATGGTCGGCCAAGGAGAAGAGTGACATCTTCCCCTCAGGTATCCATAACAACAAAATCAGCTAGAATAGTAAAAGGACCACAACTGACAACCACGTCTTCTATCAATCCCCTGGGTAATTTCACAGATCTGTCGGCAAACACTAAATGCATGCTAATCGGTTTCAATTCTCCTAGGTTCAATTTCTCATACAAGCAGGTAGGCATGACATTAATGGAAGAACCTAGATCAATTAAACTACGATCAATTTTCACATCATTAAGAGTTCAAGGCAAAGTAAAAGCATCGGGATCGCGACACTTAGCTGGGGGAGGTATGGCGGTTGCCTGGCTGTGGATCGCAGAGCATTCTTCCTCGAGGGAAATGGAAGACAACTCTCCGTTCTTCTTGTTCTGCGCAAGATCCTTCGCTACTTTTCCAACCTCCGGTATCATCTGGATAGCATCAGTTGCTGGCATCTTGATATCTGTGTTCTTCAAGTATCCATACCACTTTCTGTACCGGGTATCATGATCTTTCTCCATTGATTGCGCAGCCTTAGGAAACGGAATCGGAGGCAGATATGATGGAGGAGGTGGCGCAGGAGATGTCTTTGTTAGGGGAGGCTGGGCAGTCACCTCCTTCTCGATCTCTGGCTTGTCAATGGCTATAGCAGCAGGAGCCAAGGCCGGGTTAGGAGCTGTAGGACCATCTAATTGCTTGCCGCTTCTTGTGGAGATGGCCTTGACGTGCTCCTTCCTAATGGTAGAGTCGTCTTGAACCGATGATTGATTAAGGAGGGGGCTACTAGTTAGCAGGCTAAACATGTTATTCAACATGCTCTCCACTCGTTGACCTCGAGCTTCATGATCTTGATTTAAGAGGGCTTGAAGCTTGAATCTCTCCTCGTGGTCATCGAGTCTTGCCAAGATCAGGTTGAGCTTCCTGTCTATCTCAATTTCCCAAGTATTCTCAAACGTATAATTTTGAGGCTGCTGTCCTCCGGTGAATCCAGGGGGATCTTGATCAATAAAATTCACTTCCCCGATAGACCAGTTAGTTGTTGCACCGAAGATCTTCTTCATTTCTTTTTGTACTTCGATCTTGATCTGATCTTCATGGCTTGGTTGGCTCTTAGCTGCTCCAAAATATCTCTCCCAATTCCTGGACTTGGATGCGCAGTTTGCAAAGTGAAGGAGAGCAGCTTCTGGTACGAGTGCGGTGTAGTCGCCATCAGCTAAAAAGTTAACCCATTTAGCTGATTCTTCGTTCATCCCTCGGGCGAAGATCTCAGCTAGTTGTCTCTGCTCGAATCCATGATGAGGGCAGTCATAGAGAAGCTCTTGGAATTTGTTCCAAGCGTCATATAAGCTTACTCCTCTCTTCTGAACAAATCTGGCAATGCTGTCCTTGTAAGCTGTAGTTCTTGAAGGAGGAAAGTATTCCTCTACGAAGTCTTGAGCTAGACTATCCCAATCGGTGTAGTGGCCAGGTGGTTTCATACTGAGCCATCTCTTGGCAGCGCCTCTAAGGGAGAATGGGAAGACTCGTAAGCATAATGTGTTCTTACCGAGGTTCCCACTCTTGAACGTCTCGCACATGGCTAGGAAGTTCCCCAAATGTGTGCATGGGTTATCTTGCGGCTTTCCATCAAACTGAACATCCCTATAGATCATTTCCAGGAAGGGGATTGTGATCTCATAGTCAGGATCGTCGTCATTAGAAGGCACGGTGATGGAAGACCGAATGTTAGATGCGCGCGGCTTATTGTAGTCCGTAAGACTCTTTGGAGCAGCCACTGCGGAAAGCAAGGATGGAACGGAAGTAGTTTGATTCTATATCAGCTATGATCTGCAAGAGACAAAAACAAACACAACCGGTGTAAAATCGAAGTGTGATGGAAAATGAAAGATGGAAAGTAGAAGAATAAAATGCCAACTCTTCTTTCAAACAATATAGAAGAATCCCCGGCAACGGCGCCAATTTGATGAGCTGCAGAACAGTGATCAAATACTACCAAGCTAGAAGCTAAGGTAGATCGTATTCCACAGGGTTTCTTCTAATCGACTACTCAAAGATGTTGGCAAATTACTCAGGTTTAAACACGTTGTGCGTGGTGTGAGTTCCACGACTTCTAAACTAGGATGTAGGAAAATTAAAGTGAAATTAAAAGACAGAATGATTGGTTGGTTAAGACAGACGACAGACAAGCTTAGATTTCGAATCCCCCCTAGATCACCAAGGCAACAGCAATCACAAGACCAGCGGTTTTCAATTCTCATTCAATCAATTTCTATACACCACCATAACTCCTTACCCTCAGGTTTAAGATTAGCGAACGTTCGCTCTATCCGATCTAGCTACCAAGATTAATTAGTCGTCCGGGTACGGTCGCCTCTTGCAACGACTTAACTTAACTGGTGGAATTACTAACGATTTATGAGTTACTATTGTAGTGGATTAACCCTAACCGGTTCCTACGAAAGGCACACTCCAATTATAAGGTTAATTGGTTGAATTGATGTTTTAAAGAGAGGCGAGCGTTCGCTTCTATCCTCAGCTTAACAAGAATCTAATCTAGGTGATCAAGAAAGACAAGTTTTAATGTTCTAAAGCAGGGAAGCTGTCTGGCGACACTGATCTGGCGACAAACCCTAACTCAACACAAACCTAATCTAGGCGATCAACCAGAAAAGAAACATAAACAATCAAGAACAAAACAACCATGCAAAGAGAAACTGATTGAACTTTGAATCTAATTACCGCCGATCCGTGACCGCTTTAAAGCCCTGGGTCACTTAGGGTTCATCTAATCTAAGCTCTACAAGTTTAGCTACTCATATCTGACAAACAAGAATCAAAGGCGACAGAAGGATTCATCTTAAACAAAGGAAGAACAGAAAAGGATCTGAAAAACCTAATTCCGGACGATCCGTGAAGCTTCGATCTTGAGAATCTTCAATTCCTAGCTCCGAGCGTCTTCCGGGATGGATTGATGGCGTCACGATCTCTCCGATAACTCCGGAATACTCTCTCAACTCTCCTCAAGTCGTGGCTGATCTCTCTAAATTCAATGTTAACAAATCTGGCTTTGAAAAGTCTATTAATACCCCCAAAAACCCTTTCCTTGTTGGAAAAGAAGAGGATTTCCCGTCTGGGGAGCTTACACGGCATGTAAGCTCACAGTGCATTTAGCTTACACGCCATGTAAGCTCCAAAACGCAGCATTTTGGACTGTGCAGAGTTCCAACTTGTTTCGATCATTCCCGCTCCGTTTGAACTCCGATTTGGTCCCCGTTTGAAGCGTTGGACTCGTGAGAAAGTCCTCTATAATGTGGTAACCTGGGATCAACATAAAAGCTCACAAAAAGGGTAAAAATAGCCAAGAAATGGACAATGTACGCATTAAGAGCTAATAATCACAAAGTTACGACAAATGCACCAAACACTCATCAAAATGGCATCAAAGGGTATGAAATGTTGCTTAAATGGGGCTGATAATCACGTCAAATCGAGTGTCATCAGGAATCATCGGTTGTCATTCCTTCTCTGCCTCAAAATCCTCTCTCAGAAGAATCCCAACCTCCTCTTCCTTCTTCTCCACACCAAATTGAACCATCCGGTGAAGCACTGGCTCTGCCTCACATTCTCAAATGCCATCCTCCTTCTTAGATCATCGGAAATCCTGAAGATCGTTTGGTTACACTTTCAAAGAAACATCTTGATTTCGCTAATCAGGCTTTCTTGTCAACAATTGAACCAAAACATATTAAGGATGCTTTAAATGATGAATTCTGGATCAAAGCCATGCAAGATGAACTTCTTCAATTTGAAAGATGCGATGTTTGGGAACTTGTTCCTCTTCCTCCAAACAAAAGTGTCATTGGCACTAAATGGGTGTTTCGTAACAAAACCAATGAAGATGGAACTGTTACCAGAAACAAAGCAGGTTTAGTTGCCCAGGGGTACAATCAAGAAGAAGGAATTGACTTTGATCAGACTTTTGCCCTGGTTGCTCGTATTGAAGCAATTCGGATTCTTTGTGCTTTTGCGTGCTTCAAGGGCTTCACTCTTCATCAGATGGATGTGAAGAGTGCCTTTCTCAATGGACACATAAAAGAGGAAGTGTTTGTTAAACAACCTCCCTATTTTGAAAATCACTCTTTTTCGTCACATGTCTTTCAGTTAAAGAAAGCTCTATATGGACTTAAACAAGCTCCGAGAGCATGGTACGAACGACTTACAAAATTTCTCATTTCAGAAAAGTTTATTCGTGGAAAAGTCGATACAACTCTTTTTCTCAAGTACGATAAGTCAGATATCCTCATTGTCCAAATCTATGTGGATGACATCGTATTCGGTTCCACAAATCCTTCTCTTTGCTCTGAGTTCTGTTCTCTCATGACTGAGACCTTTGAAATGAGTATGATGGGAGAACTCACCTATTTCCTTGGTCTTCAAGTTACACAAAAACCCTCCGGAATCTTTATCCATCAAAGCAAATATGTCCACTCCATGCTTGACAAATTCGGATTTGCTAGTTCTAATTCCTGTCATACCCCCATGGCCACTTCACTCAAGCTGGAGAAAGATGAGCAAGGGATCACTGTTGATCCGAAACTCTACAGGGGTATGATTGGCTCACTACTCCATCTAACGCCTAGTAGACCGAATATCCAGTTCAGTGTGTGTCTCTGTGCACGTTTTCAATCCTCTCCTAAGGAAAGTCATCTTAGTGCAGTCAAACGGATTTTCAGATATCTTAAAGGCACTGCTTCATTGGGACTCTGGTATCCCAAAAACGATTCGTTTGATTTGTTGGCGTTTAGTGATTCAGATTATGCAGGTTGCATTATTGATCAAAAGAGCACCACTGGTTCTTGCCAATTTCTAGGAGACAAACTACTTTCCTGGGTGAGTAAGAAGCAAAACTCTGTTGCTCTCTCCACTGCTGAGGCTGAATACATTGCTGCAGGCCATTGCTGTACTCAAGTTCTCTGGATTAAGTCTCAATTTTGGGATTACCTTATCCATCTACTCACTATCCCTGTTCTGTGTGACAACACAAGCGCCATTTCAATTTCAAAAAATCCAGTTCAACACTCCAAAACTAAGCACATTGAGGTTCAATTTCACTTCATTCGAGAATTAGTTCAAGATGAAGTTGTTTCTCTCTCCTTCATCTCCACCAATGATTAGTTGGCAGACTTATTTACCAAACCATTAAAGGAAGATCGGTTCTGTGAAATTCGAACCAACCTTGGTATGGTAAGTGAATCGGATTTGGAAGATCTCTGAATCATTGCCTACCTTCTACCTCCATCATAATAACTGTAGGGTAGGAGTGGATTTGATGAATCTTTTCCCCACATGCACGTCCCTTCAATTTGGGGAAATAACTTCTCTTCTTCCTCTTTTCTAATGATCCACCTTCCTTTTCTCTTCACCATCTTCTCTTCATTTAAACAGCAGTCCACTCTAGGTTTTCTACATTCTCACTCATAACCCCTTTCCCTGCTCATCTTGCTTCTCTGCAATGGCGTCTTCAATTCCACCTACTCGCTATGTTGACATTCACCCCATGCCCTCTTTCTCCCAGGCCTATGATCTCTCATTCCGCACTAAAGAAATCCTGGATTTCTACCAAATCGACGTCAATGACTTTGTGAAATACAGAGTTATCCCCACTCCTCTCATTTTTAATCTTGGATGGCACACTCTAGCGTTCGGTGCTCCCGGTATCTACTGCGAAGAGGCGGTCAAACACTTCTACTACAATCTTCGAGTCCACACCTTTGAACCTTCTACAGCTTCCTCTGTTGTCTTTGGCAAGCGGATTCCGGTCTCACCTTCTGTGCTTGCCTCAATGTTTGGTGTTCCTGTCGTTGGCTCTACGGTTCACACCGTTGCCAGGCTGCATTGGGTTGGCTGGGACATCCTTCTGCAGAATCGTCTCCTATGCCAGGTTCCTACTAATGCTCGACGAATTGAAGTCTTCTAGTTACCAGAAACTCTCTGAATCCTTCACTGGTTTGTCACTCGAATTTTTCTTCCTCGCTCTTCGAATCTTGATCTTATCACCCCACTTGATGGTTGGATTCTGTTTGGAGCTCTCCGCTCGAATCGTCTGAGTCTACCCCATCTATTACTTTCCTCCATCATTCAGGCTGCTCCCCCCCCCCAGTTCCCAGACAAGCTGCCATTTGCATCCGTCATCACGTCTCTCCTCCTTGAGGCTGGTGTTGACCTCTCTGACCATGTCCTCGAGAACAACTGCCGTATCCTAGGTCCTCAGCATGTTCTCCACCGTGTCGGCTCCTTCCGTGCTCCATTCCACCCTGCAACAGTGGGAGAATCCTCTAGCTGGAAGACAGGTATCTCAACACACATTGTTCTCTCTTCATTCTCTCCTAACGAGTATTGCTGTGAAGCACATGCAGTCTCCAACGAGATGAAGATTCTCAAAGCACTCATCAAACGAAAGGCGGGAAACGATCAGCTCACAGAGCTAGCTGATCTAAATGCAGCAGAATTCTGCCTTCTTGCCAAACAGCGGATGATCAAGAAGCTTAACAGGCAAATTGATGAGATGGCTGAATTTCTTCAAGGAAGAATGGACTGGTTCATGGCTGATCTGGAACAGGTGGATTTTGGTGACTCCGATCTTGCAAAGGAAGTAAAGAAGAATCTGATCGCAAAAGTTGACAAGCCACTAAGCATGAGTGACATGTCTGATTATGAAGAAGATCCCTCCTTTGTTTTCTAAACTCTCTGCAGCTCGTTCGATCATCTTGATTTTTGAACTTTTGTTAGTGACCCTTCAGGTCACTTGATGCGTTGTCTTGCTTTCTCCTTATGAACTCTTCGCAAACTCTGGCTTTGGACTGTGTTTCTCTTTAGGGACAAATTTGCTTGTTCTGCTTGACTCTTTGGTTCAGTTACTGCTAATCTTAGGGGGAGACTTTGTCTTCTTTGCTAAAGGATGTGTGTGGTTGCAGGGCTCGAACTTAGGTATGCGGGTACCCAATACCCCAACCCTAGGTTCCCACCCCTACTAAAGAGAGTTGAAAGTTTATTTCGGAAGAATCAGAGAGATCCTGACGCCATTAATCCTATAGTAACCCTATTTTGCTCGGATTCTCGAATTATTTTCATACTTAAGACAATCTCATTTCATGAATTTTTACCAAAATAACAAAAAAAATTCAAAAATCATTCATTTTCACTTTCGTTTCTCGAGCTATCTCAAACTTATTCGTTTACAACTATTTAGAACAACCTTCTTTCTTAGTCTTTTATCGAGCTATCTCATCATAGTTTGGTTACCGACGTAAATTATGAACTAGTCATAATGTATCACTTTGGGCTATCAGCCCAGTTTTATGTTGTTGGGCTTTAGGCCCATTTTCAATGATTTTGAGTTGGGCTTTGGACCTGAGAAAATTTTCTGAAAAAAATATTTGACTATTTAAAATTGCATATTAATTAAAAAAAATTTACAAAAACAAAAAAAATACAATATTTACAGAAAACTTCATTCTTATCCCTTCATCATCATCCCATCTATATAAAAAAACTCCCACACAATGGGGAAAGGGGGGCTCTAAAACCAAAAAAAAATCTACCCCCACCCTACTGGAATTTTGGCTTCTTCTCCTTCTTTCGTCCTATGCTCTTCTTCTTCTTCTTCTTCTTGATCTCCTAAAAACAGAGTCAGAAACCTCCTGAAATCACACACACAGAAAATGCTTCAAACGCAGCTGCTATAGCTATTTCTTCACTCCTTCTTCTTCTTTTCTGGGCAGCAATACATCACACACACCCCAACTGCTGCTACTTCGTCCTCTTCTTCCCCTCACCTTTAACAACAACAAAAACAGTGGGTGAAATGATAAGCACAAAAATGAATCTAGTCTTTGTTCCAAAGAGCAAAGTTTTTAAACAAGGTTCATTGCTTTGATTTCTCAAGTAAACGTATTGCTATTTATCTAATTTATTTCGGATTATATGAAAAGCATCAAGAACCTATCACCTTTGTTTCAAGGAGCAAAGTTCTAAGAAAAAGGGTTTCTCTTTGATTTCCCAATCCATTTCAATCTAGCATTACATTTCAAGCACTTCAATTCATGCTACTAACATCTAACATTTTCATTTCAAGCACTTCAATTTAGGCTATACTAACCAAGCTAATCATGCTAACATTCACTTCCAATACTTATGTTTACTAACCTATTGATGTCAAGCTTTATACTTATTTAGTCACCTTGCTAATACTAACAGTAGCTTTTTCTATCTATGTTTGGTTTAGGCCCTGTTCACTATCACTTATTATTATGGAAATTATATACTCAACTCAAATAATTTCAAAAATCACCAAAATAGGTGTTTAGTTGAAAATTAAAAAATGTAATCATATAATTATTTCATAATTCTGGCCTAATTATATAAGTGAAAAAAAAAGCTGCTTTTAAAAATTATATAATATTGATTTTGTAATTGAAAGATCGGGATTATGGCCTATTTCATTGAAACTGACCCTGTTTTCAAGCCCCGTCGCCAACCAACTCCTAACAAACAACAAACTAGATTTACAGAATCCTTTTCATCAAAATATTTTGGCATCGTCTTAAAAGTTGTCCTTAGCCTGTCATGTGTGGTAATTGTTCCACCCAACATGAGTAAGGTACCCCTCAAATATTGAATGACTCCAAGTTTTATCCATATTTTAAGGTACCCGTCCTATCTTTTTTAGTTCCTGATACCGTGTCTTCTCGAACTGTTTTCAAATGCTAATTGACAGTGTGTTCTCCAGGGGAGGAACCAGGATTAGAAGATGCCCTGAGCCGAAATCAAATGAATTTTTTCATAAATTTAAATTATAGTATAAACCATTACTACTAAAATATATAATACAATGCATATTATTTACTTTAAGTATGTAATGCTATTCAACGTTAGATCATTGCGCCCGATATATTTATTCTGAAAATTAGTAGTATTACTCTTTTTTTATGAATGATCAGTAGTATTACTCTTGACCAAACGATAACTGGAAAGTGCCACCGGCGATTTTAATTAATTTTTATTCTTACTCATTCATAATCCTCTACAGTGTTGTTGACGAAATATAAGTATTAAAAGAAGGATATGGTACAATATTAGCTTAAAAAGACAAATGTTTGAGAGTATATTTATTTTTTAAGTTTGAATAACAATGATCTGAGTCGAATGAATATAATCCTGAGCCCGATTTAAATTTGCACTGAGCCAAATTCGAAAAATCACATAATTACACTCAGATTTAACGCTCGGGGCCAAAAATGGGGTGAGCCGGGGCTCGGCCCGGCTCCCCCTATCTCCACCCCTGGTGTTCGCAGGATTGTGTTGATGCAATTGATGGAGTTTATGTTGATGCTATAATTCCTATTAGTAAACAAACACTATTTCGCGGACGGAAAGGCAGCACCACTCAGAATGTATTGTGTGTTTGCTCTTTTGACATGCGTTTTACTTATGTTGTGGCGGGATGGGAGGGATCTGCACATGACGCTAGACTCTTAACGAGTACGGCAACAGATAGAAACAGCCAATTTCCGATACCTCCGCTTGGTATGGTCGCATTCATTATTTTACTATGCATATTCTTGTTGTACGTGTTTGCACATTATTTATTGTTTCTTTGTATTATTAGGGAAATATTACGTTGTGGATTCTGGATTTGCAAACGCACCTGGGTTTCTAGCATCATTTCGAGGGTATACTTCTCATTTCCAGGAGATTAGACGCCGAGGTGGACCCAAAGGTCGTGAAGAACTCTTCAACTACAAGAATGCTAGTCTTCGCAATGTCATTGAATGATGTTTTGGTGTTTTGAAGAGAAGATGCCGGTATTGAAAATGATGTGCATTTATAGCTTCAGCAAACAAACAAACATTGTTCTAGCATGTTGTGCGATTCACAACTTTATTCGTATACATGCACAAGGGGACTCCCTATTTGCTGTGTTTAAAGAGAGTGTATGGTCAAGCGGAAACAAGTAAATCAGTGGTCGTATAGAATTTGGGACATGTAACGTCCCCAAACTCTACACCTTTGAAAACAACCTTTATTACTTAAAGTAAAAGGAAACACGATACCAAAGTCGTTGGCAAACGTTCTAAGGCAGATACGCAAAGCGGCCCCCAAAGCATGGGCAAAACCAACACACGAGTTGAACTTATTACAAACCAACACACAATTTCAAAACACACTCCACATAAATAGAAACACTCGACCAACATCCTTGACCACTCACTGAGAGTCTCCCGACATGATTTCCGAGGCTCCTTCTGCACTGCTTACCCCTGATTAGCTGCGAAGTGACCTAGTGGGTGGTTCATGGGTCAGTCCTTAACATTCAAGTATAAAGGAATGTTAAAAGTAAAGAGGTGCATACGACCAAACTGGCATGGTCCTCAATTTCATGGCCGAACTGCGGAAAAATCATATAACCGTTAGTTTAACAATAATACCACAATTAACATCGAATAGGACGTCCCCTCTTACCGCCTAGCTAACCTCTACGCCATCATCGATAAGGCTTACTTATGAGCCTATAATAGGGACTTCACAAGAGTCGCTATTCTTCCCGACTACCATGAATCGATTGGGCTAAAAATACCCAACTCCCATCATCCGGTCGAGGCTAATTCCACCCAACTCTTATCATTCGGTTGGGGCTATCCGTACTCATCTACCGTGATTCGATTGGGGCTAACAATACCCAACTCCCATCACCCGGTAGGAACCCGTATCCATCAAAGTTACCGGCGGAGGACTAGAAAGCGAGGCTCTACTTTCCACCTATATACACTAGGGGCCAAACATCATTAGATAACATCACAGTTTAACCATAGTCGAATCAAACATAATTAGGTATAAAACCAATGGTTCCGGAAAGATAGAACTTTCCGTAGAAACGACACCTTGTTGTCAAAAACAAGAATTTTCGTCTTAATTTCCAGGTAAGAAGGGGAGTCACTCGGACTACTTAAGTCCCTCTAACCTTTGGCATCATAACTTTATAAACCAGAATTAATGAGGATCCATGAGTGACCAACTCAGATGGGTTAGTACTCGGTTAACAGTAAATCACCACGAGAATTATAAGGACCTTAATTTAAGCATGCACGAGTCCAAAATAAGGCCCGAGTACCTCACTCGTTGATTCGATTCCCGTCAAACGATTAATTCGGAAATAATCACAATATTTGGTTAATGGCAAAGTTTAACCCAATAGCTATTTAAAATTGAGGAATTAATTAATCCAAGGAAATTTACCCCCTTAAACCAACCCACCTAAAGAGTCGACTCGAAGATAGGGAGTTAACGGCTGCGCAACTTCTTGGATCAAACTGTCAAAGCTGAAAAGAGGTTAAATGCCAAAAAGTTGACAGTTAAGGATCAAACTGTCATGAGGAAAAACTTCAAGGGCCGAAATAACAAAGGAAAAAGAAGGAGGGACTGCACAGGTAATTTACCAGTTCCCTATTCCTGCACCTGCATTTCTGCCAACCTGCAGTTCTGCCAACTCTCCGACGAGGGGATTAAATGGATTTGGTGAATGAAAACTCAGTTCTGAGAAAGAGGTTAGTTTTAGGAGGTTGAGACGAGTTGATAGAGGGTTTCAGTTTAGACCAACGATGCCTGGAACCCTTAAACCCATTTTTGGTCGGAGATGGTGATGGAGTGACGGAGAAACGGCTTTAGGAAGAGATACGCTTTGATTCGAAGGAAGAGCCGGGATTTATAGGCTTCAGGGAGTCGAGTAGAGCCAAAAGAGATAAGGTTCACGGGTTGAATAACACTCTGGAAAAGTCATCGATTTTCTGGGATTTCCGCCGAAGTGGTATCAACTCCTTATTTCATTTTGTCCGTTTCTGAATGGACTCAAGCTCCAATCTCGATTCCCACGGGTTTCTTTACGTTTTCGTGGGGTTCCTTGTCCCGAATAGACTAGAAACATGCCTCTTGGCCATTGAGAAGAGTCACCGGAGTGATTCCGGTCGCCGAAAAAATGGCTGGTCATTGCACCGATGAGCCAATGAAGAAGATGACCCAAAACGACGTAGTTTTGGTACTGGGCGGATTTAAAAAGAAAAGAATAAAATCAAATGTCAAGGCTGGGCTTCGAACCTGGGTTGGTTGAGTGCTGGTCTGCTTCCAAAACCAACTGGACTACAAGTTATTCATTAATCAATATACCCAGCTAGCTTTTAACTAGATCTGATTGGTTTGATTCACCTCTCCAAAATAGATCCGACCAACTCGAACTAACACTTAAGTGTAACATCGAATGAACTCGTGTCCCCCCCTTTTTGCTAAGAACGATTAAAAAAAATTTTTTGGGGTGTAACATTTCTCCCTTCCTTCAGGAAATTCCGTCCCCGAAATTCTAGTTAATGAATTTATGAGGAAACAAAAAGATTTATAACTTAGACGAGCAAAGATTACCAACCTGGTTTAGTCCAAGAAGAGCTCAGGGTACTTCTCCCTCATACTCTTCTCCGTTTCCCAGGTTGCAGCTTCCGTTCCCTGATTCCTCCATACGACCTTAACCATATGAATCTTTTTCTTCCGTAGATTCTTCTCTTGTCGATCTACTATTTGCACCGGAACCTCCTCATAGGTTAAGTCGTCGGATAACTCAATGTCTTCCGATTTGAGTACGTGATCTGGGCTAGATCTGTAAGCTCGAAGCATGCTTACATGGAATACATCGTGTATTCGAGAAAAGCTAGGAGGTAACGCCAGCCGGTATGCTAGTGGACCGATACGTTCTAGTATCCCATACAGGCCGATGTACCGGGGACTTAATTTCCCTTTCTTTCCAAATCGCATGACTCCCTTCCACGGAGACACCCGCAGAAATACTCGCTCTCCTACTTCGTATGAAGCGGTGGCCCAGGCCTTTCTGCGTTACTCTTCTGACGGTCTTGAGCAGTTTTAAGATTTCATCGTATTTCCTCTACTTTTTCCGTCTTCTGAATAATCTCAGGCCCTTCCAGTTGCCTTACTCCCTCTGCGTCCCAGTATAACGAGGTTCGACATTTCCTCCCGTAGAGTACTTCATAAGGCGCAGCTTTTATCGAACTGTGATACTGATTGTTGTAAGCGAATTCTATCAACGGCAGATGTTCATCCCATGCTCCCTTCATGGTTAGGGCACAAGCGCGAAGGAGATCCTCCAATGCTTGAATGGTCCTCTCCGATTGGTCGTCGGTTTGGGGTGATACGCCGTGGAGAAGTGCACTTTTGTGCCCAAGGCCTTCTGAAGGCTCACCCAGAATCGAGAGGTAAAGCTAGGGTCTCGATCTGACACAATGCTGACCGAAACCCCGTGCAACCGCACAATTTCTCAAATGTACAACTCTGCCAGCTCATCCGGTCCAGGCTTGAATTTGATGGGAATCAAGTGGGCTGCTTTCGAGAATCTATCCACTATGACCCAAACTCCATCATGTCCCTTAGGAGTCCTTGGTAGCCCGTACAGAAAATCCATGGTAATCTTCTCCCACGTCCACTCAGGAATCTCTAGAGGTAAATGATGGATAGCTGGGGCCTAATGTTCTGCCTTAATCATCTGACATTCAAGGCAACGATGAACGTGCTCCGCTACTTCTTTTTTCATGCCAGGCCACCAATAGTGCTTCTTCAAGGTTTGGTACATCTTGGTAGCTCCCGGGTGCATTGCGTAAGGTGCCGAGTGGGCTTCATCGAGTATGTCTTGACGAAGTTTGTCTACGTTTGGGACACAAGCCCGTCCTTGACAAGTTAGTAAGTCGTCAACCAGAAGAAATCTCGAAGCCTTTTCTTCCTTGAGTTGTTCCTTGAGTTTCCTTATTTCTGGGTCATCCTCCTGCTTCTCCTTGATCTTGTCGTAGAGTAACGGATGAATTTTTAAATTTGCTAAGAGAGCTGTGACTCCCTCTACTTGAAGTTCAACGTTCAGAGCCCGAAGTGCTGTGAGTTCTGGTAGTGGGCTATCATTTTTCCTACTTAAGGCATCTGCAAGCAAATTGGCCTTCCCGGGATGATATTTGATTATACAGTCATAATCATTGAGCAATTCGATCCACCTCCTTTGTCTCATATTTAACTCCTTTTGCTCGGTTAGATGTTGCAAGCTCTTGTGATCCGTAAAAATGGTGAACGTTTCGCCGTAAAGGTAGTGTCTCCATAACTTCAAGGTGAATACCACGGCTGCTAACTCCAAGTCATAGGTGGGGTAATTGACCTCATGCGGGCGTAGTTGTCGAGAGGCATATGCAATAACCCGCTTTCCTTGCATTAGTACGCATCCCAAGCCTTGGTGTGACGCGTCACTATAAACCGAGTACTCTTCCCCACTTTGTGGAAGAGTGAGGACAGGCGCGGATGTCAACTTCCTTTTTAGCTCGTCAAACGCTTCTTGACACTTCTCATCCCAGATGAATGTTGCTCCCTTGTGAAGTAGCTGAGTCATTGGTCGAGCAATGGGTGAGAATCCTTCCACGAACTTCCGATAGTACCATGCCAGGCCCAGGAAGCTTCGTACCTCAGACACATTCTTTGGGGGTGCCCACTTAACTACGACTTCGATCTTTCTCGGGTCTACTTCTACACCTTTACCGGAGATGAGGTGGCCCAAGAATAAGACCTCCTTTAATCAAAATCCACACTTGGAGAATTTTGCGTAGAGTCGTTCCTCCTTCAGCCGTTGTAGGACTGTCCTTAGGTGCTCCTCATGGTCCTCCCGATTCTTTGAGTAAATCAGGATATCGTCTATGAAGACTATGACGAATTTATCTAAGTACTCGTGCAGCACTCCATTCAAGAGGGCCATGAATGCAGCAGGTGTGTTGGTTAGCCCAAACGGCATTACCAAGAATTCGTAATTACCATAACGAGTCCGGAAATCGCTTTTTGGAATCGAAGCTTTGGCTACCCGCAGTTGATGGTATCCAGACCTCAAGTCGATCTTCGAGAAAATCACTGCCCCTTGAAGTTGGTCCAATAAATCATCTATCCTTGGTAGCGGATATCGATTTTTGATGGTCACCTTATTTAACTTTCGATAGTCGATGCACAACCTCAAACTCCCATCCTTCTTCTTTACGAACAACACTGGAGCTCCCCAGGGTGAAACGCTGGGTCGGATGAATCCCTTGTCAAGTAGCTCCTGAAGTTGCTCCTTCAATTCCTTCAACTCCACAGGAGCCATCCGATAAGGTGGAATTGAAATTGGTGCGGTTCCGGGAACCACCTCGATGTCAAACTCCACCTCTCTTAAGGGCGGAAGACCAGGAAATTCCTCTAGGAAAACTTCAGGAAACTCCCTTGCTACAGGTACGTCCTTAAGCTCTACGGTTGGTGCTTCCACCACGTGTGCCAAATAAGCTTCACATCCTTCTCGAATTAAGGTGAAAGCTCGAGTAGCCGAAATAAGAGCTCCAGGAACGGGCCTCCGAATTCCCTTGAACAGCGCGGTGCCTCGGCCTTCTACCTTAAAGCTTACTTCCTTGTTGAAGCAGTCCAGTTTCGCATGATTTCGAGACAACTAATCCATACCCAGGATTACGTCGATCTCATAAAAAGGGAGGAGGATTAAGTCTACTATCGTATCGTATCTAGCTATTAAGATAACGCAACTTCGAAAAACTGAATCGATAATCAGGTATCGCCAACCGGCGTTCGCACTCCCAAATTTTGACCTAGAGGAGTGGGTTCTATTCCTAGTTTATGAGCAAACGTACTGGAAATAAACGAATGCGTAGACCCATAATCCATTAAAGCAAAAGTTGGCTGACCGAAAATCGTAATCATACCAGTAACCACATCAGGAGCTGCGTTGGCCTCCTCCATCCGCACAGCAAAGAGCCTGGGTTGTCCTCCAACTCGAGACGCCTGGCTTTGGTCTCGGCGGTTGTGCCCTCCTTCATTGTTGTGACCTCGATCTCGCCTGCTTCCAGATCGGATTCCTGATGGTGTCCTTCCGCCATTAACGGTTGGCTACGACGTAGCCCTTCCTTGAACTACTCTATTAGGACATTCACGCTTGTAATGTCCCTGCTTTCCGCATCCGAAGCAGGTGCCGGTGCGAAATTTGCACTCGCCGAGATGTGGTCTCCCACAAAAATTGCAGCTGGGTGGGGCTCCTGGAGAGGGGGCGCTCCTGATTGGCGTTGGAGAAGGGTAAGCGTAACCATGGTTAGAGGTCTTAGCCTTCTTTTTCTTTGAGCGAGAGGTCCGTGGTGACTCCTCACGTGACCCAACCACCTTCCTCTTTCTCGATTCCTTGCTCGCAACCTTTTGTTCTAAAATTCGCTGGTCGGCCCTTTCCATGTTCATCGCCGCATGGTAGGCTTCCCAACGATCCTTCCAGGCGATGGTGCACAAGGACTTGTAGAGCTGAGGCCTTTAATCCATTGAGATAGTGATCTCGCTGGGCTACCGGGTCTTGATAGATGGGTCCTCCATAAGGTAACAGCTGTTCGAACCGAGTTGTGTAGTCAGCCACCGATTCCCGATCCTCACTTCCCCACTTCTGTTTGATGGTGAGGAAATCTTGCATTTTATCCTCATGATAAGATGGTGGAAGGAAGCGCTCCCTGAAGGCTCGTAGAAATTCTTCCCACGTGATCTCTGGTAGGTCCTGCTGACTAGCGGGTTGCGTGAGCTACCAGTGATACGTAGTGCCCTGAAAGAGGTTTAAGGTTAAGAGGACCTTATCCTCATCGGCAGCTCGCATCTCCTGAAGTGTGCGAATAACCTTTCCTAACCATCGCTCAACGACGACAGGGTCTCTATCGTCGTAAAAGAAGTCTTCCACCCCCATGTCTTGGAAAGCTTTGGAGTTAGGTGCCACCCTTGGTGGTCGCACGGGTGGAGGAGGCGGAGGCTGTCGGGGCATAGAATATTCTCAAGTTAGCACCGTAACGAGGGAATCATATTTTGTGAAGTGTTTTGAAACTGTTAAAACATTGAATCTGAAGCGCTTCAGAAGGACTATTTGACTCAATCCTCGTTTTTTTAAAATCGAAAAAAAACGTGGCTTAAAAATCCAATTTTGTTCTTAAAACTCTTGATCTCAAAATCCGACCGACTTCCATATCTCCTGGGTAACCAAGAAACAGAGGGAAGACCGGCTCTGATACCAAAATGTAACGTCCCCAAACTCTAAACCTTTGAAAACAACCTTTATTACTTAAAGTAAAAGGAAACACGATACCAAAGTCGTTGGCAAACGTTCAGAGGCAGATACGCAAAGCGGGCCCCAAAGCATGGGCAAAACCAACACACGAGTTGAAGTTATTACAAACAAACACACAATTTCAAAACACACTCCACATAAATAGAAACACTCGACCAACATCCTTGACCACTCACTGAGAGTCTCCCGACATGATTTCCGAGGCTCCTTCTGCACCGCTTACCCCTGATTAGCTGCGAAGTGACCTGGTGGGTGGTTCAGGGATCAGTACTTAACATTCAAGTATAAAGGAATGTTAAAAGTAAAGAGGTGCATATGACCAAACTGGCATGGTCCTCAATTTCATGGCCGAACTGCTGAAAAATCATATAACCGTTAGTTTAAAAATAATACCACAATTAACATCGAATAGGGCGTCCCCTCTTCCCGCCTAGCTAACCTCTACGCCATCATCGATAAGGCTTACTTATGAGCCTATAATAGGGACTTCACAAGAGTCGCTATTCTTCCTGACTACCATGAATCGATTGGGCTAACAATACCCAACTCCCATCACCCGGTAGGAACCCGTATCCATCGATGTTCCCGGCGGAGGACTAGCTAGCGAGGCTCTACTTTCCACCTATATACACTAGGGGCAAACATCATTAGATAACATCACGGTTTAACCATAGTCGAATCAAACATAATTAGGTATAAAACCAATGGTTCCGGAAAGATAGAACTTTCCGTAGAAACGACACCTTGTTGTCAAAACCAAGACTTTCTGTCTTAATTTCCAGGTAAGTAGGGGAGTCACTCGGACTACTTAAGTCCCTCTAACCTTAGGCATCATAACATTATAAACTGGAATTAATGAGGATCCGTGTCACTCATTACTCTGAATAATCTAACCTATCGGGAAAACCAACTCAGACGGGTTAGTACTCGGTTAGCAGTAAATCACCACGAGAATTATAAGGACCTTAATTTAATCATCACTACAAAAAAGTCTGTTATTAGTGACCAAATCTTAGCGACGAAAGGATTAAGTCCTCACTTAACCACTTTTTGTGACGCAAAAATCAAGGCGTCGGAAATGTTTAGTCAAACTACTCTTTATTTATGACCATTCGTATGCTCGTCGGTGATTTACAAATTTATGGTCGGTAATAACAAGTTTATGCCTCGAATATATGACGGAATGTTTTTTCTGTCCATAATAAAATTTTTTGTCACTATTAAACATAAATTATTTTTAGTGGTTTATTCGTGTATTTGAGATATATGGATTTATTAGGTGGCATAACCTTTGAGGTATATGAAGTTCCTAACAGCGATTGACCCGTAACCCGATGAATTAGTGACTTAATGAACCCATGACCTGACTATCCTGACTCATGACTCTTGCACATTTTACACCTCTATTTACAACACTATAATCTGAAGTACACGTCGGTACCAATACCCATACCTTTCCGCCATTGCTCAATACTAGAAATTAGGATTCGAAATTATAGGTTAGGAATTTCATTCCTGGAAATCTAATTATACTAAAAAAATATTTGGCTATTCGGCTCTCCGCACAAAACTGAAGTCGTTGGCCTTATGCTTCTTGCCGGGTGGAGCTCGAGGATTCCGATCAGATGCAAATCTAGAGGCTTTGGCTAAAGCTAGAGAAGATTGCATCCCCAATCTCTTCCTCTACAACTATCCATCTTTCTCTGGAGCTTTCTTCGATCTGTTCGCTCACCTCTTCCACTCTCGCCTTTGTCTCCCTTTTTCCGTCTTGCCTTTCTCCTCCTTCGTCCACTACAATAATTTTACTGTTTAACAACAGTTTTTTTAACAGGGTTTAACAAACCTACTAAATTGTCTATATTTAACAAGGGATTTTAAACCCCTGTTAAATATGGCGAGTTTAACAAGGGTTCTTAAACGGGCCAAAGGATGGTGACATAATTTAAATTATGTCACCTCAACAATATTCATTCACAGCCTTAGGATTCACCCATCCTAGATTTGGATATCTCTTGGGCTAATTAATTATGAAATTAGTGAATTAATTGCATTAATTATATTTGAGTCAATTTGGGAAGGCATTTATATAATGATATTATTCTTATTCTTTGTAATCAATCTTTTATTTTGTTACCAAATTATTACTAATATTATTCCTGCTCAAATCCGAGATTAAACCTTTATCTTACCTGCTATTTTTTCATTATTCAGTCATTATTCTCATTTCCCTAACTTGCGGCTGTTTGCTTGTCTCATGGAGTCTCATGTTGTAATCGATGAAGCCAACCAGCAGCCTAGGAGCGAAGGTTTTGATCTCAATCTCATACCCGATGATCCAATCGACGAAAATCATTCAAAAACGACTGAGAATATTGTACCATCGGCAGACAATGTCAAAATTTTGCAAGGACACAGTATGTAGATAATAATATTATCCAGCTAATACTATTATTTCTAAACTTTCATTTTTTACTTACTCAGTATCAACTCGATTATCAATACGATAATAAATGATTTATTTTTTATGTTTTGTATTCATAATCATCTTCAGTTGATATTTCGTTCATTGTTCCTTTTTAGTTTCAAATAACCGATAATGTTATATATCTAATAATAGTATTTTATCAATTCTGATGTTCATCAGGCTTACGAAATCAATAATAGTAACGCTACAATACTATTATTACTTCATCTAGCACCACTTCAACCCTTTCATAGAACACAAAAACAGAGTCAATCAACTAAATACAAGAATTCTCGTACAAAAGGAATCAAACAAACCACAATAACACAAATCATTCATCTGAAACAACAACTTATGCTGATAATAGTATTAGATCTCCAAACCATTCCCAAACATTTGCAGCAAAACGGGAAATCGAAACATAGACATTTCAAACAAGATTCATATGCGATACTAGTATTAACCTAATAATAGTACCCAAACCATTCCCAAACAATTGCTGCAGAACGAAAAATCGCGATGAATGCTGGTTAAGAAACCTAATTCCCAACACAATCGAAACCCCAAAAACGTCTGATTGCACGAAACCACAGCGGCTGCACCAAATCAGGAATCGAAATTAGTTGGGATGAATCGGCAGAGGGAATGTCGCTCGGTAGTGCTTACCTAAACGAGAAGACTGAGTCGGCTCTTCCAGCGACGGCGGTTGCAATCGGCGACTAAGAGCAGACTCGTTTTTGACTGCAGAGAAGATTTGGGAGAGAATGGGGGTGCAGGGTTTTTTGTGGCAACGGTTAAAAGATGAATGAAAATGGAAAAGGTAAGTAGTATAATGGAATTTGGGGTAATAAAAATATTTAATATGACACAATAAATAGGGGAATCCCATTATTTTATTACTATAATCCCTCCACCATTAGATCTATTCTATGGAGATCTAATGGCTCTTATGAATTATGTCTATAAGACATAATCCATAATTTTGTCACCACTCCTAATCCGGTTCCTAAACCCCTATTAAAGTGGAAGATTTAACAGTGATTTTATGTCTAACCCCTGTTAACGCATATACTAAAAATCCCAACTTATATTGATCTAGACCTCTAATACCTCCCTCGACAAAACCCTACCGTTGAAACTCAGCCAGATTGGCCGAAGCTAAAGCCTCTTCCAGCTCAAGTCGCTGTCGTCTCATCCTCCTCCATTTCCATCCCCGACTTGTGAAGATCATTCCTCTTCAGCACCCCTCTCTCGGCACCACCTACTCCTCCTCTTCCACCTCTCTAACCACTTTCTTCTCTCTTCGTCTCACCAAATCGGAGCCTATTTCAAGGCCCGAGTACAAAATAAGGCCCGAGTACCTCACTCGTTGATTTGGTTCCCGTCAAACGATTAATTCGGAAATAATCACAATATTTGGTTAATGGCAAAGTTTAACCCAATAGCTATTTAAATTGAGGAATTAATTAATCCAACGAAATTTACCCCCTTAAACCAACCCACCTAAAGAGTCGACTCGAAGATAGGGAGTTAACGGCTGCGCAACTTCTTGGATCAAACTGTCAAAGCTGAAAAGAGGTTAAATGCCAAAAAGTTGACAGTTAAGGATCAAACTGTCATGAGGAAAAACTTCAAGGGCCGAAATAACAAAGGAAAAAGAAGGAGGGACTGCACAGGTAATTTACCAGTTCCCTATTCCTGCACCTGCAGTTCTGCCAAGTCTCCGACGAGGGGATTAAATGATTTTGGTGAATGAAAACTCAGTTCTGAGAAAGAGGTTAGTTTTAGGAGGTTGAGACGAGTTGATAGAGGATTTCAGTTTAGACTGACGATACCTGAAACCCTTAAACCCATTTTTGGTCGGAGATGGTGACGGAGTGACGGAGAAACGGCTTTAGGAAGAGATACGCTTTGATTCGAAGGAAGAGCCGGGTTTTATAGGCTTCAGGGAGTCGAGTAGAGCCAAAAGAGATAAGGTTCACGGGTTGAATAGCACTCTGGAAAAGTCGTCGATTTTCCGGGATTTCCGCCGAAGTGGTATCAACTCCTTATCCGTTTTGTCCGTTTCTGAATGGACTCAAGCTCCAATCTCGATTCCCACGGATTTCTTTACGTTCTGGTGGGGTTCCTTGTCCCGAATAGACTAGAAACATGCCTCTTGGCCATTGGGAAGAGTCACCAGAGTTATTCCGGTCACCGAAAAATGGCTGGTCATTGCACCGATGAGCCAAGGAAGAAGATGACCCAAAATGACGTAGTTTTGGTGCTGGGCGGATTTAAAAATAAAATAAAATGAACTATCAAGGCTAGGATTCGAACCTGGGTTGGCTGAGTGCTGGTCTAGTTCCAAAATCAACTAGGCTACAGGTTATTCATTAATTAATATACCCAGCTAGCTTTTAACTAGGTCTGATTGGTTTGATTCACCTCTCCAAAATAGATCCGGCCAACTCGAACTAACCCTTAAGTGTAACATCGAATGAACTCATGTCCCCCCCTTTTTGCTAAGAACGATTAAAAAAACAATTTTGGGGTGTAACAGGACGTCTACATCATAGGTGCGAGAAATGGCTTTTAAGCGTGACGGGATTGCAAATCAGATGTGGAGTGATGAATGTGCTAGTAATTAGTCGAGTTTAGGCGAGTGTTATATGTGATTCCATTGAATTATAGAAGTATGCATAATTTGTAATTCAACTATGAAGTAATGAACACAATTATTATTATGAAATTATTTAATTTCATAATTTACAAAAGCCCAAGTAAACAGAATTTCAACTATGAATTATAATTATTTAAATTATATAATTCACCAAATTATATAATTTAAGATAATTTATAGTGAACGGTAGGGCTGGAAATTGGTTTTTGGTTTTTTGGTTTAGTCCTAACCAAAACCAAAATATTGGGTTTTTGGTTAACCAAAACCAATAATTTTGGTTTCAGTTTGGTTTTGGTTAGTTGTTTAGAAAATGTCATGGTTTCGGTTTGGTTTCTGGTTAACCAAAACCAAAACCAAAAAACCAAAATATAAAACCATAATACCAATTTGACAATTTTGGCTCAATACACAACAAATATAAGTGACCAACTCATTTCAATATTCCATAGTTTGAGTTTTCTAACTCATGATTTATGTTTCATGCTCATGGTTTCAATCTTTCAAAGTAATTAGTAAAGTGTGAACTCCAAAATGTAAAACCTAGGAATTTTGTTTCACAACATTCTCGATTTAACTTATTTAGTTGTAAGTATATGCATATTTTAGTTCAATTATACCTTACAAGTAAGTATTTGAATCTTCATATTATGTGTAATGGATTTGTGATGGATCATATATCTATAGTTTTACGTCTTTAAAGATGTTATTTACAAAATTTTGAATTTATATTATTAATTCATATTTCGTTATATTTGATAAGATTTTTGGTTAGTTTACGGGTAACCAAAATCAAACCAAAATTTTTGGTTTTGGTTTCAGTTAACCAAAATATATTTGGTTTAGGTTTAGGTTAGTGATTTTCTTCGTTTTTGGTTTCGGTTAACCTAAGTTTTGGTTTTGGTTAACCAAAAACCAAACCATTTCCACCGTGAACGGGGCCTTATAGTTCTTAGTCCATTATTTTCCTTTCCATTCGTTGATTCATGTTTATGCACTCCGTAGTCCATACTATTACACTAATGCAATCTCAAAGAGTTCCTTCACGTATCTTCACCAATCAACATCCCAAACAACCACAGTCCAAAAATGTAGTCATCAAGTAATCGACCAAAGCCACTCCAAAAATCCAAACGATATGAACCAAAAAGCGAAGCTTTTACCATTCCGAATATGAAAGCGAGAATGTGTCGTTCGACCTCCCGTCATAAGTAATGCAGTTATACCTTTCAAACTTATACCTGTCAATGAAAAACAAACGATGTTGATTAGACAGCACAAAATCCATAATTTTCATCACATATTTTCTTCTACGATCGCAATTTCAAACTTATTACTTTCCACAAAAAATTTCTTTTCGGTTCCACCATACCTGTCAATGAAAAACAAACGATGTTGATTAGACAGCACAGAAGCCATAATTTCATCAAATGCAACTTTTTGATCAACATTCAACTTGATTATTTCTCTTTGGAATTGGGTTGCTTGTGCAACATGATCATATTGGATTTCTTGTGCCAATAAAGAGTTATCCAAATTGTCGAATGGATATGATGTAGGAATTGGCATACCTGGAAAATCGGATAAGCTCTTTCCAAGCTGGCGTAATAGCTTCTCGATCTCTAATAAGCAAATGTTTTGTTGATCATCTGAACTTATCTGTAAATCAGGTAAGTTACCTGTTAACGTTGTAGAATCTGAATATCATTAGAGTGCAAGTGCCAATTTTTCTTCCACAGTGTGCTAACATATGAAACCTGACAGTACATTATTATTCTCACAAAGAGGTGTTCTCAGTTGATTGGATGTTGCCGACAAACTAACTTCCTAAAGACAATGATTCCAATCACCATCATCTGCTAGAAACCCATAAGCACTGCATATTTCTTTAAAAGACTCATATGTAATATTGTTGGCGGTTCTGATGTCTTCAAAACTGGTACAACCTCTTACGGTGTGAAGCAGCATTCTCAAATAGAATCTTTCTTATGAAGAAGGATGACAATAATATAACCGACCAATTGAAGATTTCTTCTTTCGTTCCCTCCATACTTTTTCCTTGGCGATCCAAGTTTAATGTTGTGGAAATTCAACATATGTATATTGTCTGGCTTGCGGATAATTCCTATTCTTGGTCATCCATCCCGAAAACATTGAAGTTAACGCTGATTCTGATTCCAATAACTCGCCAATTGATGAATTCGCATTTGAATATACTGTTTGTGCATTTGGGAGATGATAAGATAGTCGCGCCACAGAAGGGTAGTTACTATATAGATCGAATTTGAACAATCTCCAACATACTTCCCTAGTGGTTAGATATCGACAATCCATAAATGCTTTCATTTCATTTGTATTACGTGCAACCTCACTTGATTGCGATCTCCAGTAACAACGGTCATGGTTCTGTCAGGAGGTTTATTAATATACTTGAATAAGTATTTAATTACACTGCATCAACAAAAAATGAAATTTAATCTTTATGTAGATAAGCATAACCAAGAAGTGAAAATAAAAAATATTAAAAATTGATGCATCTTGTACCAACCTTGATTTATTACAGAATTCAACATTGATGTGTGCATCAAACTGAAGCAATAAGTATCGATTATATGGAACAACATAACGGTTATCCAAGTGAACTCCATTTTCTCAACTATCTGACCATCCTCCCTACGTCTGTATCTTGGAAATCCATCCTCGTCTATTTTTGTTTCCGGATTGATTTTTTTGGGAAAATGTTTAGTGCATTTCCCTTTTACCATACATGGACATTTGGGGAATAGATGTCCACATGGTCCATGAAACATCATTTTTTATACGAGATCATAACATTGTGGATCTGTCGTAACATCAGGGATCTCATTAAAAATAATTGAATCAATTTGAAATGGTGAATGAATCTTATGTTCTACTGATAAGAAGACCAACATATGAGCATGATGTAGGCCACATTTTTTAAATTAAACCGCCTAGACAACTGTGAAGTAAAGAAAATAAAATAATAATCAAATGTAAGCTTTAACATAGAATGTAAAAAATATAGCAAAAAGAGTACAATTACTTACATGCCATAGAGTTGTCAAATATCTCTTTGGTCCTGATTTCATAGATCAATTGATTAACCTTTATCTTGAACACGCGTGCCATAACATCTGCTTTGTTCGAGTCTTTAATTCCTGTTTCTCGAACTAAGTCAACCATGGATTGAACTTCTGGCCAATTTGTATTACATGTGAATGTTATGAACAAATTAGGATACCCAAGAGTTCGTAATAATCGCCACAACATATTGGAAATTTTCATATTTATAGCGAGGACTACCAGTGTGCGAAGAAGTTAGGATAACACGTTGTCCACTATGCGTCAAATCTAAATCACCTCTCATGTAAGCATCCACCAATCCATTAAAGTAATGCCTACGTAACTTTTTATGATTATTTTTAATCCAATCTAACCTTTCAGCTTCCACCAACGCATACGCATTGACCACATATTGTTGAAATAATTTTCATGTAACCAATAAGTTTGAGGACTCCCGCAATCTTGTCTGTACACGATATGCATAAAAATCACATTGAGAAACACACTTTGTTGGATGATTCGTGCTACTTAGCATGATATTACTGTGCCACCCATCTTCACCATGTGGAAATAATATCGGATACTGTACAGCCATCAAATTGGGGTGAAAGAAACTAACCCGTTCCATTTCATTACTTATATGTTGAAAAACGATATCTGGATGGTAAGTATATTATCCGGTTTCATCTACAATTAATATTGCTAGTTCATCTGTTGTAGGTAGATCATATTCCCTCCTATCAGAAGAGCGATTTGCAAATGAGCTTTATCTTCACATTCTCAACACCATCTGCATTGAGCCTATCTCGAGCATACCTAAATACTTTAACTAAAACATTATGCTCATCAAACATATCCTTTAGTTCCTTGATATTCTGCTCAGAAAGATCGTTAAAATCAGAAGGGAAAGAGTTCATGCGATGTTTGATTTCATTTTCAGTGTCGAAAACAAACAGTTGTGCAAATTTTGGAGGCCTCCCTTCTAGAGGAATTAATGATCCAAGTCGATGGAAGATTTGACCACCAATGGAGAAGATATAAGGAGCACCACCACTCTTGTTCCAGTCATGGTTAATTTTTCCACAAAGTGACGTGAAACAGAAGACACCATTATAAGATCGTATGTTCTCACGAAAGTGACGACTTGCACTATCTTGTGATGTCATTAACTGCTTTAAATTCTGAGGTGGTTCTCTTGTTGGTGCCACCCTTACTTGTCCTCCATTACAACATAGAAAAAAATTTGTCGTGGAAGGTGTCGTGTGGGAGTTGTACTTTCTTCTCTCTACATAGAGCCTCCACAATACGAACAAACACACGATGGATGATCAATGAGAAAACGTTCAACCATAAGGGGTCCTAAAGAAAAAAAAGTATTAGGTGAGAAACACAAAAATAAACTTCATTGAAACATATTAAAGAATTGAATTGGTATTGAGTACCTCTGGTACGCTGACTTACATGTCTTTGTAGGATGTGGATTTTTCGAGTCATTCGTTGACACTTTGTTTGGAGGCGATGAATAAGATAATCATAACCTGGAGTGTATAATTTTAAAAATGCAGGGTTATTGAATAAATCATGTTATAATATGAGTGTATTTAGGTAATTGTAGTTTGACACAAGTGTATTTAGGTAATTGTAGTTTGACGCAATGAGTAGAAATTATAGAAAATACACTGATACAAATATGCCAACCTTGTTTTAATCTATCTAGAAGTTGTGTTCGGATAATGATATGTGAGCGTGGTTTAATGATGTTACGACGTGCTCTACGTGCTCGGTACAACTCTATCAAGGTCAGGTCCATTATTTTCCGAAACAAATCAATATCTGTAGGACAAATATAAACATTAATATTTACATGACATGACTTTATAAGCGTAAAAATAGACATCTATACTAATGAAAAAAATTGTGAAACATATGTAAGAATAAGTAAATATATAAAAGAGCAGCTCTTTTATTTATTTTCTCCTTAAGTGTAACTAATCAATCAATTATAATTTTTTTTTTGGTCGAGCACTCCCACGGAAGAGGGGGCCAAGAACACCTAAACTAAGGAGAAGGGGGGAAGGTTTGGGTGTGACACCCTTTGGAAGCTCAGGGAAAACAATGGGAAAAGCAGATGTTCAGTGTACTTTAATGAAGATTCGAGCAAGAGAAAAAGGTTAGATTCAATAATTGGGATCTCAAAGGAAGCATTGTGAGTGCTTGTCTAGCCACGTTGTGGGCACCTGTGTTGGTCTCTCTTCTTACTGAAAAATACCAAATTGAAGGATACCTTTCCAGACGTAATTTACATTCCTGAATGACAACTCCTGCTCGTGGATGTAAGCGTTTTTTATCGAAGTAGTGATCTGCCAATACACCAGCGCAACGCTTCCCGTACCACTAAGGCCTCGACTGTAAAAACATCCGTGAAATGAGGTAATGATCGGCCTCTGGTGAAAAGCACGGTCCTGGTCTCATCCCGAAGTACGAAACCAATTCCACCGCCTTGTGCTCTACAAATCGCACCATCAACATTGATTTTAAGTCTACCTCTAGTCGGAGGTCTCCATCTGGCAGGGGGGAAAGCCGCCAGCCTGGGAAGAGGGTGATGATGAACGCCTTCTGGATCCAAGGCCAACTCTGACTTAGCCATATGCTTTTCCATTTGTGCTTTAAGCCCAGGTAAGAGGTTAGTTTAGACTGGAACACCACCTGATTACGAGATTTCCACACTCGCCACCAGAAGAAAATGATCATCTTCCCCACTAGGGGAGGTAACTGTATAACTCTCCTCCATACGATGTAGAAGTTTGTACTAAGGATAGCTCAGAGAGGAATGTCCATCAGGTCCCCAAACCGAATAGCCAGAGGGCAGAAGAGAAGTAGATGAGAGACTGTTTCCTCTGAGACGTCACACACTAGGCAGAGACATACAAAGTCCTTAATATGTGAGCTAAGTGCGACTCTAGTAGGCAGGATACCTAAAATGCACTTCCAAACGAAGAATTGGAGTTTGGGGGAATAGGAAACGACCATATACTATTCCAGCATCCATTGGGGATATCGGGCCAAAGACCGGGACTCGAGTCAGGCCATTTTGAACAATGTCATATCCAGAGTGAACCGTGTACGCACCTGAGTCCGAAAACTGCCATACAAATTGATCTGACATCTCTTCTAGAGGAAGTGGGATTTTACCGATGAGTGACACGTCCACTGGATAGAACACCTGGTTGAGCAGTAAGACGTCCCAAGAATCGTTATCAATAAACATGGCTACTGTTGTCAATGGGATCCAAGGGAACGTAGTGGGAATGCAATTTGGAGGTCGTGTTGGTAGATCCGGTATACAGTTATCCTGGAAGGCAGCAATATGCGAGCCTGTGCCTACTTGAAGTCTCAAACCTTGGACAAGGAGGTGCCTACTTGCCAAAATGCTACTCCATCCCAAGGATGGACGTGAACCCTCTTCTACCAGAAATAATGTGGAATCATGAAAGGACTTACCTTTGAAAATCCAAGACAGGAGCGAGTTAGGTTTGGTCACTATCTTCCACCCTTGTCTAGCGAGAAGGGTAAGATTAAAATGATGTAAATCACGAAAACCTAGACCCCCCTCACTTTTAGGGGAACAAAGTTTGGTCCACACTACCCACCTAATATTTCTGTTGGTATTAGTGTGGCCCCACCAAAAGTCTCTAATCAACGCTGTTAAACGTTTTATATTCCTCTTGGGGAGTAGAAAACAGGTCACAATGTACACTGGCAAGGCTGAGAGAACTGATTTAATTAAAACCTCCATCCCGGCCGAAGACAAAAAATTTGCCTTTCCAAGATTGGAGTTTGCTAAGTACCAAATCCTCAACATATTTAAACGTCTTAATTTTTTATCATCGAATATTCGTTGGGAGTCCGAAGTATCATTCTCAGAGGACTCACGCATTCCAAGGGCTCTTCCAAAGTCCGCTCGATCAAAATCTGGCGTAACTTTACAGAAGGTAATAGTCGACTTCTGAAGGTTAACTTTTTGACCGCTTACATTTTGGTAACTAGCCAAGAGGGATAGAATATTAGTAATATCTTCTATTGAAGCCCGCAAGAATAGGTAAATATCATTTGCGAACATGAGGTAATTGAGGATAGGCGTATACGCATTAAGTCGTACTCCTGCCAGGCTACCCAAAGATTGGGCATGATCTAGCATAAGACATAGGCCTTCGGAGCAAATGGCGAACATGAGGGGGAAAGGGGATCACCCTGCCTGAGCCCCCGATATGAGCGAAACTGGCCTTTATTCTGACCATTGAACAGTACCGCAAATGAAGTAGTAGTCACGCACTTACGGATCCAAGCGACCCACAACTCAGTAAAACCCATCATTATCATCATAGTGAAAAGAAAAGGCCACTCAATTCTGTCATATGCCTTCTCCATATCAAGTTTCAAAGCCATGTATTTAACTTGCCCGGAAGTCCGCCCAGCCATAAAATGCGTAATTTCTGTGCAATAAGGATGTTATCGGCAATAGCACGACCCTGGAAAAAACCATTCTGGGTAGGGCTTATAATCAGAGGTAAGACTTGACCGAGTCTTTTTGTTAAAATTTTATTGATGATTTTGTATGATACATTACAAAGACCTATAGGACGAATTTCCTTCATCGTTTTAACCTCATATACCTTAGGAAGCAACGCAATCCAAGTGTGATTAAGTCCCGGAAGGAGGTCCACGGATTCAAAGAAATTTGTGATAGCCTTAGTTAAATCCAAAGTGATCAGGTCCCAAAACTCATGGAAGAAGGCTACAAGAAAACCATCCGGACCTTGGGCCTGGTGGTGATAGTACAGATTGCTTTAATTTCAAAGCGAGGTACGGGAGAGGTGAGTCTCACATTCATTTCGTCTGAGACTCGTCGGTTGGCCGTAATGGGTGGAACTAAAGACATAAAATTGTGTGGGGATTGTCCAAAGAGAATAAATCCTCATAAAAGAAGACCGCAATGCGACACATGTCATCCAGGTTCGTAACAACCCGCCCCTGAGGGTCCTCAAGAGATAAGATTGAGTTTTTTTGCCATTTTTGTTTAATAGCATTGTGAAAGAATGATGAGTTTTGGTTCCCTAGCCTGGCCCATCGAGTCGCCGCCTTATGTTTCCAGTACAGTTCTTCTCTATACGCTGCTTCCGCCAATTCCGTCTGGAGTGAATATACAAATCCCAATCAATGTTTCGATCTAATTTAGCCCTCGTAATTTCCCTCTCTAGTTCCTTCATCTGTCTAGCAGAGTTTGAGGAGCCATTTCTGACCCATTTAAAAAGCACGTGTCTTAAACGTTTGAGTTTGTCATGCAATTTAAATTGTGGAGAACCAGCCATAGGTCGTTGCCATTCCCAGTAAATCATCAGACGAACCTCTGGTATCCGGGCCCACCGCACATCGAACTTAAATTGGCGCTTAAATGGAGAAGAGGGGGGAGCTTGCCGAATAATAATTGGTAGATGATCAGAGCCCAAGCAATCAACATGTGTGACCAATCGTTGTTTTATTAACTAGTTTTTTTGCCGGCTCGTTGGCCGGGTTCAATGAAGTATAGATGTATTTAACTTTTTTTTTTGGAAAATATGAGAAGACTTGACAATTGGTAATAGGAAATCGGGTACCACCCGATATCCGGTTGATTTGGGCGAGGATTACCCATTGGCTGGGTAAAAGTTGACGGGTATGGGAAAACTTGGTACCTAGTTAGAATGAGTAACGGGTGGGGACTGGCCGATTTGAAGGTATCTACCCCATACCCAACCTGATGAGTACCCGATATTAAACAATGTTATATTAGCCACAGTATATCAGCTATGTTTAACAGACCTGACCCAATTACTCCTTCAGTCATTCAGTTCTTCACTTCAATTCATCGATCGAGTAGTCCGTTGTTCCCTCTCAAAACTCGAGTGCTCTAATAACCGTAGCTACATCTTGAAAATCTCTTTGCAATCTAGTTGTAGAGAGATTTGGGGTTCACCCAATGGGTAGCGGGTTTACCCGATAACTATTCCCGGCGAAAATGATTTGAATTTTATATCTGTTTAGTCATGTAGTTATATTATATGATTTCAAATATTTAGTGTAAAGTCATAGTAAAAACAAAAAATATATAGTTATTTCTTAATTTTACATGTTCTTATTATAACTATCCACTTAATTCATAATAAATAAAGATTCTAAAAAGAAGGATAATTAAATTCAAAATATCAAAAGAAATTATTTATTATATTAATAAAAAAATTGCAGTTTTTTTTACGTGGATAAATTAAATGGATTTTTTATTAATTAATTTTAAAATCAAGGAAAATTGAGAGAGAAAAATATGGAAAAAAGGAGGACGTGGGTGCTAAGTAGAAACATTCATAAAGTAACAGAATGATTATTTTCATTAAGTAATTAAAAATAAAATATTTTTATTAGTTTAAATCCTAAACTTTAGGAGAAGTTTGGATTTAGGTACCCTCATTTTAAAATTCTTAGTATATAGTGTAGATAATAGATCTATATCACTTTAATCTCAATATTCTTTACTTCATTAGGTTCGCATAATATAGAAACACACCAATGTTAACAATAAGTAATACTCAATATATATCTAGCCATTCAAATTAAGCCTATTGCAAAATACTTTTACATACACACTGATTAAAAAAATATGGAAATTTTTTTATTTCACTTATAAGATATATATAGACTCAAGCTAAATCATATTTACCCTCTAAACACTAAATCTTAACCCTCAAATACTACTATTTCCAATCAAAATTAAACTATTGATAAGACGTCGAACTATTTTCTCATTTCCCACACATAGGTGTACACAATAATAACAATTTTAATAGATATAATACAGTGTAATTAATGTGTTGATTTATGAAATTATCTATAACAATGATAACAATTATAAAAAAATCACATAAATGAAAAAAAAATTAAGGCACAAAAACCTTCAAAAGAGGTAAGATTCTCAGTTGAGAGAAAAATTATTTACTTAAATTAGTAAAAAATATTAACATTTAAGTCTTTCTTTTGAATTCATGAGAAAGGAGGAAAGTTATCAAAGACAGAAGTAGGGAAATTAAACTTTAGATAAATAAATTAAAAAAAAGTGGAAAAATTAACGATAAAATAATTAATGAAAAAGAAAATAGTTTTATGGAGAAGACTCTAATTTCTTACCTTCAATTATGAATGCTTATATGATAGTATAGATAAATATACATATAAATAAATTTTTAAAAGGTATAAATATAGATAATATTTTTTTTACCCGACGTTTAGCCTTTTCCATTTTTCTTAAATGTGGCCACGTTTGATGAGCCATTCCCATTAATAAATTAATAAATTGGTAATTTTAATATTATATTTAAATTAAATTATAGGAAGTTAATGGTGATTAGTTGGTTTCCTACACTCAGGGGAGAAGGAATAAAAGGGGGTAAATTATATCCTTAGTAGAAGTATTTTCTATCCTTTTTTTTTTGTGGGAAGGCGAAAACGCCAATCAATTAATTAATCAATCTGGGTTCTGAAATCCCCATACAATCGTAGCGAACGTGATAACCAACATTACAGTCTGAAATGGGAATAGGGTGACATCCCCTCGGGAGAGTGTGTCCATGATTCGCCAAATAATCGGCAGCCCGGTTAGCCTCGCGGTACACGTGCTTAAGCTTCAGAACCCAGTCTCGTCCCATCTATTCGCGAAACTCGAACACCTCAAGAGCATGTTGGTGAGAGATCATGTCGTTCCTGTTCAGAAGAATTGTAATCGCCGCCTGAGAGTCGAGTTGAACTTCCACTCTTCTATAACCTTCTAACCAAGCGCGCTTAATACCTTCGAGAGCCCCATGGATCTCTGCTCTTGTGATTGAGCAAATACCCAGATTAATCGCATAGGCGTAGATGCATCTGCCATCAGCTTGTCGAAGAATACTCCCAGTTGCCGCCTTCCCCCGAGCACCCAGCACTGATCCATCAGAGTTCACAGTAATCCAGCCCTGAGGTCCGGCCTGCCACTTAACCTGGATCTCCCGTTGAACCCTCATCTCCGGTAGAACACTTGCTTCGAAACACGTAGCTTCTTTGACCTTTCCCTCCCAATGCACACTCTTAGCAGCAACAACACTCGCTCTATCAGTACCATCTGCAAAGAGCATTTCGTTTCTAGCCCTCCATAGAAACCAGCACGTGATACCAAAACTTTGTCCCTTATTATTTGCAAGCCAGAACTGAAACCAATCAGTAAGGGGAAGCTTCCAATCATCCCCATCGGTCTCAAATCCACCCACCTCCGACCAAGTCTCCTTGGCAAAATCGCAATCCCTGAGAATATGCAGGATTGATTCGGTCTCAGAGCTGCAGCGGCTGCAAATCGCATCACTGCTGAACCCTCGCCGGCAGCGCACTTCATTTGTGAGGAGCTTGTCCCTCACAGCTAACCAGAGGAAGTGTCTAATTCGGTTTGGACCATTCCATTTCCAAACAGCCCTCCACCATCTCGAGATTGGGCGGGAATCTGTCTCGCAAATAAGATTATAATTTGTCTTGATTGAGAAGTGACCTGAACTTTCGAGGCCCCAAACCCAATCATCTTCTCCTTTGTTTGCTTGCGGCGGCGACATACCAGCGACAACATCAACTGCTTCCGGGGCTAGGAGCCTTTCCAACTTTTGATAGTCCCACTGACCCTCGTTATTCACCATCGACGCCACCGTACAGTCCATGTCGAAATTCGGATCTGATGTATTGGCAAAGTTGATCAGGCGCAAGTCTGAATCAACCCATTTATTTTTCCAGAATAATGTCTCGGACCCATCCCTAATGGCCGACTTTGCACCTTCAAGCATCGTGTCCCATTCTTTGAACATACCTCTCCACAATGGTGAAGTCGACCTGAGATTGCAACTGGACATTCCACTCTCGGTCAGCTTGAAGTATTTATGTTGCAGTACTCTAACCCAAAGCTTCTCTTTATCTTTAAAGAAGATGAAGGCCAGCTTAGTTAAGTATGCCCGATTAAGTTGGCAAGATAGCCTCAAACCGAGCCCTCCATGTTCTTTGGGCAAGCAAACCTTTTCCCAGGCCACCAAGCTCGTCTTCCTCTCCTCTTCCGTTGAACCCCAAACAAAGTTTCTAATCCTCTTGTCAATCTCTTCACAAGTTCTCACCGGGAGCACTGAGGTTTGCATCGCGTAAGCTGGGATAGCGGACAGGACGGATTACGCCAATGTAACTCGGTCAGCCAGTGATAGCGACTTGACTTTCCAGCCTAACAGTTTTTTATCAATCCGATCCAGAACCTCTTGGTAGGTTCGCGTCGTCTCTCGAGCATGGAGGATGGGTACCCCAAGATATCGACCCAGGTTTTGTGTTAACGGGATCCCTAAAAGCAGCGAAATCAGGGAGCTAGTGTGGCGATTGGTATTTTTAGAGCAGAAGATCGCCGACTTTTCTCTGCTAATATTATGACCGGAGGCCGAGCAGAATCTATCAATGCATCTCCTGAGAACTCTAGCCTGGTCCTCGGAGGCTTCGGCAAACAAAATTAGGTCGTCCGCATAAAACAAATGGGAAAGTGGGGGACCACCGTCACTTAGAGAAATAGGCCGCCACTCCCCAGCTTCGACAGCTGCATCAATAACATGACTCAGTCGCTCCATACACAGCGTAAACAGGAAAGGAGAGAGGGGGCAGCCTTGACGGATTCCTCTCTGCGGCAAAAACTGGTCAGTTACACCCCCATTCCATAAAATCTCCATCTTCGCCGACCTGACACAAGTCATAATCAGATTGACCGTCCCATCTTCTAAACCCGTCGCCATTAATGACTCTTCCAAGAAAGACCATCTGATTCTATCGAACGCCTTGGTAAGGTCAATTTTAAGCGCCATCCGCTTACTTCTACCTCCCAACCTTTCCATCGAGTGAATCACTTCTTGGAGAATTATAATATTTTCTGAAATCTGTCGTCCCGGGACGAAGCTCGCTTGATTAAAGGAGATTCGGGATGGCATCAGCGGCCGAAGTATGGTAGCTATGCATTTAGTAAGGATCTTGTAGCTTACATTACAGAGGCTAATGGGTCTGAAATGTTGCATGCTCTCAGGGTCTGAACGCTTAGGAATTAGCACAATGATCGTGTCATTAATTCTCTCTACCCCCGCCGGGTTCAGAAAGCAGGATTGGATAAGTTGGGAAAGAGACGGTCCAACTGTATCTGGTGAACCTAAGATCGTTGTTCGGGTTCAAACAAATAACTAACAAAGCTAACAAAGCTAGGGTAGATCGTATTCCAGGGGTCTTCTAAGATTGACTACTTCAAAACTAGCAAAATACTCGAATGCAGACAGGTTGTGCGTGGTGTGAGTTCCACGACTTCTAATTCTAAGAAATGCAGAGAAATTAAAAATCAAACTAAAGCAGATTGGAAATTAGGGTTTGAAAACAGAGATGATAGACGAACTTAGACTTTGAATCCCCCTTTGTTCCCCAGAGCATTGGCAATCAACAGATCAGCGGATTTCGATTCTCATTCAATCAATTACTAAGACACCACCATAACTCCTTACCCTTAGGTTTAAGACCGGCGAACGTTCGCTCTATCCGTTCTAACTACCAAGATTAACTAGCCGCCCGGGTACGATCGCCTCTCGCAATGACTTAATTAACTGGTGCAATTACTAATGATTAATTAGTTACTATTGCATTGGATTAACCCTAACCGGTTCCTACGAAAGGCACGCTCCAATTATAAGGTTAATTGTTCAATTTGATGTTCTAAAGTAAGGCGAGTGTTCGCTTCTATCCTTAGCTTAACCAGAATCTAATCTAGGTGATCAATCCAGACAAGAAACATGAACAAGGAAGAACAAATCAAACATGAAAAAGAACTGATTGAATTTCGAATCTAATCACCGTCGATCCGTGACCGCTTTAAAGCCCTGGGTCACTTAGGGTTCATCTAGTCTAAGCTCTAACGAGTTTAGCTACTCATGTTTATCACAAAAGAAACAAAGACAAAGAAAGAGTTCATCATCCAGAGGAAGAACAGAAAAGAATCTGAAAAACCTAATTTAGACGACTCTGACAGACTTCGATCTTCGGTAAACTACACTCCTAGCTCCGGTTCTCCGAGATGAAAGGGATGGCGTCACGATCTCTTTCCGGCTCTTCGAACTCTAACTCTTCGCTCCAGAACTTCAGAGAAAATCGTAGGATTCTGATTCGAAAAGTATTTTCTGATGTAAAAATTATGATCTGATGTCCCTTTTTGGGCCGCCGGGTTAAGTATTTATACTTAACCCTAACTGATCCGGATTCCTCTATTATTTTCGCCGAAAATATAGGGATATTTTCGCCGAAAATATTGGTATAAATGGTTGGTCACTCGGCTACTTCTTCTATCCTTTTCGCCGAATAGGTCTCGGTCCGAAAACACATAGTTTTCGCCGAAAACATCCTTCAAGTGGCATCAGTCGATTTGTACTAATATTTTCGCCGAAAATAATAGGTTATTTTCGGCGAAATCTTCTTTGTAAACCGGGCAGGAGTTTGTTTGAACTTGATTGGCTCCTTTGATCGATTCCAGTGCAATTCCTTGAGGTTCCAATGCCTTAGACATGACCTTGGCTACTTTATTTGACGGCAAAAACCTGTGCTAACGTAAAAACACTAGAAAACCATCAAATAGACCCGAAACGGGCCAAGGTAACACAAATGGCACGAGATAGGGCAATTGATTGAATATTCGTTATTCTACCCTAAAAACCATGTCTTAAGCAAAGAAATGTCGCTTAAATGAGGCTGACAATCACTTCAAATCGAGTGTCATCAGTATCCCACTGTCTCTGAAAGAAAACTGGGTGGAAGCCATCTTTCCCTGGAGCTTTAAAGCCACCCATACTTTTAACAACTGAGTGAAGCTCATCAATCCGGGGAAGTCGGCTGACTGTCGCCGACATAGCACTAGAAAGTCGGTTAAACCTGCAAGTAATATGAGCTGGATTTGTACTCACGTCACTGTACACATCGTTAAAATAATTGATGGCCAAAACTTTAAACTCCGCCGGGTCCTCCGCCCAAGACCCGTCATCACGCTTAAGATATGAAATCTTATTAAAGCTTCTCCGCTTGAGTGTTGCGAGGTGGAAGTAATGTGTATTTCTATCCCCGTCTCTAATCCACTCTCTGCATGATTTTTGTTTCCAAAGTAAGGCTTCTTCCCAGAGGGTTCTCTCCAGATCAGCTCGAGTTTTAGCTTCCTGTCGAGCATGAGTCTCTGTGGGGTCCCTTCCTCTTCTCGTTTCCAGCTCCGCCAGATGCTCCGTAAGTGAGGCTTTCCATCTAAAGATATTCCCAAACACCTCTTTATTCCACTTCCTTAACTTGGCGGACAGCCGGCTCAAATTGGCAGGCGCATCACCCCATCTCGCCCAGTTCTTCGACAGAATATTTGGGAACTTCGAGTGCGTCATCCAAGGAACCAAGAATTTAAAAGGTATGTCCTTCTTCTTGGGAGCTTCGATACCAGAGAAGCACACGAGGATAGGTCTATGGTCTGACCTGACTCTCGGAATATGTTTGACGACAGCATCAGGATAAACGAGCTTCCACTCCGGGTTTGCCAAAGCTCAATCAATACGTTCCCCCAGCCTCCCCCGAAACCATGTAAACCGGGGGCCAACAAAACCAAGATCCAACAGACCACAATTCTCAATGCATCGCCGAAACGAGGAAGCCCGACTTGGGGCGAAAGGGGAGCCCCCACTCTTATCTACAGCAGAAAGCATAGAGTTGAAGTCTCCAATAAGGCACCAAGGCAAAGAGCACCTAGCTTTCCAATCTCGTAACTCATCCCAAAGGAGCGTCCGTAACGTCTCACTCGGACTTGCATACACTGTAGAAACCAAGCAAGAGGAGTCATTCCGACCCATGATCTCAAAATGGACCGCTTGATCTGACCGGCCACGTTCGACAATGGAAACGGCAGACTTGTTCCAAAGAACCCAGATACCTCCAGCAAACCCTCTCGCCTCTTCCACCAAGCGGCTGTCAAAGCCAATTTTGTCCATCACCTTAGCGGCAACTTCTCCGCTTATCCTGGGTTCCAAAATCACAACAATCATGGGTTTATAAATGCCCAAATAGTAATTTAGTGTCGGATGAATTCCTCATGACCCGCACCTCTTCAATTCCATGAGAAAATAAACATAAAAAAGATGGAGAGTTACGACCTGGATCGCCCCCTGATCAAGATCGGTCAGGAGGCTTCCTCGGGTCATCTGCATGATTTCCACTTATTGTCTGCTGCTCCACCTTGGAAGGGTCATGAACGACAACCAATGGATTCCTCTTGTAGGAGCATTTTTTATTGGTCAGAAGCACCGAAATGGGGTCCGGTTCCTTTCCCTTCGAACTTGTGCCCTTCCGAACCGCCTTCGTCTTAGCCATCGTGGCTTTCACACCAGGTACCTGGGATTGAAAGGTCTGGTTCTGATACATCACAGGTACCTGTACTAGCCCCGCCTCAAGGTCTGTCAGCTTATCCACCATTATGGAGCTACCCTTCGAACTCGCAGCTTTCTCTTTTGTAAGAGCCTCTGGACGATCATTGGAGATATCCTTCAGTGCCGTTCTGGATGACTCAGCCTGCTTCGACTGCGTGGCGCGTTGAGAATTACTCGGTACCTCCGAACCCTTCATCGCAGCATCGAGCACCTCCTTCAATTTTGCCAGTTGGACATCAACCTCCAAATCTGGCGCCTGCCTCGGAGCTAGAGTTTCAGATTGAGGCTTAAGAGTCTTTAGATTCTTCTCTGGTACCACATTTTGTGATGAAGTCATGGGAATGTCAACTTTCAGAGGGGCAGTGACAGTCTGTGTCTTACTCGGACATCTGTTGTTTCGACGTTGGACCGTCATCCATTCACCAACATCTTGTTCCGTGGTACCCGATACAGAGCTCGTAGTAATTTCCTCAGGAGTGGGTTCCACCACCGGACTTGGCAAGGGCTTGTAAGTTTCCCTTTTATGTCTGTAGATACCGCAGTCAAAGCACACATTCTCAAGAGTCTCATACTCGATGTTGAAAATCCTGTCCTCTAGCATATATTTTCCAAGCAAAGGTTTGGTGAGGTCCACCTCCACACAAACCCGGGCGTAACGGCAGCGTGATCCCTCTGAAGTTGCCAGGTCCAGTCGAACTGTATTGCCAATAAAGTTACCAATACGGTGAACTTCCATTGAATTAAAGTAATGGATCGGCAACTTCGGGAGCCGCACCCACGTGAGAATTGTCTTGATTGGTTCCTCTTCGTTGAACGACGGGGACCACTGGGATACCGTAATATAATAGTCATAAATCTTCCAGGGGCCCTCAAAAGCTGCCCTCACATATTCCTGTTCATTGGCAAATCTCACGAGAAAGAAGCTGTTCGTCATATCTTTTCATTGCAAGGTACGAGAAAGATTTCTCAAGGACCTTGACGACCAAGGCCCTCGACCAAGGCTTGTAGAGAACCTTTACTTCTTCTTCTGAGAACGGAATTTTGGGCATCTCGGATTGGCCGTCTGTGCTTCTGATATTGCTTGCATCGGAATAGGAAAGTTATCCACGTTCTCCGCAACCAGCCATTGCGAGGCACCTACTGCACTACGGTAGGACACCTTTGCCTTTGGGCCAGGGCCAGGAGTCTGCTTCAGGGTACTGCTCTGTTCCGCCGACACTGACGTAGGCCGGTCTAGATCCGACATGTGATTGGAGGGTGAGGGCAGGTCGCGATCTCTTTTCCTTGGCTCGAGTCAGTATCCGGCTGGAGTAAAGGTTGACGTTCCGGTAGGGGGGTTGCGACGTCACTCCGGGCGGCTCGGAGTCTGGGGGCCGAGTTGCAGCAGCGCCGCCGTTAGGGTTTCCATCCGAGAAACCAGGAGCTGATGCCATCGCTTTTTTCAATAAGTATTTTCTATTCTGTTATGCTTTGACCAAGTAAATTCAGGTCCCACGAAACCAACATCAATTAACTGTAACTCATTAATAAAAACTGAAAAGTCTGCCAATGACCTCGGAATTGGGTCATTGCCGCCCTGCCGTTCGGAATTGAGAGCAATCGCATTAAAGTCCCCACCAATTACAACCAGACCAGACAAGCCAAGGATAGCAGAACGAAGTTGAGTCAATTGAGTGGCACGAATCGATGCAACCGTCTACAAATAGACACGAATATAATAAATAGAAATATTATTAGGGAAATTCCACCGAATACAAATTACAAAGGAAAACGAAAATACACGTTGACAAGATAGGTGGGGAAGCCATGCAACAACCAAACCACCCCCAGAACCTACACCCGCCACATGTTCAAAATCTAAAAATCCCAAATGAGCAAGTTTTATTCTAAGTCTATCTGAATCCATGCGAGTTTCACTTAATAATAAAGATTGAGGACCAACTTGATGAACAAGTTCCAGCAACTTTCGATTTGTCAAGGGAGTCCTCAATCCCCAAAAATTCTAGGATATGCAGCTCATTTGACGATTGGGGGCCGATCTAGGTTGGCTACCTCCACCTCTTGATTAATATCATCCTTATCAGACTCGAGCTCCTCATCATCATCAAAACTAGAAGCAAAAAGGGCATCTGTATCAAAACCAGCTCCCTGATTGGGTGAAGTCTTACCAGCTATATGCTTGTCCACCAAACCTAGAACCTCTGAACAAATAGTTGACCCCTCTAACACAATAATAGATTTCAGTATTTTAGACCCAAAATTCGAACCATAGGGGCTTGGCGGGAAGAAGGTTTGGGCCACCTCCCCTTCTTCGAACTCAACTTGCAGCTTGCGTTTAATGGATCTAGAGGAGAGAACAGCTTCCACCGGAGAGGGCCTAGTCGGCTGACCAGCAGAGGAAGTGATTGGCGGCATCTGGCAGGCCTCGTGTTGGGCTCAACTCCTAGGACAGCTGCCCCTTGAAAACTTGGAGTGGGCCCGAGCCCCAAGGAGAAGAGGCAGCAATATCGGATGCGGGCCAAGAGGCTTCGTTTTGTCACTTGGGCCGGCTGGGGTTTCGGCCTGCTTCACCAGGGTGGGCCTAGGCTCAGGTCTGGTCCAATTCTTCCTTCCTTCTTCAGTTGGCAAGACCTGAGGAGTCAGCACATCAGATTCGGTATTAGCATTCGGGCCCAAGCCCAACACAGAGGGGCCGCCCAAGGGAGCTACAGAATAGGAAACGGGCCTAGGGGGCGGTACAGTAGCACGGGCCTGGGGACAATCAGTTGGGCCTGTGAGAGAAAGATAAGGATGAGGTCCTTCAACCACAGGGTCAACCCCTCGAGCCCGACCTCCCATCGAACGGTTTTAGACCCTGGAGATTGGAAGACAACCCAGCGGCAACGGAATGAGGAAGGCCCCCTTGACCCCTACAGGTTTGAGGACGACCAGGAATCAGTCTTCGGAAGCTTGGACCTTCAGTTTCCACGTCATCAGGGTCAGTTACTCCGCAAATCCACGAATCCCGAATGAGAGGGTCAAAAACCAATTCTGTGTGGGAACAATCCCCCATAACATGACCCAGGAACCCACACAAGTAGTAGATGCAAGGTACTCCTTCGTATTGGAAGAAGACCTGAAACGAAGAACCATCCTCCCCATTACTCGGAGCCATTCCCAAGAAAGGACTAAACAAATCCTTCTGAACCCGACCTTTGACATAGCATACCTCAGGTTTGTGAGCATCAAAGTATCCTATGCGCACCACCTCTCCCTTTGGCTCCAGGAGTTTCCTACCGACAGCAACAGTGCGATACACAAAAGGCATTCCTTTGATCTTCACCCAAATAAGCATAAATCAAAGAGAATCAAACAATTCCTCAGAAGGAGACATATTATCTGTAAAATGAATAACAGCCTTCTGAAAGTACCAAGGTTGATTCGCAAGCACAAAGTTACGGTTTGACACAGAGGGGAAAATAAATTGATACAATCCATACCCCGACGTCAAAGATACGAACTCGGTAACACTTCCAAACCGGGATGAAAGAGTTTTCCACCAACCTCAGGTCTCGCCTCTCGTCCCAAAAGATACAAGCAAGCAAGCTAAGCTTCGTCCTTTCACGTGCATCCTGAAGATCCGCAACGGTAAATTGAACGGACGAGACTGGATGCCCATTGAGAGCCATTATACGATTGCTTTAGGTAAAAGAAAGAGAGCAAAGAGATATAATTTGAAGTAGGGAGATTAAAATTGGAAAACAAGTAGTTGTATTTAACAATCGAAAAGTAACAGAAACATAGAAGAAAAAGGGAGGGATGAGGAAGGACTCTAATTAAAAAATAATAAAAAGCTAAGAAGCGAATCCACAATCCCCAACCTTTACTCCTCAATCCGAAAAAATAGGACATGATAAACAACCTAGGTAGATCGACTAACAGAACCAAAAAGCAACCCAAATCTCGCCGAGTGAAAAGTTGTCGTCGGAGCCGAATACCGGCGGTCTCCATTACCCAAATGATCCATGCCCGCATTCTGGAGCTCCAACGAATCGGACCAGAACATATTCGACTAAAAAAGTGAACAATCGTCAGTAACTCTGAACCCCGACCCAATCCTGCCCAAAGCGGAATGACAGAGAAGGCCGCCACCCAAAGACAGGGGACGGGGCTAATGCCGAAAAGAACAGGGATCCAATGGAATCCAATCTCGAACCTAAAACAGAAATTCATTAGTAAATACACCACGATGGTGGCATCAGGACTCCGAAGAGCCTGTAGAACAGTATACGGGAGACCTGCAACTGGCGTAGAGAACAAGAGCACTTGAGATCCAGGAGGGGCATCTGGGCGAAAATCAGCAGAATCCTACCGAAGGAGATGAAAGGAGGACTCAGCAACACAGGGGAAGGGAGGCGAGATAGAGCTCAGCCACCTAAAAAGGAGAGCAAAGGAGCCGAAGAGCGGCAATGCTGTCTGGAAAAGGCTGGCCGACCACATGCAGCTAAGGAAACGGTTACTTTTCGGGGGTGGGGTTGAGAGTGTTTCCAAAAAAGATTTTTTTTTCTACTAAATTCTTTAAGGAATCTATGGATATTCTTATTTGCATCTAATGTTATTGAATAACTTTAATCAATTACAATTTTTTCATTCATTAATTATTATTAAAATAATTTTTGCATAATAAGTAACAAAAAAAGTCCAATAACCGTTATCTTATTCCCATGTTCAGGATTTTTAGATCCTCAATATTTTAACTATTTAACGAAAGACCTTTTTCTTTACCTCATTCGGTTTTGTTCATAATAAATTTTTATGACTTTGCGTAATTACTCTCATAACTGAAAGAAATGCTTATTACTAAAAAAAGCATATGAAATAACATTCAGCTAAGATAAATTAGTAATTTGTAAAAGTAACAATCGTACTTTTTAACAGATTAATTAATGGGTCTTTTTTACGTACTCTCTATAATATAGGTGATTCATATAATTAAAATAAGTAAATAACGTTAGAAAAAAAAACTATATTGTGAATATGGAATAACACCTTGTGGGGATGATATTTTGATATTTTCTGCAAGTATGTTACGAGATTGCTCTTCCCGACCCTATTGCAGAGCATAACATTATCATACGCAATAGTTTATATTAGGACACGTAACAATTTTGAAGTATATCTAAGTAACAACAAAGATAATGTTAATACTTAAATATGTGTCATACATGGAGAGGTTCATGTGTTGTATATGCACATTGTGCATGTTCGAGCGTATTAAAATTAGATCTTTGTATAGTTTGTGAACTTTCTCCGACCTCGACTTGGTGAGATATAGAACCGTGTTTACGTTTCCTTCCCATCTGTACACAACAATATTAAATGTTAGTACTGGAATTCCACGTGCACGACAGTTAAAGAAAGTGTACATGTGAGAAAATATATAATAGAATAATGGAACGTGTATAAAGTTATGAGAAATGAAATTAAAGATTATTGAAAGCTATATATAAAATGACGGATCAAATCAAAGAACCATATATCCAAGAACCTTTTTCCATTTATAGACTGTTAATGGTGGATAGATGATGAATAGACTCGGTATAAAAAAAAATTATTGGACAGATCCAAATTTACTTTTAAGATATATATGAAAGCAAGATTGGAGATATATATTATTCAGATTTAAAATCTGTGAAAATTATAAAATCGTTACATGCTGATCCGCCCAGTTGGACCGGTGGATCAATACTGTGGTTCTTTGGAGGTTTAGACAATGAATCCGTCCTCGGAGTGTCTCGGCGGATGGTACCTTGCAGGGCGGACGTGCAAGGGGTTAGTATATGTAAGGTGGCAAGTATGTGGATAATGTAGGGAGAATGGGTTACAGAGAAGTACCGGGCGAGAGCCCTTTTGTGTGGGCGGAACCGATAGCCTTTAGCGTACAGCGCAAAGCTTGTAGTATCAGGCGTATGGTCCCAGGTCTGTGTCCTTTCTTCCTGAGTGGGGGGACCCTGTTATTTATAGGTCCCATTGGTGTGGCAGGATCCACGTGTCTTGCTCTGAGTGGGCCGCCACGAGTCACCGTCAACAGTAATGGTCGGTGGTCTCCTGTAGAAGTGTCAGGTGACCCTTTAGTTAAGGCGGTCAGAGGACCGCCCCGGGAGTGAAGATCCGCCCTAGCCAGGTGGGAGGGCGGATTTACCTTAGGGGCCCATCAATTGCCCCCAGTATGGTCTCGAGGCCGCAAGAGGCTCGAGGCGATACTATGGAGCTGTTAGAACGCCTTGGAGTGAAGATCCGCCCAGGTCAGGTGGGAGGGCGGATTTACATTCGGTGCCCATCAATTGCCCCCAGTATGACCTTGAGGCCGCGAGAGGCTCGAGGGGATACTATGGAACTGTTTGAACGCCCCGAGACGAGAGATCCGCCCCTTCTAGATTGAACCTGTTGACGGTGATTTAAATGGGCGGGGCCCTTCTTTCGAGGTGAGCTTGCACGCGCTCTACTGGGGGGGACACGTGGCCCCATTGTATTTGGCGACGTTTCGCGTCCCCCGAGCAGTAGGTTAGTAGCCCACTCGAAGCGTACTAGCCCACTGTTTGGGGGACACATGGCAACTTTATACTGGGCGATGGTTCGCTTACCCACGTCACTAGTATAAATATGGGGTTTCCCCCCCTCCGATTTGGCACTTTAGACTGAAAACTAGTTTTTGAGAGCATCCGCCCTTTCTTCTTGCCAACCTCTTTGAGCGTGTCTGTCTTGTCAGCCGAGTTCGCCTTTCCCTTATTACTTTGACTCTGTTCGCCATCTTCCAAAACATCCACCGAAGATGCCTTCTGATGTTGAGTCGTCCTCTTCCGCCGAAGCAAGTATGTTCCTTTGAAACTTCTTGCATTCAAATTTTTTATATCCGCCCATTATTTATTTTTGTTCTTTCGCATTTCTGTATTGCGTGCCCCGCCCTTTCTATTTCCTCCTTGGGCGAGTGAGATGTCGTCTAGTGGGTCGTCATCGTCCTTGGATTATGACCATTTAGAGAGTCTGTTGAGGGGCACGCGGGGACGACGGCGGTCTACCGCGCGCCCCTCTCGAGAGGCGAGGACGGAAACTGCCCCTGTATCTGCCCGCCCTTTGGCGTTCATTCCTCCTCCTCTTCTGATTTGCGCCCCTTATACTTCTGTTGTAGGAGGCTATGATGAAGGGAGGAGTGGATCAGGGGCGGATTCATCCGCCGAAACGTCGTCAGCCCCATCCGTGCAACCGAGTCCTCCTCTGACTCCTGAGCCTTCCAAGGAAGAAGTCGATGACGAGGGATCAGACGCCGCCGATCTCAAACAGAAAGGGCAGATGCCCTATCCGGAGGACTCCGACCTCATCTTTAATCCGTACGCGGACTTCACCGCCGAGTACGTGTTTTCGGAGGATGACGAAACGCTACCGACTCCGTCGGCGGAGCAGCTCCGCCGGCAGGCAGAGGCCAGGTTCCAAGGACCCAACTCAAATGTCTGTCGGCGGTTCGCCTCGTGGCAGGTCGGGTTCACCAAGGAGGCCTGGGGTTTTGAGCTGGAGACCGAAGCCGTGAACAAGTACGGCTACAAGCTCTTGTCCTGGGAGCAGATGTGGGACGGTGCGCCTGCGGACTGCCGAGAGGTGCATGGGCCGGGGTACTTCCCCTTCGTCAAGACGAGCGCCCTGGCGAGAATGCTGAATGAGTGCGACATGCCTCAGCGTTTCTTATACGCCGCCCCCGCTCGAGTCTGCTCAATCGGAAATTGTCCACCTGGATGGGTGGGAGTGTGGGTTGAGGCGCTTCGGTACGGCCTCCGCTTCCCCCTGGATTCCTGGGAGGTGGATGTTCTTGATCTTCTGGGAGCGTCTTTGGGAGCGCTCCAACCTCATGCCTGGGCGGTCATGACCGCCTTCAAGGTGTCATGCATCAAAAGGCATGTTGCTCCAAGCGCCAGAGTATTCCGCCAGCTATACTCTGCCAAAATTGGGCAGAATGGCATTACGTTCTCAAAGAGGAGAGTGTACTCTGGGAGCGGAGTCTACGGCATCATCAAGGCATCCTCTATGTGGTTTCACAGCTTCTTTTTTATGAGAGCTGAATCGCCGGAGGATGCCTCCTGGGCGGAGCGCCTTCGACCTACTTGGTCGTATGGCGCAATTGAAGAGTTCAACCGACTTCACCGTCTTCAGGGGAATGACGCCAGCATTGTAGACTGGGCGAATACCTGGAACTACAATCTGAAGAAACGGGGCCTAAACGCTCTGAAGCACTGGCTAAATGGCGGTGGTGAGCAAACAACTGAGGGCGACGCGTCCATTGTAGTGCGCCGCTATTTCACATGTTGATTGTGATGTTGGTGCCTAACCTGTTTCCTTGTCTTGCTGTTCTTGCAGAGAGTTCCATCTTCGCTGTGTTGCTGAACGCTAAGTCCCGGAGGGCGGTTGGCCACACTCAGCCTCAACCCGAAGGTTCGGGAGCTGAGCAGCATCAGCAGCAGAAGGACGCGGACCAGACGCGCCCTGACCAAGAGAAAGCGGTAAAGGAACGCCTTGAGAGGAAACGCTCTAAGCAGAGTCCTCCCGCACAGAACCTGGAGCGTTCAAAACGCCAAAAGTCGGTCATGAGGAAGGACTCTGGCAAGGCGAAAACCGGCGGCAGGACCAGGTCGGAGACCCCGTCAGGGGAGTTCAGCGCTGCCCGCCTCCCTATTATGCAGCCGACACTTAGCGGCAGCGAGGTTCTTACCCAGGCCGCCCTTCAACTGGCGGCCGACTGGGATATCGACCACCCCCGTACCGAGGACGGGGTTCGCCGCTTGGCGATGGAGCAGATGGCGATTGGGGCCAGGGTAAGCTCAAATTTCAGTCGGAAGACTGGCGCTGCGTACTCGTTCCGTTTCACAACCTGATCCGCCTGGATTTCATTCTGTTACAGCTCTTAGGTACCGCCGGGGCCTTGCTGTCAGCCGATCAGGCGCACAGGGCAGAGCGGCCGCAAGGTGTGGAGGAGATGGAGGCTGAGTTGAGGGAGGCCCGGGCCGCCTCTCAACAATGGAAGGCCAAATACTCCAGGGGCGGCCCAGCTTCTGGTAACTACCTCTTATCAATTGGACTTGCTCCGTGTTGCGCACGCTAACCAAGCTACTGAACACATGTTGGACTTACAGGCGGAGCAGGAGAAACGATTCAAGGCGGAGAACGCCTTGACGGAGGCGGAAGCTGATAGGGACGCCTTGAAAGAGGAAGTGGTCCGCTTGGAAACCGTCAAGGCGGTCATGGCCGAGGACCTGGAGGCCAAAACCAAGGACGTGGAAAGCCGCGACCATGCCTTGAAAGAAGCCGAGGAGACCCTTCAGGCGCTGAAGGCGGATGTTGAGAAGGCCGTCGCCGAGAAAACTGCGGAGGAGCTTGGCGATCGGGTGCAAGGTGCTTTGGACAACACCCTTGCTGCTGTTCGCCACGAACTCTGACGGGGGAATGTGGACTGTTCCTGGAATCAGGAGCAGATGTTCCGTTCGGCGTCTCGGCGGCTGATGGCGCAGGAGTTCAAAGAGGAATCGGCTGACTCCCAGGTGATTCCTTCGGACCGCCGCAAGGAGCTGTTGTCCGAGGCCTTCTCTGAGGTGAGCCTTCGCCACAAGGAACTGAGGAAGAAAGCTCGTGCTGATAGGTTGCGGGCGGACAAGGCAGGGTCGTCGGGCGGGCGTTCGTAGTTCCATGTCTTGTAGATTTGCTCTTCCTTTCGGCTTTTTGCCCTTTGTATCAAACGTGCCAATCTGCCATGTCAGGATGAGAAATGAAATGCCATTTTTATCCAGTTGTCATCCCCTTTTTCTTCTCTCTTTTTTTTGTTTGTGTGAAATTCGCATGATTGCTGAGGTAGATTTCCCTTTAGGGAAAGCTGGACGACGAAGTGTTGGGTTCCGCCCTGGGGAATCCAAACTTGGAGGAAATGTTGGGTTCCGCCGTGGGAACCCGAATGATGATGAATTAGATTCCACCCTGGGGAAAACTGAATTCAACGAAGAGTTGGGTTCCGCCTTGGGGAACCCGAACGCTGATGAAATAGATTCCGCCCTGGGGAACCCGAATTTGGAGGAAATGCTGGGTTCCGCCTTGGGGAATCCGAACGATGATGAATTAGATTCCGCCCTGGGGAAAACTGAATTCAACGAAGAGTTGGGTTCCACCTTGGGGAACCCGAACGCTGATGAGCTAGATTCCACCTTGGGGAATCCGAACTTGAGGAAATGCTGGGTTCCGCCTTGGGAAACCCGAACTTGGCACAGGGGTTAAGTTCCTCCTAGGGGAGTTCGAACCCGGCCATGCTTTTAGTAGTACTTGTTTATTGATACATAATATCGTATATATATCCTTGAATGAAACTGCCTTCCTTTCCTTACATATACGCCCTTAGTAGGTTGCCTTCAAAATAAACCAAACCCAAAAGTAAAGCAAGGATGGAAAGTTGCAGAGTGAGCTAGGCCTCGTCTTCATTTGCACTGTACTTCCGCAAGTGCATGGCGTTCCATGTCTTGTGTATAGGTTCGCCGGTAGGGTGTTCGAGTTTAAAGGTGCTTGGACCGATCACTTCACGGACCTTGTATGGCCCTTCCCAATTGGCGTTTAGTTTGCCCTGTTGGGGGACCGGCCGAAAAACCTTTCGAACTACCCAGTCACCTTCTTCCAGGTGATGAGGGCGAAGATGAGCGTTGTATCGCCTAGCCAATTGTTCCTTTTCAGCTACCAGGCGGATAGCTGCATCCTCCCTTCGTTCTTCTAACATGTCCAGATTATGATGTAAGCCTGCATCATTGTTGGCGTGGTTGAAATGCTGAATCCTAAGGCTAGGCAGATTGACCTCCACGGGTAGGACTGCTTCGGTTCCATATACCAGGGTGTAAGGGGTTTCTTCTGTGGCTGTTTTGTACGAAGTCCTGTGCGCCCATAGGATGTTGGGCAACTCATCGACCCATTTTCCCTTAGCCGCATCCACTCTCTTCTTCAATCCTTGCAAGATGAGCTTATTGATGGCTTCCGCCTGCCCGTTCGCCTGGGGATATGCCACCGACGACAAGCGGACCATGATTTTGAACTCTTCACAAAAGTCAAGGAACGCCGTGCAATCAAACTGAGTGCCGTGTTCGCAGATAAATCCTAGAGGAAGGCTGAAGCGAGTGATGATGTTTTTCAACACGAACTTCTGCACCTGATATGCCGTGATGGAGGCGAGAGCTTCGGCTTCCACCCACTTGGTGAAGTAATCTACCGCCACGATGATGTACTTTCTCTTGCCCACCGCTTCTGGGAATGGTCCTAGCAAATCCATCCCCCAGAAGGCGAACGGCCATGGCGAAACTATCGGCTGGAGAGCGGTGGAGGGCAGGTGGTGCGTGTTAGCGAATAGCTGACATTTGTGGCATCGTTTGACCAGCTCTTCTGAGTCTCGGCGGATTGTTGGCCAATAGTACCCCTGCAATAATACATTCTTTTCCAGGCTTTTGGCGCCAATATGCATCCCGCATACGCCTTGGTGGATTTCTCTCAAAGTGAAAGAAGCTTCCTCATCACTTAAGCATCGCAAGTATGGCCCTGTCGAGGACTTACGATACATTTCGCCGTCCAGCAAAATGCACCTCGCCGCTCGTCTACGTATCTTGGTGGCCAGTGCTCGGTCCGCCGGGAGGGCGTCTGTTTCAATGAAAGTCCGTATTGGCGTACGCCAATCCGTGAGTGGCGCTGTGGGCGGTGTTACGCTCGTCTGGGCGTCGACGACCATACACTCACCCTCTTTTCTTTCTTTCTCCACGGTGATCATCCTGTCCTCTTCGAAGCTGAGAGCGGTAGCGAGCTTAGAGAGGGCGTCGGCGTGGGCGTTGTCTTCCCTCGCCACCTGATGGATCTCCGTTGTTTCGAAACCCTTGAGGGCGATCTTGGCTTGATCGTTGTACGGGGCCAGAGTTTCCTCCCGGACCTCGTACACCCCACTGAGCTGGTTGACCACAATGGCGGAGTCGGAGAAAATTTTGAGATGGGATACTCCCAAGGTTTTGGCCATTCTGAGCCCCGCAATGAGCGCCCCGTACTCCGCCGCATTGTTGGTTCGTGACCTGTTGAAACGGAGGGCGGTTTCGTGTAGGACTCCCTGGGGGCTTTTTAACACTATACCCGCTCCAGCTCCGTTCTTGCTCGATGCCCCATCCACGTAGAGCTCCCAGTAATCATCCGGGCGTCCTTCCGCCCGGACACATCCTTCGACCACAAAATCAGCCACACTACAACAGAACGGGGATTTTGTCACAGGCGAAATCGAACTTTGTCGCAGGCGGGCCTGTGACAAAGCACAAACTTTGTCGCAGGCGGCGCCTGCGACGAAGTTCGATTTTGCCTGCGACAAAATGAGCCGCGACAAACAGATATTCGTCGCGGGCTCTGTCTGTGACAAAGTTTGTCGCAGGCAGTTGTTTGTCGCAGGCCGCCTGCGACAAACGTTTGTCACAGACGGCCTGTGACAAACGACTGCCTGCGACAAACTTTGTCACAGACAGCCTGTCGCAGACACGGCCTGTGACAAACGTTTGTCGCAGGCAGTCGTTTGTCACAGGCGCCTGCGACAAACGTTTGTCACAGACGGCCTGTGACAAACGACTGCCTGCGACAAAGGATCTGGACGGGCCGACCTGCTTGTTTCTTGGGCCTCCGGCAGGGCCAGCTCGCCCGTTTTTCCGTGGGCCTCATACTGGACTGGTTTCGTGGGCCTGCCTTTTAGTGGGCTTTTCGTCAGGCTTTTTTCATTGCTTTTTGCTGGATTTTTCGTGGGCTGACCCCACACAGATTGGGCCATTATTGATTTTCTGCCGGATTGAACTAGAACAACGTACTAAATACCTTAAACGAAATAGAAACAAACTAATTAAATTGTCATAATAACTGAAATGACAAAAAACATAGTACAATCTTACAATCCTAACAAACAAATATAGTACTCATACAAACTACAATAACATAGTACATGATAAATACGATACAACTAAAGTACAATCACATAATACAACAAGTCTCTACTGTCCCCATGAACCCTGGAACTCTGCAAACTGTTGGCCTTGAGGAGGAGGAGCTTCATTAGCCTACAATAACACAAAATAAAACATTTACTTGTCAAACACAGAAATTAAAAATTAACATTATCTAGTAATTATAAGTACCTCATTCAATGCATCCAAAAATGCATCTCCAGCATTGTCATCAAACCACTGACTAAGCTCATCAACACTTAAATCAGGACCGCGAGGCTGGACCGCAGGAACGACCGGAGGCACATGGGAAGAAGAAGGCATGGATGGAGCAGACCCAGACGATGGCCGTCACAGACAGTGCTTTGTCGCAGGCTGCCTGTGACAAAGTGCGTCACAGACATTGCTTTGTCGCAGGCCGCCTGCGACAAAGCGCGTCACAGACAGACGCTTGTCGCAGGCGGCCTGCGACAAACCTGTCACAGACAGACGCTTGTCGCAGGCCGCCTGCGACAAACTTGTCACAGACATGGACCGGCCTGCGACAAAGCCCTCTGCCTGTGACGACGTTTGTCACAGGCCGGTTCTTTTGTCACAGACAGCCTGCGACAAAATGACTTTTCTGTTGTAGTGCCAGAGCCTGTGCTTTGATGGCTGTCCGTGGTTGGAAGTGTACGTCATACTCGCTGAGCTCTACCGCCCATTTGGACATGCGCCCTGCCACTCCCATGGATCTGAGAGCGGCCTTGAGTGGTAAGTTCGTCACAACGTGGATTGTGTGAGCATGGAAGTATGGGCGCAGCTTCCTGGAGGCGATAATCACAGCGTAGGCTGACTTCTCCAATGGAGAATACCTGGATTCGGCATTTACTAACGACTTGCTCGTGTAGAAAACTAGGCATTCTTCCTTGTCCATCCGCTTCACGAGAACTGAGCTGACAGCTGTAGCCGCGATGGCGACGTACAGGTATAGCTCATCCCCGGGAATCGGGGCTGTTAGCGTCGGCGGAGTGGTGAGGAATGCTTTGAGTTCCTCAAAAGCCTTAGAACACTCTTCCGTCCATGAGAACTTGGCCGCCGCCTTCAGAGTGGCGAAGAATGGCGCCTGCCTCTCGGCGGACTTCGGGATGAATCTGTTCATTGCCGCTAACCGCCCCGTCAACGTTTTGACATCTCTCACTGTCTTAGGGGGTGGTGTCTGTATGATAGCTTCTATCTTTTTGGGGTTCGCCTCGATTCCCCGCCTGGTGATTATGAATCCCAAAAACTTCCCTGAGGAGGCGCCGAAGACGCACTTCTTCGGATTCAAGCGAAGTTGGAACGCCTTCAAGGTGTCGAAGGTTTTCCTGAGGTCCCCCAGGTGGTCCTCACCCGCCTTGGTCTTAACCAGCAGGTCATCAACGTACGCTTCCATGTGATGACCCAGCTGATCTTGAAAAACTCTGTCAATCATCCTCTGGTACGTTGCTCCGGCATTTTTTAGGCCAAACGGCATCACATTGTAGCAGTAATTGCCGAAGGGTGTCGAGAATGACGTTTTTTCTTGGTCCGCCTTTGCCAAAGGGATCTGGTGGTATCCCGAGAACATGTCTAAGAAAGACAACGTCTCATGGTTTGCTGTGGCGTCCACCAGTTGATCGATATTGGGCAGCGGATATGGGTCCTTGGGACAGGCGTCGTTGAGGTTGGTAAAATCTATGCACATCCGCCAGCTTCCATCCGCCTTGCCCACCATTACTACATTCGACAGCCATGTCGGGTATTGGACTTCCCTGATGAAACCTGCTTTCAACAGTTTCGATATTTCCTCTTGGACCGCTTGTTTTCTTGTCCAATTTACTGTCCGCTTCTTTTGCGACACGGGGCGGGCGTCTGCTCTCACAGCTAGGTGGTGCTGCATGATCGCGGGGTCCAGCCCAGGCATATCCTGGGGTTTCCACGCGAACAAATCAGCATACTCTCTCAGCAGTGCCACTGTGCGGTCTCGGTCTGGGACCGGCATATGAGCGGACAGCCGTATCACTTTCTCAGGATTACCAGGATACAGTGGGACTTCTGTATCCGCCTCCGCGATTTCTGGGCGGACATACGTGTCGTCTCTAGTATCCACTGAGAAACATGCCTCTTCTTTCTTGAGAGCTACCCTATAGCATTTTCGTGCTAATGGAGTGTCTCCCCATGCTACTCCGATCCCTCTTGCAGTGGGGAACTTCATGACTTGATGGACTGTGGAGGAAACTGCCTCGAAAGCGGCCAAACTGGGCCGCCCCATTATCATGTTATACGCCGAATTGCAATTGGTGACGTAAAATTTGATGTGCTTTGTTTCCTGGTGATCGTTGTCCCCCAATGTGATGGGTAAGGTGATCACGCCCAGTACAGGTACGTCATTTCCCGCGAAGCCAGTCAGCATGATCTTGGAACGCTTGAGTAGGGCGGGGTCTAATCCCATCCTGCTGAAGGCATCGGCTGAGAGTATATCCGCCGAACTGCCCTCGTCTACTAGCACCCGCTCTACCAGAGTGTCTTCAACGATGACACGGATCACCATCGCTTGGGTGCTGGGACTTCCCCCGCGCAAATCTGCCGATGTGAACGTCAATGGCGGCTCTCCATCTGACTGTCTGACCATGGAACATTCACCAACGACCCTTCTGTTCTGGGGCGTATCCTCCTCTCCTCCCAAAATCATGCTGCATGTTTTCTTGTATCTGAGCTTTCCGCCCTCCTTTTGGGTATCCGGACTTTCCTTGTCCGTTATTCTGTCGAAGACACTCGCCTTTCTGGGGGGCGTGTGTCTACCTATCTCCGGAGGGGGTGTTTCTAACCTTTCCTTCTCTCTTCGTCTTGGCGATTCTGAGTGTTCTCGCTCTTTTCTCCTTCGGTTACTTATGATGAATTCCTTGAGGTCACCATTCCTTATGGCTCGCTCAATCTCACTGCGGAGTTCCCGGCAGTCCTCCGTGTCGTGCCCCTTCTGCCCATGAAACTCGCAATACTCATTTGAGTTCCCTCTTTTTACTGCCGCTTTGGGTAACGGGGCCGGCCACCGCAATCCTCCTTTCCTTTCCTGGAGGACGTACATGAGCCTTCGCCTTGATTCCGACAGGGGGGTGTACCTTTCTTCTGATCTTCCCTCTCCGTGAGGGCGGTTGTCTCTTCTGTTGTCAGGGCGTTTCTCTTTTCGCCCCAGGTATCCTTTATCCCTGTTCGGATCGCTCGAGCACCCGTATCCGCCCTGTATCATGGCGACATTCTCTTCCACTTCAGCACACTGGAGGATACATGTCTCCAACTCGGTGTGGGTTTTGGGCTTCTTTCGGACCAAGTCCTTCACCAGCTCGGTGCTAAGCGTGGTGGTTTGGATGTGGTGGAGCACAATGTCTAGTGCGAGGTTGGGTACCGCCGCGACGTCCTTGGCCCACTTCTCGTAGTACTGCCGAAGAGTCTCTGATCGGTTCTGTTTCAAGTTCCAGAAAGCGGACAAGTTGCGCCCCGCCTCCTTTTGGTTTGAGAACTTGTGGAGAAAGAGTTGGCAGAAATCTTCCCAGTTCTTTATGATTCCTTCTGCCAAACCCCCATACCAGGTTAGTGCAGCTCCAGTTAACGTTCCAGGGAACGTACGGCAGTAGGTGGCGTCCGGGGCCGCGAACATCTGCATGGCAATGGAGAATGTTAACAGATGTTGGTCGGGATCCCCAGTTCCGTCGTACGCTTTGATTGCTGGTGGCACGAATCCTTGTGGGGGAGGGAAGCTGAGGAGATTCTTGTCCAGAGGCTGCCTCATGGCGAGTTGTCTTGGGCCTGACTGGTGGCGAGGGAGGAACAGTCGGTACATTTCGTCCGAGTCCGCCATGCCGGTTGCCAGTCCGCCGGATGAGCCCTCGGTGTGATTTTCGGGGGTTGCCTTGGCCACCAGGAACTTCATCATCACTGCCATTTCAGCGTTCTGTCTTTGTAGATCGGCTACCTGTGCCGCTAGGTCCCCGCAGCGGGATTAGCCGCCGTTCTATCTTCCAACGGAGAGGGGATGTGGGACTCTCCTCGGAACAATCCAAGGCCTAGAGGGCGGATTGGATGGGGTGTTTGTGTAGTCGTTCCCAAGGGTGGGTCTATGGAAGGACGAGGGTCTCGGGGGACACCCGCCGATACGACTTGTTTGGCCGGGGTGACGAGCGTTTCCGTGGGGACACTAGTGGGATTTTCCTCCAAATTCTGCATGCTGTTTGTCTTTTGGGAACAAAACGTTTAGCTGCCCCTATCTGGCGCGCCAATTGATCCGCCCAGTTGGACCGGTGGATCAATACTGTGGTTCTTTGGAGGTTTAGACAATGAATCCGTCCTCGGAGTGTCTCGGCGGATGGTACCTTGCAGGGCGGACGTGCAAGGGGTTAGTATATGTAAGGTGGCAAGTATGTGGATAATGTAGGGAGAATGGGTTACAGAGAAGTACCGGGCGAGAGCCCTTTTGTGTGGGCGGAACCGATAGCCTTTAGCGTACAGCGCAAAGCTTGTAGTATCAGGCGTATGGTCCCAGGTCTGTGTCCTTTCTTCCTGAGTGGGGGGACCCTGTTATTTATAGGTCCCATTGGTGTGGCAGGATCCACGTGTCTTGCTCTGAGTGGGCCGCCACGAGTCACCGTCAACAGTAATGGTCGGTGGTCTCCTGTAGAAGTGTCAGGTGACCCTTTAGTTAAGGCGGTCAGAGGACCGCCCCGGGAGTGAAGATCCGCCCTAGCCAGGTGGGAGGGCGGATTTACCTTAGGGGCCCATCACATGCAAATGCTAAAATAATATCAATCACAGATACGTTGCTATAACAATAATTAACAAACTGAAATCACGTTCTCCGCTATCACTCTATACTGTGTTTCTGTATATCAAATTTTTATTAATATCTTAGGGAAGAAGATAGCATGCTACAGTTATGTCTTATGATAATATGATGACGATCATACTGATTTGATCTTTTGACGGATCTTCTTATTATTGATTATTATAGGAGATGGATTTCTATGGAATCATGCATACGTATGCTATAGAATTGTGATTTGCGGAAAATGTTATTTTCTTGTTAGGATTAATATATCTTATTTATAAAACACAAATATAAAAGAGCATCTCCAATGGATTAATATATCTTTTTTTAAAAGTGATGTAATATAATTAAAATATTATTAAATTAATACATCCCTTTGAAGATAAACATGTCAAACTCAATTTAAATTAGGTATTTGATGGAATACTATGAAAAATGCAATCAATTAGTCCAAGCCTAAAAATATATATCTTCAATATAGGGTTGTTGTTGTTACTGAAACAGAAATACATGGTTTGTTGGAGGTATCCCATTCTCATATACTTCGCATAATCTAAGATGATAAGAATGAAAACGCCTCTATAAATTGAATTACAGTAAACTTTATCATTACTAACTTTTCCACATGGAGCCAAATTATTTCACGAGGTTATTGGGTAGTCGTTATAATGGCGAATCAGTTCATCCTCAACACACGGCTCCACCACCTCCAAGTGCAAGGTTCTTCACAGTTTCAAGAACGCCAAGGTATCCCCAATTTTCCATATTATTCAAACCCTCATATCTCCATCTATCCACACTATGAGTATTTCAATCTAGCAATGCAACAACAATATACACCGCTAAGTATGCCAACACCGCCTGTCGATACAAGACCTGACGATATGGTGGAGTCCGACGAAATGAGTAATGACGAAATTCGCAAGAGGTGGAGCGTTGAAGATGACAAATTGCTTGCAAGCTCTTACCTCATCATCTCAACTGATAGTGTGAAAGGCAACGCACAAAACAGAAAAAACTTTTGTGAACGAATAGCAAAATACTATAACGATCATGTTACGAGCGGTAATGATAGAACGCAACGTTCCTTGAAAGCACATTGGTTCAATATAATTCCTTTGATTAATGAATTTAACCAATGCTTCATTCAAACCAAAAGACAAAATCATAGCGGTTGGTCGGATGATCAAGTTATGGGAGCTGCACGAGAGTTATTTTACTCCATTCGTAAAAAATATTTTAAGTATGAGCATGTGTGGATGATGGTCAAAGATGAGGCAAAATGGAACGCGGGCAACTCAAGTGAACCGTCTTTGAAAAAGAAGAATGTGTCTGCATCTGGAGTAGACTCGTCAGTAGGTACGCCTGCTGACCATTATGACGAGTACCTACGCATCGGAGAGAGCACTGCAATTGAGTGTCTAATGAAATTTTGTCGATGTGTTATTGAGGTATTTGGAAGTGAATATTTGAGGAAGCCTAATAGTAATGATGTCCAACGATTGCTTCAGTTACATTCGGAAGTTCATGGCTTTCCGGGCATGCTAGGGAGTATTGATTGCATGCATTGGCCATAGAAAAATTGTCCAGTTTCCTGGAAAGGTCAATTTACCAGAGGGGATCAAGGAGTTCCAACAATAATGTTAGAAGCGGTAGCATCACAAGACCTTTGGATATGGCATGCATTTTTTGGTGTCGCGGGATTTAACAATGGCATCAACATACTCAACCAATCCCCATTGTTCAATGACGTATTGGGAGGGTACTCACCAGATATTCAATTTACAGTTAATGGCACAAAGTACATGAAAGGTTATTATCTTGCAGATGGAATATATCCAGAATGGGCTACGATGGTGAAGAGCTTTGCATATCCAGAAGATCCGAAGAGGAAGAAATTCAAGAAAATGCAAGAAGCTGCAAGAAAGGATGTGGAACGAGCATTTGGAGTCCTCCAAGCACGATGGGCAATTGTACGTGCTACAGCTCGATTTTGGCAACGCCAAAAACTTAAAGATATAATGTATGTTTGTGTCATATTGCATAATATTATTGTAGAGAACGAAGGGAATGCAATAAGTACATGGTCAGACGATGATGT